>CM049854.1:14243333-14917005 GCA_027422415.1 Schizothorax lantsangensis | reverse complement strand
CCGCTGCCCAGCAGCCAGCGTACCCAAAACATCATAAAAGCAGTTTCCTCAATCTCTGGGTCTCAAGAGGAGGAGAGTGGTGAACCGTGCATCACGAGTTCACTTCCCACTCTTCCTCTCTCGCCAGGCAGCAGGTGGTTGCCCAAGAGCACCCCTCCTGCCCATTCGTGGAACCAGGTAAGGGCGGTAGCACTCCAGTCCCCGCTTCAAGTCGTCACACGCCGGGCTGTCACAAGCCTCAAGCCGGGTTCCTGTGTTTCCTTCCACACGAGGAGGAATCAGGTGAGTGTTACACTACACACCCAGACCCCGCCCCCTGCCATCACAGGCCAGGCCGTCACAGGCCCCGGGGCGGGTCCCTGTGCTCCACCATGCTGCCCCTCCGCGGGTACGTCGGTGGCCCCGTTGGTTCCGCTGGCACGGTCTCTCGGAGCCTGGTTAGCGCTCCCCGGACCATCCTGCGGACCATCAGACTCGGCTACGCGATTCAGTTCGCCCGGCGTCCCCCCAAGTTCAGGGGTGTCCACTTCACTTCAGTGAAAGCTGTCGATGCCCCTGTCCTGTGTGCGGAAATCGCAGTCCTGCTGGCGAAGGATGCGATAGAACCGGTCCCTCCAGCCGATATGAGGTCGGGGTTTTACAGCCCTTACTTCATTGTGCCCAAGAAAAGCGGTGGGTTACGACCGATCTTGGATCTGCGAGTTTTGAACCGTGCACTTCACAAGCTGCCGTTCAAAATGTTGACGCAGAAACGCATTTTCGGGTGCGTCCGTCCCCTAGATTGGTTTGCAGCGATCGACCTGAAGGATGCGTACTTTCATGTCTCGATCCTCCCGCGACACAGGCCATTCCTGCGATTCGCGTTCGAGGGTCGGGCATATCAGTACAAGGTCCTGCCCTTCGGGCTGTCCCTGTCGCCTCGTGTCTTCACCAAAGTCGCGGAGGCGGCCCTTGTTCCCCTGAGAGAACGAGGGGTGCGCATCCTCAACTACCTCGACGACTGGCTCATACTTGCACAGTCTCGCGAGCAGTTGCGCGCACACAAGGACCTGGTGCTCAGGCACCTCAGCCAGTTGGGCCTTCGGGTCAACTGGGAAAAGAGCAAACTCGTGCCAACACAGAGGATCTCTTTTCTCGGCATGGAGTTGGATTCGGTCAACCAGACAGCACGCCTCACCCAGGAACGTGCTCAGTCAGTGCTGAACTGCCTCAAGACTTTATCAGGCAGGACGGCGGTCCCACTGAAACTCTTTCATTCAGAGGCTCCTGGGCATATGGCTGCAGCTGCGGCGATAGTGCCGCTCGGTCTGCTCCATATGAGACCGCTTCAGCACTGGCTCCATGGCCGAATCCCGAGGTGGGCGTGGAAACGCGGTACTCACCGGGTTCAGATTACACCGCCTGCCGCAAAACCTTCAGCCCGTGGTCAGATCCCTCGTTCCTTCGGGCAGGAGTGCCCCTGGAGCAGGTATCCAGGCATGCTGTGGTATTCACGGATGCCTCGGCCACTGGCTGGGGAGCCACGTACAATGGGCACGCAGTGTTAGGGGTCTGGACGGGTCCCCAACTGCGTTGGCATATCAATTGCCTCGAGCTGCTGGCAGTACGCCTGGCCTTGAGCCGCCTCAGAGGGCGCCTTCAGGGCAAGGAGGTTCTGGTCCGTACGGACAACACTGCGACCGTTGCGTATATCAACCGGCAAGGCGGTTTACGCTCCCGTCGCATGTCGCAACTCGCCCGCCACCTTCCTCCTCCTGGAGTCAGAAAGCATCTGAGGTCCCTTCGTGCCATCCACATCCCAGAGTGCTCATCCGGCAGCCGACGAGCTGTCTCGAGCAGCACTTCCAGGGGAGTGGAGACTCCATCCTCAGGGCGGTCCAGCTGATTTGGAGTCGGTTTCGGAGTTTGCTCAGGTAGACCTGTTTGCATCTCCGGAAACCACCCACTGCCAGTGGTTCTACTCTCCTAACCGAGCAACGCTCGCACGGATGCACTGGCACACAGCTGGCCCCAGGGCCTGCGCAAATATGCGTTCCCCCCAGTGAGCCTACTAGCACAGACACTGTGCAAGATCAGGGAGGACGAGGAGCAGGTCTTGTTAGTAGCTCCATATTGGCCCAGCAGGACTTGGTTCCCGGAACTCATGCTCCTCGCGACAGCCCCTCCCTGGCCGATTCCTCTGAGGAAGGATTTGCTTTCTCAGAGACGGGGCACCCTCCGGCACCCGCGTCCAGACTTGTGGAAACTCCATGTGTGGTCCCTGGACGGGACGCGGAGGTTCTAGGTGACCTGCCCCAGGAGGTAGCTCTCACTATTGCTTCAGCACGAGCACCGTCCACAAGACGGGCCTATGCGCTGAAGTGGAACCTGTTCGTCGAATGGTGTTCCTCTCACCGTGAGGACCCCCGGAGATGTTCGATCAGAGCCGTGCTGTCCTTCCTGCAGCAAGGGTTGGAGCGTAGGCTGTCCCCCTCCACCCTTAAAGTTTACGTTGCTGCTATTTCAGCCCACCACGACCCCGTAGAAGGGAGATCGGTGGGGAAACACGATCTGGTCATCAGGTTTCTTAGGGGGGCTAGGAGGTTAAATCCTCCTAGGCCTCCCTCCTTACCCTCTTGGGATTTGGCATTGGTGCTAAGAGCCCTACAAATTGCCCCCTTTGAGCCTTTGCAGTCAGTCGAGTTGAAGTTTCTCTCTATGAAAACCCTACTCCTGACTGCGTTGGCCTCGATCAAGAGGGTGGGGGACCTGCAGGCATTTTCGGTCGACGAATCGTGCCTTGAGTTTGGGCCGGCTGACTCCAGTGCAACACTGAGACCCCGGCCTGGCTATGTGCCCAAGGTTCCTACCACTCCCTTCAGGGACCAGGTGGTGAACCTGCAAGCGCTGCCCCTGGAGGAGGCAGACCCAGCCCTAGCTTCGCTCTGTCCTGTACGTGCATTGCGACAGTACGTGGATAGAACTCGGAGCTTCAGGACCTCAGAACAGCTCTTTGTTTGTTACGGAGGGCAGCAGAAGGGGAATGCTGTCTCCAAGCAGAGGATGGCCCACTGGATAGTGGATGCCATCACCTTGGCTTATGAAGCACAAGGTGTGCCCTGCCCGCTCAGGCTGCGTGCTCACTCCACTAGGGGTGTCGCATCGTCCTGGGCGCTGGCTCGTGGTGCCTCGCTAGCAGACATCTGTAGAGCTGCGGGTTGGGCGACTCCCAACACGTTCGCTAGGTTTTATAGCCTACGTGTTGAACCGGTTTCCTCCTGTGTTCTCACCTCAAACGGGTAGTGGCACTGAGAGAGTCGGCTTGCGGCGTCCTTACGCCTAATTCTCCAGAGAGTTCCTTAACCAGGTAAACCCTGTCGAGTCCTCCAGCACTCCAGCGTCCAGACGTGGCGGAGCGTCCGGCGCCAGGCCTTTTCAGCCAATGAATTCTTGAAATCTGGTGTGAGGCTAGTGCCCATATGAAAGACCCTGCTGGGATCCCATATGTGTATTCCACGGTATGCTTATTAGAGCCGTGTTTCCCTGGCAGACCACGTTCTGCCATCTCTAATGATGCAGCCTAAGCCATCTCCGAGACTTCCATGTGCATAGGGCCCTACGGGGTTACTTCACATGAGTAATGTCACTTAACCCCCTCTGGGAGGAGGTGACTCCGCAGTGTGCCTCTTCCAAGCGGAAGGGCACGCTTCCCAGTGTTACCCAAGTCCTACTGTTTGGGTTGCTCAAGGAACAACAGTAGTTGACCTTCTCTGTGTAGAGCCCGGTCCTATCGTCTGCCTTATAGGAAGGATCAGGAGGTCTACACAGGGCACTGGAAGGGGCAGCTCCTGTGGCGCTTTGGTAGGGATCCCAATTTCATCGGTCATCCGACGTGACTCGGAGTGACCGACTGAAAGGGAACGTCTCGGTTACGTATGTAACCCTCGTTCCCTGAAGGAGGGAACGGAGACGTCACGTCCCGTCGCCACAGTCGCTGTACCACCGCTGAGCTGCCGGGTCACCGGCTCGGCTCCTCAGCGAAAGCATGAATTAATGCGGTGCACCTGCTGCCTCTTATACTCACACGGTGATCAGCGGCAGCTGGATGCAATGATCGCATGCCAATGTCCATTGGCTCGTTTAGTTACACTCGAAGTGGATTGGTCTCTCTGGCGAGATCCCAATTTCGTCGGTCATCCGACGTGACGTCTCCGTTCCCTCCTTCAGGGAACGAGGGTTACATACGTAACCGAGACGATCTGTTTTCACATAAATCTTTCATATGACTTCAAAAGATGTGGAATATAGCACAAAATGTGGTATTGTATTTAACACCCTTCATGTCTTTCCAAACCTGCATGAAAATCTTTCTCCGAAGAAGATATTTTGAAGAATATTAGGAACTAAACATTTTCAGTTTCCATAGGCTTCCATTGTATTACAGAATTTTCATTTTTGGTGAACTGTCCCTTTAATTCATCTGGTATCCAGTGCTCTCATTAGCATGAGATAAATGTTTAGTAAGTAATCTTTCTCATTTAAATCTCAAGTTTGGTGCTGATGCTCTTCTCATAATTTGTTTTAGACGTTCTCTGAACAAATGGATTTCTGATTCCAAATCAAGGAAAGGGATTTAGATTAAAAAAGGGCAAACAGCGGCTCGTCCCTGCATTGATCTGAGAGATTAAGTCTATGAATTGAAATGTTGAGTTTCTCAGTTCAGTTCAAGGTATTTATCTGATGTGGAATTTTAGCAATCATTTAAATCACATTGTTTATTTTCTCTATAATAGCTGTCGCTAAATACTTGATGAATATAAATATTCATACTCAAACATTTGGTTTCCATGGGTTGCTGTCATTCGCAAGCTGGAATTATCTCGGTGTGAATAAATTTACCTTTCATCTACCAAAAATAGAAAACAAAATAGGGTACTGGGTCTGGCTCATATTGCTTATATATATCACACCAATATCACTTTCCAGTATCTCCACTGAGACGTTGCAATTACTATGGAAAACAAATGTAAAAAGTAAATAAATGAAAGCAGGCTTAATAAATTGGAACTGGGTCTATTGTCCCGCCACATATTTTCATACAGTACTTCCAGCAAACACTGCAGAGTCAAATATAGATATTCCCCTTAGACAAAAGGGAAATTGAGAGATAGAGCGGGAGAAAAAAGACTAGATCTGTTGGAGATATATTGGCAACACAGGGGGAACATGTTATTATAGGGCAGGATATTTCAGTAGCAGCTTGACTTTGCAGTGGTGCGGTATTCTGAACATATTTAATTGGGTCCCCGCTGATTGATTGCCATTCTTCTACTGAAGCTCGGAGTACGTGAGAACAATATGAGAATGTGATGGGATGTCATGTGTGGACAGCTGTACTTGGGAATAATATAAAAATTGACATTAACGGCAAAGAAAATGGATTACATTTAAATCTGAATATATGCATTAAAAGAGTTCACTATTAATTATATCATCAAGAGACAAAGCAAATAGCTATCCATCACTGAATGAAGAAGACTTTTTAGAGAAGTTTAAAAAAAACAACTTCAAAACTAAAACTAATAAGCATGAGAATGCAATGCAAGTTTCCTACTGGAATGCATATATGCATTAAATTAGATGAATATATTTTTTTAAAACACTGTTTACATTTTGATGTTAATCTAGATTGTGTGTATACCTCACGCTGGTGATCCAGTGGGATTGTCACTGTTATAAATAGTCTGTACTGTAATGGATAAAAGCACCTCGTAAATGGCAGCTTGATATTTACTTTCTTACTAAATATAAATCTGAACGTCAACGTGATATTTAACATTGCCTATATGCAATTACATACATAGATATAAGATGGAAAATGTAAGAAACCAATTTTGACTTGCATATGTAAACTATGGGGTACCCTTTAAAATTAAAAATGATAAAAAGTTTCTTTGTGTAACAAAGAAAATTTGTGTAACAAAAAATAAGATACTTTAAAGAATGACAACTGCTTTTGTCCATACAATTAAAGTCAATGGGGTCCAAAATAACCCCACTGGTCCCTACTGCTTTTTTATTTATTTATGTATTTATCTTTTACATAGGGTTTTGTGTTGCATTCATTGCACCCTGTTTATTGAATTTGTGGCCTTCCATTGAACGAAAGATTATAGGCTCCCATTTACATACTATTAAGTTAGAAAACAAAATATACAGTCACACAAATGCTTGTAATAGGCCAACCATCACTGAATTTTTAGGGCAAAGTTCTAAAAACTGGCTTTTTTTTTTACAGTAATTCAAAGAAAAAAACATTTTACAGTGTATTAATATTAATGCTAACTCCTCTTTGATCTAAAAAACCCAGCATATTAATTAAATGTGAATTTCACCAGATCGAAGACGGCTTAATTTAGGTATTCCTGATCTGTTAGATGAAAAGAAAAAGAAAAAGACAAAAAATCTTAATACTGCGCCTATGCATTTTAGAATTAAAGAAAAAAAAATCGTAATAAAACATGTTTGCTGGCCTACTGTAACCAGGTGTTCCCGCGCGCTCTGTAAGTGGAATCGCCCAGAGATTGACAGATTTAACAGTGATGACGTCGATTTTGAACCGAGACGAAACTCGCGTGCAGACCAGCAGCCTCCGTTAAACAGGAGACGCACGCGCGTCCGCACAGTTTCTGCTGGGAAGTCAACGGAAAGACGCGCGAGGTTGGACGCATGTGAGGTCTTGTCCTGGACTTTAACGGGATTCCGGTGGCGACAGTTGTTTATGCAGCTCGAGGCTCGCGTGTGGATGTGTGAAGACATGAGGCGCGGTGCCTGCTAAATATTTTGGGACGAGAGCGGTGAGCGAGAGACTATGCAGCGGTTAACGGGACGCGAAGTGTCAGATGCCGCGTTGAAACTCTCTTGCATTGAACTTTAATCTCTCCGAATAGAAACCTGTCGCTGAGCAGTTCCGCACTATCAGCAGAGGCTTGTCCGCATGGAAAGTGTCCTTACACAGCCTGTTCGTTCTGAGAATAAGGGAATGTTTACTCAGTGTTGAGCCGGGATGGATGTGCTGTTGTGAACGCATCCGATCTTCAGAAAGATGCAGCATCTCCGTGTGGCGTGGGCGCTCGCGGGAGCGGCGGTGGGCTTTTTCCTGCTCTTCTTGATTCAAGCGCATTTCTTTGGCGAAGGTAAGCCTTAACGGTCTTTGTCAGAATTCAGTGAATTTTGCGGGGGGGAAAACATATAAATAATAAGTTTACGATAAATAATTATAATAAAAACAAGTTGTGGTTGCTAGAACTTTAGCATGACAATATGTGATTAGCCTGTTACAACATGACTTTTTGGCATTTTACGTTAATTTATAGTTCTTAACTGCAAATATGTCATTAAACCATATGATATTAATATACCAACGTATTTGAGCTGTTAAAATCTCTGTTACTGTAAAAAGTGATGATAATTGTACAGGTGGTGCATGGAAAGGCCACATGATGACTGTTCATCAAAATTGGCCTCTATACAGCTAAGATATACAACATCAAACACCAATGACACTAAAATAATGCTGTAAACTTTAACTAAATAACATGAAATGATGCAAAATAAAATAGTCAAATGTACATAACTGATAACAAAGAACTTTTAAAATAAAATCCAAATAGTGATGGTTTGTGGAAGGAATTGTGGGAATGTCTCTAAGTCTTAATTACAAAAATAGAATTTCAAAAATATTTTATTGTAAAAGTATATGGCCTTATTAAATATACATTTTCACTTCAAATTATAAGGTAATTCAGAAATTTTATTTTTTTATGTTTTAGAATATTTTGTAGTAAAATTACGTTTTGTAAATATAAATGGATATGGTAGGGTAATATCTGTAAAAATCTCTATATTTTTTTTTACAGTGCAGGGTAACATATTGCTTCCATGTTAGGGTTTCTTTAAGCTGATTACAATGCAAACACCTTTTAATGAGATGATGACCTGTTTTTCATATATGTATTTCATTATATACATGTATGTTCTGCCAGCTTATGTGCATCAGTGATACTCTGCATTCATCTGCATTCTTTGTGTACTTGTCAATATGTAGTGCTTAAATCTAGCCTAAGGCCAAACCAAGGATCATCTGTTTGAATTGCTACTCCATTTATTTACTTAAGGAGATACTATATTTGTAACAATGCTATATTTGCAAAAATGTACTGACTTTCTTTGTAACTAAAAAAAACAAAACACCACCACCAACAACAACATTTAACCTAGTTTGAGGGTTGATGATATCAAAAAGACTCTGTTTTATGGTTTGATTCACAATCATTTGTGATTATAAATGATTATGTGGAAAGCACAGAGACTGGATTGTGATATACACTGTGATGCACCTAAAGAAACCTAGACACATCTGACTATATTCCCAATCTCACCACCCTTGAGCACGGCATCATTGAGGAAGCACCGGTGGCATTATGTGAATAGACAGATAGATAGATAGATGAATAAGAAAATGCTTCAAGTCCTGTAGGTGCTGATGTGACACCCTAGAGCTCAGTCTGACATCTTTTATCTTCTATGTGCTCTGAAAAGCAAAAGTGAGAAAATTATAAAATTGATCCATGTTACATAAGAGTCTCAGCAATGTGAAAAAGTTCAGACATGTTCATGACCAGTGTCTAATGTTTTTTTTTTTAGCTCAGAGAACAGACAATTATTTCACTACAAATCTTAAAATACAGCGTAAAGGCGAGTTGGAATTGGATTTCGATCGACAGCCTTTGCAGATGACTTTATTTTTAAGCAACTGATGAAGTTCTAAGTAAAGCGACGCTATCGTTAAGTTATGTTTGGAGCTCTTTGTGCGTGCGATATCAGAATAGGTGTAAGGTTGAGACCACAAGAGCAGTCACCCATTATGTGTGAGCTTGCTTTGAACAGCTTAAAGGTTTGAGTTGGCCTGCCGCCATGGCAAACAAAACATGTTGGCCTGGTTGCCACAGTAACTGGGCTTTTAAGAAAATAATTGGAGAATGCATGGGTTTGCTTCTCACAAAGTGCCAAGGAATAGAGCAGTGACCTCCAGCATAGTGATAGAGAGAACCGCAGGAGGCATCTGCCCAAACGCTTTTCATTTCCTACATACAGAGACTTAGTGCAGCGTTGGGTGTTTGATATTATAATGCACCAGCCTCAGACCTCAGCTCACATTTTCCAACATTTATCCATTTATTTTGTTTCTTTAGGCCAGTTTCGTTTATGCTCAATTTAGAACGGATTGTCCAGTGGCTTTAAAAATAGCACTTCATCAGGACTGATTGTTATAACGAACAAGTACAATTACTAAGCCAGCATAAAATCCAAATTGACCATATTTACTTTCCAAATACACATTTATGCTGTTATTGTGAATGATTCTGCAGTGCATGTTAAGTAAACATTTTTCAGCTTTCATTAAAAATAATAACCTGCTTCACCACTGAAACAACTTTCCTTTTCGTCTGACATCACTTTTTTACAGTCTTGCTAACAGTTAGCACAATTTCATGCAGGTTAACATTAATGTGATAATTCATGTGACTTTTCCTTAAGGATGAAATGAAACCTTACTTTTTTCTTTTTAATATTCGGTTTCACTCGGAAATATGTCATATTACATGAGTAAAACTGTTTTATGCATGATGATTTTAAGCTATTAAAGTGCATAATTTTTTTTTTAAATATATATTTTTTGAGGCTCTATTTTTGGTCTCATTTGTTGCTTTATTTGTTATGCTGTAGTCTTGATATAGTCACAAAAAAGAAAACGAGTCTTACAAGTAAGTATTTCTAGTTTCATTCATCATTGTTACTTCAATTTTGTTGTGATGCTTTTGGCTGTTCAAACAAAGTCTTTTCTGACCAGTGAGCTCAGGTCACGATGACAATGAAAGTGAACAGACGAAAAAAAAAGATAATAAAATAATTATTATAAATAAATATTTTAAAGGGATAGTTCACCAAAAAAATCAGTCATTAATTACTCACCCTCATATCATGCCAAACCTGTAAAACCTTCGTTCATCTTCGGTACACAAATTAAGATATTTTTGATAAAATCCAAGAGCTTTCTGCTCCTCCATAGACAGCAACACAACTGACACATTCAAGGCCCAGAAAGGTAGGAAGGACTTCATTAAAACAGTCCATGTGACATCAGTGGTTCAATGTAATTTTACAAAGCTACGAGAATACTTTTTGTGCACAAAGAAAACAAAAATAACTTTATTCAACAATTTCTTCTCTCCCGGGACAGTCGTCTGCCATTATTGACGCATACATGCTGCTGACGCAGAACACGCATGCGCTATCCCTTGTTTACAAGCAGAGGAAAGCAATGCGCATATGTCGATAATGGCGAGGGACTGTGCCGGGAGGGAACAAATCGTTGAATAAAGTCATTATTTTTGTTTTCTTTGCACAAAAAATATTCTCGTAGCTTCGTAAAATTACAGTTGAACCACTGATGTCACATAGACTATTTTAACTATGTCCTTACTACCTTTCTGGGCCTTGACCGTGGTAGGACCCTTGCTGTCTACGGAGGGTCAGAGAGCTCTCAGATTTCATAAAAAATATCTTAATTTGTGTACTGAAGATGAACGAAGGTCTTATAGGTTTCAGGGCTCTAGACTCATTCTTCCCACTGTTCGCTCTTTTGCGACTAACTTTCTCAGTTGGTCGCACAAGCACATAATTTGGTCGCAATTTATTATTATTATTTTTTTTGCTACAACATTTGATTAATCAATGCATGCTGATGAAACTTTTATCATAGTTTATAGTTATATGGTAACGAAAGTGTTCAACATTCAACCCGTTCTTTTTCATCAGTATTATTTGTGATTTAAATTTTGTGAACAGGAGTTCCTCTCTTCGTGTGCTTTCACTTTCAAATTCGCGATCTTGGTGTCACGTTTTACAAGAAAAGATAATTGTCTGTTTTGCTTATCTATACACCTTTCACTTTTTAAGACTAAAAACAAAAGATGGATTCATTGTTATTCTTAATTAAAAAGTACAACAACAATAAAACAGTAGGTTACAATGACAAACTAGCTTACA
The DNA here is from genome assembly GCA_027422415.1 of Schizothorax lantsangensis. Classification (NCBI taxonomy): domain Eukaryota; kingdom Metazoa; phylum Chordata; class Actinopteri; order Cypriniformes; family Cyprinidae; genus Schizothorax; species Schizothorax lantsangensis. The sequence continues at coordinate 14,905,914 of CM049854.1, read as the reverse complement.
TAACCTTTATTAACAAAAACGAATAAGACGAGGCATGGCATAGGACACATCACATGCTGTATTATATAGGCTACCGACTAATAAATTACAGAATGCTTAGAAAACACTGAGGAATCAAATAAATAATAATAAAAAAAATTAAGGAAAGCTTCCATATATTAACGTGAGGTAAACAGCAAAGATAAAAGCTTTTCAAAACGAAAACAAAATGAAAAGTAAAACTCAACTGTCTGTCGCTGACAGGACTTGCATGATTTTTTCCACAAGAATAAACACTTTGGAGCAGCGTAGACCATGCACTCGCACAAGTGCGACCACGTCAAATTTTTACTCGCACATTCTCAAAAAATGGTCGCAGTCTAGAGCCCTGAGGTTTGGAACAACATGAGTAATGGGTGAGTAATTAGTGACAGAATTTTCATTTTTGGGTGAACTAACCCTTTAAGAAAAAAGTTATTTTCTAAATAAATACATTTATTTGTATTTCATAAACATAGTTATTTCATAAAATAAATTTAACTTTATAGTTGATTTATAAATAAAATAAATAAATGGACATTTGTTGTAGCTTGTTTCATCTCTCTCAATTTTAAACTCAATCCAATGCTTTTTTTTAAATAACGAACTTGCATTATATTTGCAATATATTATGTACATTTACTGTATTTTTTACTACTTAAAAATCATGAGGTCTCTCTTACAACTCTAGACATTGTCTCATATTTGACCTTTTCGTCTTGGGTTTGCCACAGTCTCGAAGGAGACTGAGGCAGATTCAGAAACAGAGACTTATACTGAGCATTTTAAATTCACATTTTGTTGTGCTTGGCTGTTCAGTTCAAACAAAATCTCTTCTGACCAATAAGTTCAGGTCATGATGACAGCAAGAGCAAACAGAAACAAATGCTCAAAAACCCCATACAATGCAACCACTAAGCATTTCAAACGAACAGTTGGCTACAAAGATTACCATTACTGTGGCCACCTGAACTCCCCAGCAGTTGATAATTGATGGAAATAGCTCGAAAGAGGATGGATGCCAGACTAAAACCATAGAGTGATTAACAAAGTGGATCACTGTGGATGCGGCAGGTCTGTGGAAGGCTTGCGTGTCTTAACAAAGTGTTCTGTGAAAGTTTTAAGTATTCTATATAAATTAGTTTAAAGCACTCCCTAGGAGTCCGTACAAGCAGACATCTCGCAGTCACACTTTGCAGGGGCTTTTTGGTATGATTGGACTTGGTAAGCAATGATTTTGGCTGCCTGCTGAGCTCAGAGGCCAGCCAGACTGACCTGGCATCAGGTCCAATCTCAGTCTGACTGTCATTACTGACTCCAAAGGAGACCCTCGTCCCCCGCAACCCTCCCTCTGACTACTGCGCCAATCTAGACAAGGATAATAGGTGTATAGGGTGACAGGAAGGGATATATACTGCCCAGATAAAGTATCTTTAGCTCTTAAGCAGGTTATTGGCAGCTGATATTATGATATAGCAACTGGCTGAATTGTAGGACTTGCCATAAAAAAAATTGAACTAAAATATATGATATAGGATGTAAAGTCCTCAATTTCAGGTTGCAATAATTCTGTCTACTCAATATAAAAGCTGTACTCAGTTTTTTTTATGGGCTTGCCACATTCTCTAATGGTAGGGACACACCAAACCGATGCCAAAGAACTAGCGCTGAGGAAAGCCGACTGCGTTGCCTCATATCACCTGCGTTGGGGAAAAAAAAAAGTTGCACTAGAATCCGGGCCATCCTTAGCAGGGTGGAACTGGTGCGGTCGCACCGGGTCCCACGCTTGAGGGGTCCCACGGTGAACGGACCCATACCACCAGGTGGCAGTAGTCTGTATTTGGCATTCAAACAGGAAAACCGGAAGAGCTAGTAGCAGCAGTTGCTTTTATTATTGTTTATACCAGCCGAAAGAAAGAAACAGATATCTTTACTCTGTCATTGGTTTGCTTTCATCAGTTCTGTTTATTTTTCGCTAAGCTGAATAGCCAATCAGAGTTCTCTTTCTCATCGCTGAGCTCCGCCACCGATTCGACATGTAGAATTGGCTGAAAAACAGCTGATGATGTCCAACTAGAGCCAACGGTTTGGAACCCACTGAAAAAACTAAAGCCAACCAATGCTCAAAAGCCAAATTTATACAATACAAATGTATACAATGCAAATATACAACAAATGTTATAAATGAACATTTGTTGTAGCTTTTTTCTTCTCTCTCAATTCAAAACCTGAATTTTGGCCAACGATTTCTTGATATAATGAACTTGCATTGTATTTGTATTGTATACATTTGTTGAACTTGCATTGCATAAATTTGTTGTGAATTTTTTTACTAGTTAAAAAGTCATGAGGTCTCTCTAACAATTCTACTTTGTGTTGTCTCATATCTGATCTTTGTCTTGAATTTGACTTCAAGTGGTCTTTCTTTTTCATGGTCTTGTTTGTTACAGTCTCTAAGGAGATGGAGGCAGATTTAGAAACAGAGACTTGCATTCACCATTTTAAATGTACATTTGAAGAGTTCAGATGCAAAAGCCTCCAAATGCCATTTGACATTTTCTTCTAAAATAAGCATTTTTATCAGGCTCCTATGTGGAGGTGTAGTAATTTCAATTTAATGGCAATAATAGGTTATTTTCATTGCCATTAAAGTGAAATAACTGAACGTAAACATGTAGGAACCTGAGAAAAATGCTCATTTTAGAAAAAATTCAAATGGTACTTGGAGGCTTTCGCATCTGAACTATTTATTTACACATTTGTCAGTCACTTTTATTTCAAAGCAACTGACATTGCATTCATGGTATTCAGTTTTTTACTTTTTGCATTCCCTAGGAATGAAAGACTTGCCCATTGCTGTGCCATGTAGTTATAGGAATAGTTTGAATAAAATAATGAAAACCAAAAGAACCTAAATATTTTACATTTATTTCATAAAAAGCAGTTATTTTACAAAATAAAAATACATTTATTTAGCTTATTTTATAAATAAATAAATTGACATTTGCTGTAGCTTGTTGTCATCCCTCTCAATTCACAACATTATATAAATTACTGTATCTGTAAACTTACTGTACTCATCTGATCTTTCTGTTTTTTTGTCTTGAATTTGACTTCCTGGTTTTCTGGGCCAATCTCCACCTCAGACTATGCTGTGTTTAATACCTAATTATTCTGCAATACCCTAATTGTCTTCTCACCACTCCTGTCTTATCGTGTCTCCGAACATGACATTATTCACATATGCCTTTGTCACCGGTGCTGTTTCTTAATGAAAACATCTTACAGTCAAATGAGGCCAATTGACTCGCATTGCAAGGCAATAAGCGAAGCATAAAGCTTTCGGTTATAGAATTGAACTGAACGATCTTGGCATGAGAATGAAGGCTGATAGCGTCGTGCGGCGCTGGTGGAGTCCAGCATCGGTCCCCTGATGATAGACTCCCTTTTCACTCCATCACTTTTCTGACAGCCTGTAAAGGATAGCTTTTGAATTTCAGATCAGCACAGCCAGCAAGTCTCCATCTCCGAGATGCATGGTTGGCAGCTCTTTCATCCCTAAAACGCATGCACTGGAGTATACAGGAGATCCTGGGGAGAGCGCTCGAAGAGGTTGGAGATGAATCAGACATTTCGCTGTCAGCGGGGCTATTTAAACAGACAGGGAGGGCGTATCATCTATCACGAGTTGCGCCGCTTAACACGTCTAAGCTGCAGCACTTAGAGGCGTTTTAGAACAATGCGAGCAAATCTGAAGCTTATCGGAGTGTTTTTGCCCCGTGACCATTAGCAAAGTGTCGACTTGCATTCTTGCTGTGTTAATGATGTCGTAATGGTTCGTCCTGGGGTGAACCGCTTTATTAATACCGCCATCTCACATTCAGTGTGTTTTCCTCTGAATTAGCCCAATGTTCTTACACTATAATGATTGTTTACTCTGACTCACGGGACGCAGAGGAGAAAAAAAGGGCAGTGGAGGAAAGGTGGCGGGAAACAGCAGAGAAGGCCGCGTCGGGTTTGTCATAAAGCCACAGCAGGGCCGAATGAATGAGTGAGAGATTAAAAGGAGGGGCGCTCACAGTCTGCATTCAGTCACTGCAGAGCCAGGCTTTGCTCTTGGCATGCTGATTAGCCTCCATGAATGGCTCTATGGACTCCTCTCTCTCCAGCGTCTATCAGAGCCCAGTCATTACGGCCTATTTGGGCCTGAAGTTGGAGATGAATGGTGAAGCTTTTTCCTCCAGCTTTGGAGTGAGGCTCACCTCCAGGGCACCACGGAGAAAGGGAGAGAAGGGCTGGGTGTTGTCAAACACGACAGGACGAGAAGATAGCGTTTATTTAGAAAGGGGGGAAAGCTGTGCACTGGTTCTGTCCAACAGTTTTGTATGCCATTAGTTATAAGTTAATACATTTGCAGTTTTATGTTAATCAGAGCTGATCATGAAAATATTTTTAACACAACTGTAGCATTTCATCCTTTTTATTGTTTCTGCATTAAAATTAAGGTATTGCTTTTTCACTCACCACCTAAAACTGAAAATTAGGAAAAATAAACAAGTAATATGAAAATGTATCTTTAAAAGAATAAAGAAGTTAATTTGAATGGAAGGCTATTAAAGAAATTAAAATATATTTTTTATAAGGATTTGCAGTTGTGTCACCTTTATTAGATTTACATAAAAAAACAGGCAAATAACTTTGTCTAATTGTAATTTTTATTTTAAATATTTATATATAATTTTATTTATATATATTTATTGAAATATATTTATAAATTTATTTTATTTCAAAGAAATTAATACTTTTATTTGGCAAAATATGATACATTGTGGGACCCCCTTGGAAACGAGATGGTACATCTCAAGGGGTTAATCCTAATAAACAAATAAATAAAAATGCATTAAATCAGATTTCTATTTCAAATAAATCTCTTCTTTTGAACTTCCTATTCATCAAATAATCAACTGTTTTCAATAATAATAAATACCAAATGTTTATTTAGCAGCAAATTAGAATATAAGAATTATTTCTGATACTTTAAATTCTAATAATATTTAATAATATTCCTGTTTTTACAGAATTTTTTTATCTATATATATAGATATCTATATATATATAGATATCTCTATATATATATCGATATCTATATATATATAGGACCACAAAACCAGTCTTAAGTAGCTAGGGTATATTTGTAGCAATAGCCAAAAATACATTGTATGGGTCAAAATTATTGATTTTTCTTTTATGCCAAAAATCATTAGGATATTAAGTAAAGATCATGTTCCATGAAGATATTTTGTAAATATCCTACCATAAATATATCAAAACTTAATTTCTGATTAGCAATATGCATTGATAAGAACTTCATTTGGACAATTTTAAAGGCGATTTTCTCAATATTTAGATTTTTTTGCACCCTCAGATTCCAGATATTTAAATAGTTGTATCTCAGCCAAATATTGTCCTATCCTAACAAACCATACATCAATGGAAAGCTTATTTATTCAGCTATTTATTCAGACGTTATTTTATTAAATCTCAATTTAAAAAAACTTACCCTTATGACTAGTTTTGTGGTCCAAGGTCACATATACTATATATGATACTATAATTTTTTTATTATAAATAAATATTTTATATATAAATATTTTTTCAGTTAACTGTTACATTTTACTTTTTAAATACAAATTATAACACAACTGTGATTTTTAGATCACTTCTCATATTTGTAGCTATCAACACCAGAAAAACAAAATAGTTCCTGCACGTGATGTATGTGTGATGCAAAATGTCATCATTTCTTTCAGACTGTGGTGACAATTCAATAGTAGAAAATCATTTTGAAACTGTTTCTGTATTTACAATTCATTCTTAACTGTAGATGAAAGTAAGATTTGCAAATATTTATTATAAGTACACATGACTTTTATCTGATGGCCTGACACTTTAATTTACAAGCAAGCAAAAAACATTTTTTGTGAGAAAACGGAAGCAGCAAGAAACCCAAAATGATTCCTCTGTACATAAATGTTTATTTTTCACATCCGTAGCCCGTTTTGTCCCACGTCTGCAGAATCAGAGAGCTTATTTTGAAAAATACATTATTCAATTCAGAGCAACTTTGATAACGAGGAGTTTCCACCCACATCGCCGCTCTCATTTCCTGCCAGTCGCGCTCGCAACATATTCTGTGATGATGTATGCTGAAGTATCTGCCCTGTCATATCAACGATTCCACTTTATCCAGAGCCTCAGTTCCATTCGGAGTCTTTGAAGAGAGAAAAAGCCGACGTACAGCTATTAGAGCAGACACCAGAGCAATGCCTTCTGATTCTTGTAACTCAGAGGAATGCTGATATTTGATTTTGCAGAGAGTGAGAGAAAGAGCAGGAGAGTGAGAAATGATGTCTGGAGAAGAGGAAAATAGATCGAGAGGGGGAAAAAAATCAAATCACCTCTTGAAAATGTTCCAATAATCACTGAAGCGCTCCAGCAACTGAGTTGACCAAAAATAGATTGAATTGAAAGTTCTCTTGGTATTTTATGACGGGAGTTGCTAGCAACAAGGGGCGTCTGGAGGACTTTCCTTCAGATTCTTTTGTGTTTATTTTGGCAGTTTTGACAAACTCGCAATATTTCCGTCTCGTTTCAAACGTCGCCTGAAATATTGGGTGTAATAAAAGGTGATGGGCTTGCTTCGCATCCTGATGAATCGGTGATGGGCTGAGAGCGAGGTCTCCATGTGCTTCTGAAAGTTATGGCTTCTTTTCTCTAGCCGCCTGGGGCAAACAGATTTCCAGCTATGCTCATAAATGTAAAAAAGCTGTATTTTTATTTATGTGTAAAAAACAGATATGCAAACCAAACCAATCTGGCCTGGATATGCTTTTACATTCAGTACCTCTGCACTGATGCCGTGTCTGGCGGTGGAAGCGCCATCCATCATCGTTTGTGTTGGAGCTCATGCATGTTTGGTCAGATGAACCGTTTCACACACTGTAGATCAAACTTGAGCTGGATACATACACAGACATACAGGTAATTTTACATGTCAATAACTCCAGCGGCCGCCGTATCAAGCCGAGAAGATGCTATAATCCATCATGTGCTACAGACAAACACCTTCATATGTCACTCACGGCTACACTCAATCACAGTGGCTCACAGACTACATACTGCTAATGATTGCAGTACTCAGATGCAGTTCTCTGATTGGATGCTTTCTTCAGTAGTGAACGTAATTGTCTCTATCTGTAGCGTAGATGGGGTTTAAAGCGGCCATATCACAAGGAATCAAATTTTCTTTGATCTTCTGAGATAAAAGTGCTTGAAGTACTATGAAACGTACTGTAACTTGGAGAACTCAAATCTCCTCTGTCAAAAGAGGGAATTTATTTAGTTATTTTATTTTATTACTGGGTGTGGATTAAAATTTTATGAATATTAGTTTACTTTTAACCTTGATCATTTCAGACTGATTGTATCTGTTTATGTAGCATATTTTAGTTTGAACTGTAACTCAAACCTTCCCCAGTCAACAGTTATTTTATCTTATTATTTTAATTTTATTACTGGTTGTGGAGTTTACTTTTAAAGGTGCCATAGAATGTAAAACTGTCTTTACCTTGGCATAGTTGAATAATAAGTGTTCTGTACATGGAAATGACATTCAGTGAGCCTCAAACACCTTTGTTTCCTCCTTCTTATGTAAATCTTGTGAATAAAAAAGACCACTGAAAAATAGGCGAATCAGAACATAACACCGACTGTGACGTAACAGTCGGGATCACTAATAGTTATGCCCCCAACAAATGCATATACCTGCCCATGTTCTAGGCAGCCGCCAGCCTAATCATCAGAAGTTCTGCAGGTATTGTGAAGAAACAAGCGAGGACAACAGAAAATGGCAGATCATGGAAATAAATGTTATGTTCCAGGCTGTGCAGGGGATGTGAAGTGCAGGGATGGGTTGGTGTCTGTATTCAGAAAGGCACGGAAAGCAAATAACGCGTTCTAATAAAATAATGCGAGCCACTAAAGGGACATGGTTAGCTCCTTGCTAGCTGTAGCCTGTTACAGTACATAAGATTTCAATTACCACATAAACAGAGTAAGGAGAGATGAGGATGATGGCGAATGATTTACAGATCCTGAGCACCACTGACAAGCATCTGATCTTGTAAAATGTGTGGTAAGTACTGCAGTTCCATAGTATAAACAGATTTTGTGCGATGCGAATCTCAAAGTGAAAGTGAAACTAAAAAGCGATCGTGCATTTGAAAGCAGATTCAGTGCCCCGCATATTAACAGCGGCTCCCTGATGCCCGCATTTTATTTACAGTATAATTACCCAACGATATAACTGCGTGAGAAAGTATTGAAATATATATTTTCCCTGTGTTTCCTTCCTGTGAGCTACTGAAATTAGCCGCCAATCAGAGCAGAGCTCAAAATTGAGCCACACTGTGAAACAGCCAATCAGAGCAGAGCTCAACATTATTATTCATGACCCTTCCAAATAAGCCAATAACAGACCGTTTCATTCTGGGGAGAAATCCTAGGGTTGTAAATGCACATGTAAAACTGTTTCTGGAGAATTTTTGCACTTACCTTAGCCACATACCTTCGATGTAGATATCAGAGAACAATTTAAAATATTGTATCAATGCATTCTATGGCACCTTTAATAATATCTATGATCTTTTTAGTTTGATCTTAGTGTCTGTTGTGCATCTGTCACAATAGGATTCAGCCTGTCATTAAAGCAGTTAAACATGATTTTTTTTATTAATACTTAGGTTTTGTGAATCAAGTCCATGCTTTATCAGTCAGCTATAAAAAATTAAAAGTTGAGAAAATTTAAAAGTTTAAGGCAACCATGGCTTCAGGAGATTTTTTAGTTTTCTCAACTTTTTGTTGTATAAACTGAAAACAACAAGTTGAGAAAACTCAAAAATCTCCTGAAGCTGGTTGCCTTAAACTTGTAAGTTTTCTCAATATTTTTTTTTTTATTTTTTTTTTTTACAGTGTACAGAAACAGTGAAAAACAGACCATTCAATTATAAGGACCAGGGAGAAGAGTAGAAATGGTAGTGAAAAGCTAAATTCTGATGGTTTCTGGTGACCCCAAGGCGAATGAATAAATAAATAAATACATTAAAAATAAATACATTAAAATAAAAATATGATTAATATTATATAATTTATTCAATTTTTTGTTATTATTTTTATTGTTATACATTATTGATATTAATTATAGTTTTTATTATTAATATTTTTTAATCATTAATATTATTATTTTTATTATTATCATTAATATTTTCTATTCTATTTTTACTCTCTTGTTGCTATATATATATATATATATATATATATGTATATATTTATACTTTATTGTACATTAATAATAATAATATAAAATCATATTTTTATTTAATGTTCGAAATTATGTGAAATTGCTTACTGGATGTATGGTAATAACAAAACTAGATTCCTAAAAGAGATAGCTTGTGCATTGACACACACTCTTTATGATCAGTGGTAGTGGTTAGATTAATATGTTTTTGTCTTGCAGGTAATAATATGACCAGTTGTGACTGACTGCCTGTTGAAAGCTTGGCAATGGATAACCTAATTATATACATAAGCATTTCTTTGTAAGGGGGTTGCGGGTGTTGAGGTGTCCTGACGCTGGATTAATCATCATCTAACATAAGCACCCTCTCAAGAGGTTGTGCGCTGCTTATCTGTCTGGACCTATGGTGGGGTTTGTGGATCTGCAGCCCACCTTGATTCATCAAGCTTTTTTCCGCTGACACGTTACCGCTAGGACATGATTCACCGTCGCAGGTCCATATCCAGCATATTACACTGGCTTGATGAGAGCGTGTATAGAGTCCTGTGTATGCAGGTGCAGGATAATAGAGGAACATTGAACAATGGCTGCAGTGTGCAGCTTCAGCAGAACTTGGTTCCCATCAGTCTGCTAACAAGGGTGATGCCTCAGTCTACAATATTAGTAGGGAAACTAACAGCTCAGCACCGTAAAAATCCATTTATTCTGTCAAAGCTGTGGGCTAGTTACAAATACAGTGCACTGCGGTGCTCATATGGGAGACGCAGGTTCAAATCTGGCGTGCGATGTTCCAATTCTTTTTTCTATATTTTTTTGCTTATTTTCCATCATTCTAATTTTCATAAAATGGTTAATAATATTTATTTATTTATTGTACGGTACGGCATGCATGACTTGTACCCACAGTGTTTACAAAAGATGGCAGTTTGAGGACTCACTTCTGACATACTGTATGTACTAGAACACTGTCACTGCTATCAAAAGTTCTCTACTCATTAAAAGCAAAAAATAAAATGGCTTATATATGCACCTTTAAACTTAACCACATTGCTCATCCCACATCCCTCATCCCTACTCATCTCTCACCATTTCTGCTACAATTATGCTATCAAATCATGCACCATGCTATTACTTTTCTTAGCAATCAGACATTATTTTCACCTGCCAGAAGATAAATCGAGCAAAAGAAAAAAATCCATATCTTACACTGAAGAAGGAACCTGAGGGCTGCACAGTTTGAGGAAAAATCTAATTGAGATTTTTCTGATAAACTCTGGGATTGCAATTAAAAATTCTGTTTTGCAAAATGCAAAAATTATATATTGTGTTATACATATTGTTAAAATATATTAATTACATATTAACTTGTAATCTCCATAATACTAGAATTACCATTACTAATTTGTATTATTATTAATAATAACATTACAATAATAATAATAACCTTAATTGAAATATTAAAAAATAATACATATTACAAATTGTAATTTTTTTGTAATAATTTATTGTAAAAAAAAAGAGTATTTATGAAAAATGTAATTATTTTACAATACAACTGTAAATATCAAAATACTAATATTTCTCTATTTTTGTTGACAGCAGTTTATAAGCTCTTCTTTTTACAAGGAATGATGGGAAGATGTTTGGCGTATGTTGCATTCCCAAATCGACATAAATGGACAGTTCACCCAAAAATGAAAGTTCTGTTATCAATTATTTACCCTCCAGTTGTTACCCTTCTTTATTCTACTTAACACAAAAGATGATAATTTGACGACTGTGGTCCCTACTGACTTCCATTGCATTTTTTCATGACAGAAGTTTCATTTTTGGTTGAACCATCCCTTCCAGCATATACGCGACAAACTCAGAGCAGATGCCGAGAAGAGCCTGTGTGATGCATTTACACTTACTGTGAACCGAGCCGATTCGAAACACTGAAAACACCAGAAAATGAGCCGCTTGCCTGTAAATAAACACAGAGCTGTGCTTCACTCTGAAACATGCAGTGCATACATTTATTTAAATAAATCGCAGCCTTATTTCGAATAATCATATAGCCCTAGATCTGAGCCATATTTAAGGACTGGAATTACTGACTAGGGCCAGTAACCGCCAAGAAATCCCTAGTGACCGCATAGAAACATGCTAAAACGCTTAAAATGTAAGCAACCACACAGCAACACCCTGGCCACCAGCCACATCATTCTAGCACTGTAGCAGGGAATTTGAAAGCCCAGCTGACATTTCTCTAAACTCTTTGTCCTTCATTCAGGTCAGCTGGCGGCGGGTACATGTGAAATCATGACTCTGGACAGGGACAGCAGTCAGCCAAGGAGGACCATCGCCCGGCAGACGGCCAGGTGTGCCTGCAGGAAGGGCCAGATTGCCGGCACTACCAGAGCCAGTCCAGCATGTGTGGATGGTAAGAATGAGGAGGGGCTGAGGTGGGACTCATCCAGGCTTTGGTGCCACTGTCTCTAAGCCCACCAGAGCATCCATAGCTGGGGCTTTCAGATTCCAGTCTGATCCGTGAGATTACGCTGCTCAGTGAGTGTGGCTGAAGTGTCACTCACAGGATTTGGGATGTTGCTGCAGGTTTCATCAGTGCCTGAGGTCACGTGTGTGGAATGTGTTACGAGGTGACGGACGCTGGGGAAATTTAGAGTTGGTGAGATTAGCTCCGAGCTGCTGTGTGTTATTTAAATAGCAAACTTCTGTAAACACAAATGACAAGTGAATCTAGACTACAGGTTTCATATGAACAAACTTGAGTTTCTGAAATCTTTAAATACGCAAAGCTGCATTTCGAGTCCAACATGACTGAAAGAGTTGCAGTTCAGTAAGTGAATCAGATGTTAATTCAGTGAATCCGATGTTAATGAGTTCATTAGATCAAGGACTCATCAGACTGATTCAAACTAGTAAGTCTTTTTGAGCCATTCAGTTAAAGAACTGGCTCACTGAGTAATTTGTTCGTAGTTTCGTTGAGTAGTTTGTTTTCGTAAGTACTAAACTTTTGCAAACACAAATGACAAATTGTGTTTAAATGGTCTATTTAAAGATTTGAGAAACTAAACTTAAACATGCACAGTTTAATTTTGAGACAAACATGGCTGACATGACATGCAGTTTAGTAAGTGTATCAGATGTTATTTAAGTGAATCAGATGTTTATAAGCGCTTTGACAGATTTAGTGAGTTCATTAAGTGAAGGATTCGTCAGACAGACTCAACCAATAAATCTTTTGAGCAATTCATTAAAAGAACTGGCTCGTTAGAGTCATTTGTTCATGTTAATCTCACTGTACGTTTGTTTTGTGAAGTGAACATAATGGAAATATGTAATACAGAGTCTTTTTATCTCATTACTTTCTTTTCAGCTTGGTTTTGTACTGTATCCGAGAAGCAAATGAGAGCTTTTTTAATTATATTTGCCATTTACAGCTTTTCCAAGTACATTTGTTGTGTTCCCTTTTTCTTCAATTTAGTTTTAGTCTTGCGTGGATTGGTTTTCAGCGTGACCTGCACTTATCTTCATGTGGTCGTATGTCTTCTTGCCTTCAGTTGTTGCTATGACACCCGAGAAATTTCAAGACATATTTCGTAAGGTAGGAGTTTCTTCGTGGCCAGATGAAAGTAGGTGTTCTTGAGTAATTGCTTTTGAAAGACACAGTCTCCGTGTTTCTACGACCTTACATCACCTGTAGTGGGCTAGACCACATGCCAATCAGTAACCCTGGCGGAAGAAATGTCATAAAAAAGCACAGAATCCAGTAAACAAAGATTATAAACATAAATGAGCAAAAACAGAACGATGCAAGCAGAAAAAAATTTGCCTCAGTAATTCCTCATTGCCGATATTGGAAAATCGTCTCATGGCTTACGAACCAAATTGACAATAAAAATCAGTCACTCTACGTTGGCATTTTCTAACAAGATAGCCGGATACAATTTCTCCATCGGTGCGTGCAGAGGTCTTGAGGCTTTGGCCTTTCAAAAATGCAGTTATTTCATTACAACCAATGGATTCTGCTCTTCAGATATAATTTTAAGGCTTAGAAAGAAAATCTCAGTGTATCCAATTGACAATTTACCCCCTGCATGCGAAGACAATCTTTTCTTGATCTCCACAGCTCCCTCAATATTTCCTCAGTCTTGTTTATCGTTTAACTATTTACCCTACTCGCTTTTAATTTTGTGTAATTTGCTACTCTGAGTGTCTGAAGCTATTAAAGAAATATCGATTTCTTCAGTTGTTTTGTTTCTTTGGATAAAAAGCTTCTGCTAAATATAGCCTGATCTCTTCAAATGAGGCAACGCTGCTGTTTTATCTTGTTCTGTGCCCTGTGGCTTTATCTGATAAAAGGCAGGTAATCAGACAGGTTTTGATACTGAGAAAGAATAGCCGCACATCTGCCATTATGTATTAGTACTGCCAGGCTTTAGTCTCACGACAGCAGGACTGAGGAAACATGCCCTGCTGATGGAAGGTGAGCAGACTTTTGTGTTTAGCACATTGAAGACCAGTAAAACAAGATGACACTGTAGATCACATGTGGCTCAATGACAAATAAGAGTGTCTGTGGTGAAAAGAGAAACATCTAAAACTAAAAATCTAGTGTAAAATATATAAAATGCCAAGTTCATGTTTCAAATTTGTATGCCATTTTTAAGAGAAGTAATTAAACTTTAATCTAAAATGTCATGTGGTGCAACACCTCCAAAAATGTTAAATACATCTGACTGTACACATCTTAATTATTTAAAAAAAGTTTTAAAATAAAAGTACCTTTTACAAATATCATGAATTAATATAAATTGAAATTAATATAAAATCACTGAAGTCTGAAAAAATGACTGCTGAAAATTCAGCTTTGCCATCAAAGAAAATATTTTCAAATCTATTCAAATAGAAAAGTTTAGGAGTGTCCTCGACTAGGATTTTCATAGTCGAATCTGAGTTTTCAAATCTTGCCGATAGTCGACTGATAGTCGAATCATAAATAGACATTGGACAGTCATAATTACAGACGTTAACACACAGGGAAAATGTGTAACGATTGCCTCGCAGACGCAAACGGGGTGAATAATGTTTTATGTTTGATTAACATATTAAGATAAGATATTTAACATTAAACGTCAGCGAAACCCTAAGAATTCACTTTTTTTTTTACAATAGTGCTCTCGTTATAACGTTATGTATATGACATAGTTATTAATGTTCTGCATTTGAGCTGCGCACGCTGAAGATGACCAGTAGAATGAAGCATATTATAGCATTTTTTTAATCAATGGGATTTAACTCATTTATCTCATATAGAATACGCTTCATTATTTATACAACATAACGTTAATATTACGACTTATAGGCTATCTGCACAAAATGCCCAGAATGCATGAACGTGTCTGCGCGGCTCTGAATGAACTCCTTTTATGGATGCGTTCTTCACGCAACAACGAGCAGAAACACGGCAACTAAACTCTAAAAATTCACAGCGTTTTATTATAACAGTGTTCTCATTATAATGTTATGTATATGACAGTCCAGTCATAGTCATTAATATTATTTTTGTTTGTCCTGCTCGCGCTGCGTGCTGAAGAAATACTCACCGTAGTACTACAATGAAGCACTTTACTGCAGCGTAACTCAACCAATTGCATCCTATACGAGATAAAGAATATATATACGACAGTCGCGTAGCTACGGGCCCACCCAATGAGAAGTTGGTAATTTTCCAAATGGATGTAATTTATTAAACGATACTAATAAACGTCTTATTTCACTGTGATTTTATATATTGATTAAAAAATATTAAACGCTTGCTTTCATGGTCAATTACAGGTCGTTTCTTAGTTATCCCTCTTCCTATAGGTGCATCACGCTTGTCAAAATGATGATGATTCGTTCGTTTCTGTTAGTCCCACCCACAACGTTATGTTTACGACGTAAGGATATAATAGTAAAATGCGCGCGTTTGTGGAGTTAAATTTGAAAATAGCAGTTGAGCAATCATAAATCAGATCAATTCTTTAAAAAGTAAAAGTCTTAGCAATAAATCCGGACCGTCTACAAATGAAACCCGACAGACCACCTGAGGGTGCTGGATTTATCGATCGGAATCTTCTGAACCAAGCGTGTTTGAAGCATCATATTAGCATAGGTACAGTGTTTGATCCGCAAAAAAAATGCGTCCTTTGTGGAAAGAAACACATAAACTTTGTGCTGGATCCTGGTCGCCAAAACAAACTGCATAATTTGCAGCTGCGCACATTTCTGCGGTCCTCGATGTGCGTGAACTGACAGAGAAGTTTGATTATGAAATCATCTGCGAATCCTCGTTGTTTCACACTGACTGAGGTAATGCTTTTTAATAAACTTCCTTTAGTTAACGTTAGTTAATGCATTAACTAACATTAGCAATACATTTGTTACCGTGTTTATTCATCTTTGTTAATCAGCTCATGCAAATGTTAACAGATACAACTTTGAATTTTAATAATGTCCTAAATTTTGAAATGAACATTAATATAACAAATTACTAATGTTAATGCATGATTTAGAAGTACTGTGTAATGAACCTTGGTGTGACCTACATAAAACTGGGTGGGCCAAGTGTGTAGCATATGAAAACTGCATGTCAAATTGCCAACACAAAATACAACACCAAGGTTCATTACACAGTAAAGCTTCTTTCTTTTCAGATTCTTATTTACAGCATTATCATAATAGGGTGTATATTAACTTATTGGGAGAAAACCGGTAGTTCTAAGTGAAATCAGACATTGAGCACCCCCATATAACCAAAATGGCATGATCATAACACCCCGCAAATATTCGACTGTGAGATTGGGAGTCGAATCAGGCTCCTCCTATCGAAGCATCGAATCATCGACTATTCGGGGTCACCCCTAGAAAAGTTATTTTAAATTGTAATAATATTTCACAATGTTAACGTTTTTACTGTAATTTTAATCAAATAAATGCAGCATTGGTGAGTGCAAGAGAATTCTTTCAAAAACATAAAAAAATATATATATCTCAACGTCCCCAAACTTTTGAACAGTAATATATAGTTGAAACCTGGAGGCGTAGCACTTAAGCGTATCGTGGTGTTTAACATAAAATGAAACGCTCACACACAGACTGAAAAATGGAAAACACATTCTTTGGCATGAAACCAGGCTGGAATTATGTATAATTCATGTTCGTAGTATAATTAAATTTTCACTTGTACACGTACAGTGACAGGTCACTGCAAAACTGCCTGCATGTAAAATGAATAACAAGAAAAGCAGAGCCGAAAACACATTTGCTCTGTGGAATCTCTTAAGATGTCTTGGGCAATGACGTCGACATGGCAATTAGAATGAATTTATCATCAAACCAACAGGAAATTAAACCGTCATGAAGTTTTCATGTAGAACAGAATCAAAGTGGCCTGGAAAGATCTGGCATCAATATCCCATCAGACAGAAAAAGCTAAACGAGAGGCGGCTGCGGCATGTTGGGACACAGAGGGACTGCGTATTCTGCCTGGAAGCGGGCGGGAAGTGACAGCAACAGAACCCAATTCCCTCAGCTGGTGGTAGCGGGGAGGTGAGAGCCGACAGCTGGAATATGCCCTGAAAACTATGTGGAAAGTCAGAGGAAGGAGAGCATTTTAACAATTAGACATGGTGATCGTCGGCCAGGTGTCAGGATAATCAAGTCCCGCTCACCGAGCACCTGCATTAATTCCATATCTTTGACTCCGCAATCGAATTCGGAATGTCAGCCCAAGGATTAGTAATGTTTCCCTAGTCACACAGCCTAGATGGATGTGATAGGTCAGGGCTGACCTCAGGCAGCCAATTCAAAAGCATCTGCCTCGTATCGCGGGTGTCTATGCGCCAGCATTACAAATGGGATACCGGCTCCCCAAAACATTCGGGAGTGGCTCGAGAAGTTCTGCGCCATCAATCAAGACACCAAAGTCAAGATGGCGCCTGCTTCATATGGGATTATATCACGTCGGGGACACCAAAAGCTACAACTGCCATGTACACGTTGTTTAGATTTAATACAGGTTTCAGTTGCTGGCGTGACTTTATATTTTTCTAAGGACAGATAAGGACACAAAATATATTGTTATTTGGCTCACCCACTAAATAAATACAGAGACTTGACATAAATGGTCCCACTAGAAACTAATTATATAATGCATCCTCTGTGTTTCCACAATGCTCTAAAAATTAGCATGCCCTGTGATGAAGTGTCTGCAGGTGTGCCCATGATAACACAGATTACACAGACTCTCCGCCTTTACTCCTCATATATTATTTTACACAAACATCCTCTCACAAAGATACCTTAATTTTGTTTTCTAGAATCAATTACGGTGGTGAGGACCATCAGTGTACACATATTTGTGCATTTGGTGATTAATCCAAGTGTATTATTCTGTTTCAGGGGCGCTATCAAAGCAAGCTTTGGGATGGTGTAATGAAATGTTTTGTACAAAATAAAGATGCAGTGTGTATTTCAGAATATACAGTATTATATTTTACTATTGTTAACTAAAGGTAAAAACATTAAAAAACATTTTAGTTGCTTGAAATCAATTTTAACTGAAACAAAATAGAAAAAAGTTAAACTTATTTTATTATAGTTGCCATTCAACATTTCTCATTTTCATTTATTTTAACTTAAAAACTGCTTACACATTTTTAGAAAATTTGAAAAAACAACAAAATTATATAATTAAAATAAAAATGGAAAATATAAAATCTAACTCAATATTAGTTCAAAATATATTAATATTTACTGAATCTAGTAGAATACAATAGTATCTCAGTTATACTTAAATAGCATTGGTGTGTGTGAATATGTATGTATTTCTATAATATATGAATATGAAAATAAATTTATTATGAAATACTACAATTTAATAAACTGAATCTTTAAAACATTAAAATGTTATATTTTAATAAATATGAAATATATTAGATTTTGTGTATACATTTGATAATTATGCTTCATATTTATTATTATTAAATGAAGTAAAATTACTGAATTAAACTAAAATTTTAAATATTACCAGTAAGTAATGCTAGTGATTCAAACACACAAACACACAGTTCTTTCCTTGATTTTGAGTTGAGTATGACTATAAGTAATAACTTGTGGTTCAGATGTTTATTAAGTAACCGATACCGATAAGATTGATTGATTAGAGTTCATTTAAAAAAAGGATTCATTAAAACCAGAGAGTTTGTGATTATTTTTAACAGATAAAGTGATTCATTCAGATTAGCTTTGTCTTCATTAAGATTCATTCAGACTGATTCAAACCAATAACTTGTGACTGATTCATTAAAAGACCTGGTTTATAAGACTTGTTCATTTGTGAATCCAACTACACTGATCATACTGTATGTTTGTTTTTGAGTGAAATATGTGCAATAGAAAAATCAGCAGCTTTGTGAAAAGCAGCACAGGCAATACTAGTGTAATGGCATTGTGAGAACGATGGATGCAAAACAATAGATAGAAAATATTCATTGATATTCACATCCAATTCTTTAGCTGGCCAATTTATGACATCATAAATTCCCCTCACTGATTTCATCACAGTGGGGGGCTTAACATTGAGAACAGAAGGGACTTGGCTTAGAAACTGTTTAAAATGTAAGCTCATGAATTCATTATAAACAACAACATGTGTTACTTGTAAATTATGGGCAGTTCCTGTGTAAGCAGCACTGATCTGAATACTAGTGTGTTCCATTACTGTGAATGTTAAACATATAGGATTCTCAAGCTGTGTCCGCTGTAAAAATGTATGGACAGATGTTTGATGTTCTCGTCTGTGCCAAACGTTTGAGTAATCGCAGTCCGCTGCAATGAGCAGCCCATCTCATTTATTGTCCCGATAAATCTCGAGTCCGGCCTCTGCATCGGTCATCAGTCACAGCTAAAGTCTTAACTGGGGCAGGAATGACAGGGCCTTGAGGACTGGAACTACCTTTCCTCAGAACATTATGAAGAACCCATTATAAAAATCAAATTTAGGTTTAAAAAAAAAAAACAGAATTTCACCATTACAGTGCTTGCATGTAGGCGAGATATCTAATATTCGCAACAAAATAAGCAACATTTTGTTGTTTTTAATGTGCTTTTTATTTGCCCATTAATAATAAATGATTAAATAATGTCTCTGATGTAAACTAAAAGGGATAGTTCACACAAAATTGAAAATTCTGTCATCATTTACTCACACTCATGTTGTTCCAAACCTGTATGAATTTCTTCTGTTGAACTCAAAAGAAGGTATTTTGAAGAATGTTGGTAACCAAACAGTTGACGCTAGCCATTGACTTCCATATGTATGGAACTATGAAAAAAATACTATGGAAGTCAATGGCTACCAGCAGCTGTTTGGTTACTAACAGTCTTCAAAATATCTTCTTTTGTGCTCACAGAAGAAAAAAACTTGTACAGGTTTCGAACAAGTAGAGAGTTAGTAAACAATGACATACATTTTTGTTTTTGGGTGAATTATCCCTTTTAGATACAAAGACAATATTAGAAGTTTACTTCATCTCATGAACTATACATTCCAACAAATTAACTCAAATCTTTGATTCAAATGATTCATTTGTCATCACGGTAGCATTGTAAAATTTCAGTTTGTTTCTTAAATATTCAAATTGTAATTTTACTGCATTGTGATTGGCCTTTTTTCTTAAATCTATTTGCATACTGATTTGTGATTTGTCATTTTTTTCCTTGCATCAATTTCAAAGCAGTGAAAAGTGTCATTTTTGTGGGATCATCTTCATATAAAGCTGACAAAGAACAGTTACACAGAACAACAACTTTTCAGAGCCTTTCCAGGTCTGATATTTCCTTCTGAAAATGCAATTTGTGCATTAAATAATTTTGATTAATGATAAAATATTTGTAAATTGCAGAAACACAGCTGAAAGGCACACTGAATATTTTACATATACAAAAAAGAATTAGAGAGAAATCATTTTGTGTGTGATAATGGAGGTATCCAGTGATCTGTCACAATTTAGATGCCATCTGCAGCAGCAAAGAGAGATACATGAATATTTAGCAAGAAAATCTTCTCACAAGAATTGATTGCAGGGATTATTTTGATATTTGTTTTGCCTTTTTCTAATTTCAAACTGCCAACGTGTGGATACTCCAAATATACAGATTATAATTCAACAGATTCGATTTCCAGCATCTAGCAATAAGAGGAATTTGCAATGCAAATCTGAGTTAAGCAAGAACAAGATATTTTCATTCAGAATCAGGTACACAAAATCTTTATCTGGACAATGTCACATTTTGGTCTCAGTAAGCAACTTCCATATTACTTTTGTGCCCCTTTGCCCAGAAACTCCAAGTTCAGAGAGTTCTTTGATGTATTGATTCAGAGGCACTTTGTGCACTCTGTCATAGTCTGTTTGCATCCGTGGAGTGACAGTCTCAATGCTCAATAGCAGGAGACGAGGGACAGCTCATTAGAGACAGAGTCTGAGAGCTTACTGTGTTGTGCTGACAGGACTCTCTTCGGCTGCTGTTTGTGGATTTGTTGACTTTACTTCTTTAAAGTGTTAAAATGTTGATGATCTGTCATGTGTCATGCATCACTGGAGGCCGGAGTGATCCGACGTGTTGCCCGAGACAGGCAGAGAATGAGTTAGAGGTGGGATCTGGGGGGTTTTCGGAATAGCTGAGTATTTTACTGTGAAATAAAGGGTTTTGGGGGCATCATTATTACAGTATGTCAACTTGACAAATCCCTAATGCAAGACCAGACATTTATAAAATGTAACGGCTCCTAGAGCTTTCCAGCTTTTCATGTCCTTCAGTCTGACTCGGGATGCTGTTACTTTGCTTTCTGATCTGACTTGCGCTTTTCCCATATAGCATTATCAAAAATCACATAGACCTTCAGTGAAAATCTTGGAATGTAATCCAAACTATTTGTTTATACCTCCATCCATCTAATTACTCATCTGTCTGTCTATCTATCTATTTATCCACCTATCTATCTATATATCTATCTATTAGGGGTGTAACAGTTCACAAATTTCACGGTTCGGTTCAATACGACACAGTGGTGTCACGGCTCGGTACGTTTTCGATACGGGGGGCGGGGCAATTGGTTACGTCGCAATGTTGGAAATATTTCTGTTTTAAACCATGAAGGCGAGCCAATGGATATCACACAAGCACGTGTTTGTTCCAGGGTTTGCACACGTG
This sequence comes from Schizothorax lantsangensis, assembly GCA_027422415.1. NCBI lineage: Eukaryota > Metazoa > Chordata > Actinopteri > Cypriniformes > Cyprinidae > Schizothorax > Schizothorax lantsangensis. The sequence continues at coordinate 14,884,274 of CM049854.1, read as the reverse complement.
CAAACTTTGCGCAAGATTTATGCCGGTGAACGTCTTAATCTCAGTCAATTCACTATAAGCAGAAAGTGAAAGTGAAAACGGAATGATGGAGTAATGACAAAGCTTTCGGCATCTGATGCCGTTTATTCTCTCAGAGACGACGAGAGACGAATCTACTTCAACATATGCTGATAACAGTATAGCCTATAGCTGTTTTGTTTTCATTTATTCCCTTAATATTTCTCTTGTGTAGTACATACTGAAAAAAAAAATAAGAAACATATTTCGTGTTAAACGAAATATTTCTACATATTTCGTGTCGTTTTTGAAAGTCGGTGCTTGAAATAAAAGCTTTTTGTTTCATTGATTTTTAGTGATGACTGCAGTGTTAATATTTTAATTATAAGACTATAATTCATTGTAGGTAGCCTATAGCCTAGACCTGTTTTAAAATACTTTTTTAAAAACATTTTAATTGAGGAGAAAATATAGCCTAATCTTATCCTCGCAGCGCGTCAGTCATGCATTAATTATTGCGGGGCAAATTAATTGTACTTTTTTAATTTAATATTAAAAGTAACTTCATAATAATAATAATAGGCCTAATAAAAATAAGAATGTAACAGGCCTACATTAATTGGAAATGCCAAATCCTCTTAAGATTGCCAATAATTTATGTTTTTGACAATATCTCTGGCTATCGTCGATACAAGATCATCGTCTTTCGATGCACCTCAGCAAGGGGAGGTTATCACGGGGCAGACAGCACGATGCCTGTTACGTCGTTTGGGCTGCGTTGTTGAGCGCAGTGGCACTGATATTTCACACACTTTAAGCTCTTTTATTTTCCAAACTAATAGGATTAGTCCAACGAATTGTTCGGTTTGTAATGTGTACCGAACCAAAAGCATCGTACCGAACGGTTCAATACGAATATGCGTATCGTTACACACCTACTATCTATCTATCTATCTATCTATCTATCTATCTATCTATCTATCTATCTATCTATCAAACCATATACCCATCCATCCATCCACAGTATCTACCATCTCTATCCATCTATCTATCTATCTATCTATCTATCTATCTATCAAACCATATACCCATCCATCCACAGTATCTATCTATCTATCTATCTATCTATCTATCTATCTATCTATCTATCTATCTATCTATCTATCTATCTATCTATCTATCTATCTTTCTATCCATATACCCATCCATCCATCCATCCATCCATCCAGTATCTACCCATTATACTGTATCACTATATTGCCAAAAGTATTGGGTCGCCCCCTTCTAATGAACAGGTTTGACTACTTTAGTAATTTCTATGAGTACAAATCTTAATGTTAAAGCATATAATGATATTCTAGGAAATTGTGTGCTTCTAATATTATAGAAACAGTTTGGACAGGACCCTTTTCTTTTCTAACATGACAATGCCTCTGTGTATAAGGCAAGGTTCAAAAAGAAAATTATATGCTGTGTGGAAGAACTTGACTGGTCTGCATAAAACCAAGTCCTAATCCCAGTTATCACATCTGGTGTGACTGTAAATGCAGACCTTGAGCCAAAAACTCATCACCAAACACCAATGACTTGTACATATGGGTACAGTCATTTTAGACACTTCCAAAAATGTTGCAACAGAGATGGAAATACAATTGATGGGAACATGAATTATGTTCCCATCGTTGTTGCCACAGATTTGGAAGTGCATTTTTCTGTTCTAAAGAAGGGTGTGTCCCAATACTTTTGTCTATATAGTGTATGTACAAGTCATTGGTGTTTGGTGATGAGTTTTTGGCTCAAGGTCTGCATTTACAGTCACACCAGAGGTGTTAAACTGGGATTAGGACTTGGTTTTATGCAGACCAGTCAAGTTCTTCCACACTGACTGAATCAATCATTTTCTTTTTGAACCTTGCCTTATACACAGAGGCATTGTCATGTTAGAATAGAAAAGGGTCCTGTCCAAACTGTTGCTATAATATTAGAAGCACACAGTTTCCTAGAATATCATTATATGCTTTAACATTAAGATTTGTACTCATAGAAATTACTAAAGTAATTAAAGAAATTAACTAAAATTAACTAAAGAAATTACTAAATTACTAAAGCCTTCACTTCCGGCTTTGCTACTGTTCGGACGCTCTTGCTTATTGCTCTGCGCTTTGCTCCCTATTTTTGTTCTTTTCTCAGATCTCTCCAAGATTTTAACTTCAGCAGATCAGCACAGTGCTCAAACAACACATTTTTTTGGAAAAAGAGGACTCTTTGCCTGCCACCGCCAGCAGTTTACATTCCGGAGACAGAAAAATACAGCTGTCTACATTCAAACAGACGAGAGAAAATGCCTCTAGTGGAATCTACTTGCTGCATGAACTGCCACAAAATTCTACAAAGGATTGTGGTTCTTGAAACAAAGTTACTTGCTGGACTTCCAAAACAGACGGAACATACAGCAGATGGTCACCACGGACCCCCTCAGCATACAGCTGGTGAGTCCTGTGAATCTAGTGAATCTCAACAGTTTATACCAAGTGTAGAGGAACAAGCCAAAACTGATCGACAGACTAATCGATGGCACAAACAGGGAGCGAGACCCAAAGGCTCTCGAGACATCAGATTGTCACGAGTATCTCGTATTGCTGCCATAGCATCCTCTACCCCAGATATGGCTATGACTAGACTTGTAAACACTGGTATTCTACAACCCCCTATACATCTTGAGAACAGATTTGAAGCATTGATGAATGTGGATGAGGAATCCCAAAATGTGACAAAACTCGGATCGAATCAGCCAGCAGCTAACATTGCTACTAACAGGCGCTCAAGGTCGAGCAGACAGCGGCATTCAGCTCAGAGCGCAGCCGAGCCCAGGACTCTGATAGTGGGTGACTCTATTATTAGAAACATTAGTAGCAGGACTATAACTACCTGCTGCTTTACTCAAGCAACCGTCTCTGATGTGAACAAGGAACTTCAGAACATTGTGATGAAGCACAAGACTGCAAATCGAGTCATCATCCATGTGGGGAAGAATGATATTAGGAAAGGGCAGTCAGAACTGCTTAAGCAAGATTTCAGTGAACTCTTTGAAACACTTCAAAGTCTTGAAGTTCAGTCGTTCATCAGTGGACCACTCCCAGCAAGGGGAACTAACATGTTTTCACGGTTGCTTGGGCTGAATACATGGCTACAAAGAACCTGCAGTACAAAAGGAGTCAACTTCATCGACAACTTCAATATTTTCTGGGGCCACAGACAACTGTTTAAACTGGATGGCCTCCACCCAAACAAACTTGGTGCAAGAGTGCTAAAGGACAATTTCTATTTCTCCCTCCGTCATCCTTCAGTGGTGTGTGCCAATCCACTCACACACTCACCTGGACAGAATATGAGTGACCACAGGACTTCATATCAGCTTCCGAGTCATTATGTGGTTGAAGAATCCCACAAGGACACTGATAACGCCACACAGCCAAAACAAGCACTGCTCATGGACATCCCGGCTGAGCCCTGCCCACAAAGCTCATCACATGCAGACTGTGACGTATTACAACAGCTCCAAGACTCAGCACCCAAGGACGACTTTCTGGAAAACAGCCTGGGAAGCCAGGACAACACATCACAGTCACCGGAAACACCAGAGCTAGAGCCCCACTCACCAGATACACTATCCCTCTCTCCAGCATCTCCACTTCTAAGCTTTTCACAGAAAATGGAGGAATTGGTGTATGCTGGGACCAAACTCTCTGCAAGCCCCCAGATATCAACTAAAAAACGGCGGGCCCCCCAACCACCAAAGACTGCAGGCTCAGCTCTCCCGCCTCCTCCTGTGAGAGCTCTCCGACCTCTGCCACAACGCCAGGGCCCAAACCTTAATCCATCTGCTGTAGGTGAACCAAAAACAACTGATAACAGCTCTCAGTGATATGTGTCGGGTCCCCGTTATATTAGCAGCAACATTCACAAATGTTTACAAAACAAGCGGGAACCCAGTATGCCTGTAGCCTTCTCTATTTCTGTTTTATCACGTGATAGAAGGTCTAAGGCCTTCTCAAGCCGTACGGCTGACCCATCTAATCTGCGGCCTGTAATGCATCAGTCTAAGATTGCTGTAGAGACAAAATGTAATTCCATCAAGTTAGCATTTTTAAACAGTCGCTCACTAAAAAATAAATCATTTGTGATCAATGATTTAATAACCACAAACAACCTGGATTTTATGTTTCTAATTGAAACATGGCTAGAAGACAACTGCAGTGCAACAGTCCTCACTGAAACAGCCCCTCCTAACTTTAATTTTATAAGTGTCTGCAGGACTGTTAGGAGAGGTGGAGGTGTAGCTGCTATTTTTAAAGATGTTTATCAATGCAAGCAAGTGTCATTTGGTCAGTACTTGTCTTTTGAATATCTAGGTATTGTGCTGAAAGGTGCCCCACGCATTCTGTTTATCATCATTTACAGGCCTCCAAAATACTCTCCAGCCTTTGTTGAAGAGTTCACAGAACTGTTATCAATGATTTCCTCAGAGTTTGACTGTTTTGCTATTGCAGGGGATTTTAATATTCACATAGATAATGCTGAAGTCAAAACTACAAAAGAAATTATAACTGTTTTAAACACTTTTGACCTGATTCAGCATGTGCATGGACCCACACACAATCGTGGACACACTCTAGATTTACTCATCAGTAGAGGTCTAAACATTTCATCCATTGTTATTAAGGATGTAGCTCTGTCTGATCACTTCTGTATTTTCTTTGATATATTGATCTCTGTCACCACTGAATCTAGATCTGTCTCTGTCAGAAAGAGATGCATTAATGAGAACACTAGTGTGCTATTTATGAAGGCAATATCTTTAACACCAAGCATTTCTGCAGACTCTGTTGATCTTCTCCTGGATTCATTTAACTCAAAAGTTAAGAATGTTATTGATGATATTGCACCGATAAAGGTCAGCAAGAAGAATGGCAGACAAAAATCACCATGGAGAAAATCAACAGCAGTTCAGAATATGAAAAGACAATGCAGAAAAGCTGAGCGGATGTGGCGGAAGACGAAACTTGAAATACACTATAGCATCTATAAAGACAGCCTTCATGCTTTCAATGTGGAACTAGCCACAGCTAGACAGACCTTCTTCTCAAACCTTATAAACAGTAACTTAAACAACACCCGCACTCTTTTTGCTACTGTTGAGAGACTGACAAACCCCCCAAGTCAGATTCCCAGTGAAATGCTCTCTGACAGCAAATGCAATGAGTTTGCTTCCTTCTTTTCAGAGAAGATCAGTAATATCAGAAAGGAGATTGGCACATCTTCCTGTAATACAGAGGTCACACAGATTCGACAGCAATCTCAAAAAGAAGTGACTATGTCTGTTTTTAAAACAATTGATAGCAAAATTTTGGAAGAAATAGTACAGCATCTTAAATCGTCAACCTGCTATCTTGACACACTTCCCACATCTTTTTTCAAAAGTGTGCTTAACTGTTTAGAAGCAGATCTCTTAGAAGTGGTGAACACCTCACTTCTTTCTGGGACTTTTCCAAACTCCCTGAAAACTGCAGTTGTTAAACCCCTTCTGAAAAAGCGCAATCTTGATAACACCATGTTGAGCAACTATAGACCAATATCAAATCTTCCTTTCATAGGTAAGATTATTGAAAAGGTAGTTTTTAATCAGCTGAACAATTACTTAACCTCAAATGGATACTTGGATAATTTTCAATCTGGTTTCCGTGTGCATCACAGCACAGAGACAGCACTCATTAAGATAATAAATGATATTCGCTTTAATTCTGATTCTGGCAAAATATCAGTGCTGGTACTACTAGATCTTAGTGCTGCGTTTGACACTGTCGATCATAACATACTTCTAGAGAGACTGGAAAACTGGGTCGGGCTTTCTGGGATGGCACTCAAATGGTTCAGGTCATACTTAGAAGGGAGAGGTTATTATGTGAGTATAGGAGAGCATAAGTCTAAGTGGACGTCCATGACATGCGGAGTCCCACAAGGCTCAATTCTTGCACCGCTCTTGTTTAGCCTGTATATGCTCCCACTAAGTCAGATAATGAGGAAGAACCAAATTGCCTATCACAGCTATGCTGATGATACCCAGATCTACCTAGCCTTATCTCCAAATGATTATAGCCCCATTGACTCCCTCTGCCAATGCATTGATGAAATTAACAGTTACATGTGCCAAAACTTTCTTCAGTTAAACAAGGAGAAAACTGAAGTCATTGCATTTGGAAACAAAGATGAAGTTCTCAAGGTGAATGCATACCTTGACTCTAGGGGTCAAACAACTAAAAATCAAGTCAGAAATCTTGGGGTGATTCTGGAGACAGACCTTAGTTTTAGTAGTCATGTCAAAGCAGTAACTAAATCAGCATACTATCATCTCAAAAACATTGCAAGAATTAGATGTTTTGTTTCCAGTCAAGACTTGGAGAAACTTGTTCATGCCTTTATCACCAGCAGGGTGGATTATTGTAATGGTCTCCTCACCGGCCTTCCAAAGAAGACCATTAGACAGCTGCAGCTCATCCAGAATGCTGCTGCCAGGATTCTGACTAGAACCAGAAAATCTGAGCATATCACACCAGTCCTCAGGTCCTTACACTGGCTTCCAGTTACATTTAGGATTGATTTTAAAGTACTTTTACTCGTTTATAAGTCACTCAATGGCCTAGGACCTAAATACATTGCAGATATGCTCACTGAATATAAACCTAACAGACCACTCAGATCATTAGGATCGAGTCAGTTAGAAATACCAAGGGTTCACACAAAACAAGGGGAGTCCGCTTTTAGCTATTATGCCGCCCGCAGCTGGAACCAGCTTCCAGAAGAGATCAGATGTGCTAAAACATTAGGCACATTTAAATCCAGTCTCAAAACTCATCTATTTAGCTGTGCATTTGTTGAATGAGCACTGTGCTACGTCCGAACTGACTGCATTGTATTTTATGTATAATCCTTTTCTATTTAACTGTTTTAAATTTCATTTTAAATCAATTTCTATATCATTTTAAAATTCCTTGTTTTATTATTTTTAATTCCTTGTTTTTATTGCTGTGAATGATTATTTTACTTTCTTTTATGTAAAGCACTTTGAATTACCACTGTGTATGAAATGTGCTATATAAATAAACTTGCCTTGCCTTGCCTAAAGTAGTCAAACCTGTTCATTAGAAGGGGGCGACCCAATACTTTTGGCAATATATTGTATATACAGTATATCCATCAATCCAGCTATAGTATCTATCCATCCTATCCTATCTATCCTATCCTATCCTATCCATCTATCATCAGGCAGTCCTTTGTCAAGACAACTGTTGTTTTTTACTTTTTGGCAGGGGAAACCAACCAAGCCAACCAACTCACACCCAACTCTGAATTAATATTTTAAAAAATCTGAAAAACTACATATAAGACTAGCGTTGAATAGCATGCTAATCTTAAAACATAGATAAGAGCACCAATGGCTGCAACCTACGGTTTTGTGAATCATGCCTACAGAATGAAGATGTACCGAATTTGCATGAAAGGCTCTTTTATTTGTCGTTATGGCCCAGGGCATAACAGTGAATACTAATGCTGGAGATTAGTAGCGGAAGCTAGTCCCTAGAGTAGACGCTGTGAGGGAAACATTCACTACATAACAAACTACCGAGTTTGGAAGGCATCTCTACAACTATTTTTTACCTTTAAGAACGTGCCTTTTCCTTTGGTGAGAATGACATTTCACCTCCATTTGTACCTACTTGTTCTCCAAACACTTTGTTAGCCTTCCTCCAAACGTACAAATGCTGCCACCCTGATATTTATGTACTTTTGCTTCCCTGGGTTATATTTCACTCTGATTATCATTTTCTCTATCTCACAAATACTCTTTTTTTCCTCTCTCTCTCTCTCTTTCATTTTCTCTCAGTTTCCCTCCCTCCCTTTTTTCCCTCTCTCTAAGGGCCAATTGGGGTGTCATGGTATGCAAATGAACATGTAAGGGTGCCCTAGTTATTATAAATAGACATTTATGTTTGATTAAGTGCAAAAACAATCTTACCTCAGGAAAAAATTCTCACTGTTGGACCTCAGCGATCTGTTTCAAAGTGAAAGGCTTAGTATATTAGGCCAAGTGCTGGAGCGCTTTTCTCTCATTGCTATTTGCCTTTGTTGCATGAAATGTCCTGATTTTACCATGTCTTGACCTCCTGAATTTGATGCGTTTATGGGAATTCCTTTAAGACAAACTATGTTAGTCTATGTCATATGATGGTTTTATATTTATTAACTAAACTTAACCTTCATGACATTAATACATAATGCTAAAATCATTTATTAGGTACATTTCCTCTACTATGTAAAGTACTATTCTATCGCAATTCTTTTGTACAGCAGGTGCACCAATGAAATCATCTTAAAACACAGTTCTAGTCAATCCAGAGTAAAAAATGACTACACTATGATAAGCCCCACTCTAAGTTTAATTTCATATTACATAGCATGTTTCACAAAGAAATATATGGCCTTGCGGAAGTGAAATAGGTTGGAAATGTCGATTCTTTTATTTTAACGTCCTCTTCATATTAATTTTCTTCTTTTTTAACAGTGCAGATTGTCAGGAGCAGACAGTGGTGTGAGATGATGCCTTGTTTGGATGATGAAGGCTGTGACCTATTGGTAAACAGAACGGGCTGGACGTGTGCACAGCCGGGAGGCCGAGTGAAAACAACCACAGTAAGTGTCACAAAACAAAACAACTCAGGACTTGCTTGTCAAAAAGACTGGTGTCATGAAAAAATACCTCACTGGATCCCAATAATAATAAACATGTAAGCCTATCTTTGAAGAATAGTAAATATCACTGTATGTTTCACTTACAGAGAATATAGATTTTTAAAATGTAATTAAAAATAAATAAATAAATGCTTAAAAATTTAATTTTAATTTAATAAACTCAGAGATGCAATATCAAACAATGATAGCCTGAAAGTGTATAGATGTTTTAATGATTATGTGTAGTAAATTGTAAGGTATCCTAAAAAAAGTAATATATTTAAAAATACATTTATTTCATACTACGTATAGTTCAAATCTATTAACATATTTACTGACATATCACTTAAGACTAAAATAATAATGAAACTTTAGTTGGAGTAATACTTGTGCACAATGCACATTTCTTATTATGCCAAAAATTTGTTTTTATGTCACTTTTGATAATGATTGTATGTTCTTCAAATAATATTGGACTTTAATTCCAAGATATAAGTGTACCTAAGGCATACTTGCAATAGTTCCACTTTAGCACAATCAAATATACTTCAGTATATCTTCAGCTGAACTTCATCACTACTTCTGCACAATTAAAGTGTATTAAGTACAAAATGAGTTGTTCCAATTTAGCAGACTTTAAGTATACCAGTTTAGTAAACCAAAACTGCAGGGTATTTTTATTAAGTACATAAATATGTAAATGTATTTGTTGTATACTTAGCATGAAATAAATGTATTTCAAATACATTTTAGAATATTTATTTTTCACTAGGGAAGTCATGCAGTTTAGCTTGTTAACCGCAAGATAAGACAACACTAAGAATGACCATGTTTAATTTCATGTTTGAAGCTTTGGTTATATGCATGTATGAAGTACATAATTTAAAAGATGTTAATTGCTTTTGTTGCTTAAAGGAATGGTTCCCCCCAAAAATGAAAATTCTGTCATCAGTTTCCTCATATTGTTCATAAGTTTGTTTGTTTGTGTTTAACGCCATTCCAGCTTCTGTGGCTATTTTCATGGCGAGAAAATATATGGCTGAATTATATAATATATTTTTACAATTAATTTTTTCCAAACCCAATAAGACTTTAGTTAATCTTCAAAACACAAATACAAAGATATTTTCAATGAAACCTGAAAGGTTTTTGTCCCTCCTTTAAAAATGCAGGTAACCAAAAAGATCCAAAAATGTTATAAAGGCGCAGTAAAACAAATTCATACTGTATGATTTTGAGCAGTTTAATCCAATTCTTGATTTAATCTCACTTTAATCCAAGAGATACGATTACTTTATATGAAGAATAGACTGAATTTAGGATTTTATAATGATTTATCCAATCTTAATTTGTTTTTCAAAGATTAATCAAAGTCTTATGGGTTTGGAATGACTTGAGGTGAGTAAATGATGATAGGATTTTCATTTTTGGGTGAACTATCCTTTTAATTTATATACAATCAAAAAGCTATTAGCTACAGATTTCTTATTATACGGAATCAAATATCCCAAAAGGTTTGAGAGGGCTTTTTCTTCAAATTTAAGAATACATCTCCTACCTGTCTTGAATATTTGTCTACAGTACATCCTTGGTTAGGGTCCAACCAGGGAAGGATCTGGGACAACACCAAAACCTCTCAGAATGCATAACGTATCGTGATATATGCCCTAACTACTGTGTTGTTAAATCCCACCAGGTATCCTGACGCCAGTGGGGGACGATTTTCCCAAGAGAGGCACGACTTACGGAAGCACCTCGTCATTCTCCAAAGCTACAGCGGGGCGGGGGAGGGGAGCATTCATCATAGTCCTGTTAGCCCTGTCTGTCAGTCTCTCCATTAGTCCTTCAGTCTCATAAGATAAGGGGTGAGGACCTCTCGTCATGGAGTTTACGTGGACCATGAGGAACGGATCCCCCTGTGCTGTCAATCAAAGCTGGAACCGGCCAACGTTTTGTTTGCTGATGCCAAAACTGGCAATATCAATTGCAGGATAGTTTGCGACCTGGATCGTGAAACGTGTATGGATCTATCAAAATTTAACAGACCAAAGAAATATGGTCAAATTTCTGTGGAAGGATTTCCAATATGAACACGAATACACACATCAGCTGCTTCAGCTTCCACAAACGCAAGCAAAAACACACATACCTGAGCTTTGTGAGGAGTTTTTCCAACATAGCACATGCAAAATGGACAACAAAGATGTTTGCGACAAAACTGTTGACTTTTCTTTGATTGTAGGTCTGCTGCCATTGTTGTGAATTGGACTGAAATCTGTCAGGATTTGGAAACGTAGCAAACGTGGCAGAGGATTTGTCGAACCGAACATTATCTACCTGACCTGAAGAGACTAGCGCAGACTTGCGCTTTGGGAGAGACCATCCTATGTATTTTCAGAGTCATAAAGTTATATATATATATTTAACAGTTTTATATGATGTACCTTTGTAGCGAACCTTATTTAACACTGACTATTTGATCCTATTCATAAAGGGTGAATTCAAAACAGTCATGTCCTGGAAAGTTATTCACTTGCTTTCTTCGCAAATGAACATAGAAAGGAAAATAGTGTACTTGTGTATTTGTGAGTAAGCTTTTGTTTTGTATCAACATTCGACAATATACACACACAAAGCAACTGTAACCCACCTTGACAAGGTTATATACATCAGTATACGGCTATGGGTCAAATGTGTTTTACTGCAGAGATTGTACACTGGCAAATTCATCTTATAAAAACTGTTTATGTGTCAGTCCTTCTGTGATATCTGTCATATCGAGACGGTCACCCCATTAAGATAATGGCCCTTATGAGATAATGGCCCGTCTGCCACAGCGAGCGCCGTGTCCTGCATAGTTTCTCTTAGACCATTACTCTGCCCTTGTTGGCCCCTCTCCTCCTCTCTCAGCGCCGAGCCTGTGGAGGAATGCTGCTGTCAGCCAGGCTTCAAGCTTCATTTAACATCACTAACAGCCTGCATTACACACGGCGTCTCTCAGCTACAGCCGCAGTGCCCCACAATATCACCCCCCTCATGGCCCGGCCCAAAAGTATGAGTGTTTATGAGAGTTTGAAGGAGAATGATGTTGGCTTTATTGAGGCTTTTAATAAGACTTTAACAACTTGCATTAATCATTTACTTCAGTTGTAGGTCGAAAAAAGTGTCCCTTCATACTTAAACCTGAAGTTAAATATGCTAAGATGCTAAAATACATTCTTCTACTTCAGTTTAATATGCAGAGATGGTAAGCCATTTGTAGGCTGATTCCCCTGTGAAGTGTAAACACTGACTGTGTTTTCAAAACATTTTTCTGTTTAAGAATCCTGACCAGCCCAACACCGCAACGGTGGTTCGACCTAACATAGCAACACCAGTTCAACCAATGGGGTGAGTTTGGGGCGGAGCTTTCTGTTGATAAATAGCAAAAAGTGCTCAGAATATCTTGTTTGAATGCTGCTGGTTGTCTTGTTTTTGAGAAGGTCTTAAAAATTTATAACTGAAGTAAATGACTAATATATGGTACCGTTCAAAAGGTTGGGGTCAGTAAGAATTGATTTTATTATTTATATTTTTAAGAATTAACACTTTTGTTCAGCAAGGATGCATTAAATTGATCTAAAGTGACAGTAAAGACATTTGTTTCAACTATTTGCATCACAGGAATAGATGACATGACACTTTAAAATGTGTTCAAACAGAAAACAGTTATTTCAGATTGTAATAACATGTCAAAACTTTACTGTTTTTACTGTATTTTTGATCAAATAAATGCAGCCTTTGTGAAAAAAACATTAAAAACCCTTACCAAACTTTTGAATATAGTGTATGCCACACGTGTGTAATTTTGTCAATATTAAATACTTCTATGCCAGCTCAATAACTTGAGACAACTAGAAATATCTGTAGACCGATTTCCATAAAAAGTGTAAACAATGTAAAAATCCTGACCAGCTCTCCATGATAACATTGGCTCAACCAATGCTTGTTCAGAAAACCTGTTTGAAAACAGTCCTTATATTTGCAGCTCTGTTTGGTTTGATCTTCTACTGCCTGTAGTTTTTACAATGAGTGCTACTGTAGATTATGGGTTTAATCTGTGGCATAATTTGATTAATCCTGTTTAAAAAACGAGCCATTTTATATTCAGCAGTAAGTGTTGTCTAGTCATCTTTCTTTGTCATTTTGCTGATATCTATTTTATCCACTGAAACTGTCATTGCGAACAATTAGCCCTTCTTAGACAACCTGCAAGGAAGGGGGGCGGCATGGCACGAAAATGATTAGCTAAGGTAAAAAGGCTCCCTTGAGTTCATAATCAGGGTTTGACATGTCGCACTGAACCATCTCAAATTCCCATACAGATCTTACCGGCTTGGCTCACTCATCCATGGACTAAATGAGAAAAATTACAGACTTTGCCAGTTCCCTTAAAATCCCATTTACATTCTGTCAGCTCCTATTAAGGACGAAGATCGTGACAATGGGCAAAAATATGCATGGGAGAGAAATCCAGCCCCAGTCCATCACGGTAATTCCGACCCTGCTTACCAAGGCGCCACTTGATTTCTCCTCAATTTGGGCTTCCCTTCCCGCAAGCTGCACACTAAACAGGCCCTGATAAGCACCCTGCCTGAAAACCAGCTTTAACAATATCATACAATTACGAGCACCAGTAACAGTATCAGCCGTAGATTAGAGGTACTAAATGCTGAGCTATGAATAAATTAGCCACAGTTCTTCGCCTAGGCGGAAAGACCCGAAAAAGAATGAAAGGACAACAAGGCAGGCGCTTTGATTTTCGTAGCTCTGCGCCTCAGCTGATAGTTTTCTCCAAATCATTTTGAATGACACAGATTATAATAGATTTCCGAAATAATCCGGATTATGGCAGTCATTACAGCCACATTTGATCAACGAAAAAAGTCTTTCTGCGGTCACACATCATTATGTGCGTTATGGCTCAAAGCGGGTGGCGATCTTATTTCAATTAAAAATTGGCATGCCTATCAACGTGATGCCTCTGTTTACTGAACTCTTTAGACAAAGACGTCATCTGCAATTCAAATGATTTTAATCAGTAGACACAGAGGCACAACATTGATAGGATTGCTTCATTCGTTTAGCAAAATGTCAAAGCAAATCGTAGGGCCTCAGCTGTGTTTATGAACAAACTCCATGTTTCAGATTTGCAGGAGATTAAAAAGAGATGAAAAGCAGTGAATGTGTAATTGTGTGAAATCTAAACCCAGGACCCTTTTTATAGTGCAAATTTCTGATTAAGGCAAAACCGAAGGAGAACTCCCCGCAATTATCGCTAATTGCGAGTGGACAATTATGTATTAGCATGATAAAAACAAGTGCACACATAAAGGAAGACAACTTTGCACCTAAAATGAACGCAAGTGGAGGGACGCGCTTTGCCCATGGGGTAGGCGGACGTTGCTCGAGTTCCTCCAGGCCCGTGTGGTGAATTATGGTCTGCCCTTCAAGCAGTCACACATGCCCGCCATTAATCATTTCTGGCCAGTGTCCCCATTCTCAAAAGAGGTCTGGAATGTGTTTCCAACCCTTACTGAGACCTGGTTGTCACCCTACCTGTCCACCCTCAGCCCCTTGGGGTCCTTTACACAGGACCATAAAGATGAAGCGGAGACGGTGACTTTGTTAAGGGAGATAGTTTCCAATGGGACCAAACATACTCCTCACATTGCCCGGGTAATTTTTCGATTCGGGCGTGTACTTTGAGGGTCACGCGGGATGAAGTAATGTTTGGTAAGAATTAATTGAATTGTTCATTGAATACACGGTCAGCATAAGCAGGACCGATGAAGCATGAATGCAGCGTATAACAATGTGACCTCCTGCGGGACAGTCTCTGAACGAGAGTCCTGGAGTATCCTACAATAACAAATTATGTCTAAAGACTCTCCTTCTCTCATTTAAGCATGACGTATTTGCCATTGTTACTGAACTGAAGGTCAAAGATATGTCAGTGTGATTCAGTTTCTGAGAGCTAATCTTCAGGATGGATGCAGAATTCATGTAAAATGTTGTTACATATACTACCCTGAATTTTACAGACCTGGAGGGCAGGCCGGTGGGTTTGTGAGGCCTCAGGCAAGATTATAAAAGTCTTAAATTAATAATAATAAAAAATAATCTGTGCAGAACTAGATGTATAAATCAACTCTTTCAGTCCTTACATGACTTTCTGCATAGGTGTAGATTGTAATCAGAAATGATTTTTTCATTTATTGTACAGCAACAGTGCATTCAAATCATGTCAGAATGATTGAGTTTCAGTGCACGGGAATGCCAACAAAGTTATAAGTGAGAAAAATTTTACTTTCTAACCCTATAAAACCTACTGTATCATATTTGATATGCAAATTTCTCAAGCCTCTAAATTGTAAACATAAAACTTCTACATGCCTTGTGTCATTTTAGAAAAAAATCATGTTAAAATCAGGCTTTTGAGGAACATTTATTTGATCTCAATCATCATTGTATCGCATTGCATTAAATGTTTTGCCTCCACAATAAAAACTAGTTTTGATCATAAAACTGAACATTAAAATATCAACTTAAGAGGACATATTACTGGGAGATATAGTGACAGCTGATATTTTTATGATATTTTATGCAAGTAGTTTGTTACACTGTTAAAATCTCATTGATTTACATTACAAGTCAGCAAAATTTCATCTTACTTTTTGGCTACTTAGACAACAGCTGCAACATATTTTTGCTCAGTTTGGATCTCTGAGTAAAGGATCCTCGAGTATGAACTCCATATTCTCACTGTATCACGGGCTACTATATGAGCCATAAAAGCCTGCTGTATCAAATATGATACTCAAAAAACACATGCTAACTTTTTTTTTTAATTTTCTGACTATTATTTCATATTTCAGCTTTAAAAAGTATTATGGAATTATGAATGATGACAGTATAATTAGTTTGTTAAAATAAAATAAATTTTCCATTCCACACATAAGAGAATAGTGATCCAACATGCCAGAAAACTCTCATTCATTTAGCTGATTTATGAGGGAAAAGACTTGTACTTCCAAACAACATTTCCCTGATAAAATACACAGATGAACATCAATTATACACCCAATGTCCACCTTTTGTGCTTTATTATGTTGCATTAGAGCTAAAACCACATTTCTATAAGTAGGACCTTACAAACATCTTAATACCTTGCACATATTGCCTACAGGTCACGACAGCTTTGATGATCCTAGCTGAGGACGTTTCTACAAAAACAAGCCAGAAACCTTTCATTACAGTATCTATGTCAGAGGTAAAGCTCTCAGCGGTAATGCGCTGCGCTACAAAACAGCATCCTCCGGTGTCAGCCGTGCAACAGCCAAACACTGAAGCGCAAGGGCCGCCTGCAAAATAGGATTATAGAGATGCACACCGGCAAGGCAGCGTTCCTCTGACCGCAAGCCATTCTGAGCTGAATCTACCAAAACTGATTGATTCACGTCTACGATTCACCAGACACCTGAATGTCACCTTTCCACATGGCTGCCATTCACTGCACAGAGTGATTGAAAGAGAGAGCAGAGGTGAGAGGGAACGGGATGCTTATGGCACAGCGAGATATGAACTTAATGCAGGAACACAGAGAGGAAGACGGGCGCGAGGGCGAAGGTGCACCGAATGCCACAGCTGACAACGGCGAGATATGGGAACATTCATTTCGCTACAGAGGACTCTAAGTCTTCATTTCCAGGAGTCTCCAAGTCCTGGTGGAAACATCTGATAAGGGCCTGATGTCAGTGTCTTCATTTCGTTTTCTATCATACTCACATTCTTCACCTCGTTCATCTTTCCAGCTCAGGATATTTAGTACAAGCCGAAGCGATGTCATTGTCATGACCCGACAGGAACTTCCAATATTTGTCATTTAATATGTTTCTACTGAGCTACAGTAGCCTAGGGGTGCACTATAGGGCACACATTTCAGAATTCGATTTCGATTACCAAGCATGCGATTCGATTTGATTTGTTACTGATTCATTTGGATGTGTATCAGGTATAGTTCATCAGTTTTTCCTCTGATGGAAAAAATATCTCTCTTATCTAATGCTGAAAACGTTCCACTTTATTTTCCAATGCAGAAGTAAGCCATTTTTTTTATTTGAATGTGCAAGTCTTTAGATTCATTAGCATTGGTAAATACTGTAACTAAGAAAAACAAAGTGCAGTAAACAGAAAACTATTTGCACTTAAAACCACCAGTGTGTTTATGATTATGTTAATAGAAATGTAAAGAACATGATAACAAATGTGACCCTGAACCACAAAACCAGTCTTAAGCAGCATGTGTATATTTGCAATAGCCAAAAATACATTGCATGGGTCAATTTTTCATTTATGCCAAAAATCATTAGGATATTAAGTAAAGATCATGTTCAATGAAGATATTATGTCAATTTCCTTCCGTAAATATATCAAAACTTAATTTTTGATTAGTAATATGCATTGCTAAGAACTTCATTTGGACAATTTTCTCAATATTTTGATTTTTTTTGCACCCTCAGATTCCAGATTTTCAAATAGTTGTATCTCGGCCAAATATTGTCATATCCTAACAAACCATACATCAATGGAAAGCTTATTTATTCATTTGTGTATTATGTAGAATCTCAATTAAAAACAAAACAAAAAAAAACCTTATGACTGGTTTTGTGGTCCAGGGTCACAAATACCAGTTTGCAATATAAAGCAGCATAGCAGACTGTTTTTGTGCAACTAAAATAACCAGAAGCGAAAGACACTTAAAATAGTTAAAATCTACAACTGAATTATATACAAACAAGGCATAGTTCACCCAAAAATCCAAGACCTTGTGAGTTTCTTTCTTTTGGTGAGTACAAAAGATGATATCCTGAAGAATGTTGGTAACCAAACAGTTGATGGTAACCATTGACTTTAATAGTATGGGGGGAAAATACTATGGAATTCAATGGCTACCGTCAACTGTTTGGTTACCAACATTATACAGGTTTGGAACAATTTGAGCGTGTATAAATGTTGACAAAATTGTCATTTGTGGGTGAACTATCATTTTAAATTGCACATAAGGCAGTTTTTATGACAACATTATTATAAATCACTCAATGGCTGTCATAAAAATGGTTTTCATGACAGATTCATTCAAACATACATTAAATACTAAAGAACAGGTTGAATAAAAAATATAATGAATATGTAATATAGCGCATATATTTAGAAAAATGCTGCTAGAGTTTCTAGCAAACTATCAAGTTTATGGTCATTGAATGGCAATTCTAAGGTAAAATGTAATGCAATGTGACATTGTTATAAACCGATTTACTGACATTTTTGCAGGATTGAAAAACTGATTGAGTGATTACATGATAAATATTTCAGTAAGTTGTACTGTATCATTCAGCATACTTTCTGGTGTTTATTTCATGCTATTTGAAGTAAAGATGAAGAGGTGATCGGTTCATGCGCTGCCGCTTTGGTTGAACAGAGACGCTACCGCGATCTGTCTCAGAATTAAAAAGTGTCGAAGTAGTAGGCTATTTATTGAATTTCGTAGTGAAATAGGGGTTATGCGCAACACATTTCTGTATTCTGTTGCTTCCAGTTCGGGTATTTTTTATGTGCTTTGTTAAATATGGAGCCTTCAAATGAGATACCATAAAAGACGTCCATCACATATACAGATAGATATCTAAATAACATTTGGATATTATAATTGAATAAAACACCAACAATAAAAATAACTAGCTAGGTTAGCTGATTATCATAAAAGTCCACAGATATCTTCATCAGTTTATACTGCTGTTAACACTTTCTCCAACAAGTGGATGCGAAGAGACCTGTTTTCCTGTTTGGTCAGCTGATGTTTGACATATACCCCATTGACATAATTCAAAAGTGGAAGTAGCAAAGCACAGATTATTGTGATTTACTGGATGGGAGGTACGCTATAAATAATGTTTAGTGACGTTTTGCACACGCATCAACAGAAAACAGCATACAGGTACATCTCAGAAAATTAGAATATGGTGAAAAGGTTAATTTTTTCTTGTAACTTATTTCAAAAAGTGAAACTTTCATATATTTTAGATTCATTACATGTAAAGTAAAACACTTCAAAAGTTTTTTTGTTTTCATTTTGATGATTAGAGCTTACAGCTAATGAAAGTCAAAAGTCAATAATGGAGAAGACTGCTGACTTGGCAATGATCCAGAAGATGAACATTGACACCTCCACAAAGAGGGTAAGTCACAGAAGGTCATTACTGAAAGGTGTGGCTGTTTACAAAGTGCTGTATCAAAGCATATTAAATGCAAAGTTGACTGGAAGGAAGAATTTGGGTAGGAAAAGGTGCACAAGCAACAGGGATGACCGCAAGCTTGAGAATACTGTCAAGCAAAGCCGATTCAAACACTTGGGAGAGCTTCACAAGGAGTGAACTGAAGCTGGAGTCAGTGCATCAAGAGTCACCACGCTCAGACATCTTCAGGAAAAGGGCTACCAAGCCACTTCTGAACCAGAGACAACGTCAGAAGCATCTTACCTGGGCTGTGGAGAAAAAGAACTGGACTGTTGCTCAGTGGTCCAAAGTCCTCTTTTCAGATGAAAGTAAATTTTGCTTTTCATTTGGAAATCAAGGTCTGGAGTCTGGAGGAAGAGTGGAGAGGCACAGAATTCAAGCTGCTTGAAGTCCAGTGTGAAGTTTCTGAAGTCAGTGATGATTTGGGGTGCCGTGACGTCTGCTGGTGTTGGTCCATTGTGTTTTATCAAGTCCAAAGCCAATGCAGCCGTCTACCAGGAGATTTTAGAGCACTTTATGCTTCCATCTGCTGACAAGCTTTATGGAGATGCTGATTTCCTTTTCCAACAGGACTTTAGCACCTGCCCACAGTGACAAAACCACTTCCAAGTGCTTTGCTGACCATGATATTACTGTGCTTGATTGGCCAGCCAACATGCCTGACCTGAGCCCCATATGGACTCTATGGGATATTTTCAAGAGAAAGATGAGAAACAGTGGATCCAACAATCCAGATGAGCTGAAGGCTCAATAGTGCCTCAGCAGTGCCACAGGCTGATCGCTTCCATGCCACACCTCACTGATGCTGGAGTTTGTGCTAAAGGAGCCCCGACCAAGTATTGAGTGCATAAATGAACATACTTTAAAGAACTTGAACTTTTCTGTTTTGCAAATCCTTTTTTTGGTTGATCTTAGGAAATATTCTAATATTTTGAGATACTAATTTTTGACTTTCATTAGCTGTAAGCTCTAATCATCAAAATTAAAACAAAAAAACTTTTGAATTGTTTTACTTTACATGTAATGAATCTAAAATATATGAAATAAGTTACAAGAAAATGAACTTTTTCACCATATTCTAATTTTCTGAGATGTACCTGTACACTGACAATCAATTAAAATTGAGAAATCAATATTCAACCCAGCCCTAGTTTACAGCACAACAAAAACAAGCCACAAAAAAACTAAATTTCAATGTTTGTTTGCTTTGCTCATTTTTCAAAAGCCATTGGTTCATTAAAAAATGATTCAAACTTCAATCAACATCGTTTTTCCAACCCATAGCAATTTTAGCCCCTTCTCGAACATTCTCTGCACATATTATTAATCATTGGCTCTGATCGTCATGCGATGGTTGTCTTCCCCTGACATTTCCTTGTGTGGCCTTGCTTGTGTCCATCCTGCTGAGTCGCTCATCTATGCTTGCTAATCCAACATGCGTGACAGCTGACCGCTGATGCTAACAATAGCGAGACAGCACGGACAGCCCGTTCTAAAGACTGTCAAATGATAAATTACCCTCTTCAGTCACTCTAACCGAGAGCCAGTTAGGTCACACAAACAGCTTGACGTGACATTTTTCCAGTACTGTATATGCAAACTGCTGCCAATCAATTAACAACTTGCCTTTCTTTACCCCTCAACCGCATATTGGGATTGTGGGAAATTGACTGCAGAGGGGAAGTCAACACAAAAGCCTCCTGGAGTCCAGGGTCGGAGGGAAGGACTGAACAAATAAATGTGGCTGTGAAAATGAACCTGAAAAACAGCTTTAGTTCAGAATGTCAGTCGCCCTTACTGTGCATTGCTCAAAACATGTAAATCAACAATCGGCTAAAACACTGCAAATATTCATGTTTTTGTCTTGAAATATATTTGAAGTGTATTTCAACTATATTTCAAATTCATGTATAAGATGAATAATATATTGTATAAGATAAACTATCACTGAAAAGTTTTGGGCTTTTCAGAAGTCTTTTATATTCATCAAGGCCTCAGGTATAATTAAAAATACAGTAAAAACAGTAATATTAAGAAATACTATTTTCAATTGAAAATAACTGTTTTCTATTTTAATATATTTTCAAATGTAAATTTTTCCTGTGAGGCAAAGCTGAAGTTTCAGCATCATTACTCCAGTCCAGTGTCACATGATCTTTCAGAAATCATTCTAATATGCTGACTTGGTGCTCAAGACACATTTCTTATTATTATCAATGATGAAACCAGCTATGCTGCTTAATATTTTTATGAGACCATGACACATTTTTCAAGATTCTTTGATCAACAAAGTTCAAAAGAACAGCATTTATTGTAAATAGATTTTTTTGTAACATTTTAAATGTCTTTAAGGTCACTTTTTATCAATTTAATACATCCTTTCTGAATAAAATTTATAATTATTAAATGACTTTTTTTATTATGTTTTAAGGATGTTTTGGTATTTTGTAGTAGAAAAAAAGACAAAAATACTGATTAAGAACATTTTGCAGTGAACCTTCAGAAATCCATGTCTTATAAATCCTTGGAGATTTTTGTAAGACCTCATTTTCTGAAGTATTATTAATCTCCCCTCTGCTAGAGAAATCATTAATGTCTATTCATTATTTTATAATATTATATCAAGATGAAGTGGCAAAACCCACCAGTGGTCATTGTGTACTGGTGCTGGTCTTTGGCCTTGCAGCAGCTGTGTTCTAATTAAAGCTGCTTCACTTGAGTGCTTTATATTTATATTTTATTGGGACCTTTCGCCTCTCATGATATACACAGAGTGCATATCAACCCCTGGGCATATCATTTATAAACATCTTTTAATTGCCTCATTTATATCTAAAAGGCGAAATTTATAATAGCATGCGAAGGGTAGTGTATTGGGAAATGTAAACCATAAGCATTTTGAGACATTTTTATCACTCTGAATTCAGATGTAAAGACAGTGAAGAATGAATTTCCATTCACTGGCAGCAGAAGACAGGAGATTGCACAATTATATTGTGTTCAAACACCAAAAATGCTTTTAAACCTGACACATTTCTGTTTCACTACATGCAAAATGCTAATGCACTTTGAGGTAAAGCAGTGAAATAAATGGTATTGATTAAAGATATCTTTGGAAAACAGAAAATATGACACTGCCTTGCTCATTTGCACAGAAACAGACTCTAGCTTTTAAACTGTCATGTCTGGCATGCCCTGATATCAGAAAGAAACGTCTACGTGCAACGTTTCCCACAGCTAACACAACAAAGCGCTTTCATGTTGTCTTCAGACAAAACAGTTAGCAAGGTTTGAACCGATTGCTGTTTAACCCCTCAGAAGACAGATTAGCCCCGAGACAGTCCATTCATCATTCTTCTTATTCGTCACGCAATCCCATAAGGACCAAACCACAGGCACCTTCTGGAACAGCAATAGTCCTTGGGAGTGTTTTTACAAGTTTGGATTCCCAGCCGTGCATTTTACTGCTATTGCAGCGAAAGATTTGATGTGTATCCGCTCCCCTCCATAAAAGCTTGTAGCGTGAATAACTGGCTTGGATTTGATTGAAAGAATAACATTTATATTGAAAGCATATCACTTCCCACTAAGTTTAATCAAGAGTGCCATAATAAATATAAGGAAAGTAGCACATACATACATGCAGTGGTGGGCAAGCTACTCGAGAAATGCAGTCAGTAACTACTGTATACTACAGAAAATGTGTCTGGCCAACAATAGGATGCATGCAACTAAATGATTGTATATATCTGTTACTGTTTTACAAAGACTTGCTAACTCAGGATGCACTCCAAACAATTCAGTGTGTGAGCCATTTGAATGATTCAGAGTCAATTGCAAATATTAAAAATAACAATTTAAAGTAGTGGTTAATCCACGAACTGAGTATTGCTAATTCTGATTCTCAACTGAAAAAAACAATTCAAAACATTTTTACTAAACCATTTGACCAATTAATTGAAAAGAAATAGTGATTTATTTACAAATCAAGTATTGCGAGTTTAGATTCTACACCAAATTGCAAACTGATTCTGAACATGTTGTTAATCTCAGCAAATTACTGAAGCAACCAACTAAAAATAGTGATTCCCTCACAAATCAAGTATCACTAATTCAGATTCTAAATTGAACAAATGGGTTAGCAAACTGTTCTTAATTGTTTTGCAATTCAATTCACTGATAACAACCAACTCATAGCTAATTCTAATTCTAAACGGAACTCCAAACTGATTCAGAACACCTTACTTATCCTTTTGAGCAATTCAGTGAAAAGAACTGACTCAAAAAAGTGATTTTGTGATTTGAGACACTAGATCAGATTCTAAATTGGTTTACAATTCAATGCATTAACTGCGTTTCCATTACCCTTCAACTTGTGAAAATTGCACAAAGGGGTTTTCTTGCCATTAATGTTTGGATAATTTGTAGTGTACCAACATGCACCGTCCTATCTTTCCTCTTTAGATGCTATGCTCCATGGTGCCTTAAGGTTTATCACTGATTGTAAACATGTAACACATCATTGTACATTATACAGTAGAGTTGCTTGGTCCTCTCTTGCTGTTCGAAGAAAAATACATTGGTACCTAATGATATATAAGGCAATTTTTTTTTTTTTACCACAGTATCTCTGTTGTTTGATTCAACAAAAAACAGTTGGTAATTCTTCACTGCGTTCACAAATGTATTATAATCTCAATGTACCTTCTGCTAGAACTAACTTAGGTACTAAGGCTTTTAAATATGCTGCCCCTTCGGACTGGAATTTTCTTCAAATGAATTTAAGGTTAAATCAGTTGGTGCCTTTTAGATATTTTAAACAGTTTTGTGTGGTTTGGAGAAAGACTTGGAGATTTGCAAATGTTTCTAATGGCTATATCTTTAGCGAGATTTTGTATTGTATGTTATATGTATACTTGGGGCTGCCTTGGCCAGGACACTCCTGCAAAAGAGATTGTAATCTCAGTGAGATTTCTTTCTTGGTTAAATAAAGGTTATAATGATTAACTACTAAAATACTACATGATTTAAGAAACTAGCAATGCTACTTCCTCACTAATGAGAAATGTAGTTAAATGAACAGTTTCGGCATTTGTACCGATGCTACAAACACTGTATGCATCTTAAACCCAGAAGTAGAGCTATACCGAGCAACATTCTTCTATTCATCCGTGCAGTCTTTTCCCAAAGGATGAATCAAAGGACGTTGAGCTCTGGAATCCAAGTTGGAGCTTAATCAGCTGGTTCCTTCGCTGGCTCATTATCAGTGAACACCTGCCTTTCATGCCATTTATCAACTGCCTGTCAATATATAGATTAGAGTATCCATTTCACTGTCAAAACTGACTATTCATCACAGCTGTACACTGTCCGGTTGTAAAGTTCTCTTCGACCTTTGTGCATAAACACAATCTTCTGACTGCAAAAAAAGTGAATATAAACAGACAATGACGCTAAACAGAATGAGAGCCGTGATAAATCAGATATTGTGAAGTATCAATTTTACACATGGCTGCACATGAGCGCGCTTCCATATTTTCCCAATGCTCCTTGTCTTATTCCCAAGCCATTAGTTTAATTCATGACATTGTAGAGGGAGGAGGTTTACTATTGGGTTCATAAACAGACAGTGAATCCAATTTTACAAACTCAAACATGTCATGCAGTATTTAAAGAAATTTCAGAGCTGGACGATATTGTTGGCTGTTTACTTCAATTCTGAACATGAGAGATTAGTTGGACAATCTTATATAGTATCTATGGTCCCAGCATTTGTTATAGAGCTCTCATTACAACAGGCAGAATGAAGTACCTTGTTCTTAATTAGAGTCTTGAAATCCCAAATTGTCTTGCTATTCTTCTTTTGTTCCAGATTTCTATTGATTCATTCCTTCCTTCAGCACCAGGACGCTCAGAAATGCATATTAAGCAAGCTTTCCTGAAACAATTGATACAAGAAAATGTTAAACCGAAGACAAATGTGGTTGGAGTCGGTTCATCTATCACTTTCCCACTCAGATCTCATTGTTTTAACCTGGTGGAATCCCACTTCGCCCTTCAGTGAGCCCCACAAATCATCCTGGGACATGGAAATGGAGGACAGAACAAAATGGGCATCAAAGTTCGTAGACTTCAGGAAAGAAAAAGAACAAAGAGAAGAGAAACAAGAGCAGTGAAAATCTTCTGGCACAGACATCATATCCCACTAGTGCCGATCACAGAAAGGGCTTTTCACACACTCTTAACCCTTAAATAATGTTTTTTTAAACCCCCTTTTTAACCCTAAGCTAATCAATGTTTCACACATTTGACATTTTGAAATTGTGGATATAGAATGCTAGGGTTGTTTAGCAACAGAGTATAAACATTGCTTCAACGGGAGTCTAGGTTAGATACCTGTATCGTTATCATGGAGCAAAGATCAATGTTAATTGGACAACAGACTGTAAAAATGTCATTTTGAGTTCTGGTTGGATGATTTTCATTGAACGTTAGGCTTTTCATCTATTTTTGTCCTGATGATTGGGTGATTGAGCTCTTAAATGGATGACTATTTGCATCAAACAGCCAATTTATTAGAGTTTTGTCAATTATTTAAGAAGCTAGTTTACCCAAAAATAATAAAAAAATCTGTAATTTACTTACCCTCAACTCACTCCAAACCTGTATGACTTTCTTTGATTTCATGCTGATAGAATTTCCACTTTTGGGTGAACCAAGTAATTTCACTGTTTAGTAAAGCTCTTTGGAAAACACTGTAGACACTACAATAAAAAATAGATCTGAGCACACATTTTGACATTGATAAGTCACATCTGTGCTTTCCCACACTAGAGAAGTCCCAGCCGCCATAGAATACAACCAATCATAAACTGCCTCAGTGCTCGCCTCATTAAATATTCATGAGCTTTGTACAGTCGGAAAAACTTTTAGTTTCAGCGCCTGAGTTCTAGAGTTAAAACAGACAAAGTGGTAACGAGATTGATAAACTGTTATTTTCCTGTATATTTAAAAAAAACTTAATGGACAGGATATTTCTTAATGGAGATTTTGAAATGTCAAAAGTAAGATTTGCACAAAATATATTTTCAAGAACATTGAGGTCACATTTACTTTCATACTTGACATTTTTCAAAATATTTTGTGTGTTTCAAAAAAGTAATACATGTTTGAAATTACATGAGAAAATTATGACAGAAATTTCACTTTTCTGAATTCTACATAGTAACACTTCCACACATGGACAGTTATTAAAGCCTACTGCAGGGTCGTACACATCGCTATATTTGGCAAATCAAATGTTATTAACCTCATAAATATGCAATTGAAAACATTAACCAAGAGTTTACCAATGTACAATGTGAAATCTTGAAACCTAACTGAAACACAAGATTGTGTTTATCCAATTTTAAGTGTGAAAGGCCCAATAGTGAGTTGCAGATGGAACGAATCTGCATCTTGAGGCTAAATAAGTGTTTTTTTTTCACTTCCTCCCATTGTCTACTCGGTTCCTCTGTTTCTAGAGACTGTCAAATCATATCAGCCTTCTCAGCCTCACCAGTCCACGCATCTGTTTACTGGTATATAATAAGCACATAATCAAACGCCGCAGTTAAGCGAGCACTGAGTGCTGTCAGAGCACATTGAGGGTGCATTTATTTGATGCTCTCAGTGTTGACAGTTGCTTTGAGAAGGGCAACAGTAGAAGCAAGTGCTAATAAGCATTTGACATCAAGGTTACAGATATGCACCCTGTCGAGCAACAGCGGGCCTGTCTCACACTCTCTGGGGACTTAGTGTGACACTATTTTGTACTTTACAACATGCACAAACAAATTCAACTTTAATAAAAACAGATATGAGAGATGGGAAGATATAACAAAACATTTTAATGTGCTGAACAAGGCAATTATGAAAGCATGAGATGCATGTGGATTCTGTAACATCCTTTTTGATTAGTCATTTCAAGGTTGAAGACATCCCTCTGTTGTTTTGAAACACTTATGCAAATGGTAAATTGTAAGCAGACACATTTTTATCACATATTTACTAGACATTCAGGATGTCAAAAGAGGTTGCATTTAAGTAGGAAATGCATGAACAAATCACAGGAAAGTGATCCCTGGAGAGTTAAACCTGAGAATAATGATGCATTTATTTAAACAAAAGCTACACATATCTATTCAGCCACTGGCATCTCTAGCACTGTTTTCCTCTGATTCACATCTTATCTCAACGACAGGCAGTTTGTTCCTTTTCAGAGACATAAATCCTCTTCCGCTGCTGTTAGGCAGGGCATCCCCCAGGGATCTATCCGGGGCCCTCAACTCATTTTAATCTACATGCCTCCCTTCGGACAAATAATACAACATTATTGGTCCATTTCTATTATTGTGTCAAAGACACACAAATCTGTATTATTTCCCATCAGCGCAGCCTTCCACCCCCTCATTAAGTACCTGCATCTGTAATTTAAAGCTGATTCTAACTGGACGTTCACAACCTCAACAAAAGATAAAACTGAAATCTCATTAATCAGTCACAAAGCTCTTATCCTTAGCCATCCTGATCTTTATATAGATACTGATGTGCAAAACAAGCCTATTAAAACTGTAATTTGCATTAATTTTCTCACTGAAGTATCAGAGAGAAATAAAATTAAATAAAACTAGATATCCAATGATGTATTCATGTCACAAATAATGTCCTTGTTATCTTCATTCAAGAGCTCTTGTCCTTTTTTAAGTATTAAAATAAATTGCATTTATTAATAAATTATAATTTAATTGTGCCCACAACATGCTTAAAATGCATATGCCAAAAGTATTATTATTGTTGTGCAGAAAACATAAATTAATTAGATTAATTTATTGGCATATAATGTAAATGATCTACTACACATTTTATATACACTACAATCTACACATTTTATATAAAATACAATTCAAAACACTGGGGTCAGTAAGACTTTTTATTACTATTTTTATTCAGCAAGAATGCATTGAATATATCAAAACTGACAGCATTTCCAATTCAAATAAATGCTGTTCTTCTTAACTTTCTATTTATCATATAATTCTAAAAGAATTATAAAATAAACTACTTTCAAAATTGTAAAAAAAATATTAAACAATCTTACTAACCCCAATCTTAAATCACACAGATTTAGTTGTATTAATATAATTTCATTTACTCTGTTTTTGTTGCAGGGTTCGTGCATATGGACGCATAAAGATAAAACGTGCCATTCTTGTATAGGGAACGTGCCATAATTATGGAATATTCACAAGCTCCTTTCAAAACTGACTCTGAGAATGAAGAAAAAAAGAGCAAATTGTGAAAGGCTTGTGGGTTTCTTTTTGCTGACCAAAGCAGAACTTTGACTTTTACAAATGCAGTTTCATGGCACTCTTTTCGCTTCATGCCAGCTTAATATTAACACCCTCAGGGCTGGCTAAACAGCAATTATCGAGCTTGTGTTGCTGTGTGTATGCATATGTGCATGTATATGTGAGTGTCTGTGCACCCAGAAAGAACAAACTCTTTGAGGACAACCCACTGTTCAGACAATATATAGCAACATCACCAACAAAAGCAGTAATCCACTGTCACACAGAAAGGAGCACAGAGTCCATAGGCCTTTTGATTGGACAAGCAAGCCCCATTCAAAGAGTGGGAAATGAGAATGAGAGGCTTTGCTGCTTTACTGAAAATGGCCGCATCCAAGAAAAAAAATGCTTGGGAAGATTTCTATTGTGGCATTCAATGAGCAAGGCTACGGGATAAATTATCACCATACTATCCATTTGCACACAAAAGGTGGCAACTCTAGAGAATTACAGTGCCTTAGAAACTCTGGAATCATAAAGGGTTTTGCGTCTAAAATTCAAAGGCAGCCCATGAAACACTTATGGGTTCACAGAAAAGGTCACACATATTATGTCTTGTGGCTGTATTAATGAAAATGAGCATTTTAACGTTTACAGATTGCCATTCACTTCCATTGTAAGTGCCTCACTGTAACCTATTTTTTAAGTAAAGAAAGAACAAGTTTAATCTTAACTTGTATTGAACCTGGAATATCCATTTATAGCCGATAGATAAATAAAAGCTTTAGGGTTTCCATTAGCCATATAACCAATTCACAAACATCTTCATATTCACTTCCTTTTTTTCCTTCCAGAACTTTTAGGCAAATATGTTGCACTATTGATCATTCTGTAGCAGACGTATCCAAATGGACAGAGATATATATATTTGTCACTTCTTTGTAAACTGCTGGCTTACACACCGAGGTTGTTCAGTTCGGCTATTTTGGCTTTCCGCAAATGTATAAATTATTAGGTTGCAGGAGGCGCATTTATTATATGTGTTTTGTTGCCTGGAGGCTAATAGCTGCTTTTCAGGTGTAGTAGGGCACTGATGAATGCTAGCTAATCGCTAATGTTGGCTGAGGGTTTAGACACCATTTATCACGTCTTTAAGGGATCTGCATGTGGGAATATTAACAGCCGCATTGCCGTGACTTAAGTCTCTAAAAAAGTCTTTAAGTGCATTAAAGCAGTGCTTTAGTTTGACATTAGATAATGAAATGAGAGAGAGTCCAATTAGTTCTAACAGCTTAAGAGTGGTTGAATGTAACGCGATGCCAAAATGCCAGACTTTAAATGCTTCAACGCACACTAATGCACTCTCTTAGGGTCAAATTTACCCACCAGGAAAGGTTGGAGAGGGTGTCATTTTACCTCTCTAGATTGGCTGACGCTTTAAATTACAGACTTTTGTAGATAAATCAAATCACAACAGCACTTTAGAGCACAGCAGTTTGCAGTGTGCAGGGGCAAAGAAGAGTGTTTGTCGAAATCAAAGTATTTAATTCAAACCAGTTTACACTATAAATTAAACCCAGGTGTGTCATGAACCAATATTTTTTCTGGCTCATGCCCTAGATGAGAAAAATATGACTTTAATATATCTTAATACAACTTTACATAAAACACTTAACATAAAACCCTTGCTTACACTTAAAAAAACATTCTGTGTATGAACAACTTTAAATCCGTAAATGTTTATGAAATTGTTTATGAAATTAAATGTAATTATTTTAATAAAAAAAAATATTTCTAAGAAATTGCAAATAATACATTGAATAAAATATGAAATTAAGTAGAAAAACTGAAATAGTATTTTCTTGTAAAACATACTCCAATAATCTTTATCTACAGCTTTGAAAATAAATTTTCACAGTATATATTATTATTATATATATATATATATATATATATATATATATATATATATATATATATATATATATATAATATTATTAAAAAAAAATTATTATACATTACTATTCAAAATATTGGGGTTGACAAGATTTCTAAAATGTTTTTGAAAGAAGTCTCTTGCATGCTCACCAATGCTGCCTTTATTTGATCAAAAATACATTAAAAATATTAATATTGTGAAAAATTATTACAATTTAAAATAACGGTTTTCTATTTTAATACATGCAAAGTTGAATTTTCAGCATCATTACTTCAGTGTCACATGATCTTCAGAAATCATTCTAATATGCTGATTTGATGCTCAAGAAACATTTCTGATTATTAATGTTGAAAACAGTTGTGTTGCTTAATATTCTTGTGGAAACAGTGATTTGTTTTTCAGAATTCTTTGATGAATAGCACGTTTTAAAAAATTAACATTACAAATGTTTTTACTGTTAGTTTTGGTCATTTTAACGCATCCTTGATGAATGAAATTATACATTTTTAAGTTAAACTAAATAAAATAATAACAATAACAAAAAAAAAAACCTTACTGACCCCAAATGTTTGGAGAGTAGCATATAAAAAAAGGCTAAAAATAAATAAATAAATAAATCTGAGGGGGGCACCGTTTGTTTGAATAACCATGACGCTTCTGATTAGACCTGTTATGAAGTATGACCCAGAAGCCTTTTTAATGTCATGCTTCTATCTTGCCTCTCAGAGGGGTTGCTGGCCCCCAGCCCCTCTCAGAGCTGAAATCAGCACTCTGCTGCACACGGGGCACTGACCCACCAGCCGGGATTTTAAACGAATCGGAGGATAGGACATAGGAGCAGCACCTGCCCAGATGGCAGGGTGCACAGGTCCCGAGCAGAGATACAGCATGGGCTTACCTGCGCGTTCGACCTGGATGGACGCCACAGACAGACCCCTGGGACAAAAGAGAGGAAGGGAACGCTGAGATCCAGTCTGTTGGCCGTGACTTCCATACCTCGAGAGTTCATGCCTGGTGGGAAAGGGTTAGGGATGACATTTGCCTCACGAACCTTTGGATTATTCAAGGCTAGTCCACTACGGTGCACATTTGAAAAATTATTTCAGTTATCCCTATGAGTGTACTCAATTTATAACTCAGGTTTTTATTTAGAACTGATATGTAATTGCTATGTATAATAAAAGAATAATGCTTATTACCACAAAATTAATTTCCACATGTCCCTTCGTTTATTTATAAAAAGCAAAATTGAAAAAAGAGTTGCAATGAAGCAGTGAACAGAACCAATGTGTAAAAATTCAAATTTGCATTTTTATTTTTAGTCCACAATACTGAATTTTTACAATAGCAACATTACTATACTAATCATTATTATTATTGATAATATTGTTATTGTTTACTACTAATAGTAATAATGCTAATAATAAATAATGTTAATAATTAACTTTAGATGAGAAAAATGACTTTAATACAAATCTTAATATAACTTTACATAAAACACTTGCTTAAAAAAACACTCTTTGTATAAACAATTTTAAATCCATAATAGTTTATGAAATTAAATCTAATTTTTAATTTGAATGCTAATAATTAACCTTACTATAAAACTTGCTAACTTTAATATATTCTACAACAACAACAATAATAATCATAATTTCTATGGATATTATTTATTATTATTATTATGATTATTAATGTTACTGGTATTAATAACAATTAAATTATTATTATTATTATTGCAATACTTTAGCCAAAATACATAAACAATATGTTACATTAACATGATTTTAGTGTGAAAAAAAATCACTTACTGATCTTTTCTGTGTGAAGTTATGTCCAATTATACTTTCTCGCCATGGCAATGAAACACTGTGAACCCTAAAACCACTGGAAAAAAGACTTTACAACTCAAATAATACAAAAGTTTTAACAGAAAAAAATATGCGCTTTGACAACATAATAAGCTTCACATTTATGCTGGCAAATCATCCCAAAAATTGTCCCAATTCACTTCCACTGTAAGTGGACCATAACTACAGTTTCTATTGTTTTGAAAGAAATCAGCTCGTGTTGAACAATGTGAAAATGTGTTTCTTTAAGAAGATATTTATATTTGAGCTCTTTTTATATTTGAAATTGCTTTTATTGGTGTGACCTAGCCAGGTAGATTTAAATCATTAAATAACATTTGACAAATTAGAGACATATTAGACATATTAAACAATATTTTTAGATAACACAATTTTACAGTGATATAGCTAAAACTGTAGAAACATTCAGAAAGCGTTCTGCATTTCATTTTTCATAATAACTGTCTTCTTGCAAAAAAGATGCAAATCGTACCCTGAAATACGAATTATAAAATGCAAATGTGTCCCATATGGCTTGAAATACGGATGCCTCTGCGCTTATGAGGGACTCGGGCTCTTTAAAAGCACTCAATGTAGGTCCCTCACAGCAGCGACTGCTCTCTCTGTCCTTCACATTTCACTGGTCAGTGCCCAGTAATCAACACACATTACCTACAGAGCCCAAGCTTAATTACCAATCACACACAGACCCATAAACACTCCAGCTCTTCCATATTCCGCCTGCCACTTACCTTTCTCCCCATTATTTAAATTCAAGATTATGAATGACTGACACACGAGTATGTAAATGTGTTTTGTTTTTGAGATTATGTGCAGTGGTTGATATGCTGATGAGGAACGGTAACTGCCTCTCGAGAGTGAGTGACATTCCCCTGCACAGTATGAGACCATCTCCTGGATTCTTCTCATCAGGCATCCTGCGGAGAATAGTTTACTTCTTAACAACAAAAGGAAAATTGTTTACGGCATTCGCCCGACGGTAGAGCTATGACTTTGCCGTACAGCGGCTGATTGGTGCCAGACTTTGGAAGAGTTGCCTAATATATGAAATCCTCTTTAAGGAAGTTTACCCCAAAAATGAAAATAATCACCCTCAGGCTTTTCATGGTTCCATGTTTCACTTTACTATAAATAATAATAATAAAGTAAATATTAAAGATATCCAGTTTTATGGTAATGTTTATTATTATTAACAAAAACAACAACAGCAATAATATTATAATCAACAACAATAAGAAGAATATTACAGTAAATATTAGAGTAAATATTACAGTTAGCAGTTAGCAAGTTTAATTAATTATGATGCTGAAAATTATTATTTGTTAATAATAATAAAGCAAATAATTAGTCATTTATTGTATGTTACCATGTTTTATGGTAAGATTTATTGTCATTATTATTATTAACAGTAACAGCAATAATATTATCATCAACACTAATAAGATAGTAAATATTACAGCTAGCAAGTTTTATGTTTACAGTTAATTATGATGATGCTCATAATTATTATTGTTAATAATGATAATAATAATAATAATAATAATAAATTTTATGGTAATGTTTATTATTATTATCATCATCATCATCAATAACAACAACAACAACAGCAGCAATAATATTATCATCAACAACAATAGTATTATGATGTTACGGTTAATTATTATGATTATGATTATTATGTTAATAGCAAATATTAAAGTTAGCAAGTTCAATGCTAAGGTGTATTATTATTATTAATATTAATAATAACAATTATTATACTTAATTATTATTAATAAATAATACTTTTTATTGACAACAATAACAACAACAAAGTATACATTAAAGTTGATGATGATTATTATTATTGTATTTATTTATTTATAATAAATAAATAAATAAATGCATTCGTTGTTGTTGCTGTTATTATTGGTTAGAAAATTCCTCAATAATACACATTTTTTATCAACAGAAGAAATAAATTCATATAAGTTTGGAACAACATGAAGGTGTTCAAGTGATCTTTCATTTATTTGGTTACTTTAAGATATTATTGAAACATCTTCTTTTGGGAACATTTGGGGAAGAAATCGTTATGTAAAACCTCCAAATGTGCCTCATTTAGATTTGCACATCCAGCCATCCATGAAACCATCCATTCATCCATACTCACATATATCCATCAAACCATCCGTTCATTCAGAGCAACTTTTCTCTAAAAGCATTCTATATTATACAGCAGGGGCAGTGGAGCAGGAAATCAGGTGAGGGGAAACAGGAAGTTGCAGGTGTGACACGGGCCCTGTGGAGCCCCATCTAAGCAGGAAGTGATATTGAGTAAGAGCAGATGGATCTGACATGATTACAGCTTGTAGTTGGAGAAGCCATCTGTTCTGGTGACTGTTTATAGCCGTGAACTAAGACTGTGAAGCAATATCCAACAGGCACAGAAGAGGGAGGAAGACCACTATTGCAGGAGAAGTTTTCAATAATGGCCCTGGGAGATCTCGAAATAACAAATACAAGATGTTCATGTCGGTTCCTGCAGCCTTTTGTGTTCACTGTTGGGGCTTTTTTCAGAAAAATCCAGAAGTGAAATTACCATACAGACCAATTAATGTTTCTCATTGCATATGTGAAAGTTTCACACTCAGGTCCAGTTTTAACATATTTAGAGGTGCACACGTTCATGTCCTTTGAAACCTGAATGACTGAGGAACACAAAACGAGTGATTTATATCAGAATGTGAGAGCTGCTTCTTTCCATACAATGAAAGTGAATGGTGACCATGACTGTCAAGTAAGAGTTTTCAGTCCCACCAGGATTTTTGTGATATTTGGGGCATTTTTGTGTTGTTTTGAAATGAAAACCCACCTATAATTATGATGTACTTTTACAATTACCTGTAAATCGTTTTGTGCATAATTACTGAAATTATGGTTCTGGTCCCTCATGCACAAGACAATAGTGACACCAGCATAGAAATATTGAATTGTGAATAAAATATAGAATTGTGACAATAGCTTTAACATTATTACTGAATCAGTATGTATAACATTACAATTTAAATGTTATAAATTATTTAATGTTTTTAAAATCTATTATTAAAGAAATATAATTTCACAATATTACAATTTTTATAGTATTTTTGATTAAATAAAAGCAACATCGATGAGCAAAAGAGACATTAAAAAAAAATCTGAATAATAGTGAATGTTTTAAAAAGACTTTTCCCCCTTCACTTTCATTATTGGGAAGAGAGCAGCTCGGACATTCTGCTAAACATCTCTTTTTGCGTTCCACTAAAGAATGAAAAACATACAGGATTGGAATGACATGAGTATGAGTAAACCATTATGAACTTCTCATCTTGTGGGGCTGAACGATCCCTTTATGTTTTAGTAAACAGCATCTGCTGGCTCAGGGAAGCCACTGTCTCTCACTCATTTGGACTGATCTCAGTCTCTCAAAGCTAATAGAGCTCAGCGGCGTCTGGTAATGAAAGCACAGGTGCCTTTGACTGTCCACCAGCATCCCGAGACATTTGCTCAGAGAAAAGAAAGAGAGCGCGAGTGAAAGTGGTGCAGTACGCTTCTAATTCCCTCAACTGCGCGCCTCCACATTAGTCATTCTTGTCTTGGCGCCTCAATTAGTGGCATGTATGTTAGATGTTTTCTCACTTTCAGCCCTCTGCCTATGCTTAATTGCCCACCTAGGTCACTGTTCAGAAATTAGTTATCGTTCGGCTATGGTGTCAGGCTGAGGTGTGAATGGCTTCTGAGACTTAATGAAAGGTAATGATAAGATAAATGATCTCCTAAATATTCATCTGGGTTTTGTATTGATGTGTGGAATGTGTAAAACGGAGGAACCCGCAAAGCGGCTCCATTCATTTAGCAAAGCTGCTAACTAGCACTTTCTAAAATACAGTACATCCACTGTATGGAAAAGAGCAGCGTTAACATTCTGCTAAACATCACAATTTGTGTTCTGTGTCAATGATGTGATGCTCATCTTCATTTATTCAAAAATACATCATAAATGCAATTCATGCATGCAATGCCTTGAATATGCCTCTTATATTATATTTTTATATTTGTTGAAAATATACTGTCAGTGTGACACAACTGTCATGATATCATAATTAAGGAAGGAAAAAACTTACTAAAAGATGGAAATTAAAGCATATTAAGTTGTCTGGCATAAGTGTTTATTATTATTTCTTAGATTTTTTTTTAAAATTTATAATACTATAAATTATTAAATTATTATTATTACAAATTAGTGCTGTCAAACGATTAATCGTGATTAATCGCATCCAAAATAAAAGTTTTGGTTTACATAACATGTGTGTACTGTGTTTATTTATTGTATATATAAATACACACACATACAGTATATATTTAGAAAATATTTACATGTATATACATTTATATTATTATATTTTTTATTATATATAAATATATTTAATATATAAACATAACATTTTTCTTAAATATATACTGTATGTGTGTGTATTTATATATACATAATAAATACACAGTCCACACAAATATTATAACAAAAACTTTTATTTTGGATGTGATTAATCACGATTAATCATTTGACAACACTATTATTATTATTAATACTACTACTAATTATGAATTATTATTATACATTAAAAATGATTTATTTAGTATTTAATTTATAATTTATAAATTACAAAACCAAATTCACCATATATGAATATTTACAAATGTTTTGCCAGCCAAAGTCATGTACAAAATCATGTGGTGCAACCAACACGCAGAGAAAAAATTAATAATTAATCAATAACTAATATCATACTTTCATAACTGTGTTTCAAAGTCAATAAGCCTCCTAAAATACCATAATATGACCTTTTTATTGGCAAAATTAGTTCAGGTTGCAAAATATCATGTGGTAGACTCTCCCAAAGCAAATATTTATGAATTAATTAATGATATTTGTTATATTTAATTATTAAATTTAAAAACATTTTAGAAAATAATAATTAAAATATGTGCATTTACACATTTTCAATGTGTAATGAAATCAATACTTATATTTAATACATTTACTTGGTTACACCGCATGACTTTTTTTTTTTTTAAAGTTACATTAAATTAAAACTTTTCAAGAAAACATTAAACGTTTTCCCAAAACCAGCACGAATAAGAACAACTGTTTTAAGATTTTTCTTTTTCTTTACTGTGGACACTCCTATTTGTCATTGACTCTTCTACAACAGAACGAAAGTCATATGGGCTGAATAAAGGATGACAGAAGTTTTATTTTTAGTTGAATTATTCCTTTAAAACAGGCACCAATGAATGTATTTCATTAGCAAATTCTCATATGCACGAGTCCCAGTGGCCTGTTGTACAGAGGAAGAGAAGAGGTTGTTATAGGACAGATAGTACCAATCCCTTGTGTTTTATGCTGACTAGAGAAATCAGATAAAACGTCCCACTACTGCA
Organism: Schizothorax lantsangensis; assembly: GCA_027422415.1. NCBI lineage: Eukaryota > Metazoa > Chordata > Actinopteri > Cypriniformes > Cyprinidae > Schizothorax > Schizothorax lantsangensis. The sequence continues at coordinate 14,846,554 of CM049854.1, read as the reverse complement.
GTAGGAGAAAGTGGAGCACTGTAAACACACTCTGAAGCCATCACACTAATCACCTATGCAACACTTTTATTTAGTCAATTACTATTGTGTCACAACGCCACCATCTTGAATAATGAAGAAATTAAATATGTATAAGACGTATAGTGTATAATTAAAAGCAGGACCGCATGACTCATTGCACCTATTTATCGCCGTTATACCTCATGTCTGTACAATACCTCAAAAATTCCACTTTTTGGATTAATTTTTGATTGATTACACACATGCAGTGCTTTTACAATAATTGTATTGCACTGGAATTATTCACTCTATGCAAATAAGCAACAAATTTACATTAACATCACAGTCTGCGTCTCATTTAAAGTATGCCAGTGGTATTCATGAGGATCATAGCGTATGACAGCATGCTCACATCTCTGTAGACACACTATTTACACAAAAAAATGAAAGAAAAAAAGTGCACAATATATTGCTGGCTACTATATTATTCAGTGATAATTGAAAAGAAAAAGCAACCATCTGTAAACTACTTAAGTGCTGTTCACAACAGTGGACCGATGGACATCTTTGTCTGTTTTTGTTTAGCATCTCAAGCCAAGAACACTGTATTTTCAAGACGCTATATCAAATTGACGGTAGTTTAACTTGATTATAATGCCTAACTTAAATCATTCTTTACCATTCTGTGATGTTTTTAAATGCAAGTTGTGTGTATACTTGCACTCCTATGGAAACCTGTTTCCACCACTTAATAAAATAAGTCAGAATTATGGGTTTATAACAAAGTTCTGACTGTTGTTTCTCACAATTACACGTTTTTATCTCACAATTTTGAGTCAATATTTCACCGTTTTCTCAGAATTGTGAGATTACATCATGCTCTTCTGGTGTTTTTTTTTTTGTTGTTGCAAGTTTGTAACAGATTTTTAACTTTATTTCTCATAAATTTGCGTGAACATCTCAATTTGGACCATTTTCTCAGAATGGTGAGATTATAACTTGATATTCAGAATCTTTCTCAAAATTTTTCCTTGCAATTCCAAGTTATATATATCAGTTTTTGGGGTTGCATATCAAAACTCAAACCATTTTCTCATAACTAATATTTTATTAATTTAATAAATTTTAATTATTCTAATTTTTAATTAAAAAATTCCTCAGAACTGCACGTTTCTAACACAATTCTAACCTTCTTCTTGTTTTCTGTCATTAACATTTCACAATTTAGACCTTTTGTCTCAAAAATGTGAGATGTGAGAAAAGTCACAATTATGTTTTTTTTTAATTCTGTGGCAGAAACTGGCTTCCATTCACTCCCTTACATGGGCATCGAAAGTAATTTTACAAATCACTGTAGTTTGTGAATGGAACAAGTATGCTTGATGTATTCTTCTGGTCAAGACCTTTTCTATGATATATGACAACACGATCCAAGTGATAATTTTCTGATTTCTATTATCATAATCATGACCATGTTTCATACATTTTAATCAACACCTATTTTGAGTTAAAACAAGTGTTATGTTCTAAAGGGAGAAAAAAAAAAAAAAATTATCAGATTAATATCCAAGCTTGATTATCGATCACAGGCTCAGAAATTCACTCCAGCTCAAAAATATTCTTCAGCCTCAAGCTCTAGACTGAATAAATCTATGTAGCCCTGCAGCAAGACTGCTTCCTATTTTAGGCAAATTTTGTTATTCTTTTGTCTTGAATATTCTTCTTAAATATGTCTACTTGCTGACCCTGTAGAGCCTGCTGTCTGTCGCCTCTTAAAATTTCTCCTTTTCCCAGCATTTACGACCATTAGTAAAAAGCGGAGATGCGAGTGAGTCTGAACTCCAGCTGGGAGCGATGTGGATAGCATGTCTCCAGGACAATTTATGGAGCAATTAGTCTCACAGAGCCACCGGGGTCAAACTCTCTGTAGCACCATGGTCTAGAATAAAATAAAGACTGTGGACAACACGGTAATGTAACCACGAAGATGGGAAAGCACTGCTTTTTCCTGTCCAAAGATGGTACAACAGTAGCAAAAAAGGACAAAATGAGGACATATCTGCTGTCAGTGTGTGGAAAAGTCTCGGGACTGCAGGAGTATGGACCTCTACAGACTCAAGTCAACAAACCATTAAAGCATATATCCCAGCTCAGCTGTATCGACTGGCACACTGCTCTTATTGGCAATTTCTGGTCTGGTTTCATCTGAGAGGATAGTTCGTATATCCTTGACTATGAATTCATTCATTTTCCTCTAAGCGGCTTTGACAAAAAAAAAAAAAGGATCTATCACGAAAATAAATTGAAATGTCAACATTTATATTTTTCACATGCAGACATTCAAATAAAATGAAGTAAAAAAAAAAAAAATTATATACGTATATATACTGAAGGCAAGTATCACTGATACCAATACTACTGATGTCTCTAGGTTTTTTTTCTAATATATAACCATTGACTACTGCCATTCAACATTAGAGTATAATTGAGAGCTATCAATTTTAACATTTATTAGACTTTAAAAAATAACAACTAATTTAAGTGAAATTAAAACAATCTTCACATAAACCCATTATAATAAATGTCATATTTACTTGTGCCCTTCAGCAAGTAGAAAATATACAGAAATTGAATAAAGTTATCAAGTTATCAAAGTAATCTAAATTCTAAATTAAGTATAGATGAATCCTTAAAGCTACAAAAGTTATTGATTTCCTCTTTTGTTCTTTGATTAGATTATTTGGCTGCTATTACTTTAAGAGCTGCCGCTGATGAACGTGACGTGAATCTGACGCACATGCTCATTCACGTTTCTTTCACGCTTTAATTTGAATTCTATGCATACACAATATGTTCATAATAATATCTAGACATTTAGAAAATAGATAATGTCTAGTTTGTACTTCCCTCTAAAAAAAAAATAAAGATATAAAAAAAATATTTACTTGAAGGTGACTGATAGAAAGTGGCATGGCTTTCTTTAGACACACACACGCAAATTAATCCACACCATCCTTCAGTTAATTAACATCCATGACACAGTACATAATTCCTTTCATCCCTGTTTTGATCCAGAACGGAATAACATTACTTAATGCTGATACCACCTGAGGAACACTCTGAAAAAAAACAATCTGTTTTAAATTAGCATACTAATTGAAACAGACCATAATAATGAAGCGGCATAAACACCGAGAGATATGCACACGGATGATTAGGGGGGCTTCTGGTAATTAATAAAAAAGAAAAATAGCTGAACATTTCTAACAAGTCCTGGGTGTGTTGCCTAACCTTTGACCTCTGTACTTTGGGGAAGGATGACTTGAGACATCTGTGTGGTGTATCACCTTAATTAACTAAATGTGTTGCTTAATCAATGTGTCCAGACAATAGAGTTAAAGTCCACTGAAGTATGCTTATCGAGTCTGCAGAAGGACTTTAATAGGTCAAGAAGGCTTAACCGTGAAGTCTGTTGGCAAATCATCCTATCATTACTCAGTGCATTGAAACATTTAGTGGCAAGACCCTTAATGTGGACGCTTAAAATGTATTGTCAACTTATTGGCAAAATGAACTACTGTATAAAGCATAATGGGCTCATTTTGCAGCAGACAATTAATTTAAAGGAATAGTTCACCCAAAAATTTAAATTTGCTGAAAACTGACTCTCTCGGCCATCCAAGATGTAGACTAATTTGTTTCTTAATCAGAACAGATTTTGAGAAATTTACTTTCACTTGTTCATCAAAGGATCCTCTGCAGTGAATGGGTGCCGTCAGAATGAGAGTCCAAACAGCTGATAAAAACATCACGATAATTCATAACTAATCCACATGACTCCAGTCCATCAATTAACATCCACAATACAGTCCATAATCCATAATAATGCTACCTACAGTGAAAAAGTCCATCCCCTGTAGTCCTCTGACATCAAAATCCACCAAAATATTTGTTTAGAAGAGTTTAAGACAGCAAATTTGAAGCAAAAAATTTTTTTTGGCAAACTATTCCTTATCAACATGAATTTGTAACTCATTTTACATCAATAATGTTACATATTTTCAAATAGAAAATGCACTGAAAAAATTTAGTATTATTAAATACTCTTTTGATATCATGTTGACTTGCAGTTTCTTTTCATAGATGTTTTGTTTAGATTCCTATGAAGAATTGTGTAAAAATGAAAAATAAACAAAAAAATTAAAAAATAAAAAAAATTAAAAAATAATAACTGTAGTTTTTAACCAACCCGATCTCATGATAGTGCGTATAAATAGTACGCCAAATAAAAACAAAAACTCATGGTATTGATACGCAAAAATTGACTTTGGCGTGTATATGCTACGCAATGGGTAGGATTAAGGTTGTGGGGTAGATGCGTATCATATACGTGAAAACTGCGTATCATATGCACGCTAGCAAATTTTGTATCACATGTATGCGAAAACTGCGTATTATATGCACGCCAAACACGTGCTTGTCATATGCACGCCAAAGTACATTTTTACATATCATTTTCATGAGACCAGGCTCTTTTTAATACATGGTACACAAAACCTGAAACTTTTACAAACAGGTAAATCAGTAGACAGCAATTACACATGACTGATGAGAAATTTAAAATATTTTTTTCATATTATGACATACATCTAAGTGTAAAAGTTTGTTGAAAAGACAATGTAGGACAGGGACTTTTTTCTATGCATTCTGATTGATCATTATGAGGTCAAAACATTTTTAAAAAGTAAAAACATGCACAAATTAATTGTTCACAATAATATGGATTTAAACAATATACTGTATATAGGGTGAATTAATTTAATGCTGACTTTAACATTCTTCGACTTTTTTACATTATACAAGTTAGTGCATGAACTTTGGCAGCCCTAAAGTACTCAAATAAAAATAAATAAAAATAAATCAGAAATAGAAAGTAAATTCAAAAATTGGTGTCCACATAACAACAGCATTTACTAAACCTCTAGGACCAGTAAAAAACATTTAAAGTTACATCTCCAGTTTTTGACATCTGTTGATTAGTTAAAATTTCCCTGAGCCTTAGAGAAAGTAAGATCAGATGAAAAGTCAAAAGATCATCTTGATGATTAGTCTCGCACTCCTTTACCATTTTAACTATGCTTTTGTTCTATGAAGTAAGAGAGAGTTTCGCTGGGACAACCTTTAGGGAAATTAATTAATTTACTAAGTGTCTTAATAATTACACTGACATCAGGGTTAATTGCCTAATCCGTATCGCCATAGAAGCGTCCTGTTGAAATCCCCACACAATCTGTTCCAGAAATGGGGGCCAGAGGATACCCGCAACAGTGGGAGACTTTGACCTAAATAAAAAGTTATCTCTGAATACGGATGCTCCTTTAGACAATATCTTAATCTGCTAGAGTTGTTTTTTTTAATCGATTTCAAGCAACTCTGTGCAGCATGTAAATATTTCACCGGTGGAAGAAGGTGTGTTTTGCAACTCATTCTTTTTTACTTAAAAAAAGGCAGAATAAATGAGGCACCAAATTAAAAATAAAGGTTGCTGCAAATAACTGCAACTAATGAGGCATCACTATAGAAGTTATCAAACACAATCCTTTCTTGAAAGGCTTGGAGACCTTAAAAACACTAATGCTGCGGGATTTCCTTTGGAGGACTCTCTTTAGCGTAAGATAATGAACAGATTATTGCAGAGCAGGACAAAGAGGATGATGGATGTCTCTGTCAACATGGGGCTAAAAACTGGGGAAAGAGTCCAGCTAGTGAATCTGAAGTGTTTAAGTAAGCCTCATTAGCAAAAGCCTGAAAGATGCTTGTTATGTGTCTGAATTTCCCTCGATTCCCATATGTTCTATTCACAAGCATTTGATGAACTCCTGTACAGTCTCTTGTCTTTCTGAAGCGTTATTTGCATTTAAAAACTTTTTGGCTTTAGATCAATCACATATAGCCCTCAATTTTTTTTCATTATTTTCATTATTATTCACAATTTTTTTTTTCTTTTTCATTATTATCTTTTTTTTTTTTTTTGGATGGCTGAGGTCTCCTATCTATGTTGATATCTCATTAATCAAACTCTGCCGCATAAAAGAAAGGCTGCCAACCCCATCAGCGCTCTAATAAGATCTGCTGAAGTTAATCACTGCTTCAAACGTGGAGAATTGATCAGCGCGCAGACCGACGTCTCCCAACAATGACATGCATTCATATTCAGCCGTCTGCCATATTGCCACAAACAGTTTTGCTGTGTGAGTGAACAGTCTTCATCTTACTCTACTCTGACGTTTGTATTTGTCTTCAAAGCAGCATTGCATAGTAACGGTATGTGTTTGGCACATACCAATTAGTCTAAATAACAAATAAACTTCAAATCTTTGACCAAGCAATCATTTTAAATTTAGGCATCCCAACATTATAATGTACTGAATAAAAAATAACCTTGAAATGGTGAAAAGTTCATGGAGAGACTCTCGGTGCAGCTCTGGAAATGAAGTTCATGTGTTCACGTCCTCATATAGTCAGACTCTTGAAACACCAAGAGCGTCATGTGTGCTTCAGTATGTGTAAACAAAACACTCAGACATTTAGGCTTCATATTTCAATAGTAAAAACCATTTTAAACCATTAAAACATTTCATACTTCACAGACATTAGTCCATATTTGTGTATAGCCAACATTACATTACATTACACTACACATTATTCAGTAAATTCTATTTTTATGATAATTTTTCACAAATCATAGCACTTAAGTTGATGGTACTGATATATTTGTTCACTAATTAATTGTTCTAGATGAAACCAGAAATGTGCATTTATAAAGTACATTATGATTAAATGATTTTATGATTTCATTATTAAATGTGGTAATTTTAACAATACACTAATGTAAATGTATTTGAAATAATTTAAAATGTTTATAAACACACACTTTGAACTTTCTTTAGACGAAACGGATCCCAGAATTTCCCGCTGTGAAAGTTTCTCAAGTACCTTGTACTTGCAGTGTCTTTATACATTCATATTCATACCATTATTCATCATTGTCATCAGAAGCTAAATTGTCCTGCTACCCCTTACAGCACAAGTGGCCACCAAAACCTGGTATTTAGTTTTCTCTTGACATGCTTGTCACACTCGATGGACCAATCAGAGGTGACCTTTTGGGGTGACAAACAGAGCCAGCTGTGAGAAATTGCACACACATTCACTTACATAACCAAATCATGTTCTCTCAAGATGAATTGCCCCGCAAAATGAACAAGACAAGCCTTTTGGACATTAATCTAAAGCTTAATTCTAATATTTCATATAGCGGAGAGAGCAGGGTCGTGACTGTATCTGAAAACATTTACTGTATCGCACTATAGGAATGCTGCAGTTATGTGGTTAATTTATGAGGGATGCACGGGAAGATCAGCATAATTGATTTTGTTTGCAATAAAATGACAGAGCAATAGAAACCAACGCATATCCCAACAGGTGGAGACGATTCATTTTTCATACACACCAAACGCGCATTCGGCAAACCAAATCTCATTCCTGTTCAATTACATCAGTGTGACGCTTATTATTAAAACATCAAGCTAAAAATACTCGCCGTGGTAATTCGGCTCTGGTCTCGTGGGATGAGAAATTGGTCTGCCACATCAAATCTCTTATCATTGCTTTGCCATTTTCTCCCATCCACTCGTCATTTTTCCCATGTTCTAATTGAGGCTTACAGGCCCGGCACCTTCACAGCTTGAGTCATGGATGGATATTTCAGTGGGTATTGGATTGCAATTCTTGTGTTTATATCGTCCTTTCCAAGAACAGATCGATTGCTGGCAAGCGTACAGATGTCTTTTCTCAGCTATTGGTATCCCACAAGCCCTGCCCCGTCTTATAAGAGTGGAATTGATTATTGTTGCTCATTTTGGGTGTCTATTCTTTTCCGTTGGACTGAAATGTACTCTAAGCTGCACTTTTCTCTGGCACCGTCGATGTTTTGCATCAAGCTGCGAAAGCAGGTTCAAAAAAGCCAAAGCACTCCCCCGTCGCGCTGCAAATATAAATACCCCGTCATCCCTTTGGCACAAACGCCAGAAACAAACTCTGATCTGCGCTTTTCCATCGCTTCATACATAAAATCCACAGCTACCTACTTTCTCCATCTGTCTGGCTTTCAGTTGTTACACACTCCCAAATATTTTCTCAGCGGGCTCACAAATCTAAAGAGGTCCCACTACAACCTGTTTCGCCGGGTTTGACTGACAGCCTGTCAGTTAGGACTGACAGATGGATGCTGAATTGTTGTCTCTCGCTGAGTCTCATGAATCTTTCACTCGCACAAAAAGTGCCGCCACTGAGGCCGGGAAATGCAGTGCACTTCATGATATAGTCGGGTAAAAGCAATGGTTTTAAATATTCAAATATAATAAAGTTCTATGCTACTCTCCGTGTTTTGGTGCCTCATTAGGAGCCTATGCAAATGAGGGATGTTATATCAGGATAATGAGATGCGGAACGCATGAATATGCATTTTCATCAAAAATTGTAATTCCTTTGAAATGCACAAGTCGGGAAAAGTATGTCATGCAACTTGTGACTCAGGTCATTGATCTTGATAATGCTATTAAAAAGGCTTTAATGTAGCTCTCTCAACATGACTATGGAGCCATTATCCATTTAAAGAGCATCAATATTTGCTATATATAGATATATGCATACATGATGAATGACAAAACTCTTAATGGTTCCCAGAAGTGGATACATTTAATAAATATCAAACAAAAAATAGGTTCCCGGGCTTCAAAGCTGTCGCCGCACAACTGCTGCATCAACATTCTGGCTAACCAAAGAGCTAAATTATTGAGTTAGCACAATAATTACAACCTACAACACGGCACTCAATTTTAGAACAACAGTTGACCTTTAAACACACTGGAAACTGTTGGGATTTTCAATCACCAATTAGTCAAGTCTATTCCTGAGAAAGCTAAAGACTCCACGGGGACACCGTATTGATTGCACTCTCAGCTGCCAGCAAGCCCTCAGAACAAGCACCGGTCCAAAGTTTCAAAACTGTGTGTCAGCTGCTATTTGCTGCACCTTGTTTTCAGCACTTTTGCAAATGGCTGCGAATAAAAGTATGTGATAAAAGGAAAGGCTGATTTATACAGGGGCATCTATCATCTTACATTGTGATTCTGCTGTATTCAGAGGAATTACAGCAGCTGAATAGCTTTTACGTACCTAATGTGCATTTAATGTCTAATGACTATAAGGCGTCCACATCAAGATTATGGACAATTCAAGCAAAAAGATATTGCTAATTATATTACATTACATTCTATAAAATGTAATCAAAAACAGCTAAAAGTGTCTGAAGTAGTACTAGAATTTTTCATGACGTTCCCACTACAAGTATAATATAATATAATATAATATAATAACCATTCAAAACTTTGGGTATTCAGCAAGGATGCATTACATTTTTTTTTCATACAGTGACAGTAAAGACAATTCTAATTTTACAAAAAAAACCTGTTTAAATAATTATTTTAATACTTTCAATTTCAACTTTCTATTCATCAATGAATCCTGAAAAAAATGCATCAAGGTTTCCATAAAATATTAAACAGCTCAACTGTTTTCTACATTATTAAAATTATTTTTTGGAGGATCATGTGACAATGAAGACTGCAGTATTGGCTTCTTAATTACATCTTAATCATAAATTACATTTTAATATCTCTTCAAATAAAAAGTTGTTTTAAATTGTAATATGTATATTATTATTATATATTTAAATTGACTAATATTATTTTTACTAAGTGATTTCTAAGTGATTTGAATGATAATATAATATATGAAACATCTGAAACTACAGTAAAAACTATTCATCATAAAATCCTGAAAAAAAAGTATCACGGTTTCCACAAAATATGCATCTCAACTGTTTCTACATTATTAAAATGATTTCTGAAGGATCATGTGACACAGAAGACTGGTGTATTGGCTGCTCAAAATTCTGCTTTTCATTACAGGAATAAATGAAAAAAATATTAAAATGAAAAGTTATTTTAAATTGTAATATTTCACAATATTACTATTATATGTGATTTCTTTCAAAACCATTAAAAAAAATATCAAAGTTTGATGACATAATAAAATATAATATATCATATAATATAATATATATACTTTTAACTTTTATATCAAAAATATGAAACCACGATAAAAACTATGGATACAAACTGTAATCTATTTCTAGACTGTAATCTAATCTATTAAAAAAAATCAAACAAAGCAGTTTTAAATTTGAGAAAAAAAAAAGAGTAGCTGTTCTTGCTGATTATGCTGGAGAACATGATCACCAGGTTTTATACAAAATTGTGGAATTCATGCTTTGCTGCTGTCATTAAAGCAAAAGTGAGACATATTACTATGAAATACTAAGAAAATATCCATATTCACTCTGAATCCACTTTTCACTCAAATTGTTCTACTAAAACAAATTGTATTAATTTAGAAAAATGCCAAATCAAAGCATTTTCACTGATGGCCTCAGACTTTTGGCCCCATCTATAAGTATCCCAGAGATTCAGACAATGGCGTCTGCCTGATATTTCATTACTGCATGAAAGCAATCTAAACAATTAGGATTAATAGAGCAGCTATAGACAATCAATTCTCCTAGAGCTCTCTCGCAATAGCTGACTGGACTGTGTGTGTGTGTGTGTGTGTGTGTGTTGTTCATCCTGAGTTTGATTGTTGGCAAGATATGAGGGGGAAAATGGCTTCCACTCAGATGCAGCCACATAAACAATCTCTCCTCTGTGACTCTGATCAGTGACGTCGAGGATAGAGGCAGCTTAGCCTCCAGACTGCCTCATACACCTAAAATGAAATCCACACTGTAGCATCTCACTTGAGCTCTCAAAGCTCCGGTAAGACCACAAGGATCTGTGCTCACCGAAGCCAAATGTCCTTGCGCCATGAAAACAGATGCAACATCTGCAAGGACTGTTAATACAGCCAGGTTTTCATACAACCTACTAAGTGCACTAACCCCGTATTCATCCTATCCATACCACAGATGTTTACTGGATTGACCTGCATGGGCTTTCACAAGATGAATACCTTCCTGAGACCCTAGAAAGCATAAAAGATTCAGAGCACTGACAACAGAATTGGCAAGCAACTTTACAAGGAGGCCTCATCTTATAGCCTTTGCTGATAGAATCTCTGTGTGTGTGTGTGTGAGAGAGAGAAAGACGGAGAATGCGTGTGAAAATTGAAAAAGAAAGCCAGACAGAAAGATTAAGCGAAGCTGATCCTGCTTGATGCATCAGGGCAATTCAATATTCAAATCATGTTTGAAGATTGAAATAATGTGAATGATTAATGCACACAATGAGGAGATGTGAGACTGTGAGCATCAGCACAATGTCGACTGAATCAAATCATCAAGGATGAATACGTTTGGCAAGATTACAATTAATGTTGCAAAAGAAGTTAAGATTGGACTCTTACACACATATTTAATATACAGGGTGTTGAATGAGATTTATACTTTGTTCAATCCCTGTATTTATGTATATAAGGAATAATGTACAGTCAGGCGGTCATTATTGTAAAATAAACCCTGTTCAAGAGATTTGGTCGGGTTTATTTTGCAATAATGACCGCCTGACTGTACATTATCCAACTTACTTTCAAAATAAATAACTGTCTGGAGATTAAATATTGATGAAGGAATATTATTTTAATACTTATAGATTAGAATTCTGCTAAGAAAAAGTCTACTAACGGTAACAATTTTAAATTACATTTTAATCATTTCAAGTATAATTAATCTTCAATCCAAGTTATTTATTTATTTATTTATTTATCTTTTTTTTTAAATAGCATCTCTTATTTAGTTTTCAGGTCTTTTTGTACTTGCTCAATAAAAATCATAAAAACAAACAAAATTTACTTGAGAAGCAACAATCTATAAGACAAAGACTTGTTTTAAAAGACAATGGTAACAATTACAGATGTATAGCCCTCTCAGAATGAATCATTTCAATTATTAATTTCATATTACTAGACACTGAATCATTGTGTTCCTGTTTTGAATGGGGAAAAAACATGAAGATACATGTTTATACTGTAAACAAAAATAAAAAATAAAATAAAACATTTGCAGCAAATTAACTGAATATGAACTTAAACTTTAGAAATGTAGCCTTGGCAACTAATTAAATTAAAGTTTAAGTACTACAATTACTAAACCTAAAAATAAATAAATAGAGCTAAACAGAACATTAGCTAAATAGAAATATTAAAAAAGGAATTACATTTGTTCAAAGAACAAAACTGAAACTTAAATTTTTATCAAAATATAAAATTAAATGTTAATTAAAAATATTAATATATACTATATTTTTTCTTACTCCACTGGCAGATCCCCCCCCCCCCCAATTATTTAACTATACCTAAAATGTAAATCTAGTGAAGTCAAAATACAGTAGTATTAAAGATACATATACTGAAAACAAATCTTTGTATTTAATATAGTGTTGCCTCTCAAGTAAATGAGGCCTTTTAATAGCATTTTTAGATATTTTACCTGTAAAATAACTGTGCTTCTGACAAAATTTTCATTATCTTTCTTTGAGTGGGGGCTTCTATAACTATAAAAAGTTTATGCTCTCCATAAAATTAATACTGAAGTACTCCAAGGCCATTTTACCACAGAGGACACGGATGACACCAATTAACTTGAGTGATATGAGCAACATGAAAATAACACCAGTATTTTGCCATGCATTGTCAATGGTGAAATATGTGGTTTAGTGGTCATTATACACAAAACTCCTGATCCTGACCAATTACAGAGATTCTACCTGAAACCACTGGACACTGGCTTCAAAAGCTCCTTCAGTTCAATTTTGATGCAAATTGTATATTTGATGATAATCTGTAAGAGTCAAATTTAGTTCGCAAGATTAAAAACAGAACTAAGCGTCAATGGAAGTTCAATAATTTTAACATCACGACCCAGTCACTTATGGCCAATCTCCAGTCATACAATCCTTGAACACTTTCCGGTATCTTTGATCTGAACGAATCCTTTGAATCGAGTTGGGTCATTTCAGGACCCTGGAGAGCATCCAAACTGCTCGCAATAGTGCAAGTGCAATAAACCAATTAGAAGCAGCAAGAGCAAATCACAGCATCTGTCTTCTATTGCTCCTTTGCAGACAAAGTCATTGTTGCAGAATTTCACCTGATTGTGATCAGACTGACTGATCAAAGGTGACATCCACAACGCTACTCGCATCAAAGACTGCGAAAAGTGCTAAAGAGATAAAGCAAGTTAGTTTAAAAATAAATCTTTTTGATTTTTATGATGGGTACAAAAGTCTAAGTAAGAAAAATGGGCTCAGAGAAAATCCAAGATAATTAGACATCAAGACTCCAGTAATTAGCAGAACTGCCTGACAGGGATTCGTACAAGCTGTGCCAAAGAAATGAATAGATAACTTGTTCCAGAAATGATTTATAAATAAAATAAACAAGAGGAGTGGGCGTTAATAATATGACCGATAAACAAATTGTCACAGATCGGCCAGGCTCTCTCTCCATCCTATCACAGCGCACACCCTCACCTGATTATTAATTGCACACACCTGCACCTTATGAGCACCCTCATCAAGCTGGCTACTTAAAGGAAAACTCCACTTTTTTTTGGAAATAGGCTCATTTTACAACTCCCCTAGAGTTAAACAGTTGAGTTTTACCATTTTTGAATCCATTCAGCCAATCTCCAGGTCTGGCGGTAGCACTTTTAGCATAGCTTAGCATAGATCATTGAATTTGATTAGACCGTTAGCATCGCACTCAAAAATGACCAAAGAGTTTCGATAATTTTCCTATTTAAAGCTTTACTCTTCTGTAGTTACATCGTGTACTAAGACCGACCGAAAATGAAAAGTTGCAATTTTCTAGGCCGAAATGGCTAGGAACTTTACTCTCATTCCGGCGTAATAATCAAGGAACTTTGCTGCCGTACCATGGGTGCAGCAGGCGCAGTGATATGACGCAGTGCCTGAAAGTAGTCCCCAGCTAGGCAACTAGTATGATATAGCTGGGGACTACTTTCAGGCGCTGCGTCATATCACTGCAGAGTATAGTTCCTAGCCATTTCGGCCTAGAAAATCGCAACTTTTCATTTTCTGTCGGTCTTAGTACACGATGTAACTAGAAGAGTCAAGCTTTAAATAGGAAAATTATCGAAAATCTTTGGTCATTTTTGATGACCAAATGCTAATGGTCTAATCCGATTCAACGATCTATGCTAAGCTAAGCTAAAAGTGCTACCGCCAGACCCAGAGATCGGCTGAATGGATTCAAAAACGGTAAAACTCAACTGTTTAACTCTAGGGGAGTTGTAAATGAGTGTTCCTTTAAGCACACACCTCACATCACTCCAGTGTCCGGTCTCATTCATACGAAGAGGACTCTCTATGCCACTCTAGCTAATCTTTGATGTTCTTACCTCCTTCGTGTACTTACCTCCTGTGCTCCTCTCCAGCGTGTTCTCTTCTGCTCCACTCCAACGTCTGTTCCCTCCAGCGTCTACAAGTTGTCTCCATCGTCCATCATTGTGAGGGGTGTGCTCCATCTGTCTCATCCACGAGTTCCTGTGAAATCAAGATAACCTTCATTATATACCTCATCTATCCATTGAACTGCATATTTGAATTGAACACTCACCTTCTCCAGCTTCCCGTTGACTCTACTGTTTCAAATAAAAGTTACCTGTTTATTCTAATCCTCTGTTTGAGTCTGCTTCCGTAACACAAATATAACCTCTACAATAACTTTTAATAATTCGTTACATTTATATAGCGCTTTTCTGGGTACTCAAAGCACTTTACATAGAAGGGGGAATCTCCTCAACCACCACCAGTGTGCAGCATCCACCTGGATGATGCGACGGCAGCCATAGTGCGCCAGAACGCCCACCACACACCAGCTTACTGGTGGAGAGGAAACAGAGTGATGAAGCCAATCAGTGTATGGGGATGATTAGGAGGCCATGATGGTCAGAGGCCAATGGGCAAATTTAGCCAGGATGCCGGGGTAACACCCCTACTCTTTTTCGAAGGACATTCTGGGATTTGTAATGACCACAGAGAGTCAGGACCTCAGTTTAACGTCTCATTCGAAGGACAAAGTGCTTTTTACAGTATAGTGTCCCCGTCACTATACTGGGGGCGTTAGGACCCACACAGACCACAGGGTGAGCACCCCCTACTGGCCTCACTAACACCTCTTCCAACAGCAACCTAGTTTTCCCAGGAGGTCTCCCATCCAGGTACTGACCAGTCTCAACCCTGCTTAGCTTCAGTGGGCAACCAGTCTTGGGCTACAGCGTGATATGGTTGCTATCAAAGGCTGCTACTTTTGATTTTATACACAACTGCTCTTGACGTTAAAAAGGTCTGATATTTGTTGATTATATTTGATAATTCAGTGGTGCTCTGTAATTACGTTTTAAAAGGCTGTTCAGTTTTGCAGCGTTTATTTAGTTTTGCTCCGTTAATTACATTCTGACTGAGGATGAAAATGAATAGGTATGTGATTTTAAATAGCTTTCCTAAAGGGTGACTGAACCTGCTGAGTTTCAAATGAGGATAGCAACAGGAAACGCCTAAATGAAATGACTAGAAAACCACAGAAGTTCTTTGAAGCTATAATCATATACCTCATCTGTCTATCATAACCCCACAAACCATATTACAGCGTGAGATGAATCTTATGATTCATTAAAAATGTATCACATCAATTACAAATATATTGGGCACAGTGTTAGAGATCCGCCTTATGGATTTATTTTCTCTGGTCTCGAAATGAAATGAAACGAAAAATAAAATGAAATGTAAAGTAAAATAAAATAAGACAAATCAAAACGATGTCTAAAAACAGGTTGAAAGAAAATGCAAAGAAACATAAATAAAATAAAATAATAATAATTATTATTATTAATACATTATAAATACATTTTTAAAGACTTTTGTACCCAACAGACAAATCAAAATGATGTCTAAAAAAGATGGGCTCAGGGAAAATGTTTTTTTTTTTTTTATAAAATAAAAAGATTTTTTCTAAGATTCTTTCAAAATTTAAATAATATTAAAAATAATAATAATAATTATTATAAAATTATTTTGATCTGTCTGTTGGGTACGAAAGTTTGTCTAAAAGCATGGACTAAGAGAAAATACAAGAAATATAATAATAATAATAATAATAATAATTTTAAGAATAATTAAAATCCTTTTAATCAGTCTGCTGGGTAAAAAAGTATCATAAAAGAGATGCAATAAATGTGAATATATAGAGGAAATTAAATAAATGCTACTGAAACACTTGTTTATGTATTCTGGTCCCAAAATGATGGCAAACAATAAATGTTTTGTATACAAATCCTGAAAATATAAAGGCTGCTAGCTTTTAGTGTGTCAAAATTTCTCACCATATGCAAATACTTTGATACAGAAAAATATTTTGAGCAAGGTTTAAGTACATATTCAAAATAGCCACTTCAGTTAATGGTGCACCAATTTCCTGTTTATTAAATCACTTTGGGCATTTCATAACCTCTTAACTGTAAGAACTTCTGTATTACTCTGCTTTTAGTGACTGAACGGTGTACATCTTGGAGCTTCAATGTTAGTACAGGCATATTTCCCAAATGAATCCCCATCATGATTGAAGCACTCAAAAGTGGTTCCACGTTGCACATCCTTGACAACAATTCCATTCCTACCCACTTATGGAAAACAATTGCAGACATTCTGCATTTTCCTCCTCTGCCTCTCTTAGAGCGTTTTTGGTCTCCTTTTTGACCACAGTGCATCAATATCAATCTGAAAAACTATTTTTAATTACCTTCAACAACTGATTAAACAAAATGATCAATCAAATTACCTCAATATAGCAATACATAGCAACAAACAAGTAACATTTTGGGAGGAAAAGGATTTTACTTCAGGGGGCTTAAGCTCTATTATTTCCTTCCATTTACAATAATAATAGAAACAGAGATGGAAAATATTTTACACTCTGCTGGGCAAAAATTATCTCATCTCAGTTTCAATCACATACAAGGCTTTGACAAAAGTTGCATTATCTCTTCTTGTCAAAATATCAACATTCAACATTCATATTTGTAACTACATTGTAGAATATACACAAATATATTCAAACATCAAAGCTGGTTTCCCTCCAAAACACATTTTTTTCTTAACAGTTATCGGGCGAACTTATGTAAAGCAGTTTACGTTCTCCAAATGAATTCAGTTAGCAGAGGGAACCAAAAAACGTCTCCTGTTTTAAAACTCCTCCAACTAATTCATCAACACAGGTCAGGACGGTGGTTGTTGTATTCGTTCTAGTCAAATTGACGTCAAACATTGCTCAATAAAACAGATCCACACAACAGTTCATTGCATGCTGCACAAAGATGCTATCAAATATATTTTATTCAGGGGTATTGATTGGCTTTCATTAATCCATAGCCAGGTAAATGCAAACCCATCATTCATTAGCATGATGAAATGAATATTGAGTAACTGTCGGTGGTTTGAGGCTCAAATTAGCATACATGACATACTTGATTAGGCACGACGAGATTGGTTACTTAGTTGGCAAAAAAAATATCTCTGAACAAGGATGTTGTATGGATATGCATATCGAAAGTGCGAAGAAGAGGCAAGCTATGCAGACGGCATGCAAAACACAGCCGGGCGCTCTCAATAAGATGCACGTCTCAACGCCTGCATAATTGATAATGACAGTAATGAAGCCCTGCCACACTGATGTAAGTTTTCAAATTTTAATGAAGCAAAGTTGCACATTCTTTTGAAGGCTCGGTAGCTTTTTATATCATCTTAATAAGTGGTGATGCACATTATGGTAGTAATTAAGTCAGAACACTGAAATAAATAAATAAATAATTAACAAAAAGCACGAAGTAAACAAAGCTTCAAAAAAAAAGTAAAAATACATCACATATTCACATCTGAAGTCAACTTCACAGTGTGAATCAGGCGTGGGAACGCATGTGTTTATGCGCTTTGTATTTACACAAGTGGAAGGTTACAGAGAAGCCATTAGGGCTTCACATGGAGCAAAAAAGAATTTAGTATCCGACAGTTTTGGCATCTGGTGACCCCTCAGATTGGAAGCATGTGACTCCACTGGAGAAAGATCAAAGTTCCCTTATGAATAAACGAGTAGAGCCCATCTGTGTGTGTGTGTGTGTGTGTGTGTGTGTGTGTGTGTGTGTGTGTGTGATGAGACCAGGAGTCTATTGTGACCAATAAAGTGTCAGACTCAAACACGCATTCGTTCGGCGAACAGCATCACAGATTGCAAGGCTGATGTCCGAGCACTAGACACTTCAGAATATACTGTGGTCAGCTCATATCTCAACAAGTTCTGTACCATTTACAAGTTAACTGTCTCTAAAAACATATCGTATACATTAAAGGGGAAAAAGTTTAAAAAACCATGCATAATGGGGTCCAGATTGTAATTTTAACAGTAAAAAGACTGCAAAAATGCTATGATAAATTGCCAAATGGTAATTTCCAGTTATCATTTTCTTTGTATAATACTGAAAGCAGCGTTTATTTTAGCCTTGAACTCAAGGATGCGACGCGTCTAGTGTTCTGCATTGTGCTTCATCTCATCTATTTCCAGCCTCTTAATCGCGCCACACGTTTATTTTCTTAGGGAGTGAAAAACATCGGAGAGCAGAAAGGACATAGACAATGAGCTGACAGAAAAGACAGAACAGGTCACTTTTGATAATAGGAAAAAAGTCTCAATTCAAATTCTGTTAATTTTATTAAGAATTTCAAACGATAAATACAGTTTTGGAGCGTGACGGTTCATGCGCACTCCTGTTTTGCCTCAGTTTAAGCGAAGTAGGAGTGCATTCTAATTAGCATGAAATAAACATTGTATGAACATCCGATCCATGTTGAAAGATACACTACAACTTAATGAATGAATAGTGTTTCATGTAATCACTCAGATTGTTTCAACCGCGGAAAGACAGCAGCTAGAAAACATTGTCTACAGCAGAAAATCCATTCAGTGTCCATAAAATAATGAGAAAAATGTACACTAGAATTTTGCAAAAATTACATATTATACTGTATATTTACTCATAATTGCTCCTTTTTAATTATAATTAATAAAATGTATAGATATAACATTATTATAAAAAATGGTCTAATATGAACTTGTATACAAATCAATTGTTACTTTTAACCTTAACATTAGGGTTCCATGTTTAGTTTAGTTTAGATAAATTGAGAAAAAATAACGTACTTAATTGCAAGCTTGTTAATTATTCCTGAATAATTCTTACTCCAGGCTGAACTCAAAAGTTGGCAGCCCTGTTTGAAGTAAGTTGAAGTTTTACGTTTCCTGAACAACATTTACAAAATTAACTGTAGCCTACATGTTAATGTACAATTTTTTGATCCAACCACTGGTTAATGAGATGATAGAAATAAGAGAAATAAGTTCCAATAGACTAACATTTGAAGTTACAGTATGTTTAACTAATGTGGGGTAATGTGAAGTAATCGGCAATCGTAGGATTTATTCATGCTTTTTTATGCCAGGTTGGAGTCATACACTGATTGTCTGTCATGGTCTATGGACCCCCTGAATTAGCCTTGGCCACCTCATGTATAAAACTCTAGCTCTGCCACCGAGGGTAAGTTCCCCTACTCTAGATCTCATGGGACATTTCAATTTTACAGTAAAACGGTTGAGTAAATCACTGTTAAATGTACAAGAGAAGTGAAGATAAGCCAAAAAAAAAAATCACCTTATAATTTACAGTGAAAATAAATAAATAGAAGTTATAAAAAATATGGTGATATAAATTGGACATGGTTGTTTTTGTATTTTCTCCTTTATGAGTTATGAATATTCTGCATGTATTTTTCCTCCCTTTTTTTTTTGGTATGTTTTTGTTACTTTTTTGTTGTTGTTGTTATTATCATTATTGTTGGTATTTTTTGTCATGATACCATGTGCTACCCACTGGTTGTTGATCAATTAATAATAAAAAAAAAATAGTTTGACATTTCCAGAAGTCTGTGACCACTTACATTTGATGGTTTTTCATCAGTTTTATATATGTTTTTATATAATCGCATTTACTTGTGGAAAAGCTACTTGATGATTTTTCATTCATCATGTGGCTTTTACTTAACTGCTTGTTTTTATGGTGGTCATAAGTGTATTATAAAGGTAAAAAATTATTTGGTATACTAGCATTATTTCAGTAAATAGAACCATTTTTAACTACTGTAAATTCAAGTTGAATTTATAAAACTTCATGTTGTAAATTTCAGGCAACCTCAGCTGCCATTATTTTACCATAAATTTCACAGATTTTTGCCGTTCAGGTGTGAACTCAATAACAGATCCAAATGATTCACTGACTGATTCGAATGGCTGACCCATGAATGAGTTTGCGACTGAATTATAAATCTTTTGGCTGACTCATTGAAAAGAGTTGATTCATAAGAGTCATTTGTTCATGAATCAGACATTACGGTTTGTTGTTGCTGTTGATGCGGGAAACATTGGTGTGCATGAAATCTTATAAGGCATTATGGTCATTTAGAGCATCAGTGATGTCTCAAAATAATATATGTCACAACAGTAATGTAAATATATTAGGCTACATTCGACACATATTCATAGTTAATGGATGTTTTTCCTCACAGGTTATATTTCTCATAGACCACTAATCACAGCTTTGTGATGTTGAACCTTTCCAAGCACTTAAGTGTAATATTACTGTGTACACAGCTGTAAATCAATATGAATCTCAAGAGTGATTCATTTCCACAACAATCATGGATAACAATAAAATAATCAAGTTCTGTGAGAAGCCTGTTATCATTTAAAGTCAGCGCAATGCAGTGTTTTAGGTCAAGCCCTCACTGAACACTTACATGTCTTCACAGAGGAGAAAGAAAACAGGTTTTATCTGAGCAAATTGTTAATATAGATATTAACTTAAAAATGAATTCCATTTCAACTACCATTTACTCTAAATAAAAGAATAAATAAATAACTTTTTCAAACTGACAAATAAATAGATGTTTAAAAATGTGAATTTAGAATCATTTTTAAACATTAATTAATTTTTAATATACTGTATCAGCATGGCTACAAAATGTAAAATTATTCAATTATAATGTCTGATTTATTTCAAAGCAAACCAAAACTGAGAAAAACTGTTTTAAACTGACACTAAATGTATTAAAAATGAGAGTTCCTGCAAAAATATGACTTATTTCATAAATCCACTGACAATCCATGAACGTCTATCAATGATTTATCCATTGATCTGAGAATAGCTATGTTCCCCTATCTAGACTTGAAAGTATAATCAGATTCAAATGTCTGTCCCAATCTGCTGTGCAACGCTTCCAAATCGCCTGAGAGCATCACCATCTTGTGCAACTCTCATTCCAAACCAGAGAAGCAGTAAATAAACACCGAGCAGCATTGAAATAAGACTGGTACAAGGGCTCTTGGTGATTTCCATTAAGATAGACTCTCTGGTCTTGTCTTATTATAAAGTCATTAGTCTCTCAATCAGCGACAGATTGGCTGTAATGTGTAGAAGTGAGACAGACAGCGTTACTGACCACGCAGGTGTCCAAACCACTCCATTTATGATTGACTAATTAACTCATTATATATCTGCCGGAAATTGTGTTTTAATTAGGCTAAATTTCACTATATGAAGAGGGACTTTTTGCTTTTGTAAACTCTTTGGCTGTATCTGAAATCACGTACTTCCCTACTATAGGCAGTATGTGAACAATTGTATATCCGAATTCATACATTCATACTCAAAACTGTTTCCAATATTAATAATAAATGTTAATAATAATCAATCTTAATGAATAACTCTTTCATGAACAACAAATTAGCAAATAAGAATTTCTGTATGATATAAATTTCTAAAGTATCATGCGACACTGAAGACTGCAGTAATGATGCTGAAAATTAAGTTTTGCATTACAGGAATAAATTACACTTTAAAATATATTCAAAACAGAAATCAGTTATATTAAATTGTAATACTATTTAACAATATAATGTTTCACTATTTTTGAGTACATAAATGCATCCTTGGTGATGAGCATAAGAGACTTCGTTAAAAACATTTACAAATTGTAATGTTTACAAACTTTTGACACTGTATTAAAGGGGTCATGAACTGAAAAATCGAAATTCCCTTGATCTTTTGCCATAAAAGAGGTTACTGTACTATAAAAAGACATCCTGTAAGTTTCAGAGCTCCAAACTTTCTTGTTAGTCTAAAAACAGCTTATATTGAAGGCAATCTGCCAAAACGACAGCTTGTGGAATGTACCACTCTATGATGTAATAGTGTGGCTAAACACCGCCTCTGCAGAAGAAGATCAACACCTGCTTCTACATCGCTGCCTTTTTAGCCCCACCCACCAATTCTTGCATGCAGTATAAATAATGAGAGAGGACGAACACAGGTCTACGCAGAAACCAAACGATAAAGATGCTTCGAAAACAACAAGATGCTGTGCAGTGCCAAGTTGTGGATAAACAGTGTTTGTGTTGCCTTCCTTCTGATCCCAACGTTAGGAAAGAATTAATTAACTTTATTTTTAATGACGATCCAGTCCACGTCAGTAGGAAGCTTAGTCGATGAACTTAGACAATGCTGTGCTGACTATATTGGATCCGACAGTATTGTTGCACCACACAAGTGTGAGTAACTGTTTTTATTATGTGATCACTATTGCTTTGTCTCTTCTTACAGATCATTTGATACCGAGTATTTATGCATTTTTAACCTAAATCACAGCAGCATCCATCTATAAGGAATGTACGCTGTCAAACATACACAACTGTTAGCCAATCATAGCAGTGGGCGTTTACTTATGAGTCTACAATCCGCCACACCTATTCAAACAGAGTGATCTGATGATGGGGTCAAAACAGGACAGAAAATAACCTTCTAAATTATTTTTTTATGTAAAATCTTGATAACATTATAAGGGTCCTCAGAGAAGAGTGCAAAATAATAAAAAAGGCAGTTCATGATCCCTTTAAGCACCGCCAATGTGGATATTAGTGTGAATTCACCTATTCTCAGTTTGAACCCTGAATATATTGACCATCAAGCACTTTGTTGACCTGGATCAGCCTCTGTTCAGTTGCTATGAGACGAGGCAGCGAGCGCTTAAACAGTTAACTTCAGAAATACTCCCCGCAGCCAATGTTCTCTGGTGGACAAGAATAAGATGCGATATTTGTGTGCTGTCACGATGGTAATATCTGATAAGCAGGCGTTTCCCTTAAAACGCAATGTTTTCTGGCAATCCCCTCTTCGAGATGCCATGATAAGTCCTATAACCGGACGCTGCGGTTTTTATGCCACAGAAATAAATGGATTCTGAACCTGGGCCGCCCTAAGCCCTTAAACACAGGCTTTACGCCGTGTGGCTAAATCTTGCTAACACAGTGCAACTTTAAAGCTCATCAGTGCGGAAAGGAGGGTGATAAAGGAGAGGGCAGTCGCTACAAGATGCCCTCTCTTATCTCCATGCGGCGAAGTTTCCATTGATCCGCCCCGCTACGGTGTGTGTGCCGGTCCGCAGGCTGGCGAACATTACGATTCAGCTCCACCTATCCCGAGTCCATTGATCCAGTCGTGCATCTGGGAGAGAGCCACAGGAGGCCTTTGAGATGGATAATGAGTCGAATAAACAGGAAGGAGAGACAAGAAAGGCGCGCACGAGGGGCGAGAGGCCTCCCGGGTCAACCTCCCGATGTGGACGGACACGTGCAGATGTGTGTTCGGATATTACACACAACAAACATTGGGGAGGGGGGAATAAACCAGATTGTTCTTGGTCACGCAAGATGTCTTCTGACAAACAAATGGTGTTTAAATGAGCGAACACGATCTGTTTTGCGAAATCCGTGACAGTTGTGCTCGACAAGAGACATAAGGGAGAAATATTACACCCCTGAAACTGGGTAGCATGACTGATGGTAATAAGGTGGGTGTGTTTTGCGATAAAATCTAGCAGAACCACAACGGGGCTGCTGTAAAACTGTTTGGGATTCAAAGCACGTGGCTCTCAGGTTCACACAGTATCCCAGCCAGACTTTCAACAGACTCCTTGGAAGTGATGTTAGCGAACTCGGATGGCTAGCTCAGCTGTTTATTTGTACTGGGATCATTCTGCTTTGTCTTTGCAATCTCGACGTAAATTATTGTTGAGATAAAAAGCGCAAAAAAGCGAGATAATCTTCAGGCTTGCATTCCATTACCATTAATCAGTTTGTTGACAGTTTCGTCCTTTCGTGTTGTTCAAGTTCAAACAATAACTCCGCTAATCCAAACATCCGTGAACCGTCAGACAGAAAGATGAAGCAAAGCGCTGATCTAAGATCAGGTTTTTCCATGCTTCATCTGAGCTGAAGGAATATTAGCTGGGATTTGATTTTAAATGCAAATCAGGTATGCCTTTCTGAATTCAGAGCCGTCGAATGTTTGGGTGTTTATGGGTTTATGAAGAGAAGAGGAGAAATATATTCCAGTCACAATCCCCCTCGCATCTGTCCCAAATGCCTGACAGCTTCAAAGCAGGTTGTGACCACAATTTCAGGCCTCAAACCACCGAATATTGTGTTTTTTTCAGCACACAGCTTTTAGCGGAGAGCAATCAAGTGGCAAAACGTGTTTTTAAGTCTATTTCGAGTCAATAACCAGATTTTCACATATTCTGAAGTGAACGTGAGTGGCATTTGTCCATTCAAAACTCGCCAGCATGATGTTGTGAGGACATTGCTATGCAGCGGCTGATGTGTTCTTCAAATGTTCTTGCTATGCATGTTGCAATACGATTGCAAGGATGTTTTTCTTGCCCGCCATGGGAAAATCATCAGTTCGATCACTCAAAAAAAGTAGCAGCATTCTCAACAAGTCACATTTGGTATCTGTAGCACAAACAGTGTGGGGTAAGTGGCGTGTCAAAGTTTAAATTGATTTGAAGGAATGTGATTTTTGGAGTTTTTCTGTTTTAAAAAAAAAAAAAAAAAAAAGTTTGTTTAATTTCTTATTCCATGTATATTCCTCACAAATCTTGTATACAAGCCTCAGCAATGCAATTTACATATTTGTACGATTTACTTTACTACCACAAGTTCACATAATTAATTTCCTAATTTGTCTTATTAAAACTAATAATAAATGCATGGATACACCTGAATAAATGTCTCTTGTGATGTAAAATTATACTGAAGTTCATTTTTATTGTATAGTGTACTTGGGAAGTTAACGAATAAACATTGAAAAATTTAAACATTTGTTTATAATCACATTCTTAAATTAATTTGAGAAGCCTTTTCTTTAAAAAAAAAAAATCAATTAAATGAGAATAATTTTGATCCCTTTATGCATTCATGTGCCCTACTATTCAAAAGTATGAGTTGGGTAAGATGGTAACACTTTATTTTAATGGTCCCTTTTGAACATTCTGTTGGCACCAAGTAATGTTGCAACTGCATGTCAACAAACTATGGTCTCCCAGCAGACGCTAGTACATGTCAACTTATTCTAACCCTAACCCTACCAGTCTACTAATACACTACTAACAATCTAATGAGAGTTAGTAGAAATGTAGGTGCAACGTTACTTATAGTCAACAGAATGTCTTAATGGGACCATCAAAATAAAGTGAAACTGATTTTTTCATGTTTATAAAAATTAGTTTCTTAAGCTAAATACTGTGAAATATTGTTACAATTTAAAAACAAAAGTTTATAAACAGTTAAAATAACTGTAACTTGAATACATTTTAAAATGTAATTTATTTGTGATGCAAAGCTGAATTTTTAAGATCATTACACCAGTCTTAAGGGTCACATGATCCTTCAAAAATCATTCTGCTGATTTGATGCCCAAGAAACACTTATTATTATTATTATCAATGGTGCAATACAATTGTACTGCTTTGTATTTTTGTGGAAACTGATACATTTTTGTAGGATTTTTGTTTTTAGATTTCTTAAAAGAACAGAATTTATTTGAAATAGAAACTTTTAAAGTGTCCTGAAACCTTTGATCAATTTAATGCATCCTATTTTTAAAAAATAATTTACGTATCTTTAACTCCAATTATAAGCAGTCATTATAATAATTATAGTTCTGTCATGACAACACTCGCAGGGATTGGCATGGTAATGTACATGACAATGTTAATGTATTTGGTCTTGGCGGAATAGATCTGCTACACTGCTGCTGCTGTGGCAGAGCAAGTACCAAGACTTGCTACTTTACATCCACAACATGCTGCTGTGAGCATGTAAGAAATACTGCTGCTGCAAATATAACATACATGAAATAACCCCCCAATAGCATACATGATCACCTCGTTGCAGATCTATACAGGTGGATCTGGGGAAGATGGAGGGCTTCTGAAGCATGCTGCAAACTGCTACAGCAAACACTAGTCATATATTTGAATGTTGAGCAGCGATCTCATTGGCTACTGATACAGGAGAGAACCAATCAGCTGTGCCATGTGATAATGATGTCATTAGGTCAGATTGAGTTAGACCTATCGGACTGCGCCATCTAGAGTTCTCTCTAGAGAACTCCGTATTAATGCGTCCTTTATTTAAATGCATAATTATAGTAAAATAGAGATGTTTAAAATGTATGCTTAACTCTTGGAAATGACAAAACAATGTTTTATCATTTGCCTACCTACTTGTTTTTTAGCATTTATACATAATTACTTATCAACTGGAACCCATTTCATTTCCAAACCTTTAAAACAAAACAAGCAAGGTCATAAAGAATTATGGATGTAATTATCAACATTCCTCTTCGATATCCGGACTGTGTCTTTTTGGGGAAAAAAAAATTGATAAACAAAAGAAAAAAGATTTTAAAGCTACTGCTGGAATTACTGTTCAAAAACCAAAGGGTTTTTTAAAGTAACAATGTGTTTTGCAGAGATATGCTACTGACGTGAGCTATGACCAATCAAAGAGAAGGAAATTTCAGCGGGGAACTGTTATGCCTGCTGCTAATATGGATATTTGGAAAAGACCAGCAATATCTCGGAATACCAAAGTTTGATTCTGCCATATTTGTGGCAATGAACCTTTTTCTGAATGAAGACATCTCCAGAATGTCCAGACCATCAAATTTCTTAACCAAGAACCTGTCAAACCTGTACAATACGGAATTGGTTGAAGGAGGTGTTGATTTAGTAAAGTTAAAAGCAATCATAATCCAGGATGAATCACTATAGGGAAAATGGGCTATTTAACACAGAACCATGAAATGGTGTTTCACGGTTTTAAGCAGAACAAAAAAGATAGATATTAATGGTGAGTCATTTTGCAGCATTTCAAATGGTCAAGTTTCCCTTTACAGAGAAGCAAAATGAAGTACACGTTAAAGATGAAGAAGTGAATTACAAGGTAAATGAGATTTGTAGGGATTATAATTAAAAACAGTACATATTGTGCTCTCCAGATCAAATAGGTGTTTATGGGCTGCATTTAATTTGAATAATGAATTCAAACCAATTCTTTAGGGTGTTTCAATAGCCTTTCTTCTGAAGAAGTCCACAAGGGTTTGATTCATTTGTCTTTTCAATGCTGCATTACACTTCTAACAACCTCATATCATTTTTTTAAACTTTTGTCTGTTTCGTTCCAGGAATACATCAACTTTCTGAGCACGATGGGATCCCATCGCCTCAGACTCTATTAACAAATTTCCTTGATTCCTAATTCGAGCGGACAGAAACAGCCACTGTAATTATGTCAGAAATCTTCCCCATCTGACTAATTATATTTCTCATCAGAGTCTGATGATGCTCATTATACTTCCTATCCAAGAAGCGGTGATAAATAAGAGGCCTAAGACAAGCCGTTGAAAACACCGGGCTCGAGTACAGCTTAACCATAATGCTCAGTATAAGATGTAGACAATACTAGAAATTAAAGGCAATTACATACACAATGCAATACAAAATACAATCACTATTGAAGGGATTTTTTTTGTTTCTTAAATGCACTGTAAATAAATGGATATCAGTGCATGTGATTTTACTCTAAAATATTTCTGTAATATACTCACTTCTCTCTGCTAATATATGCAATACCACACTTCAGTTAAGCCAGATGCATTCATACATGCCTCCATTCTAGCATGCAATGCTCACTTTTTACATTTCAATCAGCAACCGATGAATAAAATCAAGTCAAAGCCTATATTCTTTCTTGTTCAATAGCCATGTCACATTGAAAAATATCACAGTATGGTAGTGAAGTCAAGTCAGTCGTAACTTCCATTAATTAGAAAATTACAATTTACCTTATAATTGATTGAGAAAATTTATATTTATTATTAATATTATAATATATTTTATATATACTGTACATCATATTTCATTAGAATTTTATTTGATTTCATATTTCATTATTATAAACAATTTTTTTAAATGTATTACAACATTAAGTCTTATTTGGACTGTTTATTTATTTAAGACAATACAAATTATTAACTAGTTATCCAGAAAAGGTCACTTTGGGTGAAATTTAAGTCATCATGTGGCTTTTCATTGGGTTATTTTGAAGCTTATCACTTGTACACAAAAAAAAAAAAATTGGTCTAGGTCAGGATTTACTTTGAAACTATTTTCTTTGAAACTACAAGCAACACAATTTTCATGTAGAAAAACTACTTGCATTAAGACTGCATTATTTACGTTTTGAAAGTCATTTTTTTACAGTGTAGTACAAAGAAGAATTTTTCAGTTCAAGTTGTTTGATATATTAATATTGAATCATTTACATGTTAAACAGAAAACACAAACATTGAATAATTCCTGCGAGACTCCGCAAGATCATAACAAACCCCATTTTGATAAAAATCGAACAGAATACGCATTTAAAAATGTGGCGACACTTTAATTTGATCATGGGGTTGTGTATGCGTGTATGGATCAGATAAATGTTGGATTGCGAACGTTCTCATTGGGTTTGTCAATGGATGAATGGTGTAAAGATAGGATACTGTACATTTGACTGAGCTTTAATCAATGATATTGTCAAACTTATCTTGTTCTTCTCTAAATCAAGCCTCTGAAATCAATACTAACCTTGGACAATGTCATGGAAACAAATATCAATGCAAATCTGTTCAACAATAAACAACAGGCATCTGGCCTTGTTAATAGGACACATCTGAAGTCATGGATATTGATGGTATTTTGAAGTGTCTGGAGGTACAAGAATATTGTTCTGCAGTTGTTTTTATATTATTCACTGAAGGGAAAAACTTTTACACAAAGGCAAAGTCTATTTAAAATGTCTTTTGGAGGTTTCCAATTTAGATTCAGATACCCACTTTAGTGCTACTAAATAAATGATTGATTACACGTCTGGTCTGCTCTTTAGTGCAGTGGGGAGTTTGTTTCTTTGTAAATACATTTACGTGTATTAAAATATTAATTTAGATTTAATTATTCAGAACAGATAATCGCTAATCAGGCATGGCTCTCCAGTGCCTTTGCTTCTTTGAGGAGAACAGCATTTCTTGTTGCTCTGAGCTGCATCGAGGCTTGGATCACATACTGAAGACTGGCTTGATTTCACTCTTTTAACTCTGGAAACCCTGTAGAGACTGAGCCTGTGTCCAGGAGTATATGTAAGGGTACCACTGTAGATGTAAGGTTTTCTTAGAGGGGTTTGTTAAAATTGGCTGCTTTTTGCATCTGGTTTTCCCACAGCAGGGATGCTGGGACAGTTTGATTGCTGACAGATTTGTCATTATTTCTCTTGCTGGTGTCATGTCTAAAAGCAATAAAATACTTGTTATACAGAAACAGCCTTCATAGATTGTTGTGTACGACTTTAAAGGAATAGTTCAAATTTGCTGAACATTTACTCACCCTCAAGCCATCCAAGCTGTAGATGAGTTTGTTTCTTCATCAGAACAGATTTGGAGAAATTCACCAATGATCCTCTGCAGTGAATGGGTGCCGTCAGAATGAGAGTCCAAACAGCTGATAAAAACATCACAATAACCCACACAAATCAGGCCCATCAATTAACATCTTGTGAAGTGAAAAGAAGTGATGTGTTGTTTGCTTCCACTTCCACAGATTTTTACCCATGCTTTTAAATAATAGATACTGCCATCAAGCATCCATTATTATCAATGTAAACCCTTTCAATTTAGAGAAATAAAATCAAATAATATTTGAAATGTAGATCATTAAATATTTATTTCATTTTTATAGACCCTTAATAAAACATTTTTAAGTTGCCAGACATGATTAAATATATTGCTATCCATTCAAAATAAAGAGACCATTTTGTTAGTCTTTTTCAAGATAACATATTATAATTTTTAAAAGTCACTTAGCCTATTTAATATTGTGGTATGAATAATAAAACTAACACTTCAAATTCAACTAACACAAATTCAAACATTGTTTTACCTAAATAAATAAATGAGCTGCATATATTGTCACATTCATTTGAAATCGACATCCTATGACATGCAGTTTGTCTAAATATAAAGTCCACACATACACCACATAGCCTATGATCACATAGCTTATGACAGTAAACATATTTAGAGAGCTATTTCTGACTTCTTGTGTAAACAGTAAGAGGGAGTGATTTCTTTTGAAAGTCAGGTGCCTTTTTTGACAACTGTAAAAAACCCTAACTTTCAGTCAGTGTTGCCAACTAATTTTCAGAGAAAGTTGTTAAAGGAAGGTCGATTTGTTGCTAAAAGTTGCTAAATGACGTTATGATGTTGCAACGTCATTCATTCAAGCGTCTGCTAAATAACTAAATGTAAATGTACATAACTGTATTTTAAATACAATGAATTATTGAACAGCTAGTAAACTAGTAATACTACACATTCTCAACAATTATGCTTTAAGCAGTGTATTAGTAGTTAGTTAGTATGCTACACTCTAAGAAAAGTCTGTACAAATAGGGCACAATCTACTATGTTAATATGAAAGAAATTTCCGTATTGGTTTTTTACCTGCATTTTAAATTACGCATTGTGTTTTTTGGTTACAATGGATAATGTCCTGGAAAATTACCAGTATCTTTTATATTTTTCTTACAGTGTACTAACTGATCAACAATCGCAGGTACAAGCTACTAACAAAGTGTATCATAAATGAACAATTATTAAATTATTATTATTATTGAATTGAACAATTGCAAATAGCAGCTAACTCAATTCACATGATGTGTGTACTAGGCATCTTTGGTTTCCTCTTTTTGTGTAATTTGGATGGAAAACGTGTGCCTTTTTATTGTCTGAGTCACTTATCAAAAGTTGCTAAAGGCTGCCAAATAAATGTGAACAAAAATGCTAAATGTGTTGCTAGGTGCTTTTGGAAGAAAAAGGTGCTAGGGTAGTGTGAAAAGTTGCTAAATTTGGCAACAAAATTGCTAAGTTGGCAACACTGCTTTCAGTGAAGATTCAAGTTGGACTTTCCTGTTGCCATCCCTCACAGTCCTCATGACACCCCCTTGCCTCACTAAAAATGATTTTCTAGATCCGCCCCTGAAGCCACATCAGAATGAACCCTTGCATCTCTAGGTTTCCAACGGTTTTGTACCAGAATGAATCGTTCTTATGAACGAACGAATGACTCATAAAAAGACTCAATGAATTCCGAGCACTGATGCAGATTCATCTGGAACCAGGGAAAAATGGACAAGCGGAGTGATACAGATGGTGAAAAGTCCCCAAGTCCATACTCTTCAAATGAACACAAAAATTAAAACACAAAAGTTTCAAAAACAGTTATACGGGTGCTTAAGATAATCTTTAAAGAGCTATAAATGCGATGTAAGCGGTTTAAAAAGGTTAACCACGGAGTTATATAGAATAAATATTACCTGTTAACACCTCAATATCGGCGTCTTTCAAGCGCGCTGAATCTTTCAGCTCAGTTTAGCGATTAACAGTGATTTCTGTGTCTATATGTGATCTTCCCATTCCTTTTAGGTTGTTTGGTTTAGTAAGCCGTTGTTGACAGACAAGAAATCGTAAATTTTTCGCGCACCCCAAAGTCGTGAAAACACTTCAAGTTCAACTTGAGTGAAGTCCATATATGGAAAGGCGGAAGCTGACAACGCAGCTTCCGCCTTTCCATATATGGACTTCACGCAGAAACCCGCGAGCCACGAACACTGTTCGCATCAGCGCTTGCTATAAATATAATATCCTGTTATTATTTTAAATAAGATCATTTTCTGCAGACCATTCAATTAACATCCTTATATAGCCTAGATAATTTAATAATAAATAGGCTACTTTACATTATTAGTTGAATGTTGACCGTTGTCCCTGGCAACCAATTTCCTGCATATTGCTTTCATATCCTTCACATAATGCATGTGATCTCTTGCTTCCATGTAATAGAATAAATTCAGCTCAAATTAATGTTTAATGTCCCTGTAGGCTATTTATGTATTTGTCAAGTGACCGTGTAATAAGCAGAATTATACAGTCAGCCAGTAAAATTAATTTAATATTAAAAATATAAAAGAAAGTATATGATCATGGACAGGATCGTGATTGTTTCAGCATATTAATCACATCCATTTTAAAGGCTGTTTAAACGGAGTTTCCACTGACTGAGGAGACAAAGGCACTTTTTTTGCTATTTGGTATGCTATGTTTGCAGATGAAAGCACTCCAGTGGAAAATGCAAACTGTGATAAACAGAGACACAGAACGAGAGGAAGACATGAAGAAGAGACAAACAGAAAGAGAAATTGCTCAGCAGTGCTTGTTGGTTGACAAGCCAGACATCTCTGGAACAGGTAGTGCTGATCCGGAATAAAAGGCCTATTTAATCTGCTTTACAACCGACAATGCTGACCTTGCTGGAAGATTATTAAACTTTGGAAGAGAGATCTTTTACAATCACATTCTGTCAGAGCTCGACCGCGGGGTCTTCTGGAGCACACCAGCACTGTGCTCGGCTCAACAGCGCCATCTAGTGATTACCTGCATAAATTGATGGAAAATTCATTTATGCTTAAATTGGGAGACCTCAAATGTTAATAGCTTGTAAAATATATTGAACACAAGCTTTTTTCTTAACGGCATTACAGCTGAGAATTATAAACAAAACTGATAATTGATAACGCACTTCAACCACATTTTTCGTTTGGTAACTCAGAGATGCCAGATATAAAACCAGAAATTATCATTCATTTTTCTATTAACCCTGAAATAGGCAAGAGTGAAAAATGATCAGCAAAAAATCATTTCATGTCACTTTTTATATAATCTGGCTTTAAGTAAAACATATTCAAAGGAATTTTTGTAATCTTTGATTTATTTTGGATGTTATGAGTTGTATTTCCCAGGATACGTTGCCCTATTAAGGTAGCCTTTAAAAAACAGCCGAAGTCATCAATAATTCTATGACTTATTTGATGCACACAAATATGTGATATTCAAAATATGCTGCATGCATGACATGTCTAAGTGTCCTAAATTTGAGGCACAGACATTTCTTGTATTTTTACATTTCTGCTCGTCTTCATTCTCAGGGGTGCAATTCCACCGCATGGTTTAGCTCCATCCTTAAACAATCATACGTATAATATACAACCCCAAATCAGAAAAAGTTGGGACAGTATGGAAAACGCAAATAAAAAAAGAAAGTAGTGATTTCTAAATTTACTTTGACTTGTATTTCATTGCAGACAATATGAACACAAAATATTTCATGTTTTGTCTGGTCAACTTCATGTCATTTGTAAATATACATCCTTTCCTGTCATTCAGACCTGCAACACATTCCAAAAAAAGTTGGGACAGGAGCAATTTAGGGCTAGTAATGAGGTAAATTGGTTAAATAATGATGTGATTTGAAACAGTTGATGTCAACAGGTGATTGTAATTATGATTTGGTACAAAAGCAGCATCCAAGAAAGGTCTAGTCCTTTAGGAGCAAAGATGGGCCGAGGATCGCCAGTTTGCCAACAAATACGTGAGAAAATTATTGAAATGTTTTAAAACAATGTTCCTCAAAGAAAGATAGGAAGAGATTTGGATATTTCACCTTCAACAGTGCATAACATAATTAAAAGATTCAAGGAATCTGGAGGAATTTCAGTGCGTAAAGGACAAGGGCGCAAGCCTAAGCTGAACAACCGTGATCTCCGATCCCTCAGGCGGCACTGCATCAAGAATCGTCATTCATCTATAAGCGATATCACCACATGGGCTCAGGACTACTTTGGCAAACCTTTGTCAAGTACCACAATACGTAGTTACATCCACAAATGCCAGTTAAAACTGTACTGTGCCAAAAGGAAGCCCTATGTTAACAGTGTCCAGAAGCGCCGTCGACTTCTCTGGGCTCGGAGGCATCTGGGATGGACCATCACACAGTGGAAACGTGTACTGTGGTCAGATGAATCAGTATTTCAGGTATTTTTTGGGAGGAATGGACGCCGTGTGCTCCGGACCAAAGAAGAAAAGGATCATCCAGACTGTTACCAGCAACAAGTCCAAAAGCCAGGGTCTGTCATGGTATGGGGTTGTGTCAGTGCCCTTGGCAAAGGTAACTTGCACTTCTGTGATGGCACCATTAATGCTGAAAAGTACATAGAGATTTTGGAGCACAATATGCTGCCTTCAAGAAGACATCTTTTCCAGGGACGTCCATGCATATTTCAACAAGACAATGCAAAACCACATTCTGCACACATTACAAAGTCCTGGCTGCGGAGGAAGAGGGTACGGGTACTTGACTGGCCTGCCTGCAGTCCCGACCTGTCTCCAATAGAGAATGTGTGGCGCATTTTGAAGCGCAAAATGCGACAACGAAGACCCCGTACTGTTGCCCACCTTAAGACTTGTTTGCAGGAAGAATGGGACAAAATTACACCTGAAACACTTCATCACTTGGTGTCTTCAGTCCCTAAACGTCTTTTAAGTGTTGTGAAAAGGAATGGCAACATTACAAAGTGGTAAATGCTTTACTGTCCCAACTTTTTTTGGAATGTGTTGCAGGTCTGAATGACAGGAAAGGATGTATATTTACAAATGACATGAAGTTGACCAGACAAAACATGAAATATTTTGTGTTCATATTGTCTGCAATGAAATACAAGTCAAAGTAAATTTAGAAATCACTACTTTCTTTTTTTATTTGCGTTTTCCATACTCTCCCAACTTTTTCTGATTTGGGGTTGTAATTTATGTAACAACATACGATTTTTTATGTAATCCTTAAGACTTTTGTTAGATCTTTCAGATGTGTTTGATCAGGGTTGGAGCAAAACACTGCAGGAGGGTGGCCCTCCAGGAGCAGGGTTGAACACCCCTGTTTTACCATAAAATGAGCTGCTTGAAACCCTGCAAGACCCCCCCCAAAAAACAAACAAACAAACAAACAAACAAAACACTGCACACTGCACACAAAACAAACAAAACACACCAAACCCCCTCAAACACCCCACTCCACCCTTCCCACACACACCACCCCATACCATCCTAGAATGCACAATAATGAAATAACCAGAACAGGGAGCACAGTTTACCTTGGGACACCATTAATTGTCAATATTGAGGATAATGCTTTTTAATACCCTAATCTGGCAATGCATCTCAGGGGGATACGCATATTTCAAAATGCTCGAACAACATATGACTTAATTTTCTTTTTCAACATGTCAAGACGATGTTCACAATTAATACTAACAGTTGTATTGCTTTTTTTCTTTTTTTTGCTGAAAAAAGTAAGATTAATATATGCCTACGTTCTACATTTTCTGAATGTCCAGCCACATGGGCGGACATGTTGGCTTTAGGACAAACTGACAAAAAATCCCCATACTCCAAACAATCTCAACTATGATAATGATAATAGTATTGGATGAAAAATTATTCCACGTGCCTCCTACAACAAACTAAAGAATATGTATCCTGTGGTGCGCATTGCCTGTTTAAGGGTTAAAATATTTTCTGCTTGGTGTACATATTTTTGTTTGCATCAAAGAGGAAATAATAGAATGGATACCACACACATTTATGAAAATACTTATTTTACTTTGTATCATGTTAAAGGGATAGTTCACCCAAAAATTTAAATTCTGTTCTTAATTACTCTTGTCGTTCCAAACCCGTACGACCTTCGTTCATCTTCGGAACACAAATTAAGATATTTTTGATGGAATCTGAGAGCTTTCTGACCCTCCATAGACAGCAAGGATACTACCATGATCAAGACCCAGAAACGTAGCAAGGACATCGGTAAAATATTCCATGTGACATCAGTGGTTCAACTGACTCAAGAATTCTTCTCCCCGAGTTACCGTCTTCCGCCATTTTGGAGAGTACCCCATGAACGTAATCAGCAATTGTTTACATTCAGCATGCGCATGTTTTCTACTGAATGTTAACAACGCTGATTACGTTGATTACTTAATTTGTGTTTGGAACGACATGAGGGTGAGTAATTAATGACAGAATTTTAATTTTTGGGTGAACTATCCCTTTAACCTTTAACTGGGGTGGGATCGGGAAAAGTCCACGAGCTGGGACTCGAACTCAGGACGCCCGGAGCGCAATGAGGCTATCTGTCGCTGCACTGCCCACAAGGCTATCTGCACAGACCTGATATATAATATTAATTACAATAACTTTCATCTTACATTTTCAGTCGAAATTTCATTTTCATTCACTAAATTCATTTTCAAGTACTAAAGTAACTAAAACTGAAAGAAAACGTAAATAAAAATGTTGGTAACACTTTAGAATAGGGAACACTTATTCACTATTAACTACGACTTTTCCCGTTAATTATTAGTTAGTAGTGCAGTTAAGTTTATGTATTGGTAGGATTTGGGATGTAGAATAAGGCATTAATATGTGCTTAATTACTAATAATAAATGGCTAATATTCTAGTAATATGCATGCTAATAAGCAACTAGTTAAGAAACCCTAAAATAAAGTTACCAAAAAAAAAAAAAACCTTCAATTTAAAACTTTAAAATAAATTTGAAAAAAAAAAAAAACTAATTCAAAATCTCAACAAAACATTAACATTTTTAAAAATCCTTCAATTGTTAATAGAATTGAAGAACAATCGGGGATTCATTTTCTGTTAAAATATTCTGTTATTTTTACAGTTGGATCCACTTAGCAGCCAAAAGCAGACCATTTCTAAAAAATCATTAAAGTTTAGAAGAGAAAAAAAATAAAATACCATCAAAAAGACAAACACAACCATTTGTAATTTTTTTGTGTTTATTTTCAGTGTACTTAAAAAACACTGGATCTCGCCAGCACTTACTATCATTGGCTATAATGTGATCCTCCCAGAGAAAAGAAACAAGAGTACCAGTCAATACAAGACATTCATACAAAGTGTTTTTTATCCCAGAATGCTACCCAGAATCCATACTGGAGAGAGACAGTTAAACAGTCACAACAGATGGCTATGATTAAAACACCCACACACAAAGCAAAAATAGGCAAACACAGCTTCCACCAAAATATGCCTACTCTGAATATAAAGTTTTGCATACTTTTCTTTGTCCTAATACAACACATTTGTACAGGCACATCTTTATTCAGACCTACGATACAGTTCCCGAGAGCACAGTAAAATAAAAAAGCAACAACTTGGGGGATTTTTTTTTTTTCATACTATCTGCCTGAAACATTCACACAAACCAATCTGAAAAAAAGAGATAAACATTCCGAAATAAAGAAGAAAAACTGGGCAGCCAAATTTTTGGTTTTGCATGAGTGATGCACTTCTGGCTTTCATCGCTACTGTTGTTTCCTCTTCTCCAATGTTTTTTTTTTTTTACCCACTCTAAAGTATTACATGTATATAATTTCTTAGCTTTATATAAATATTTACAAACATCACTTAGTTGTGTCCCATAAGAATATTTTTATATAAAAAAGTAGATAACATGTTAATGCCAAGGAGGAGAAGCTTGCATTGACGTTACAATAACTTAACCGTTAAAAAACTGAAGAAAAACAAAAGTTTGATACAGTAAGTGCGACAGCCCCTTCCAAAAGTCTCTAGCATGGAAAAATCAAGGCTCTGCACGTGATGTAGCACCAGATGGGTTCGCACCTCAGTGCGGTTGAGAAATTACCTTGGGAGTAGAAATCTTCCAGGAGGTTGTGCGCGGTACAAACCAAAAAAATAATAAATTAGTGTTGGATAATTTAGGATGATGTTATATACAGCCAGAGTTAAACACGAGGTGTATCGTGGATGGTGATGGAAGTGTAAAGGAAAGTAGATGGCAGTGTGAGTTCACAGCAGTCTTGCAGCACATTACAGGAGAGTGAAGGCGCTCTCACATTCGTCCGTTGAGAAGCTCGCCGGCTCCTAACAGAATTGGGAGGAAGGGCCAGTCTGATACAGGAGCGTAGCGTTGGGTAAACGTGGGGCTTGATGAAACCCTCCAACATGGATCTCCGTTAATCTCCAGCGCCTAAGTCCTGGACAAGGCTCAAGTGGTTCATGGCACGGTTGAAGGCGCTTTGCACAGCTTTACGGATGCCTGACGTTCTGCCTTCCAACATTTTGCTTCGGTCTAAGGTCTTGTCGATTCCGAACGGTACCATCTTGGATTTAGGAAGCCATTGCCTGATGGAGATCCAAGAGTACAGAGTTATTTTAAAATGGCATTAGAAGCAGGAAAAAAAAAAGTTGAAGGCTCTGCTCTCAACCACTAGAATATAAAAATGGATTTGAATATACTTTCTGATAACACTGCAAAAGAGTGATGTTCTTCATCAGTATTTTAGTCTTGTTTTCCAGTGCAAATGTCTAAAGATTCTTAACTCGATACACAATTACTTGAGAAGCAAAATGACAAATTGATCAAAATGAAGTCTGATTAAAAATAACATCTGCCAGTGGACTTAATTCAACTGACATTTAATTGAACAATTTATTAATTCCCTTAATTCAAATGGAAAACAAGTTTTCATTCCACACGGAGATATTTGTTCTCGTTTTAAACAAACTCACTTCATTTGGTTTAGTTTTTCAGAAAACAAAGTCTTCATTTAGCACCTTAAGTAAATGTATCTTGATTTAAGGATGCTTAGCTATGTGTTGAAAAAGAAACATTTCAAGATTTTTTTTTTTAGCAATGCTTGCAACATTTAATGCCATAACTTTGGCAATTTAAGACTTTCTGCTCTGATTTAAGATGTTTTTAATGCCTTAATTTGTTTAACCTGTTAGCCTGCACCAGGACGCCGGCGCACTGAACGCTCTTTGTTTGAACATGTGATCGTTTGTGAATAGATTAAATGACAGGCGACAAAGTTAATCTTGACAAACTACATATCATTCCGAAGGTCTAAGCCTCAAGCATCGACGACAGATCGCTGTTTTTCAATAGAAAGCTTATAAGGAATGTATTTGCTAAATTTGTGTAAGCAGTACACATCAAAACATTTATAAAAAAACGCAGTACATACCAGATTCATCCTGATAATGAGACACAAACGTATCCACTGCTGTAAATCCCGGTTTAGTTAGAGAGGTAAGGATCCACGGAACAACATTCCATCAAGAACTTTTAGTCCAAAGAAACAATAACGTTGTAACTTGGATCGTTATTGATTTGTTTCAGTTTCATTTCTTCAGGGAGAGTTATTGTTTGTGTCCGTTATGGAATAAATTACGCTCAAAAACAGCGTCTTGGTGGTAAAAAAAACAACACAGTTTTGTAGCTTACAGTCTCACAGACAAAATGAGACCATCCAAAAAAAAAAAAAAAAAGTTAAAGATAAGCGGAATATTGTTCATTTGAATTCTGGCGCTCCCTCGTGACGGCGCGTGACGCACGCTGTGACGCACCTGTCATCTGATGGGGGCGTAACTTAGCGATCGCCTTTTTTGCCAAATAAACCTTTTTTCTTTCTGTTTTTCAACATTTTTTATTTATGTGTGTGTGTGTGATGTGTGGAACATGGCTGTATCTGCATGATTACCATCTATATGAACGCACATCAGCGTGTAATTACCAACTATATGACTGCTATCAGAATGCTGTCAATGATCGACTATTATTGATGATATGGCCAGGGCCGTATTAAGACTGCACTGGGCCCCGGGGCTATGACTTGCTGCAGGGCCCCCATCACAATAATATATATATATATATATATATATATATATATATATACACATATAAATGAGTGAATAAATATAAAATATGGCATATGGCTGGACAAAATATATGCGCCACTGCAGAAATTAGATTTAATTCAGCAAATGTATAATATTCTAGTACTTAGTATGTCATCCACTTTAAGTATAAAGTGTACAAGTTCATGGTCCTGTGATAATAGTTTTGCTCAACAGAATTACTCGACATACATGTCCACTGAAGGCATGAATACATTGTCATGCTGAAAAAATGATGCGCTGTTTCAATATTTTACACAGTAGTGTGTGAATTCATGACAGCGTTGATAAAGGTATGGAATGTCATACCAAGCATCACTGTATATTTGGATGGATCCATGAGACATTACATACAACCTATGACAACAATGCATGTAAATATGAGATAAAGTGATATATAGCATGTTATAGGAAAACTTAAAGTATGATTATTTATCACAACATGTCTGTGCTATGCTATATTTTGACACATACCATTGTCCTCAGTCACCTAGTAAACAAGCCTGAGTATGATTATGTATCATAAAAAATATACTCATGATAGAGTAACTTTTGTACTCATTTTTGTGATTCCTTCATCAAGCAGACCATTATATTAACGTGTCATCCGAACTGCCAATAAGTATTTGATCAATTTTGCAAACTTAGAAATCATACAATTTTCAGCATAATTTCCACACAGATCCAGAAATCACACTACAAATAAGTATTTGATCACTTGCTTATATTTCTGAAAAGATTTAGTCCAGCTACATCATGATTCAGCAAACATCTGTAATCAGCCAAAGTCTAAGTAGCAACATTGTCAAAAGACACAAGAGACAAAATTGTAGACCTTCACAAAGCTGGAAAGGGCTACAATTTTGGTGAAAAAAGAACAACTGTTATTGTCAGAAAATTAATGATGACTGTCAATGTTTAAGAGTATCAGTGATGCAATACTACACAGCTGGTCAATTTATCGTTTCCAAGGCTACTATCAGTAATACACTTCATGGTTTAAAATCTTGCATTTATTAAGTTGTCCACTGAAGTTTATCTGGATGATCCAGAGGAGTCATTCCTGTGGTCAGATGAGACCAAAGTAGAACTTTTTGGTCTTAACTCCATTTGTTTGAATGAGTATCATCCCAATAATACCATACCTACAGTGAAGCATGGGGCTGGAAGCATCATGCTCTTGTTTTTCTACAGGACGACTGCACTGTATTAAGGAGAGGATGAATCCATGTATTGTGACATATTGGGCAAAAATCTCCTTTCAGTCAGAGCACTAAAGAGCTGGGTCTTCCAACATGACAATGACCCAAAGCACACAGCCAGAAAAAAAGGAGTGGCTCCGTAAGAAGCATATCAAGGTTCTGGAGTGGCCTAGCCAGTCTCCAGACCTAAATCCAATAGAAAATCTTTAAGGAGCTGAAACTCCGTGTTGCTTGACAGATCTAGAGAAGATCTGTATGGAGGAGTGGGCCAAAATTCCTGCAGTGTGTGCAAACCTGGTGAAAAACTACAGGAACCGTTTGACCTCTGTAATTGTTAACAAAGGCTTCTGTACCAAATATTAAAAAATTTTGACTCAAGTGATCAAATAATTATTTGACACAGTAATTCACAAATAAATTGTTAAAAAAATCATACAATGTGATTTCCGGATTTTTATTTTTAGATTCTGTCTCTCACAGTGGAAATGCACCTATGCTGAAAATTGTAGACCCCTCCATGATTTCTAAGTAAGAGAACTTGCAAAATCACAGGGTCATCAAATACTTATTGACCTCACTGATGTTTTAAATAGGATTTTTATCCCATATCAAAATTCTTGATGCACAGAAATTTCATAATTTTTGTTACCAATTTCAATATCACAAAAGATAATACTAGCCTAAGTAAAAATAAGCTTACTGAAGACAAGTAAACAGTCACAAATTAGGCTACAACAGAACAAAGATCATAAGAAATCGACCTACTTGAAAAACATAAAGCACTAAATAATATTATGATTTATAAAGAAAATGTACAAATAGACTGAATGGTCTCCACTGTATATATTCAATATACATTCATTCTTATTTATTTTACAAAAGTGATTCAGTCAAGGACAGTAAGTGATTTTCTTTCTGATGTTTGGTTTACATTATTGACACAAATGTCAACAGCAGCTATATTAGGCTGCTTTAGAGGAACAGTTCACCCAAAAATGAAAATTCTGTTGTTGTTCTAAACCTGTATGAGATTCCTTCTGCTGTTGAATGCAAAATAATATATCTGGAACAATACTGGTAATCAGACAGTTGCTGGGCCCCCATGACTTCCATAATATGAAAAAAAAATATATACACTATTGGAGTCAATGGGGACCAGAAACTGGTTGCGATCATTTTTCAAAGTATCTTCTTTTATGTTGAGGAGAACAAAGAAATTCATAGAGGTTTAGAATAATTTGAGTTTAAGTATATGATGACAGTATCTTCATTTTTGGGTGAGCTATCCTTTTAAGATCTCATCATATAGGCTAATCCAGGATCTCATATCCAACACTACACATGCTTTATCTTTAAATATTAACGTTCATTTAAGACACAAATAACTGTGTTTATGAGGATAATCGCAAAGACAAGATTTTTTGACACATAACTGTGTATTTGAACGTTTAAGCACAACAAGGAGCGAAAAGTTTATTCAGTCGCAATACCAGCAGGTGCGTGCTGCGAAATCAGGCTGAAACCGTCCTAATGCACGCATTTACCAGAATGAATTCTTCCCCACTGCTTATTGTTCATTAACAGTTTAAACTATTTGTTTTAAAACCTGCTTAAAACGCGTTTAAATTATAAGTTTAGCCTACATCTTGACGCGCAAAACGATTGATATATTTCTATCGGATTATCTCAACCCTTAAATGAATAGCCTATATAGAGTTTGTTCAAACACAAAACCAATATACATCCAGTTA
The DNA here is from genome assembly GCA_027422415.1 of Schizothorax lantsangensis. Taxonomy (NCBI): domain Eukaryota; kingdom Metazoa; phylum Chordata; class Actinopteri; order Cypriniformes; family Cyprinidae; genus Schizothorax; species Schizothorax lantsangensis. Next base: position 14,803,248 of record CM049854.1, on the reverse strand, counting down.
ATAATCAAACTAACCTAAAATCTGTGTGGACGATGACGCTGTTATTTATTTATTTTTTATTTATTTTTTTCTGCTCCATGTGCGCGGTCCACTCGCTGTTCCAACAACTTCCACTCCATCATCAGCTTTAGTAAAATAACCCGAGAGCTGGGGATTTTACTGACTAACTTGTGTTGTTTTTCTGTTCTTTGTATTTGGAGTTTTTCATTTTTTGAGCCCCTCTCTCTCAGAATTGCTGATATTTTTACCTATGGAATAGCCTATTGTTCTTTGCACGACAATTTCCATATTACTCCAGAACGAAGTGAAGAGTGGAGGTGAATGGAGACATACTGGGCAGCGATCACCTGATAGATACTTGCACATATCGTTCAAAAGTCAAATATAGAATAAATGCATTTGATTGGTAAACCAAATTCAGACTTTACGCTTCAATCTCAAATGGTAATGCATGGAATTTACGGAAAAGCTCAACTAAATAACAGCGCTAATAAGTGGGGGGCGTGGTGGCTTTGGCGATCAGCGCGCCAGTCAATCTACCCCACAGCCAATCACGGGCCCCCTCCTTGCTCGGGCCCCGGGGCTTCAGCCCCGCCTAGCCCAATGGTTAAAACGGCCTTGGATATGGCCCATCTGTATGATTATCATCTGTATGGACGCACATCAGCGTGTGATTACTGACTGCAATCAGTGTGAATGTCTGGCAATATCAGTTTATGTCTGGCAGTGCTGAGTATTGAGTATGTAGGCTACTACATACAAAGCAAATTCTTCTTTTTTTTTTTTTTTTTTTTATTACTCAAATTATTCTTATTGTATTTTTAGTGCTCAAATAAATCACTAATATGCTGTATAAAATTCTGTCTATTATTTTATAATTGAAAAAACTATGTATAATGACTAAAATAGTTTGTGGAATTCTTCAATACATTTGTTGGTAATTTTCATTAAACGGGGGGGGGGGGTATCTGGAAATTATATCAGAAAAATGATTGCAAGAATCTAATTTTTCATGCATGGTATCTTCTCCAAATTTGAAATATAAACTCATTAGACATGTGACTTTCAACCCATTACTTTTCTGGATTGCTCCTGGACTTATTTCATGTATTTGTTTATGAAATAAAAAAAAACATTCAGTGTGGTAAAACATTTTTCAAGGCACTGCAGTGTCTATTTTTTTGAGCATTATCAACTCTGGATGATGCATAGTAAAGCCTAGAGTGTCTTCTTTCCAAAGATACATAAATTGTGTGTGTAGCACATTATTGTCAGGAAATGTTACCATTTTAATTTAGGTAGGTCATTTTCAGCTGTGAGGCCCAAAATGGGGTTAAAGGTGAATAAAGACTCACTAAAGACCTGCAGAAACCCTGTTAATATATATTTTTAAAATTACATTGTCATTGTACTAAAGCCACAACTAAAAACATCAGTTTCTATAATTATAACTCAATATTCAACATTTTCATTAATTTTACAAATAAATAATCAATATATAGTTATTTAATATAAATATAGGTCGTTTCATTTGCTACAAAAATAAACATTCTGCTATACACATTTTCCATTAGAAAAGTAATAATATTTTTAAAAGGTTAAACAAACACAAATTAAAAAAAAACACTGATATCATTAATCTACTAAATATATTATTTAAAATACAGTAATAATATATCTCTATATTATACTACTTTTTTAAAGGGAATGTTAATAGAGAAAAATATTTTCAATCACATGATTTCCAAGACTAAAACAAAAATATTTATTTCAATACGTGTTAAAATAATATTAAGTTAACTTGCATAATATTCCGTAACTTACATAATTAACAACTCAACATGTTAAGTTTAAATACCCTAAAATTATTTTGAAAAAACTGCCCCAAGACCACTGGTGTCAGACACATGAACACATTTCGCTGTAACTGTGGAAATATTTGAAAGTTTCTCTGAATGCAAGACTTCTCACCAGTTGCGTTTGCTGTCGAAGAAGCGGACGAGGAAGAGTTTCTCCTTGGACCTGAACTGCATCAGCTCTCCGACCCTGAGCACGTCCCGTGGAGGGGTGGGAATGTACTCGTCGTTGAGATGGCAACCCGCCCGAGACATCTGAGGATCTATGATCTACATGTGGGCAGAGAGGCCGTCAACACAACAGTAACCTTCCAACGCGCATCTCGAAAGGCCTGGTAACCTGGTAACTCAGAGTGTGCCTGTGACTGCTAATGTATAAACTGTTGGAAATGGAAATGGTTGCCACAAAACACAGGAACGCACTCACACTTATGTTCACGCTCGCTCGCGCACACACACAAAACAAATGTATGCACAAACACATCCTGGTTGTATCACCTGGCAATAATGTTATGGTTGACTGTTGGCCACAGAGGAGGCTGATGCATGAAATAATGAAGAGGAAGAGAAGGAGAACCAGTCTCTGAAGGCATGCACACATGCACACTCACCAAGGCAGGATAGGAAGGATATCCACTAAGTTTGGCCCAAACTAGTTTAAGGGGCTCCAGATTTAGTGGTGTAGTGTTAGCAGGCATCCAAATATGGCTGCTGTCAATCTCTATGAAAGTAGGAATAATGGAAAGTTATGAGGGGTTCTCCGTAAAAAATGGCGCAGAACACCTCAAGAGCCACGGCAGTATTTAGCCAATCGGAAATTGGCAGCAGTGGGCCATTTCTTTAACGGAAGCATGCCGAGCCATTCACCAGACACTATTATGCCTCTAATGCCACTTCCAAAGACAAATTTATTTATTTGAATTAAAGAAAAATTAAGAAATGTGCTGGAAATGTTTTTGGTTTGGTCTGGAAAGTTCAAATGTGTCATGTGACTATTGAGCCCACTCAGACTCTGACATGCTTGCGAGTCAGAATGCAGAAGTAAGCTTTGTATTTCTGGGAAAGTGCGTGGCAGGCCAAAAGATTTCACTCAGCATATTAATGGTAAGCAATCAAGGAAATCGTTCGGAAAATACTGTTTGGGATGAATTTACTTTTAAAGGGTTAGTTCATAAAAAAAAAATCTAATTCTATCATTTACTCACCCTCACGGAGTTCAAAAGTCACCATTTACTTTTATTAAACACAAAAGGCTACATTGATTCTTCCTGCTTTTTTTCTATGCAAGAACAGGGAGTGCCAAGCTCCAAAAATGGGTGACACATGAGGTTTCGTGAGTTTCCTCTGAATTTATACAATAGATTTGGGTAAAGAACTTGCCAACATTTAAGGCCTCTGCTCACTGAAAAGTCTTGCCCTCTGCTATAGCATTAAAAATCGCATTTTATTGGCAAAATCTGATTATGTAGATTAAAATAAATACAGATATTGCAAAAAAATATATATACTACTGTGAATTAATCATGTAGTGAAAAATCTGATATGGTGACAGCCCTAGTTTCAATTCTATGAAAAGTCCACAGCAGAATGATAATGACAAAGAGGAACGATATCTTTGGAATCACTTTCAGCTGATGAGTGATAAAAACACTGACAGCCAATCAGAATCCATCTGACTTTATAGAGCTCAACCATTTAAAGCTGCAGACAACAAACCTTGCACACTTGGAATAAAAAGTTTCTGTGCAACGGTTTGGATGCTAATCTGACTGTAATATTTATTGTGAGCTTGTATCACTATACAGTTTCACTGAATAGACAAGAAAGGCACAAATTAATATTTCACGTGTCTTAAGGTTCTTTTAAATTTTCGTCCGAAATTTTTGCACATTAAAAAATAAATACAACCTCACGTTGTGTCAATCACGTTTGCACACTGCCTCCGAAACTTTCGTCCGTCAAAAAAAATTCGGATCAGGTTCGATTTTCTGCGTTTTCGCATCCGTTGCATGCATTTTGATAGGAAAGGATGAGGAATACAAAAAAACGCATGCGAAAATTTCGGACTCAGTGTGCAATGGCCTTTACTGAGGTAAAAAAAAAAAAATTTGGAATGACATGAGGCTGAATAAATGATGACAATTTTTATTTTCAGATGAACTGTCCCTTTAAGTGCCATGTTAAAGAGCAAACGTAAGCAGCAACTACCCAGAAGGACAGGATAAGCCGTGATGATTATTAAAACATGAGGGTTTCACACATGCAGACACTAAGGCAGTACGCAGCGGTCTTCGTGTTAGACAAAGCCATGAAGAGCAGGTCAGTAGCAAAGCAAGCAGAAGGAAGGACAGAGAGCTTCCACAGAGCTGACGGGACACCAATGCAGCTCTGAACTGAAGGATGGGGCTGGTGTAAAATCCCACATACCCACTCACGGCTGCAAAAAGCTGGACACTCACCTGCTGCCAGCTTGTTGGCTTTGGAAATGTTCCCTGGTTCCACGCAATTGACCAGTTCTTTTTTATCGTCCGTCGTGTTTCGTCTCGTCATCGCCAGCTTCCCTTTCCCGCTCTTTGCGTGACTGACATCACTGAAAGACAGGGATTTAATTCATCACGACTAATAAAGCCTGAAAATACTGTATACTAAATGTCTTTTCAATGTACTCGTTCCCACCTCGTGTTTTCCTGTATGCTCCCGCTTCCGCTGGAGGAAATGCTGGACTCTGAAGCACAGCGGCGACGAGGCTCTGACAGTCGATTCACAGTTAGCCCTTTCTTTGGCTCAGAAAAGCCATTAGACAAGCCTGTAAGTACAAAACAATGTCTATAATATGCCCAGGGAGGGAAGGAAACTGTTTCTGGAAATCAAAAGAGGAAGCGGTTTACCAGTATCCAAGCGTTTGATCGGACACTCATCCTCGTCACCCTCACTGTCGCCGCTAGCACTGCGCGTCCTCTTCCTGCGCTGGAGCAGGGTTTCCAGGCGAGGGATGACCACGGACAGGAACGTCTTAGTGCCCAGCTGAGGGCAATCAATTGAGGATTTACTCGTGTTCGACGGCTTCTGCGGACTCTTTGACTTTCGAAACAGCACAGCCGTTCGCCGGTTGCACGGTAAGAGTGGAGGTAGCCGTTCAGAGGAGAGACCATTTAGAAGTGAGGTAGAGAATGCCGGTTGACCATATTCGCTGGTTCGGTAAGAGTGGAGGTAGCGACCATAACGTTATTTTCAGAGGGCATAACGTCAGAGGAGATTTTATCATTCAAATTACCATCATTTTAAGTTACATTTAAAACATTTTAAAGAACAGTTAAAATAAAATTTAGAATACATATCAAAATATTTAAATAAATATTTTTAAAAGTGAACTATAATTTTACCTCACAGGTAGAGAATCCACGCGAAAGACCAGCAAGGTCTGGGATTATTTTGAATTAGAAGGAAATCGTTTTTTGTAAACCTGTCAAATTTGACCTTTTTCGGGCACTTTTCACCTGTCGCTGCGGTGGCTGCTTTCTATTCCTCTAAACGGCTCTATGGGTTTCATTTCTCTGCGTGCCTGTGTGTCGGAGGTTCACAAGTCAAATTCACTGACTGTCTGAGTTTTTCAGGAGTAGCACAGATAAACTTTCCTAGTCTTTTGTTTTAATATGAAGGCTCAAGTTTTGGAGGTAATGACATGTCACCACCTGTAATGAGAGATCAAATATTTAATACAAACAGTGTGATTCAAAGATTAAGTATTTCACTGTTTGCTGTTTTAGACACACGAGTTTTGTTGGGTTTTTTTTGCCGTTTTTGGGGGGTTTCTAGAGACTATATATATACTTCCGTTTAAACGACATATAGTCGTAGCGCACATCCCTATATATATATATATAAAAATAAAACTTTAGATGGATGCATTTAAATAATTATTTTTTAATAAACTTTACATGTAATAACACTAATAAGAGGTCTCAGAAATTTTGGACCCCATAAACTGTATCGCTAAAATTATGTGTTAAATTAAGTGGTTTCAGCTACTGTGAGCCAACAAAAAAATCCCGTGATTCAACAGAACTGCACCTTCTTCCTCAGTGGCTAGTGGGAGAATAAGAGGTGCTTTTTCCTCTTCCTTGGGATTATTCTGCTCCAATGAAGGTGGCTCCGTTTTGTGACCCATTTCCATTCTCACATCACTAATGGTCTTTTTGAGCAGCTTGAGCCGTTTGCTCCGGGAAGGGCTTGACTTCATGGCAGTGGTTAAATCCAGCATCTCCAACAGCTTATTCAATTGTTCCTCCTTAGACATGTGCTCGCGATTGGTTGGGTTTAACAGTCGGTCAACTGGAACAAACGCAGAACAAAATCCATAAGGTTTCACCAACAAACCAAAATCTGTGATTTTCAACTTAGTAGTCTAAAATAGGGATGCATCGATCCGATACTCAGTATCGGCTCCGATACGGTCATATTCTGCGGTTCGGGTATCGGTCAGACGAGACCGATCCAAATATATTGTGCGATATTGACCGATATTGTGCGTATACTATTCTGTGTCATTGTTGAGCCCCACGAAAGGCACAAAAACATTATAAAGCATCATAAAGTTTTCATGCACTATATTTCAAGTGTTCTGAAGCTGTTCCATAGTTCAATGTGAGGTACAGATGAATATTTAAGTCATTAAATTGAAGTTCACAAACTCTTCTCTTCGCTGCATCTGTCTGTCATCCTCCATTCAGCATTCAAACTGCGTGTCGTGTTCGGTTACGACAGTCAAACTCTCTCCAAGAGCGCACAGTAACTGAGGTTTAAAACTGTTAAAAGAAAAGGCTCAAACTAATACACAGATTTAATACACTACGTATCAATATCTCTTCCCTTTGTACCTTGAACTTTTCTGTGCGGACTCGGGGGCTGCGCAGCCTGCGTGCTGTGACTCCGTGTTGTTTCAAGCGCATTATTCTGCGCACGGGATGCGAATAAGCGCTTTGTGCCACTCTGCATTGGAGCCTTTCGTATTATAATTTTCAGCGCAATGAAAGATTATTAATAGTCTTTCTTGTTCTGTCCTATCTATCATATGTTGCTGCCTTCATTACTGTGCTATACATTTAAAAGAAATTTATTTTAATTATATAGTATATATATTTATATATAAATGTATTTACTTGTTTTTTCATGAATGTATTTTACAACAATACAGAGCAAGGTGTAACATTTTATCAGATTTAGTCATACAATTATTCACTTTTATTTGTAAATAAAAATGTTTCACTAGATTTTATAAAATTATTGTGCACCCGTGATTTTTCTAGAATGTCCTATCTTTTGCTGCTGAATTATCCACTAACCTAGTTTATAATAGTATTTTTGTCATAGATTTATGATAATATTTTTTTTCATTTGTTATTTTTCATTAAAACAAAGTTGTCTATATGTAGTAGATTGTGTTTAACACACAAAAGAGTGACTATCAGGTAAACTATCAGGTATAGAAATTCTACATCGATTAAAAAGAAATCTGGGCTGGTATCGGATTGGACCGGTATCGGCAGATACTCAGAATTTTCGGTATCGGATCGGTTCTGAAATTTTTTTATCGTTGCATCCCTAGTCTAAAAGCTAACAGAGGAGAAATTTAATATATGTCCTTACCATCATCCCAGGTCAATGCTGGAGGTGTCTCGATCTTAGGAGGCTCAGCGAGGTGCATTCCACTGGCGAAGTCAAAGCCTATCCGTTCAGCGTCCCGCAGAGTCTTCCTGAGGATCGCTCCACCGTGATCTCGTAGACGCACAGCAGTGCGGTAGAAAAAGGTGTCCTTGGCGTTGTACTTCATGCAGTTGTTGATAATGAGGTTGAAGTCATCCTCAAACTCATCCAGGTTCTTATACCCATGGGCGTCGATGCGCTTTCTCATTGTGGAGAAGTCCATAGGGTGCTTGACGTGGTCTAGATAATCAGGAACCTGTACATAAGACAGAAAATCAAGCATGGAATAAAACTAGGAATTACATGTACACTAAAACAGTTTGGTTTTTAAACACTGATGCCAAAGACAAATGATGGCAATGTTGCGGGTAACACCTTTCCTAAAATATAAAGGCAGCTTCATACATTTATGTATAGCAACCCATTTATATTAAAACAAACAAACAAACATAAGCGTTTCAAAATCAAATAACTGGCTTTTATATTACTATTGCACTAAAGCTAAAATAAATTACTAAAATATGAGTTTATTACATATACATTAGAAATTGAAAATATATAATCAAATGAAAAAATTTACTCGTATATAAATTTTCAAATTCAACATTTTGTATAATACTATACAAGTTATTTTAATAACTTAAAAAGTAAGTTTTTAATAAACATTCTATGTAAAAAAATAAATCCTCTTTCAAAGCAATTTTACAGACAATGATACTACTACTTTCATAGTACAACCAAGAAGAGAAGAAAAATAAATGAGATTTGTTTTCATGAAACATGAACAAATTTAATTTCTAAAAACTAGAGCGCAAAATGAACGTAATGTCAAATTCTGTTCATGATAATTGTTTACTACTTTTTATATAATTTTTCCCCCAATCTGAAAAACCCTGTTTTAGATTTTTTTTTTCCACATCAAGAATCTTCATATTATTTAAAAAAAAAATAGGATTTGATAAGGTCAGCAAGACTAATAGTCCACAGAAATGAGACAGACGTACCTCTGTGATGCTGACAGGCTGAGCAAAGATTTTAGCCTGGTCTTTCTCCTGCAGCTGATCCAGCACTGCGCGCAGCAGGACAGGGAACGGAGTGAGCTGCATCTCCAAAACCGACTGATGCAACTTCATCTGCATGTGGGGAAGGATTACATTAACGTTAGCAAAACACAATTTTCACGTAGCTGCAGACATTATGGATGACAAAAGCCATCAGTACATTGATACCAAGCTGATATTAACATATAAACAGTCTAAAAATTAATAAAGTTATTTCTTTCTCTTCCACATGACCTCACACCATAACGACGATGACTACCATACCTCCTCTCTCTTTAGCTTCTCCCTCTTGCGGATGAGCTCCAGCAGCAAGCGAGCGCGCTCCAGGTCATGCCGTAAACGATGCCAGCCCTTTAACTGCTCTGTCAGAGTTTGACGGTCCTCAACGCATGGTGCCTGTCATTCAAAAAAACAAATCCTCGCTCAAAATTCATATGCATATGACTTGGGCTGTCAGTCACTGCGGTCCGAGAAAGTCTCACCTGTTCTGGTTCTTTTTGCGTTTGTATGGCAGTCTGCAGGCGCCTTATTAATGGGACGCCATTCCTCGACTGCCTCTTGAGCATCCAGTAACTGAGAACCCGCTCCACGAACACTTTCTTCTTCTGTACAGAAACTTGAATGAGGATCGTGTTGAAACTGTAAGGACAGAGGGAATCACAGAGTGTCAAAACCATTCAAAACAAGGATTCAGAAAATCTTTGCAGAAAAATGTTTACCCTACCTTTTAGGTGTAATACTAGGCCCGGAAACCGTCGGAACCACTGCAACGGGCTCCGATTCAGGTTTTTTGTTCTTCTTCTTCTGGCATCCCTTTGCTCTATCCCTGTGAGCAGCTTTCTGACATAAACCGTTCTTGGGTTTGGAGTCCTCGTATATAGTGAGGGGTCTCCTCACACAACCACTAGGTGTATGAGAGCAACAGTACGCGGTCTTCTTCACAGCGAACGTAGTAGCTCCAGATTCGGTGACCTCTTTGATGGGCTCCATCTTCATGTAGAGGCCGGCTTTCTGAGCACAGCTCACGTGGAAAGCCGTGTAACAGTTGGCCTTGCTGCACTGAATGCAAGCGCCCACTCCTTTCTTCTTGCACAGGTAACAGGTGAGTTTCCAGCGAGCTGGAGGAATGTTCGCCACACCGTCGATAGGTTCAATGAAAACCGTATTGGTAAAACCGACTTCAGGGACCCAGATGGCGCAGACAACGTGCCCCCAGCGATCGTCGTCCGTTCTCTTAAGCGCACCACCTTTATTCGGACAGAATATGCACTCGGCGATCTGGGAGGGAGAATTTAAGCAGTGGCGGCAAAGCCAGCGGCCCTCCGGGATATGGGGGACACCGTAACACTCCTGATGCACGGCGAGATTGCACATGTCGCAGAACAAAATCGCATTACTGTTCTGGCACTCGCCATCCATGCAGATGCAGCACACGGCGTCCTCATCAATAAGCGACGGGGGGTCTCCTTGGCCCTGGCTCTCGAAGAAAGACTCCTTCTCGAAGCGGTCCATGAGGAACTCGAAGACGTTCTGAGAGACCTGGCTGTAGCCATCGGTCTTCCTCTTCTCGTTGATCAGCTCAAGCCATGCATAGTCTTCTTCATCCATGTCGTATTCCACCTCCTCGTCAAGCTCATCCAGCGTCTTCTCCACATAGGTGTAGTATGCTGATGGCCTCCGCGGCACCGCCGGGAGGTTGTACTCAACCGTTCGGATCTTTGGCTCTGGTAGCCTGCCCTGAGCTGGTGAACCCTGCACAGTCGTCAATGCTGCGCTCTTCTTCTGCTGGTTGATTTTGAGCCGCACCGAACGCACAAGGACCTGCTGCGGCTTCTCTGTGTTCTCCTTGTTGCTGGTGCACTCGCTGATCTCCTGAGCCAAAGGGTCGTCGCTGTCGATGACATCCAGTTTATCGTAAATGCTGAGCCTGTGCACGCGGCTGTCGATCTCCAGCTCGACCATACGTTGAGCCTCGGCATACGTCAAGGTCTCACGGTTACGTGAGGGTTTGATGGGCGAGGGAGGCCTCTGCGGGGTGGCGACACGATTATGTCGAACCTTCTTCCTCATTCTGAATGCCACAGAGGAACTGAAGTGAAAGAAATGCACACGTCAACTTTCAAAACCACAGTCAAAGCCATAATCTGTATCCCATTCAGATTATATTTCATTTCTGGATTGAAGTGCAAATACAGATGATATAAATCAATCAAGCAACACTGTAAACATCCATTTACACCAGGAGCATTAACTATAGCATTCACACCAACATACAATAATGCCCTGTTTATTATAAGCGCAAGCTGCAGATATGTGGTCTGTCACTTTAAATGCTGGATCTTATTAATGTCAGACAAATTCTGATTGGCTCAACAGCTGGAAAAATCATTGTTATTGTTGTTCTGGTCAAGATATGTTCAAACCAAGGGCGATAACTAAGTTTTAATAATACTTTCAATTCTTTGAGAACAGTGAAATCCCACCACAACTATAAAAAAATGACGCAGAGGAACTATACCATTGGAATCAGTTTCAGAACTATATTTCCAGAACGAACTAGCTTATGAATGATAAAACATTGACAGCCAATCAGAATCATCACAACTTTAAAGAGCTGGAGTATTTAAACCGGAAGAGAACAAAACTGCAGCGTGCTTATAATAAACATAAGGTCATTGAGTGGTCACTAATACACCTATTGTTATCATTGCGGTTGTGAACCGATCTTAAATTGTCATGAAACCCTAAAACATATTTTTTGAGATGTTAACATATATGAACAGGTTGCACATCAGTGAAAACAACTTTAGCACTCATTGGGCCTCATTTACGAAACGAACGTACGAACGAAATTTGGGCGTACGGTCGTTTCTACGCAAAACTTGGAATTTATCAATATGGACGGTATTGAGCGGTGGCTACGATCAAATCAGGTTGAGCTCGTGTACGCAAGTTTTTGAGTTAACTTGTGTGCAGCATAGAGAATTGTATAATGACAGCATTTTGTTAATTTAGATTATTTTCCTAAACCGACAAACAAAGCTTTTTTTTTTTTTCTTTCAGGGCTTTAGCTTTATGCGCAAATAGCAGCATAAACAACAGACCGTGAGGAATCACACAGTCGTATCACGCACCTGCAGCGATTCTGTGAATGGAGAAAAATAGAAATTATAAAATGAATAAAATAAATAGGGCTACACGAAATATATTTCTATTAACAGATTAACAAAAGAAAAAGAAAAACAGTGCGACAAGTATAGGCCACTTTCGTTTTTGTGACACTCTTAATACATTTTATTTGTTTTTTATTGTATTTTAACTGATCGGTGATCACGCTGGTGCCTCACACGCACACACACACACACACAACATTTCAGCGTTACTAACTTGACATTTCAGCCATTAATCAAACTAAAATGCAGTCAACCAAACATAAATGTTACACTGCACAATTTACAAGGTCCACTGTAAAGTCAGCATGCAGACCTGAAACAAACATTTATTGCGCATGTGAAGGGTGATATTTTACATGGATATTGGAACTCAAGTGAAGTACAAAGCCTTGTTTACATCATAGATAATAGTTTAGCAACCAAATGTTACATGGCAAAAATGGAAACATTTGGATGTCGAATGAGTGAGGCGTGTGAGCTCAATGCCATTTAGTTTTGCTTTAATTAATTCATTTTAGCTTGACGTCAGTGTTTCCCACACATTGACCCGCCCAGGTATATTAACGGCCGCCCAAGTATATTTGGTGACACATTTTTGTTTTTATTACTATTATTATCTCTTACAACTTTTTTTTTATCCGCCCGAGATAATGAAACCATCCGCGATTGGTTAACTAGTGGAAAATCTCCCCTCCCCAACGCGTTTCATAGACTGCTTGTTCTGTGTTCTCAAGAACTGTCGACACTCCCACAGACAATCTCCAGTGTTTCCCATACGCTGATTTATTTGTGGCGGGCCGCAACAATATCCACCGCCCACTGCCATCAGCTCCCGCGTCTCACACAATATTTAGCAACTTTCAGACCCTTTTGGCGGCTTTTTTTCCCCATAACAGGTACATACTGACAAACCTAGCGACTTTTTTGAAAAAACCTTAGCTATGGTTCAGTTGGAAGATGTCTCCAGTACTGCCCCGCGAGCGCTAGCTCTGACTCTCCCGGCGCAGTGTCGCCTCTCTCTGCGTCTGTTCTGAGCAGTTAGCGGCAGAGAAGCAGCGCATTCAGTTGGCCGTAACGCAGCAAAATCGTCAGTAAATCATTTACAAAAAAACAGTGTTTCCAAGCACCTGTCGCTTACTGACTGTTTGGACTTTTAAATATGAACATAATTCGTCTGTTAATATGCTCATAGTTTGTTATTCAGACACAGGCAGTGCGCTGAATGAGACAAAACAGCAATATAGCCAAAACCACCACATATATTCGTTGTTTAGTGTAAGTTAGATGTATATTGATTTTATCAGACGATGTTGCGATTATAAATCAGGATTTAAGTATAGTGAGTGATTCCTGGTTAACATTTAGGGTTGCGTTTACCATTTATACTTGTTTTATGTATGACAACAGAAAATATAATGTGAACAGCTTTATTGGGCATTCAGTTGTATTACAGTATGTTACAGTTCATAGAGTAGAACAGATCTGAAGTGCCAAAACTCGTCTGGACGCAAACTTGATGCAATGACGTCATAAATATGCAAATTAATACGTGACGTCACCTGCCGCCACAAGTCTCACAAAATCATGTGGGAAACACTGGACGTTGTAGCCTATTCTGTTTATAATGAATGCCACTATAGCCTAATTTGTGTTTTACTTCATAGTTTAATATAAAATTTTATAGCTACTATTTTTTTCATTCTTGTTTTGTAATACCGTTAAATTTAAAGGGTTTGATGTGGATTAAGGAGAACTAAATAATCTATATAGTGTTTATAATATTTATAAATTTTTCATTATATTTACTGGTATTTAATATACATATAAATGAATGCCATTGTTTGCAGTTATAAGGTTAAAGGGTGTTTTTGGAGTAAGATCAATTTCTCTCATGAGATTACTTCCTCTTTTTGGCCGGGTTATGTTTCTCCGTGTCGTAAACTTTAGGGGCAAGGCTTCTAAACCGGGGTGTTTTTAGGGGCGTAAAATTCAAATGACCATTGTTTTCAGCTGCCACATTTATCAACGTACGATCTTTCATACGATGAGATTGGCGGCATACGAATGTTTCATAAATCACACGTGAGCTCTGTTGTAAGTTGATTTGTGTGCACGAATCTGCACTCGTTTCTACGTTAGATTGATAAAGGAGGCCCATTATGTCTATTAGTAAGGGAAAAGTGTTTATTTTTTTTCATTTTTTGGAGCAATTTCGTTCTTCCGGTTCAAAAAGCTAAGTTGAACCAACGTCACGAAAAGTGTGTTAATTTGGAGGCCACAAGGCGGCGCATCGAGCAAAATATCACTAATGTATGTGTCTTCAAAGCAATAAAATAACACGACTATCTTTGAAAAAAGTGCATAATGTTTAAAATAATGTTTATAAACCATATATAATTAACTAATTTGCTTAAATAATTGGAAACAAAACAGCATCATGTATGTATGTACAGTTTAATACAAAGGACCGAAAACAATCACCAAGAGTACTTTTTTTCCCATTTAAAAACATGAGACGCAGTGGGATGGGGGAAAACCGCCATAAAGTCTTTTTTTTTTTTTAAAGTTGAACTTAATTTTACATGACTTTCTAAACATGCGGCTCTCTTGTGCGAGACATGAGTGCAATGGGGATAGATGTCCCTATAGAAAATGCGATAAACATACGTTCTGTGTGAACAGCTTGGTTTCAGTTTTGACGTAAACATTTTCTCCGCATTGATGATCTCTTTTTCCGCAATATTTTGAATGAAAAACGTAGCAGCGCCACATCTAGTGGGTTCAACTGGATAAGCTATGAAAAACATTAAAATGCAGCAACACTTACATCGCATCTTGTGCACCACTGATAAGGCTACCTGACTCGCACCTAAATTCGAATGCAACGTTTTCGCATTCGAATGTGGATTTTTATTTCAAAGTCGATGAATATTCGAAATTCTATTTTTGACAGCCCTAATATAGATTGAAAATTCAAAGAAGAGTAAACAGAAAGTAACTGCCTTTATTCTTTCTGTGTTAAAGATATTTTACTATTCCTCTGTCTGTATAATGAGTGTGTTGTAGGTCTGTGTTTTATTGGTTGTTTTCTCACGTCTTCCTACCCTCTACACTCCCACTTTTCCACAGTTTTACACAAATTTCTGGAGTCTTTTTCAGATCTAAGATGTGAAAGACAAGTGCTGAAACAGGGGGGTTCATGACACTTTAAGCACCCGCTGCAATTGACCCTTTGCAGGGAGTTTAATTGACCAATCATAACGCCGAAACAGCCATTTTTGTCCAACAAACAAAACAGTAGTAGATTGAGATCGGTGGACTTTTTCTGCGGTTGAAACAAGATACCTTCTGATGTTCATTCATGTTTATTTCATGCTATAACTAGTAGAGAGGAAGAGATGATCGGTTCACATGCCGCTTGATCTGATGCACTACAGTGATTTGTCATTTTTTTGTCATCCCTCCCACGAACCGCAAGTCAGAGGCTCCCTCCCGTTCCAGTTTTGTAAATATTTGTGTTTTGAACCATGAAGGTGAGCCAAAGGATAGCACACAAGCAACGTGCAAGAGTAATGCCGATGAACATCTTAACCTCAATCAATTCACCAGAAAGGGAGTAAAAACTGACAGAGCTTGTGGCATCTGACGCGGCATTAACGGCACATATTCTCTTGAGACAAATCTAATTCATATACTGATAACGGTATAACTGTTTCAATTTATTCCCTTAATATTTCTCTTGTGGCCCGAACATACTGGAAAGAAATGAGAAAAAAGTTTGTTATTGAAAGTCGGTGCTTGAAATAAAGCTGCTCTTAAATTTAATTGATGACTGCAGTGTTAATTTTAATTATAAGCCTATAATTCATTGTAGGGTTGCACGATACACCGGTACTACGGTAGTATCACGATACTAAAGCTTAAAAATACCCGCGGTGCCATCGCATTTTTTAAACGGTAGTATCGTCCATAAGGTAGTAACGTTACCGTAAGATATGTAGTATGCACGGCAGCAACACTGTTTTAAACGTTCAAACGTTGAACATGCATGCCAGCAGAAACATTACAAGTTGATTGCCAAATGTCTTTCTGCTGTGCTCTGTGTAGTTTAGTCTGTGTATACGCTTTATATTGTATTGAGTGTTTCCTGACGCTTCAGTTCAGTTTGCAATGAGAAGTTGCACTTGCACGTCGTTGTTCATGCTGCAGTTTATCAGAAGAAAGGGTCTGATTCAGACCGTCTGATGTCATTTTTAAAAACAGCAGATCAAGCATCACTTATTCAACATCATAATATCTTGCAAGAAAGTATTCTCGCAGTTTTATTCATTTGACCACTTCTAGAACAGGTGTAATAGTTCGTTTCTGGAAGCATCTTTGCGATCACGAACGCAATTCCATTCATCAACATGGCGGCTTTGCACTTGGTTCTTATCATTATATATTTATTCATTTATAATGTTATGTTTTAATATACATGCTGCTAACTTGGAAATTTCAAGATATGCGAGCAAAAAATGCTCCTGACAGTTCGGCAATATGACACGAGCAAGAGTGCTGTTTTTGTTTCGTTTCTGTGTTCGAATCCGAATCCGCGTTGTCTCTGAATCACTGATTCACTGAAGCCATTCATAAAAACAGTCATTTGATTCGCTTCTGAAGGATTCAGCCGTTTAGAAAGCATCGTTTGAATGACTCAGTGATTCAATCACGAACTTCTGCCACCTGCTGGACATTTTAAGTTTCCCATCTAAAAGTAGGCATATTACATTATTTTCCAACATATATCTATATTCAGAATTTAGTATTTAAAACATTAATCTCATAACTTTATTTATGCAATTATAAATACAGTCTAAATGTATAAATGCCACATCTAAATGTCACTTCATGCAGCTTCTGTGAGTGCTAAGATTTGTTTAGATCATTTCATGGATAACAATAGCCAGTCATTCATTCACATTAATTAAGTATTCAGAGAAAAATATTGTCTGTTTTCATTTACATCTATTTATTTATGAAATTTTGATTCATTTTGTAGAATTGAATTTTAAATTAACAATACTGCATGGTATCGTGATACTACTTGGTATCGTGATACTTCAGCTGGTATAGTATCGTAAGACATTTTTATGGTATCGTGACAACCCTAATTCATTGTATAATATACCCGTTTTAAAATACCTTTTTTAAAACATTTTCAATAAGCAGTAAGCTTAGCTCTTTTATTATCCTCACAGCGCATCAGTTATGCAGTCATGCACTATGAAATTGCAGGGCAAATTTATTGTAATACTAACTTAATAATAAAAGTAACCTAATAATAGTAATAGCCTTAATAAGAAGAAAGAAATAGGCCTACATTACTTGGAAATGCAAAATACTCTTAACATTGCCAATATTCGATGTTTTGACAATATCTCTGGCCATCATAGATACATGATCATCATCTTTCGATGCACCCCAGCACAGGGAAGTTATCATGTCCGCTACCCCATGCCCAGATTGCCCATGGTGTATTTTTCACTGCGTGAGAACATGATGTGTGGCATGTGAGCTGCATGGCTTGTCGGACATAGCAACAGTAACTAAGGGGGCGGGTATTTCCGAAGGACCAATTCTGTCTTCTGCCACTTTAAATACTCTTTCAGTGGTTTGGATTCTCATTGGCTGTCAATGATTTCACCATCCGTCAGCTGGGGAAAACCCTTCTGCAAGTGATTTGTTCCTTTTTGTTTTTATCTTTACATTTGTGTAGTGGATTTCTTAAAGAACTATTTTTAAAACTTTCTAGTTAATGTCCTTGGTGTGAACAGGCATAACTGCAAGCGCACATCCCATCTGGTATCCATAGCAACCTAAACCCAAGTTGGCATGGAAACAGAAAAAAGCGCGTGCGTTTGTATTTTTGACAATATGTGCCGTTTCGCCATCTGACGTAGTTACTTGTTTGATTAAAATGTAAAAATGAAATCATTAACACAACAATATAAAACGTGCTTGACAATTTGAGTGTTGTTTAATTTATTATTTTTATTTAAACCCATAACTGACTTTTTTAAGATACACAATCTGACACATTAACCCATTTAACTAAGCAATTGGCGTTTAACAGATAACAGCCATGGTTTACATCCAGGCTTTTGTTTGTTTGAGGGGGGCAGGGCAGAACAAGGCCAAACACACTGGACTGGAAAGGAAACACACAGACTGAGCAGCAAGGACACACACTGGATCCGGCGGCCTGCTGGCGGCTGTGCTAGAGCTAATGCTGTTTGGAAAGACCCACCGACATTACTGCAAACATGGCGTCAAACAAAACAAAACACGCGCTGTACAACGTGAATGCAAACGCCCTTTAGCCGCAAATATATAAATTAACCCCCAGAGACACTGCGGTTCGTTCTTACCTTCGCCGTCGACGTTCAAAGAAGCTTTAAAGGCAGTACGGCCGAGCTAAAAGCAGCAGCGCTGTGGCCTACTGAACAGCAGTAGGTTTAATCCGTGCACGAGCCGCGCTACAGGCGCTACCGTCCACCAGCCGCTTCTCCGTTGTATTCCAAGGGCAATATGAGGTATCCGTAACGGTCTGCCGGATCCAAAAATAAGCATTTAAAAGCCGGAGTTACACGCTCAAGATAACAGCAGCTCGACCATACTAAAGCGCCTGTTTTCAGTCGTTATTGAGCTGGCCGTATGTGCACTATGCTAGCAGGCTAGCTCGCCTCTCTTCCCCCCACAACAATGCGGCTGCAGCTCTCCATCGCCTTACGCACGGCGCCGTACGCGGCTACGTCACTGCGTTCCGCGGCAAAAATAAGGAAGTGGCGCTAGGCAGCCCTCAGTAGCTTGGTTTTAGACGAGATGCGAAATGGATGCTGTGTATTGTATGATCTAAGTTGTTCAGTTTTTTTTTTTTTTGTTTCACCCGCAGATTAGATAGGAAATACAAAAAAACACCTGTATACTCTATACTTCACTTTTATGGGTCTGTACCGTAAGAGCGCCACGCGGCTTTCTGTTTGGGAATCTAGGTGCTCAAGTCGTAGTATTACTTAAACAGCTTAGCTTAGGCTATAATTGTTTTCCAAAAAAGGTGTTTTCCATGCCTGTGAAAGTACTGTAATTTTTTTATGAATAAATATATATTTTAATAACATTTTAATATATATTTATTAATACTTTCTATGTTTTTTTATTATGCTAAGCTCTAAAATATAGGCTACTATATGGCCAAAAGTATGTGGACATCTATCTAATAAATTTCAATGAATCGGTGATTGAATAATATATGAACAAATGATTCATTAGTGGTTCTGTCTGTATTTAAAATGTTTACCCAGCTGAAGAAAACTTTTGCTACTTTAAGTTATGAAATTGCTATTTCTGTGTTCTCTGAATTCAAAACATACAGCTTTTAAATGTAAAAAAACCAAAAACAATCTACCACATTCTTGGTAACGTGACCAGACAAAATTAAGGGATTGTTGTATTTTATATTTTTATAAACATTTGGGCATGTCACTTTTGAGCGTTCTTTGAACCATCTGAAATTAATAAGTAGTAACATTTAAAAACGTTACAAGAACATCCAACTAAAATCTTTCAGAAAAACGTTCTATAAATATGGTTTTGTGCTAATATTAATAGACCAGATAATTTTAAACAAATGTTCTATTAACGTTACTGGAAGAATGTTGGTTCATAACTTTGAGAGAACCAGAACGTTAGCCAAAGATCTGAGAACGTTCCATGGCAGCTGGGTGTACTGTAATAATTACAAATCATGTGGGATCAAAAAAATGTGGGAAATTTTGACCTGCAATTAGTTACGCAATTAGTGTAAAGCGCTTGATTTATTGAACTATCAGCTGTCAACTCATTATCAAGTTTATTATTATGATTATTGACTATGATTAGAGACATTACATGTCAAATGCATTTTGTAACTGGTAATATTTGAAACCTTATTAACAGTAGGTAGAATTTAATAATCTCAGGTGATTCTACATCTGAATCATGCATTATATAACAATGAATCATTAAGCCTAATACAGCTCTCTGACAGTAATGCTTTAACGCCAATGTGTCATCACATTTGCATACCCCGTTGACTAATGTGAATAATGTTAACTACTCAGCAGGGTGTTTGGGCAGTTCATGTAAGGGGTGAGTCAGATACCCAATCTGTAGCTACCTCATGTTCAAAATCAGATTTTGGGAATGGACTGAAGTGAATTATGTAACTATAAGAATATTTTGAGTTTTTTTTCTGTTTTATTTTACTAAATGTTCCAAGCTATCGGTCATGTTTCTACCAATCAGTCCTCAGTTCCACTATCTGTAGGGGGCAGCATCCTCAAATACTGTGTATAACAGCACATGTAAGCATAAGGATGTAATTTAAATGCAAACAGACACCACACTTTACATATGAAAGGAATTTATTGTGTCCAATATAAAAAATAAATGTTTCACCAGTTCAAAAAAAAAAAAAAAAAATCCACACTGTCACAGTGGAAGGACTAAAACACATTTTTACTTCCACTTCACATGGAGAAAAAACTGATTCTAAATTTTACACTACATCAGAAAATGGCATCACTAAACATCTCAATCGTATATTTGTATCAGTATTAGCTTTAGCGTGTCTATGATCCTTTAGGTTAAACTAAAGATAAGCCCAAGAACTCTTTACATTTAACAATTTCAATTTACTTTTTGCAGATGGTATAAAATGAATAAATAAATAAATAGCCACTGAATGTGGAATGTTTGTATTGCATGAATAAATAAGATGCATGGAAGAAAATGTACATAAATACAATACAAATACTTGTATTTAAAAAAAAAAAAGTCCAAAAAAGAAATAAAGATAGATAAGTGAGTCCATGAATATTGCATTGATTGTGCACGTCACTCAAGTCTCTGCTAAGCAAAGTCTAAAAAGTGACGTCAACAGAGATGAAGTAGTGGAAGACATTCAGAAAACGACAACAGAAGGGAAAACCATTGAAATAGTGAATATGAATGGCAGAGCAGCAGATAGATACTGTTAAGAGAGTAGTAAGTGTGTACTTCAAGTATTCGACCACTAGAGGGCAAGGGAGACCCACCACATAACTAGATACAGTCTTTGAAGGTTCCCATGAATCCAGAGGAGTTCCCCTAAAATCCATGAAAATCCACCTGGTGTCTGTCTTGACTTGAATCCCATAAAAGCAGCTTTCCAAAAAAGGCACCGAAAACTAAAAAGATAGTCTAAAAGGAAAATAATGTCCAAGCTCTATAAGAGCAACCAGTAAGATCAAAGGATCACTAGCATTGCTGCTCACGCAATCCCTACGGGTAACAACTCACCCTTAGCAAGAAAAACAACCAAAAAAAAGAAGACATTTATGCAACAAACTGAAGTCCTGATAACCAACAGACTGGGAACAAGAGCAAAAAGGTCTCCGAGTCCATTCACTCGCTGTCCTCGCATCGGTCAAAGGCTTTCTTTGCCCGATTCTGTGCTGATGGCGTGAAGTGTGATGTCGCTACTTTCTGCTTTCGGGCTTTCCTCCATGCGCATCCACTGATGCTCAAAGATTTGCTCCAAAGTGGGCCGGTCTGAAGGTCTCAAGCAGAGGCACCATTTGATGAGCTGCTGACACACTGATAAACAGGAAAAAAAAGCCAGAAAAGTTAAACTTCTCATCCACAAAAGGGTTTAAAAATTAAAGTCTGGACTGTTTACATTAACCAATTTAAATATAAATTAGAAAGAAATATATTGTTCAATAGCATTTTTTTACCTTCCTTATATGATATGGCATGGCGAGCCAAATCAAAGGTCATTATGGGTAAATTTTGGCCCCTGGTTTGGGGTATCTCTGGTTCAGAACATACCTGGAGAGACTCTTCTCCTGAAAAACAGCCGTCCTCTCAGAATCTCCTCATCATGCTCAAATGGGATGTCTCCGCACACCATGTCGTACAGTAGGACGCCAAGGGACCAAATGGTTGCCGAGCGTCCGTGGTACCTGTGGTAACGTATCCACTCGGGAGGACTGTACACTCGCGTGCCTACAAAATAAAACATTTGGTTTTCAATCCAGTGAGAATTAACCTTTGAGACTTACAAAACATCTATGCGAGCCAAGAGCACGAAGATTGCACTTTTTTTTTTTTTTCTGAAACCTACTCTGTGATTTTTATTTCTGGCATGACACAACACTCGTTTCATAATCGCCTTGTTTTGGCGTAAAAAGCGCCGATTTTGATTACACTGCAGCACTGTATAATGAGCCGCCACAGTCAGCTGACTCTAGCAAGGGGGCGCCAGCGGTCTGGCATTCGCACAAACTCTCCTCCCTCCTCCAGCCTTGCTGTGAGCCGGAGAACAGCTCGATCCAAAAATACAAGCAAGCTGAAACAGGAGGGAGATCTAAAAGGGAGACTTTTAGGTACAAACAGTCACAAGCTATGGCAACTCCACATGCTTCCAGCATGAGTCACTTCCCCCAACAAAAGCCCCTTCACCCTTGGTGTGACAGGCCCCCAAAGGCTAGGAGTCACCTGGATACCAAACAAAAACAGGGATCTGTGATGGGATCACGTGGTGCCGCAACTCAGGTTTCACAACAAACAGATGCTATGCAGTAACAGCTGATCCTTTCCATTAACTTATCTCTCAGATTCGACGGATCTGTTATATATATATATATTTATATATATATATATATATATATATATATATATATATATATATATATATATATATATATAAAAATAAAGGTAAAAAAAAAAAAAAAAAAAAAGTGACATTCAGTTTCATGTTTCAAATGCTGTCTTTCACTTAATTAAAATGAAAAAAAAAAAAAAAAAAAAAAAACTGTTTGCTGGTCTAAGATAGTCTTAACAGGTTAAAGATGGTCTTTTAGCCTTGCAAAGACAGTTTCCAGCTGATTTCCCTAAAACAAGTGCCTAAAACCTCTTGAAACCAAGCCAGACCAGATAAAACCATCAAAGCTGTTTTTCAGCAGAGGTGAGACACTCAATTCTCTTTAACTAGTGCTAATTGAGTGTAATTATTATTTTCTTCATGTCAGGATCTGACACTTAACGTACAACTACTTGAACTCGTTTAACTACAAGCGGCAGGTGCGCCAATGCAGAGCAGAATGGGTAAGAGTCAAGGACGCACCATCAAAGTCTGTGTAGACGGTGTCCTTGAGGATGGCCCCGGAGCCGAAGTCAATGAGCTTGAGATCTCCCGTGCGTAAATCCACCAGGAGGTTCTCGTCTTTGATATCCCGGTGAACCACCCCGCAGCTGTAGCAGTGCCGCACCGCCTCCAAAACCTGTCTGAAGAAGCGCCTGGCGGTGTCCTCGTCCAGCGCGCCTTTCTCCGTGATGAAGTCAAACAAATCCTTCACCATCTCCGGCCGCTCCATTATAATCAGCCAGCCGTCGGCTCTCTCATACCAATCGATGAGTTTAATGACCCCCTGAAACGTGCTCCCGACTTTCTTCAACAAAACGATCTCGAGTGGAACCAGCGAGCCGTTCTGGAATATAAACACGCGTTTTAGAAACAACCAAGCGTTGATAAGAAAAATAACATGAATAAAAGGCTTGTTTACTTACAATCGAACCCCATTCGGTCACTCGCTCCTTAGCGACGTGTTTTATCGCAACCTAGAGACAAAAAGAGAAAAACGCGCATATGAATGTGTGACTGTGGCGCCAAACGCGGCCATGTGCTGCCACCAAAACAAAGCCAGCGCTTACCGGCAACGCGTCTGAGAGCCGAGAACCGGCGTACACCGTCCCAAACCCGCCGCTTCCCAGCACCGAGCCCGCTTGATAAACCTTGTCAAACGGCTCCCTTTCGGTCTTGGCTGTAAAACGAAGGAGAAAAAGCAGTATGAGTTAGTGTGTTGGTATAAAAACGCGAGTTAAACCGAGTGTGTACAATGCACGGTTGGCAACAAAATGGCTCCATACACAGGTCACGGACAAGCGCGTGCCGATTAAGCGGCTGGATGAAAATTAGGAGTAAATAACGGAGGAAGGACTCGCAATTAAATGCGAAGTGAAAAATGTAACTTATATCGTTATTATGATGATATTGAAGAACGACGTCTACCTGCTTGAAGTTGAATTTTCACCGGCAAGTGGTCGATGTTGGTCGTGTTGCAAATATGAGAAAAAGATCCAAACTTGGACAGTAACATTTTTTGTCGCCTTCTCAAAAAGATTCTCAGTCCTTGCGATGCGTAACTGTGCTTCGGACCGGAAAACACCGGCACTCGGTCCTTCACCGAAAACAGCGGATTCCCTTCAAAAATGTATTTAGGAGTGGGACTCCGCGCGAAAATCCCACGAACTATCGCAAAACGATTCCGATTCCTCGTCTACAAAGGTGTCAAACTCCGGTAATTATTCACAAATGTCCCCGCGCACCCATAGCGAGAGAACTGCACACGTTTGCGCTTTTGGGTCTGCTCGGTTGATGTGTCTGTGTGTGAGAGAGAGAGCGGGGAGACCGTATTAACTCTTAATTCTCGTGTTTGGGCGCTGGACGCGTTGCACAGATCCCTCCGCGACGGATAGACGCACTACAATCAAATTAAAATCAAACGCACTTCTCAAAATTCTTTAGCGTTTCAAAAAGAAAGAAATACTGCGTGATAAAGTGTAGAATAACACTGTAAATGTATAAGCATTCATCAGTAGTGATAAATAGTGCGTTGGTGAATAGTGCGAGACGCCCATGGATACCTCGTCTGAGAGATTTGCGATTAGGCTATATAACAAGACCAACCACGTTGCACAGTTTATATAATTGCGCTGTGACTAATTGGAGTAATATTGCTGGGTTGTGCCTGTCTAATAATAATAATAATAATAACAATGCGGTTTTTGCAACAACAAAAATGAATAATTATAACAATAATAAATAGTAATAAAGCTTATTACTATTATTATTGTTGTTGTTGTTGTTGTTGTTGAAGGCATATGTAATTGCTAGACTGCGCCTGTCCAAAAAATAAAAAAATAAATAAAAAATATATATAACACACACACACACACACTACAGTCAAAAGTTTTTGAACAGGAAGATGTATAGAATGAACAGAAAGGGAAGGGAAGGGAAGGGAAGGAAGGGAAGGAGGGGGATATAAATTCATATTTTTATTTAGCAAGGATTGATCAGAAGTGATGATAAAGACATATATAATGTTATAATGATACAAAAGATTTATATTTCAGATAGATGCTGTTCTTCTAAACTAAAGGAATAATACATTATACAAAAGTTTTTTAAGTTTTATCTTGTCACATAACGACTATACAGAGATTGTATAACCAGCAGTGAAATGAGAGTCGGGTCCGCTCCAAGGCAAATATTGAAAAAAACAACACAAGGGAAGTATACATAAGATAAAATGAATAAAAAATAAGATATAAAGAATAAAATATAAAATATAAAAGAATTTGCATGACAGTATGCTGTAGAATTAAATATTAAGATAAGCATGACTGTACAGAGAGGAAGGCAACACAGGTTGTACATTGACATGTTGACATGAAGCAGCCAATAAAAAGAAAATATGTTAAATATAAAAATAACTGTGATAAGATATGTACACAGACACAGAAAGTGTGTATGTGCAAATGACACTGACAGTTATGAGGTAGAGAGTCAATGAGTGTGTGATTAGTGATTTGAAGTAAGTCAGATGATGTTAAGAGGCTGAGTTTGAGTTCAGGAGCCTGATGCCTGCCTTGGGGAAGAAACTCCTCCTAAGTCTCTCAGTTTTTGCCATCAGGCTGCGGAAGCGCTTACCAGATGGCAGCATAGTGAAGAGACAGTTTCCAGGGTGATTTGAGTCCTTGATGATTTTGACAGCTCTGCCTCTGCAGCGTTTGAGGTAGATGTCCTGCAGAGAGGGGAGAGCCGACCCAGAGATACGCTCAGCTAAGCGCAACTCTCTGCAGGGCCTTGCAATCTTGGCTGGAGCTGTTTCCATACCACACTGAGATACACTGAGTCAATACACTTTCTATGGTCCCTGCATAGAAAGTTTTCAGGATTGTTGGTGAGACCCTGAATTTCCTCAGCTGTCGCAGATGGTGGTCTTTCTGTCTGTGTTTGGATGTGTGTAGTCCAAGTCAGGTCCTCGGAGATGTTTACACCGAGGTACTTGAAGCTGCTTACTCTCTCCACAGGGGTCCCGCTGATCACAAGAGGAGTGTAGGGCAGCAGGTGTCTCTTTCTGAAGTCCACAATCAGCTCTTTGGTTTTGCTCACGTTCAGAGAGAGACAGTTGTCCTGGCACCATGATGTTAGTCTCTCCACCTCATCCAAGTATGCGGTCTCATCATTGTTGGAAATGAGGCCCAGAACCACAGTATCATCAGCAAATTTGATAATAGATGTGGATCTGTGAGAGGACACGCAGTCGTGTGTGTAGAGAGAGTATAGCAGGGGACTCAGAACGCAGCCCTGCGGGGATCCTACGTTCAGGGTGATGGCGTTTGAGGTGAACTGGCCTACCTTCACCACTTGAGGTCTGCCGGTGAGGAAATCTTGAATCCAGTTATTGTGGATATAATAGAAAACAGTTATTTTAAATAGTACAAATATTTTTTTTTTTGCTGTACATTGGATTAAATAAATGCAGGCTTGGTGAGCAGAATAGACTTATAATAACATTAAAAATCTTACTTTTCAAAAACGTTTCATATATATATATGAATAATGAATATTAATTAAGCACATTATTATTATTTCTATCTATCTATCTGTCTATCTGTCTGTCTGTCTGCCTGTCTCTCTGACTGTCTGTCTGTCTGTCTGTCTCTCTGTCTGTCTGTCTGTCTGTGTCTCTCTGTCTGTCTGTCTGTCTGTCTGTCTCTGTCTCTCTGTCTGTCTGTCTCTCTGACTGTGTCTGTCTGTCTGTCTGTCTGTCTCTCTGACTGTCTGTCTGTCTGTCTCTCTGACTGTCTGTCTCTCTGACTGTCTGTCTCTCTGACTGTGTCTGTCTGTCTGTCTGTCTCTCTGACTGTGTCTGTCTGTCTGTCTGTCTCTCTGACTGACTGTCTGTCTGTCTCTCTGACTGTCTGTCTGTCTGTCTGTCTATCTGACTGTCTGTCTGTCTGTCTCTCTATCTATCTGTCTGTCTGTCTGTCTGTCTCTCTGACTGACTGTCTGTCTGTCTCTCTGACTGTCTGTCTGTCTGTCTGTCTATCTGACTGTCTGTCTGTCTGTCTGTCTCTCTGACTGTCTGTCTGTCTGTCTGTCTATCTGACTGTCTGTCTGTCTGTCTCTCTATCTATCTGTCTGTCTGTCTGTCTGTCTCTCTGACTGTCTGTCTGTCTGTCTGTCTCTCTGACTGTCTGTCTGTCTGTCTGTCTCTCTGACTGTCTGTCTGTCTGTCTGTCTCTCTGACTGTCTGTCTGTCTGTCTGTCCATGTGTGTGAAGCCCTAAGCGTTGTGTCTGTGTATAATAAATAAATAAATAAATACAATCATACAGTTCTGCTGTACATTATAGTTATAGGCATCTGGTGAGGGCATTGAAAGCCACAAAGTAGACTCCGTTGTATACATCATCTAGTTTCAGTTGTATGATTCATAATGAATGATCATATAGGCTAAAGCATGGTGTAACATCATAAAGTATTCAGTACTCCATGGATATAGAGTATAAGATTATATGACAGTATACATAAAATAAGCAGGCAGATCCTTGTATCAAGCATATGACTGGAGCTTTTCAGATTTATTTTCTGGGATTATCTCTTTGCCAGATCAATCCTCATCATTTCGCTCATCTAAGGAGGTAATTTGGAAAAAAGCTGATGGAAGTACGCAGACAGGATGTCTCAAAGACAGGGAGACAAGGTAAACAGTGATCCCCTGCTGTGATAGAGGATGAACGTTGTTATGAAAATTCATATGATAAGACAGCCTCTGCAAACAGACTCTCTTCATTTCCAGCTGTGCGCCCCAGACCCATTAAAAAAAAGACTTCATGCCAAATGGAGTCAAAAGCTCAATCAGCTTGCTTTTGTTTTGGTTGATTTGCTTATCGATTAAGGTATGGAGGTGTATATATGGTCTGATGTGCGACATTTCTGTCTCTAAGAAAATGCTAGTCTGCTGTTTAGGATTTTGCAAATCTGGCTAATTTCTTGGACCAGGGGTTCTGGTGTCTTTATGGTTAGGCATTTTGTTCCCTGAAGTGGTTTATCCAAACTGGTAGTTCTTGTGAAATGTTGGGAGTCACTTGTTCTTTTTTCTTTCAGTATTATTTGATGTTCTCATTTCAGCCTCCTGTGTTTCTGGTTTGGATTCTTAATTCTGCATTCCACTTCATTGTAAAGTGTGCCCTAATTTTGTCATATTTAGGGCAGGATTTGGGTGCAGCTGTCCAGAACGCTCTCATTTGTCTGTGTGCTACCAGTGAGGACACAGAATCTCCTCTAGGTCTTCTACCTAGTTTGAAGTGAGATGTGTTCCGCTGTTGTGTTGTTTTACTGTGTCTCTGTCCTCTGTCCAGGACTTCACCTGTTCTGGCATTTAGGTCTCCACAGACCAGTGTTTACTGTCTTCATTAAAATAGGGAGACTCTGCTGGAGGGATATAAGGACGTCTGTTGTCAAGTTGTCTGTACCAAATCTGTCTCTTCTGTCTGTCTGTCTCTGTGTCTGTCTCTCTGTCTGTCTGTCTGTGTTTCTGCTGTCTGTCTCTCTGTCTCTCTGACTGTCTGTCTGTCTGCTGTGTATGAGGGGGTAGGGGTAGGCTCTGATTCTGACTGTGTCTGTCTGTCTCTCTGTCTGTCTGTCTGTCTGTCTGTCTCTCTGACTGTCTGTCTGACTGTTTGTCTGTCTGTCTGTCTCTCTGTCTGTCTGTCTACACTTCTGTCTGTCTGTCTCTCAGAGTTTGGTGACTGTCTGAGTTTCTTTTCATCAATAAATTTCCCTGTCTGTCTGTCCATGTGTGTGAAGCCCTAAGCGTTGTGTCTGTGTATAATAAATAAATAAATACAAGTTCTGCTGTACATTATAGTTATAGGCTGCTGTGGTGAGGGTTATTGAAAGCCACAAAGTAGACTCCGTTGTATGTACATGACATCTGAGTTTCAGTTGTATGATTCATAATGAATGATCATATAGGCTAACGTTGGTGGAGCATGGTGTAACATTTTTAGCATAACAGTATTCAGTACTCCATGGATATCTGGGTTGTCAGAGTATAAGATTATATGGGACAGTAAAACTCTTCTAAGCAGGCAGATCCTTATATCAAGCATATGGACTGTCCAGTCTCTTTGTGATCCTGTGATTAGCTGTATTTGCTTCTCCTTTTCAGATTTAAAAAAAAAAAAAAAAAAAAAATAATCTGTTTCTGGGATTATGCTCTTTGCTCTCTCATCAATCTGTCTCTCATCATGTTCTGCTCATCTAAGGATAATTTGGAAAAAAGCTGATGGAAGTACGCAGACAGGATGTCTCAAAGACAGGGAGACAAGGTAAACAGTGATCCCCTGCTGTGATAGAGGATGAACGTTGTTATGAAAATTCATATGATAAGACAGCCTCTGCAAACAGACTCTCTTCATTTCCAGCTGTGCGCCCCAGACCCATTAGACACTGATATCAAACTGCAGTCAAATCGATGCTTAGCCTTTACATAAAACGTCTCAAAAATAATAACTACATCTCAGACCGAGATTAATAAAATGTGCAATTACGCATAAATTCCGACTGCACTTTATGTAAAGTGCTACAAATGGCTGCTAAGACTAAAACGTAATGAGCCATGACTGAACATCTTACATCTGACAGTGAATGTGTGACATTCATTCTCTTCTTACATGTCATTCTTCTCCTGCTTTCCCAGTAAAAAGAACATTTCCTCACTTTCATCTCGAGCCAGATTCATTAGGTCATACCCGAGAAGGACATCAAGGCTTTGGGGAGCTTTTATGAGACACACTGGAGCAATCAAGAGGGAAATCCCTCAAGCTTTTCAGCAGTTACCTGATGTAAGGCCAAAGCACATGTGTCCAAATGAGCAAAAATCTTCTATGGATCAACAGTGTGTGATTTAGTTGGTGAGTTTAAATTCACACTTGATTATTCCTAACATCCTATGTCTGTCGTACCATGGTAAATTCAACTACAGTGGCCTATTGTTGGCGGCAGGTCTGTCATAATGGCCTCTGTCTGACGTATTCCTGAAGAAAATCTGATAACCTGTAGCAAAAGTGGCTTTATGCAGCTTTACACGTCTAATCGGACTGATCACAAAGACCCCTGCTGTTTTCGCTGACAAGAGGGGCTTATAGTGCACAGTTCTGAATCCTCTTCAGAGGTTATCTGGAGGGCAGGGTTAGACAATCACTTACCTTTTCATTGGGCTGGAACATATGGTCAAATCCAAAGTATATTCAAAGATAGGAAGAATATAATCACCTATTACATGTATTAGTTGAAATGCACCCATTCCAAACCACATGCTGTCCTTGACTTTTCAAAACCTGAAAATAAATACATGTATATATGCATTTTCACAGATATTACCATAATGTATTCATTTTTGGGGAAAATTGCATTTATGTGTTTGCATGCTTAAGTGATTTATTTAAAGTTATTTATTTAAAGATTTACTTAAGACTGTCAATCAATTAAAAGATGCAATTAATTTATTCACCAATTAATTCACTTAAAATTAATTTTAATGACATGTTGGCTCTTACTTTCCCAAATACCTTTGGCTATATAATATTGTATTGTGGGACAATTTTTGTTATTTATTTAAAGAAACTAGAGCTGTAAATCAATTAAAACAAGTAATTTAATTATGTGTCAATACATAACTTATTGATTTTTAAAAATAATCAAAAATTAATGTCATGTAGCCTCTAGCCCCTACTTACCCAAATACATTTGACTATATAGTTTTGAAAAATGTATTGTAGGACAAGTTTTCTTATTTATTTGGAGCTATCAATCAATTAAAACATGCAATTAAATTATGTGTCAGTTAATTAACTGAGTCCATTAATTATTGAAATAATTTAAAAAAAATGTTATGTAGCCTCTCAGAAATGTATGAATTTCCCAAATTCTTTTGACCATATAATTCTGAAATATATATTGTGTGACAAGTTTTGTTATTTATTTATAGAAACTAGAGCCATACAACAATTAAAACATGAAAATACACATGTAAATGTAAATTAAATTGTGTTAATTAATTAACCTATTCCATTGATTATTGAAATTAATCATAATTAGTTAAAAACATTTATTATTTCTCCCAAATAAATAAATTAAATAATAAATATAATAAGTAGATTATAATAAATATAAATAATTTATATTATTTTTAAATGTATATTGTGGGACAATTTTTGTATTTAATAATAGAAACTAAAGCTGTCAATTTATATAAAAAGTGTAATTAATTATGTGTTTCAATTAATTAACATATGGCAATTAATTAAATTAATCACATAATGGCATAACGTGTTCTAATATTTGTTAAGAAAAGCCCCCAAATGGAGATGATTCAAGACCATTACATTATTGAGGCATGATTAATATTTATGTATATATTGTTTAATAGATTTGTATTTATTCTGCAGACACTGTGACCAGAATAACTTCATGGGGACATAATTCAAGGGACTGATTTTTTTCAGAAATGGAGAAATCAGACTACACACTAAAAATGGAGAAATCAGACGCATGCACTTTAAACAGGTGGGCTGAAGCATTAAATTAGGGTTTTTAATCTCCATAGATTAAAGCATTCTAGGAAAACGGTCCAATCAGATGACATATGGGTGGGAAGCGCAGGGTAACAAATAGACAATATGCTAGAGTGCAACATTACAGCGTATTACACCTAAAGCATAAATGTAATTAAACCCTATAGATGGTCAATCTGTGCCTATACTTCCTTTTGGCACATCAGAGGTCAGCACAAGGTCAGACAGCTTTCTGTGAGCACACATTCTGATTTCTACCAAACCCTGGAACTTTTTTAGTGAGAGTGCATCATCCATAAAGGACCAACACTGCCAGTTGGCAAACACAAGACAAGCAAAATGCTAATTGTGTCACTTGGACCTTGAAATATGTTGAGCTGTGACTTTTCAGCCAATGTAATCCAAATATCTGTTTTAGAAAGGGTTGAGAATTATCAAGACTTTATGAGGAAACTTTAGTCAGCTTGGTTTTGCATCATATTAAACCAATATTTGTTATACAAGTAATGTACTGCTTAAGTTATTCATTTGTGTTGTTAGTTGGTTGAGTGTTTGAAGTTAAAATAAAAACAATTCTACTTTCCTAATACAATACCGTGCAAAAGTCTGGGAACCCTAAGCTTTTTTTTTTTTATTCGGTGATGATGCATATATCAAAAATTATATTTTAAATGAACTGTCAATTCATCTAAGAATCCTGAAAAAAAATGTGTAATGGTTTCCACCAAAATATGAAGCAGCACAACTGTTTTCAACATTGATAATAATCAGAAACATTTCTTGATCAGCAAATCGGCATATTAGAATGATTTCTGAAGGATCATGTGACGCTTAAGACTGGAGTATGATGCTGAAAATTCAGTTTTGATCACAGGAATAAATTACATTTTAAATATATTAAAATAGTTATTTTAATCCTTTAACTTTCTCCGCCTTCTGACATCATCATGTAGAAACTTTCATAAATAAATCCTGAATGTTCTTTGTCCTGTTTCCCTCTGAAATACATCACATCAGTTGATTAAAATGAGCTTCGATGATTCATAATGATTTAAAAAAATTATGTTGTATGTAAAAGAGCAGCGTGAACATACTTAAAAAAAGACTCCTTTTGTGTTCCACACAACGTGGACATTAGGGTGAATAAATGGTGAACTGTTCCTTTAAGATCTCCTTTGGTCCCTGCTGCTTTAACAGTGTCATATAAGTTACATAAACCCACCATAATGGGGAAATCTGTCGAGTCATGAGAACATGACACCAAAAATTGTTCGTTTTAAAGTTTCCTGTCCGACATTTGCTAGTTTTTGCCTCGAAATAAGAAGCAGTTGTGTTTTTCTCGTTGCCATGTAAAGAGAGAGTTTATCACCCAGCCATCTTCTCTCAGCACCTGCAAAGAGTTAGGACATCAAAGCCTCCGCTAGCATGCAAGCATCCCGGAGCCCCGCCCCCAGCCTTAGCCGCTGCTCCTCATGTTATTGTTTTGACTGAGAGCAGTAGTCACATGACCCTGCAGTGTTATGACTGGGGGCTGTGGAATGTAGGTCACTCTGAGCTCTCCCAAAAGAAAGCTCGGTCTGCTCTGTCCCACTCTGAGCACACTTTCTTTTATCTCTTTCCCCAGAAGGATGGATGTATCTGCTCATATATCACATGGCTGAGGATAAAGGAAGCAGAAAAGGGGAACATGCATTGCATGCTATTTCTGGGAGCTGATCTATAGAATATAAGAGAGAATCAGCTACCATGTTAACTGGTAACAAAACGTAGGACAATTTTAGTCCTGCTTAAAATTGCCACTGTAACATATTACAAATCTAAGTTTTTGAGAGTGATGTTTTGTTTTTTATTATGACATTTATTATTGTTGCACAATACCGATACCATATCGGTTATTAGATTTTTTATTTTATTTTATTGTTATTGGTTGATACTGGTATATATATATATATATATATATATATATATATATATATATATATATATATAATTACACTGTTAAATATTTGCAAATATCAAAATTAATATACATTTTTCATACTGTACATTAAACTGTTGTGATGCCTGATTTTACTTTTTAGTGTATTATTTTTCATTTAGTTGGATTAAATAATCTAGAATTTTGATATCAGGTCTTTATCGGTTATTGACCATGCATGATAATAAATATTATCGGCTATCTGGTATCGGTCAGAATCATAATACTTCTGCATCCCTAATATGTTTCTACAGATGTCATCATATTAGAATGATTTCTGAAGGATCATGTGACACTGAAGACTAATAATTCTGAAAATTCAGCTTTGCATTACAGAAATAAATTACACTGTAAAATATATTCAAATAAAAAACAGCTGTTTTAAACTGTAATAATATTCAAAATATTTGATTAAATAAACGCAGCTTTGGTGAGCAAAAGAGACTTATTTCAATAATGTTCAACAAATCTTACCAAATCCAAACTTTTGAACAGTAGTTTACATGTTATAGTCTCATGTTTTTTCGAAGAGAATAATTCTGTTATCTTACAAAAAAATAACACAGCTTTTCCTTTTGCGTGACATCATAATGTAGAGACTTTTTCTTAATTTAATCAATCCTGAAAGTTTTTTGAGTTGACTCCCTCCTCAATTTACTTGGCGTGCACCAACCAATGAAAATGCTCTTTCGCACACTGATGCTCAATGGTCTGAAGCATCTGACATCTAATGCTCTAAGAGTCACTGATTCTTTTGTTTTAGCCCTTAATTTAACTGTCAATCAATTTGACAGTCACATCTAGAGTGCTTCTACCCCCCATCCTCAGCCCACCCCTCAAACACTACACCAGGGTGACAGCTCAATATTTATAATGCACATAACATATGGCCACAGAGAGTAAACAAAAGAGGTAGTAAATGATATATGAGAATGTGTGTATCGGGACGCGCTGTTGTTTTTTTAATGTGTGCCATTGGGGATGAATCTCTTTAAAGATGAATGAATTGTGTATTTGCATCCCCAGAGTGGTACAATTAACAATTGTTGTCAGCCTGACTTGGAGGAAATCAATTCTATTGACACTAGTAGTGTGGATGTGTAAACAAAGAGGACTTTTATTACTTTCCCAAGACATTTACAATGCCAGACAGATTTCGACACACCTCCACATTTGTTATTATTACACAATGTAAAATAATAGTAAAGTAAAAAAAAATATATGTATAGAAATGATGTAGTAACCAAACCATCCTGATGAATCCTGGGATGCTTTTAAACATGAGAGAGGTTCCACGTATGGATACTTGTGGTAGATTTTTTTTTTATTATTATTATTTATCCAGTCCATCAACTAAAACTAGAATATGTGCATGAACATTTGTGTACAAACAATGTTTAAACATTTAAACATTAATGTTCTGGCAATATAATTGAAATTGTATAGATTGTATGTAAGATTGTAAGATTACTGGAGTTTGTTATTGAAGTATGTTTTACAACATACAAAATTCTAAACTCGTTTTATTAAAAAATTTCATACTGTGTATTGCTTGCCATTTCTTTGTAATTATTGTTAAATTTGCCTGTAATTTCTGAGTGAAATTCTGCACCAATTTTTGAGTGTATGTATTTGTGTATGTGTGTATTTATTTATTTTAAATGTTTAATAAAATCAGATGTATAATTATGCAAGTAAGTTCTTGCAATGTAATTAAGATTGTATTTATTTATTGTAAATATGAAAGAAAATATTTCTATAATTTGAGCATATACATTCTGGCAATATACATGAAATTTTGTTAAATTGTGAAAAAATAAATCAAATTTTGTAACTATGCGTGCAAGTCCTGGCAATATAATTGAAATTTATTTATATATCTATTTAAGATTTGAAAAAGAAAGAAAACAAAGTTTATAATGTAAGCATATAAGTTCTGGCAATGTACTTGATATTTTATTAATTAATTTATTTAAACTGTTAAAAAATCTAATTTTATAATTACACATTTAAGTTCTGGCAATATAATTGAATTAGTATCAATTCATTCATTTCAATTCTTTCATTCATTCATTAATTTTAAATTTGGTTAAGTTTGGATATAATGGAAATGTTTGTTTGTGTATTTATTTAGTAAGTTAGTTATTTCATTAAAAAAATCTCCATTTTGTCTGTGTAATTTATTTATAGAAACTGTTCTATGGTGGTGGGAGGGAGGCGGGTATAGATTTTTGGCCACCATTGTGAAGACCCCGGGGCGTCTCCCACTGTTATCTGCTTGTCACTCCAAAACGCCAGTCAAGCAGATGGCAATTAAAAAGCGACCCACTGTTTAGTTCCTCTGCTAATCAATGGAGAAATTAGCACTGTCATCAAGGGTGCATGATTGTGGCTTTGTTTCATTAATTAAAAAGCTAGAATGATTAGCTCTTGAGCATTTAAGGGGTGTAATTTCACAAATGAGCAAAATTAGAATAAGGAACAGACAGTCAACCCTCAGAAGAACCTTGCATAAACAATGTTTAGCCATAGAGACCTAATGTAAAGAGGCTGTCAATTGCTGTACTGACTTTGTAGGAGCTCAGAAGCACTAGATCAGAGTATTCGGGCAGCTTAACATTCATTTAGAGGTCACTTGTGGAAAGAAGCAGGTGGCAGCGTTACTCATACGGAACACCAGAAACACATGCGGTCATGTTTCAAGTGCCCTGACAAATGTGTTTGTAGGTCTTGCTGTCGTGGACTGAATGTACACATCTTCTTTACCGTTGGCAGAGCATTCATTCTACCCTCTTTGTAGTGGGCTGTGGAAGTCACGAACTCCTTTATGCAGCTGGGAATCAAACTGACACAACGGTTTGATGTGGTTTGGTTCCTGCAGAGGTCCCAGCATGTGTTTTGGTAGAGAACAACAACACACGATCTCTCCTTTTGATAGAGCATTTCACCTTCTATCTTTATATCCTCCCACACACTTCCTTTAAAGCGTTCTAAGCTTGTGCTTTCTTTGGATGTGTACACTCCTTTCTTTTACACCGTAGTAGATGTGGTTTCTAATTGTGATCGATTAGTTTTTGATTGAGGTGAGTTTTTGGTCGCTCTTTGATCTTAGTTTTTTGTACTTCAGTCAGTGTGCTTTTATAACATCAAGCCGGTTGCACAACACACTCGATTGGACCTTTTCACCCTTTCTCTTTCTCTGAAGAAGTCAGACGCACTTCTCTCAATTCACTCCTACTCTTCCATTCACTTCCTCCGCTCTCAGATAAAATTATAGGATTCAATGAGATGCCTGACTCAGCTATTGTAACCCACACAAAGAAAAATATTCAAGCTCCCTTTCTTTAGATAGCCTTGCTTGCTTTATTATTTATTAGATCAAACAAGCTGTAAGTGAAAGAGAAAGATAAAACCTAACATTACATAGTAGAACCGCTCTAAAAATAGTTCCCTGTTCCCAACACTTAAAGCACTCAAAAAGGAAACTTATAACCAACTTGTTGTTCCAAACCTATGTGACTTTATTTCTGAAAATAATGGCTTTTCAAAGATGCATGGATAAGTGCAACCAGCACATTCTTCAAAATATCTTCTTTTGTGTCCCACAGAAGAAAGTAAGTCATACAGGTTTGGAACGACATAAGGGTGAGTAAACGATGACAGAATGTTCATTTTTTTGCGTGAAATACCCCTTAAAGTCTTGTACATGTGACTCCACTAAGAGAAATGGGGAATAAACAGCATCATTTGAATGTTCTGGATCTGTCCAGTACATTCGCTGCAGGCTTTCATAATAGCCAACTTACACAATGAGGTTACAACACTGAACACAATCCTTCCCTGAAACCTGTTACCTAGCCCTGCTCCCGCTGGATTTGCCATCACATGATCAAAACAAAGAGATCACATGGTCCAGCACATGGCTCACCATGACTCAGCACAGGGAACATAAACACATGCTGACCTTTTCACTTGTTATGCTTAGAAATCAAGCTGTTCCCTTTGTTTCACTAATATGTTATCATACATTTAGCTCACATTAGTTGAAGCACGTGTGGTTAATTTAGACTCTGATTCTAATCGCGTCTTTTGCAGCCAGGCTTGTTCAACCTATAAATCATTTTCATCACCAATAGTTGAATGAGTAAAAAAGGTCACATAGTTCAAGCGTCTCCACTGTCCTCATCACGTGTGGCCATTTCAGTGTCCCGTGTGTGTATCAAAGTTCAACAGTCACGCAGACACTATTAGTGCTATAAGCGTTTAGGCAGACTGGGGTTGAATTCTTGACGCTCAAGACAGACAAGGCAGAGTCAGACGGTACGGTTTCCATAGTAACACCATGAGGGCACCCGCCGAGCCCCCGTGTCTAGGTGTGTGTAGATAATGAATCTGAGCACTCTGGGTAACCCAGGTTGATCTCTCACAGAGATATGAAAGCCTCGCAGCATGACCACTGACCTGCAATTACCTCATAACTTGCACTGCAGGAGGGTTAATTACCTTTTATTAAAGCAGAGAGTGGACCCATGTTGGGATATATTCTGCTGTGTCTGATCTACTGTGATAGAGAGCTAAATCTCAACAAAACATTAATATTGAACCGCTCTGATGAAGTGTTCAAGATGGGCTCACAATAGCAAAGTGAACAAAATTAAAATTTTTAAAGAGAAATTAAAATTTCTCAGAGATCTTCAATTAGTAAATCATGTGCACAATGGTAACAAATTAGTAAATTGTGTGAAAAATGTGATTGCAACGAGGTAACAAATTAGTAAATTGTGCTCACAATTAACTTAAAATGAGGTAATGAATTAGTAAATCGTACGCACAATGTGCTTTAAACGAGGTAACGAATTACTAAATCGTGCTTAAAATTTACTTAAAACAAGGTAACGAATTAGTAAATCATGCTCACAATTAACTTAAAATGAGGTAACGAATTAGTGAATCGTGCGCACAATGTGATTACAAGAAGGTAAAAATTTGTAAATATTCTTATGAGGTAACAAATTAGTAAATCGTGCTCAAAATGTACTTAAAATGAGGTAACAATTTAGTAAATTGTGTGCACAGTGCTTAAAACGAGGTAACAAATTAGTAAAATTTGCTTACCTTGAGGTAACAAATTAATCATGTTCAAAATTTACTTAAAACGAGTTAACAACTTAGTAATCATGCTCAAAATTTAGTTAAAACAAAGTAAATTAGTCAATTGTGCACACGATGTGCTTACACTGAGGTAACTAATGACTAAATCGTGTTCAATATTTACTTATAATGAGGTAACAAATTAGTAAATTGTGCACACAATGTGCTTAAAACAAGTTAACGAATTACTAAATAGTATTCACAATTTACTTAAATTGTTCTGACTGTGGGAAGAATTAATTCGTGGCCATGATATAAATATTTTTTTCCCCACATGTCATGTCTGGGGCCCCTTACAGTAGACAATCATCTGAGTAAATGCTTCAGTCACAAGGCTTGTTGAGGCAAAGTCATATGACTCTTTTGATGTGCATCAAGGAATTTATTTGGTATATGTGTTTAGTTTACATCGCAGTTTGTCTTCTTACCAAATTAAATCTTTTGTCTGTTTCTTTTTTTATTTAAAGGGGACATCGGATGCCCATTTTCCACAAGTTGTAATGATTCATCAGGACCTTCATGAAATGTCTGTAACATACTTTGTTTAAAATTCCGCAATGGTCGTGTAAAACAACACCCTTTTTACCTTGTCTAAAACAGCTCTGTTCACAGCGACTCATTTCGGTGCGTGTCTCACTCCACCCCTCTCTTTCTTAGGGCATGTCAACACAAGACAGGTGAATTGCTTCCTTGGACTCAGTATATGGCTCAGAGGTGGTCTTCAAATAGCTAGCTAGCTATGTATAAACCAGCTGCAAATTGAAACGGCTCGCACGATGACACAGTTTCAAACTCATACAGCCCATAACAAACTGTGTGTTTTCTTTTCAGCTTTTCTGAGTCCCCTTTAAAAAGTTTTTGTGCATTTTGAAATTTTTTGTGCATCTTGGTGTTTAAATCCAGCAATGTTATACACTATCCCAAAATTTGGATACAATGTGTGGATGGACACTTGGGTCATTATATTCCCTTGATATGGCAATGTCACTCCTTCAGCATAAATCAGTGAGATTTATTTTATTTATTTATTTAGTCATTTAGCAGATGCTTTTGTCCATTTATGTTGAGATTTACATCTATTTTGTCGTCCATCCAATGTTTTTAAAAGAATGGTTGCAAATAACAGTTGTAAATAATGTTCAGTTTCTTGCACAGACTGATCGATTCACTTCATAAGACCTCAATATTTTGTAAGGAGTCGGGGTATTAATTGTTGTGTTCCTTGATATGCTTTTTTAATTCTTAAAAACAGGCAGCCGTTGACTTTTATTTTAAGAATCACCAAGGACCACAGTTTCAGCGAAAAATCCTCTTTACTGTTCTACTGAAAAAGTCACCTACATCTTGTATGGCCTGAGGGTGAGCAAAATAACAGCAAATTTATTTTAGGGTGAATTATCCCTTTAAATATCCAATCGCAAACCACACAATTTGAGGTATCATTCACGTACATGGCACAAGCTGTGTCTTAAGGCCTTTCCACACTGAGCGCGAAAAAGCTAAACGAATATCGGACTCGCTGACGCGCTGGAAATAAAACAACAAATTCCTATGGATGCTTCCACATAGACCGCGAACATTTGCGCACCAAAAATGTGAATGTTTTTTTTTTCGAACCAGTCCGACAAATCTTTTCAGTTTCGCAAAGCGAAAACACGGGCCCGTCCAATAAGATTTGAGCATTACATCACGTGGCCAGAGCAACTGCTGTTACCCAAAAGGTCGACGCGGTGGTGCTAAAAGCTCAGAAGACTGTATTGAGCACGAGCGTAAAAGCACCGAAGTAGAGGACTTTCAACCAACATACAAAGAATATGGATGTCGAGATGTTGTTGTTGTCGTTGGTGTCTGAACATAGAGGTATATTTATATTTATATTCATACAATATATTTTCTGTATATGTTTTTATGCAGCTCATGGTATTTTTATAACAATAAAGGATGTTTATGACAAAAGCGTTCAGTCTATTATAACACAAAGAGTGCTTGTCTGCCTATTACAGAATCAAAATCCATTTTAGATCACAATCAGAAGTTATTACAAGCACTCGTTTAACGGGGGATTTGAGCAAAAACATTAATTACATACATTTTGAAATGTAGCTTGATGCTAATTGTACCTCTAATTATATTTTCCTGTAAGCATTATGGATAGTTTCTGATGAAGAACCAAAAGTTATTTATCTTAATTTAATGCTGCATATTGAGCAGTGGATGATGTAAAAGCCATATATGAGATACATAGGCTACATGAGGAAAAATGCATTGCTGGTTGGCGCCACCTAACGTGCAGGCGTGAATTAGCAGAAGGCGATCAATCGTTTCGCGCTCGGTGTGAAAGCAACATACATCGGTGATTCGCCTCGCTTTTTCGCATCGCGCTCAGTGTGAAACGGCCTTAGCAAGCACTTCTAAAATCCCTCAATATAAAACCTCAAAGAATCTAGCAGCTTGAGTTAACTGAATTGTTGGATACAATCACACTGCTGCCAGCAAGAACAAACAACCAATCAGCACAATTAATCACAGATGTAGTGTAATTTATATCATTGACCTTAAAAGTGTTATGAATAAGTGTTATTCCTCACTCAAGCCATGGCTCATTTCTGTTTAATGTCTGTCATGAGACACTGCTACTATCTATAGGCAGTGCTATCTTAGTAACAAAACCGGACCCCAGCACATCATGCGCCAGCTGGAGGGAGGACAGTTTTGTTAACTGACACGCGAGGGACATTTCAGTGTAAATGCCAGGGTAAGGTTAGAGTTTTGATGGATATTTTGTAGACAATTGCTCACCGTTAAAACTAAATGTCTTGTGTTTTAAACAACTGTATTTATAACCAAAGAGCACAGGACCAATAATCAAGCAGGCTGCTAGACATGGATACTGTCAAGGTAAGAGTTGGAGACAGTGTCTTTGAAACAAACAAGTCTCTACTGCTAAGAGAATGCGAATACTTCAGGGCTCTTTACAGATCAGGGATGGTAGAGTGCCATCAAGAAGAGATTCACGTGAGGAACCTCAAAGCTCAAGGCTTCATAATCATGCTGGCTGTGGCCAGTGGTGAGAGACCTATTCTAAACGGCGAGGAGATTTTGGAAGCCATTGAATGTGCTGCCTTCTTCCAGGCTGAACCTCTTGCAAAGCATCTTCAGGATCTTCTCAACTCTGACAACTGCCTGCTCATGTACCAAGCCTCAGCCACCTATGGCTTATTGGAACTCAGTGAGAGTTCGGCACAGTTCATCCGCAATATGTATCGTGACCTGCAAAAGGACTTGAAGAAACTTCCTCAGGAGCTGATTGAACATGTGGAGTCTCTGGTTCCTAGTGCATTTGTGGCTGTGGGTTCCCACTCCACATGCTCTGTGGATGAGCTTCCTCTTGCCGCCACAAGGACAGTATGTTACCTTGATGAGGATGATGAAGAATGGAAGGTCCTCACTGCCTTGCCAATGGAGGCCAGCACCTCTCTGGCAGGTTTGAC
This sequence comes from Schizothorax lantsangensis, assembly GCA_027422415.1. Classification (NCBI taxonomy): domain Eukaryota; kingdom Metazoa; phylum Chordata; class Actinopteri; order Cypriniformes; family Cyprinidae; genus Schizothorax; species Schizothorax lantsangensis. Next base: position 14,761,060 of record CM049854.1, on the reverse strand, counting down.
CGTTTTGGACAACCGACTCTACGTTGTTGGAGGTGTGCACGGTGTTGACAAGAGGCCTGTCGATGCTAGCTTTTGCTATGATGTTGTCACCAACACCTGGAGTTTGCTGCTAGGTCCCAGACAGCCCAGGTACAACTTCACCCTAATTGGGATAGAAGGTTGCCTCTACGCCATTGGAGGAGAGTCTGGAAGAACCACCATGTCCTCGGTTGAGATATATAATGTTCCCACAAAGGAGTGGAGCTTTGCAGCACCTTTACCTCGACCGTTCGGTGGGGTCGCATGTACCAAAGCCATGAGCCGAATTTTTGTGTGTCTGTGGAAGCCAATGGAGACTAATGAAATCTACGAATACATCCCAAACCAGGATGTTTGGGTTCTGGTGAGCACACTTCTGAAGCACCAGAGCTACGGACACTGCATGGTGGCCCACAGGGACAACCTCTACGTCATACGCAATGGACCCCAAGACGACTTCCTGCGCTGTTTGATGGACTGCTACAACATCACCACTGGACAGTGGACGTCAATGCCTGGGCATTATGGGAACAGCAAAGGGGCACTGTTCACTGCTGTAGTGAGAGGCGACTCTGTGTTCACACTGAACCGCACCATGACTCTGGAGTACGCCATCGCAGGGAACATATGGAAACCTTGTAAGCAGATGAAGGGTTTTCCTAGGAATGGATCTGTGTGGACATTTCTACTCAGGATTCCAAAGGAGAGGAAAGAAGTATCTTAAATAGACAGAACCTTATTAGCAATATTAGTGGATAATAAATTGTTTTTAGGCCATTCACAGTGAACATGAATTTTCGGCACAAGATTTATCCCTATGGCCTTCACAACAAAAAGTCACAAAAGAGTGCAAAAAGTCACATTGCTTTGAAATTATTTTTTATTTTATTTTATTTTTATTTTACAATAAATGCACTGCATTGCATTTGTTTTTTATAAAAACATTTCTTTATATTTACATATTTTGTTATTATTTTTATTTTATTTTATTTGGTAAATCGTAAATAGATTTAAATTTACTTTTCATCTTCCATTCCAAGAAAGTGACAACTTTTTAGCAGGTGAATTTTGTACTATTATTTACTCCCCTTTATTTTGTTCCAAGCCTGTCTAACATTATTTCTTTTGCAGAACACAAAAGAGGATAATTGAATGAATATCCAGTTGGATGAATTCAATACAAGCTCATGGTAAAGTTTACTTGGAAAATCATGACTCATGGTAAATTTCTCTTGGAAATTATATGTCTAGCTTGGTGGAAACGTTTGCTGACCCTCTTGGGTGCCTTATTAAATGTTAAAATGAGTCACAATGTGCTTCCATTGTATTAAATTCACCCGCCCTGATATTCAGTAAATTATTTCCTTTTGTGTTTTACAGAAGAAAGACAGATATGGGTTTGACACAACATGAAGCTAAATGAACAAAAACTACATTTTAATTTCTCTTTAAATCCTTATTGTTAGATGAGTTGCATTTAGAATTAGAACTACAACATTTTCTCACAGAATGATGAAAAAGTATGTTACACAGTGTAAATGGCTTTATCCCACTGTTAGCGGTTTCCATCATCTCTTGTTGTAAATAGATTTTTTGTTTATAATATCTTTGTTTTCAGTGGTCATCTCATATCACAAGTTTGTATTATTGCTGTATCTCATTTTGGCATGTTCAGATAGGTTTATGAAATGTTACTTGGCACAAAGGCACCTTGCATCTTGAAATGCATTTAGGGACAGTTCTTTCAGAGCATGATTGTGTTGCCAAGACTGAAAGGGCAGAATTCAGATGCTGACATTTTGCTTGTGTCATGCTCTTAAAACTACCCAAGGTGACACTTTCATTCAACAGTCGTGAAACTTTGAGCTCTTTAAGAGTAATGTTCTTTACTTAAGACAGATTAAAGTAGCATTTCATGTAATTTTAAATTATTTTCTGACACCACATAGACTCGACTCTTATAATCTGTTTAGACCATTTCCTGAAGTTCTAATAAAATATTAATTTCTGTTTGTTTTCAATGAGACAATTATTATTGTGGAGAATGTGGAGTTACTCAAGACTCTGCAAGGCTTTTGATAGGATTAAATTACATTGCATAAGCACCATTGCATAGTTTGCAAAAGTATTTTCCTCTGACTATTTAGTGCAATAATTTGTAAAAATTGGATGTTACCATCAAAGGAGGGCATAACAATATTGGGTAAATTCAGCAGTCTTTTTATCTACTGCAGTGACACAGAGGTCCTCAGTTATTGGGACGGATAGAAGAAACTGCCAATGAGCATGAAATTCTACTGCCAAGTAGAATGAGCTCCATGGGTAAGAGCTAAATACGTTTAGACTGAAAATAACATCATGTGGGTCACCTCAGGACAGAAACATTTTAGTGCCTCATCCAAACCATGCTAGGAACTCGATGGGATGAAATGTCAGTACAAATGGAGCAGTGTGTGTCACACATCACATACAACTGGCACAATCTGTCACAACTTGAACCTTATTATTACTCTTTACTTATTATTAGGTTGGTGATTTGTAGCATTCTGACATCTTACTATTTCTGTATGTACAAAATAAAAGTCTTGTTGGCTGGATCTAAAATGAGCATTTGACAATACCAAATTAAAAAATAAAAAAATAGCACTTAAAAAGTTAGAACTTTTTTCTTGTATTGTTGCTCCATGTGGAGGAAAACAAAATTTAAATTTAAAGATAACCAAGCCCCACCAAAAATGGACCTACTTGTATGAAAAGTGTGCAATACAGTTGCTAAATCACTTGTTGATTTGCTACTCTCGATTTTTCTCGTTTTCAAATCTGCATGCAAAGTCATAATGAAACGGAAGTAGCTTTTCTTCCGTATTACAACATATAGTAGCCTGTGACTTTTTTTCCAAAAAAAAACTTTTTCTTGCTCAAAATTGTGATATAAACTTAGAATGAACTAACATTTCTGAGAAAAAAATGCAGAATTGTGAGATAAAACTTTTTTCTAGTAATTCTGTTTATTTCTCACAATTCTGACATTTCAGAATCATCTCAGAATTGTGAGATTACATCTTGCAGTTTGACTCTTTTTTCCTCTGAATTCTGAGTTTACATCTCACAATTTTTTTTATCTACCAGGGAATAAGAAAGTAATTACAACATTTTAGCTCACAATTCTGCCTTTTTTCTCTCTCAATTCAATTGTGAGTTTATACAATTCTCCTCTCAGCTTTGCAAGTTTGGGAGGGGGAAAAAGTGAGATAAATGACCAATTAATTACCTTTTTTATTTTCTATCCATGGCAGAAACAAGCTTTCACATCTGAGGGAAACAGATTATTGAAAAAGAAAAATGTAGGGTGGAGTCTTGTTTCTGTGCAGCGGTTGATTGGATGGAGGCAGATTCTGAATGCAAGCTTGTAGTTAATTGTAAGAAAGGGGTGGAGTTTAAGTGGAAACAATGATTGGAGAAGTCTGTCACCAGAAGATAAAGTCATTTTGATTAAGAATGAATTAATTGTTCACAATAAGATCAATAACATGCATTTAGGGTGAATTTTTATTTCATGCCAACTTTATCACCTAAAACATTCCCATGACGCCCGATCAGAAAAGGATACCACTTGTAAGCTGCTCTCAATTGTGAGGACCGCCGCTAATGTAAACTATTTGCCTCCAAAGTATAAAGTCACTTCAATCTTGTTTTAGTTTCACTTCGCCCTGGGTGATTCAAAACTAGCCTATTGATCATTGCATGATTCAAAGCAGACTTACAAATGAGCTTATTTACTGTGAGTTCACCCTTTTGTTTTAGACAGAGAAACAACATCTGACAGACCACAATGGCTCTCTAAACAATGCATGGAGTCATTCCCATGGTCGATGGAGGTTAACTCCGAAGGCAGTCATCTGAGGTCAGGCTTTTCTCAAGGGTATGCGTCGATCTCTGCATCTGTCCACTATGTGCCAAAGGTGGCAGCTAGATATCTCATAGGGCACATGAGGTCTCTCAATATAGCACCATTTGTGCCAGGCCAGAAGAGCCCCGGGGTGAGACAGCATGACTGTCTCAATCTATTCAAATGATTTCAAAATGACATGTCAGGACGGTAATGATAGTTTGGATTTTTATAGGAATATTGCTGCTTTCACCCTAATAACAGCTCTGGATGCACATGTTTGTGGCACTAACGCTTTTGCTTAGCCGCTCAGCTATGGTATGCAGCGGTCTGGCGGCCTCGTGTACTGAAAGCACATGCACTCGGCCACCTTGTGACCTCAAACATTTGGGGATGAGCAAATAAAACGCATTCCACAACAGCTTAATTGGTTGTGTGTAATGAGAGACATGTGCCAAGCATGTGTTTTGGCCTGACCGCTCACTTCAATGAGCACCCACATGTAGGATCTTACAATCAGTGTATCCACCTCTTTTTAAATGTGAGAGCGTATGCAGCTATTTGTAACTGTGCGAGGCTTCCGGTGTCATTCGCTTCCAGTTATTTTTAGCTTGTTATGCTGCTTGATTTTGCAAACTAGTATTTCAGTCATGACATGATTTTCCAACGCTATCTCACGGCAATTTGTACGTATTTTACGAGGTGGCTAATTCGTACGACCTCACTCGTACGATTTAGTACGATTTGTCTAAACCCCAGTGACGGGTAGGTTTAGGGGCGGGGTTAGGTGTAGGTCATTCGTACAAATTCATACGAATTGGCAACTCGTAAAATAAGTACGATTTAGCAAAAATCATACAAAATCGTATAAAATCGTACGAGTGAGGTCGTACGAATTTGTACGAATTAGCCACCTCGTAAAATACGTACGAATTGCTGTGATATCGGGCTGGATTTTCAGTCAGTAGTTTTTAACACACATTATATGAGCGATATAAATGTAAATATAAATGTAAAAAGAAATGTAAATCTTTTGTTAAACCAAAAGAAATACAGAGAAGAAAACATGCTGCAGAGCAAAGTACGAAGACATGCTCTGCTGAACCCCAAAAGTGTACAACAAAAGTAGCAGATCTAGACAGGTGGTGCTGGGGAGGAGGAGGGCTAGAGACATGACTGAGCTTCAAGTCGAACTTTATAAAAAGAAGCAATAGATTTGCTGGAGAACCGACAGCCAGTCAGCAGCACGGAAGAGTTTCATGACTGAACTTGGTATTTATCATATTATTTTAATTTGTTATGATAATCATAAGCACAGTTTGTAGTACAAATACTTTCACTGTTTACTGCACTTTGTTATTTTTCGAGTTATTTATCTAGATCAGCTAATGAATCAGAAGTCTCACATCTTCAAAGAAAACAACTTCTGCTTTGCAAAATAAGGTGGATAGGCATCAAATCACCATACTTAAAAATGTATGGTGTTTTGTAGTTGTTAGTAGGCTACACTACATTCTAAAAAAAGTCCATAAAAAATACTGTAAACATGAAGTAATTTTCCATATAGATTTTTTTAAGATGTTTTACATATTTTGAATTATGCACTGCATTTTATTTTGTTTTATGGATGAAGAAAATGTTCATAAAAAGAAAAAGTACTGTTAATTTTCTGCCAGGACATTGGGCCACATTCACTAAGCATGTGTGCACACAAATTTGTGCGTGAAACCTGTGTACGAACGCTTTCACAAACAAATCATGATTCACCAAAAACTTTCGTATTCAAATTTATTCTAAATTTACAAAGAAATGCAGGAACAGCTGAAAGCACACATACACAAAAAGGCAGGAGAATTCATCACAATACAATTTCTTATCGCTCATATCTTCAGTAGCATTTCATAACCTTTCATAATTCTTGATCCAAAAAAAGCAGCAAATGTCCGTAAACACAGACTAATTAAATTTGTATTAACATGTGGGAGTCTTCTTGCATTACTCTGTGGAGATTCATAATGCGTTGTATAAATAGACTCAGATTTGTGATTTACAATTTGCAAAGTAAATTTTTTGTGAACAAGTTTGACTCAAAAAACCCAGAGATTAAAGACTCAACTCAAACGATTAATTTGCAAATCCGATATCGCTGACCTACATGTAGCTTACGTTTCCTGCTGGGCTTTTTCTTTTCTTTTCACACTTGCAAATGTGAGGAAATGGTCACTGTGATGCTATAGTGTTGTACCAAGGGTTAGCTAGGATTCATTCATTAATGATGAATAAAATATTTCTTATTGTAATATATTCATTGTAACTTCTCTATACACTCTTTGTTGTATAAGCATCACTATCAGTTATGTCCAGATGTCCACAAACATTTTCTGCATTTGTTTTTTAACAGCAAAGTGGGCATTATAATGGCAGGATAATATGCCTTTGCATCTCTTTTGCTTCTTATGAGTGTCGCATTTCAATATAAGCCCCTCCAGCAACAAAGTATGTAGGCCTACTAATGTACTTGATTTCCTTTATTGTTCGCATCAGTGAGCATTGTTGCCTGTGGAAAACAAGAATATAGGGATTAAGCCTTTTAAGGGTCAGAAAAATTGGCCTTACATGAACCAACTGAGTAAACAAAGTCCTTTTCATGCTCTTGATTTGATTGCTAAGCTTATTTGGGAATCACATATAGCTTGTTTATTGTTTTGCTGCTCAAGTCCCACTTAAGATATAATGAAATGGCCAAGCTTTCTTGTTCTTCTTCTAATGACATGGTTTGAACATACAGCAGAGCTTACCAGTTTTGTTTTGGGGAAACGATATCCAGGCTTTTACGTTAACAATGGTAGATTAGTGCTGAATGACTACCACTTCATTGGGTGATGTGTGCACAGGATGTGTGCACTGACAGATCTGAGCGGACACACATGCCTTGAGGCTTGCAGGAAATGCTGGCTATTGGTCAGGGTCAAATGTTACTGACATCATCACATATGAGCGACGTGTCCAAACAAGTGGGCTACGTCCTCATTGACCTCCTTCCTTTGGATAGAGAACCAGATGCGACTATTTCAAATATTTATTTGAGGATCTGTCAGGGTCACCACTTAATGGGGAAGGAAGTGTTCAGAAATATCAGCATTGTATTTCTGTCTTTTCCCAGACATGAACATCTGCCATTAAGAGAGATGAATGAAGTGCATACAGCACTTTTTTAAAGAGACAAATCCCATATCCAAAAGATATGAATCGTACAAATAGATCGTAGAATAGAAATGTAATTTATATTGACAAATTTTTATTAGTATAAATAATACAACAAAAAATGTGAAAGGGTTGCAAGTAAAGATGTGGTCACATTTACAATTTCTCTATGAAATTTTGCAAGCAAAATCCACAATCAGGAGTTTCTCTTGAAGGCGAAGAAGTTCTCCATGCTAATTAATTAATAAATTTTATTTATATTGTAATTGTGCCTGAAATTTGTTAAGAGCTCACACAGATGTCACTTTAAAATCAAGCAGCTTTCTGTTTGGGTCACGAATTTGCATGACTAACTCCAACACGAGCAAATTCTGCATGGTAAACTTTTTCGCCCTCATGCGAAACTCCTGATTGTGCAGATTCCTATTAAAATTAACAGATTCTGCTTGCAAAATTTCACAGAGAAAAGGTTAACGTGACCGCAGCTTTACTTGCAACCCTGTTACCCATTTTTGGTTGTATTATTTATTTATTTTATTATTTCGTATTCTAAAATTTGCGTGTTTAATTTTGAGGTTCATTAAATTGTTTATTTATTTATTTTTTAGTATTATGTTAATCACCAGGTCCAAATGTTCATAACAGGGTTGCGAAATGGAAAATCTCACAACAGGAAAGAATGCCCTCATTTTTAGTAGTTTCAGGCCCTGATGTGTGTGTTTTCAGGGAACGTGTCCAACCAGAGCCCAGCTGTGACAGATGACAATAACAAACTCCCAGCAGGCGTGTGGAAAACAGGAAGAGGTGCTGGACGGTAAAGGGGGATTTAGGGTCCATGCCTCACAACAGGAAGTTCAGGGGGAAGCAGACAATTTTGTCAGTCTCCCTGTTTTGATGAGGTCACTTGGTCCAGGCTAGCTTGTATTTGTCAGGACAATGACCATTTTAGCTGCTGAATATGATTTGTAAGGCAAACAATGAATCTGATTCCACAATTGTTAATGCTAGAAAAGGCCTTTTGTGTATATTATAGAATTAGTATAAATTGTTTTGTCTGAATGCACAATACTGATTAAATGCAATGTGTTTTCTCAGTGTTTGTTTACATCGGAACTAGTGACTATGCTGAGTATTTAAATGATGTTAGCTCGCGAGTAGTAAGACTACTGCTGCAGTGGGGATCAAAGTAGGGAATTGGGTCAAACTAAATAAAGCCATTGCCACTGACATGGGCGGAACAGGTCACACAGTTACATGGTCATTACAGCTTCTGTTACACTTACTCCAAAATTCACCCTAGGTTGACCCTATTCTGACTCCTCAGATTGAGTCACATGGTAACAGAGGTCAAAGGCAGCTTGATGATATTTGAGCCGGCAGTGTCAATTGCCCACTCTTTTTTTTTTACTGAGATACTACACCGACCTAATGAGTGATAGCAATGACATCACATGTGCACATATTAAAGTTACATTTTAATAAAGCCTATTCACACAAATAAACAAACAAAAAATCATTTCACAAGCATTATTTACCTTGATTTTGGGAGAGATATTGAATCAGTTTTACATGTAATTTATATTTTTCTATATTTTAAAAGTCTGGCTCTGAAACTATGTAAAGATTTCTGATGACTCCATTTTCAACATCCTGTGTCAAACTGATTTTATGCTTTCCTTCTCTCTACCTTTGCCAGAAAGTTGCTCATTCAGCTGTCATGGGACACATGCGTGGGGGTGCAGGGGTCTCCATTTGTCATGAATGGCTCTAAATGCAAACGAATGCGCTGCATAAGGGAAAGGAGGGGGAGGGTCAGGAAGCGGCTTCATTCAAGTGCGTCTTTTGACATACATAAGGTGTTCATTACCAACACTGTGGTTTGGAGTTCATCCAGAAAAGAGGCTCTTTATTCACCTACTTCACACATACAAACGACTCAGTCATCAAATGCATCTACAGGAAAGTCCAGTTATGTTGTGTTCTTATCTTATTTTTTGAAAGATTTTCCTCACTTTATACAGATAGACAGACAGACGGACAGACGGACAGATGGACGAAGGGACGGATCGCTAGACAGACAGACAGACAGACAGACAGACATAGATAGATAGATAGATAGATAGATAGAATTTTGATCAAATTTACTGATGATTTGATGACAAGTCTTTAACATGTATTTTTGCTGAACTTGCATGACTGGAAATGGCTGCGAGGCATTTCCAAGATGGTCTCTGAGTGGACTGACTGGCTTTCAGAAGGACTTTGATTTATTGCTGGGTCAGTCCCTCTGGAGCACCCTGGGGTTAAGAGTCCCGCTCAAGGACACAATGGAGATAGTTCATGAAGAACCCCTCGCTGACTGAACCGGCTGAACTCGGTCATAACATAATCCTGGATATTTCACCACAAGATTAGACCACATCCAAACTCAGCATCACCAGTCTGGTTCATTAGGCTAATATGACTTTAACTCACTTGTTCTTTGTTTACCATCCCTAGACATAGTAAAGAGACAGTGAAGAAGCACTGGACTGAGTGTCAGCCTTTCACAGCTGGCTCTGAGTGTGCAGAGAAAGAGAACAGGCCATTCTGACTCAGCCTGGCACCGCCGGGCTGTGAGCGACACTGACAGAGTGCTGTGAACTCACTCACCCATCTATAGCGCTGCACAATGATCTGTATCCCTTAGACAAGGCCATCAATTCGCTGATAGCAGACCGTATGAGGATTTGTGCTTTGCTGCCTGCTCCACATATGCTGTGGTGTGGCAATAGATCAAGGCAGGAGGATTACGGTTAAATAACCTGTCATATCAAACGGGCTAAGAGCTTTGGGACAGACAAGAAGGAAGTGACATACAATCCATTGACAATCCTCTTGAGTCAGATTTTATGAATACCTATTGACCTACTACACTCGCACTGATGGTCGAATACCGGAGCGGAGCTTATTTTAATGAGCATATTGTTGAGTCAAATGGGAAGCTTTTGTGAGAAAAGTCTCAGGAGTTTTATTTTTGTGCTGAAAACTGATAGGTAGTTTGCCAGGAGGTGTTCAGCTCTCTGAGGAAGTATTATCCAGTCTGGGTTTCAAAACGTACCATATTGTTTGTCTTTTTGTTCAGATGAAGCTGTGGCTAACTAAAGGGTCATTGCTAGAGTTTTTCCCAATAAGCTTTGTCATGCTGCAGGATGTTTTAAAATTCTGTTCAGCCCGAAATGAAAATTCTGTCATCATTTACTCACCTTCAAACTTGTATTATGCAGAACTCAAAAGAAGATATTTTGAAGAATGTTGGGAAACTGTTTTGATGACCACTGACTTCCATTTTTATGGACCAAAAAAAAAAAAGAAGAGACTTTTCTTAAAATATCTTCTTTTATGATCCACACAATTTTATACAGGTTTGGAACAACATGAGTCAGAGTAAATGATGACAGAATTCACATTTAATAAGCTGAGATAATGATCCAAAACTGAATTCAATGAAATTTGATTCGTTTTAGCAAATTCATTTGTTTATATTTATTTTCAGTTAACTGATTGAGGTGGAAAATCATTTGTTTTAATCAATTAATAGTGTCTCTGTTTTATCACTTTTTAAAATTTATTTCTTTTTTCTATTTTACTGTGTAAAATATATTTTGTTAAAGCTGAAGTGTATAATTTCACCAAATGAAAATGCAAAAATATCAACTGTTTTCAAACAGGTTTCCCCCAACCATCTTCCATTGGCCAGACATACAGATAGCTCCGCCTCTAAACTCACACTATTGGTTCAGCCAACTGTTGCTAAATCAAGCTGGGATATGTTTCCCAAAAGCTGCTTGGGATTCACAAACAAACAGAGAAATGTTTTGAAAATGCCATAGAAACAAAATGTTTACACTTTGTAGAGAAAATCAACCTCTAATGGTTTACTTATTTGTATATTAAAATAATTATTTTTAAAAATAAAAAACAACACACTTCAGCTTTCAGTACTGTTGCCAGACTGTGGTTTCTAAGTTACATAATAAGGGTGTGTTATGTGTAGCATAGTTAGTTGTATTTTTGTATTAATTACTGTTGTATTAATGATAACGTATGCATTTTGTACATCTGAAAAGATTTTATATAAATATTAGATAAAAACATAAACAAAAATAAAATATGTTGCCATCGCAACTTACTGAAACATGTTTAAACTGAAGTACTAAAATTACTAAAACTATTTATATGAAATTATTGCTAAAATATTACTATTAAATTATTACTAAAACTTAAACTAAAAATAAAATGAAAACGGAAAATAAAAAAGCTAATTCTAAATATTAACTCTTTCCCCACCAAACATGGAATTTTCCGGGACTCCACATTTTCAGTGTTATATGCTAGGGGGCGCTATTACGTATTCCTGAATGAGACCAGAATCTCCTGATCAAAAACATAGGCGAGGAAGACGCAGAAATGAGCAATTTCATTTGTAAGCAGATGCATATGAAAAATAATGCAATCATCAACAATAAAAACATGTAAATCAAAACTACCTGAAGTTATAGAATGAAATGTTGATCCAGGAAGTGGTAAAGGACTGTGCAAGCCGCAGGGTTTAATTTGGTTTTGTCTGTGTATGTGTTTTTGTCTCTCAAAACCATGAGTACCATTGACTGTCATTATATGACTGACAGACTGCAACGGTTTGAGTTAAAACTCTTCGTTTGTGTTCTACTGAAGAAACAAAGTCACCTACATCTTGGATGCCCTTGGGGTGAGCAGATAAACATAAAATTTTCATTTTTGGGTGAACTATCCTTTTAATAAATACTATAACAGCGTATAAACTAATACTAAAATAACACCTTTAAAAACATTTTGCATAGTTTCATTAACAAAATTGCATCAGTGTGGTTAGCTATTCACTTTATTAGATTATAGCCAACTGTGTAGCTATTTTTTTTAATTATGAGTAGCTTGAAGCTTGGAAAGTTCAAATTAGCTTTCCCAACACTGCTAACCAGGCCAGGCTGGGACATGTAGACACACACAAACTCCCTCCAACCCAAGAAACCAGCATAATCTCCGATTCAAGTCCTGAATGACATCTCTTCCTCTCGCTCACTCTCCAACAGAATGACCTCATGCCGGAAACCAAGCGCTCCGCCACCCTGAGAGAGAGGAGGCCTTTTGTTTGTGAACACAGTGGGCCCCTCAACAATCACCCAGGAATTCTCACCCAGACAGGCAACAGATGAAAGGGCGGGAGGGGAAGCCGGAGAGATGGCAGAGAGTTATTGTACCAATAAGCAACCTCGCACATCACCGGCAATCATTTACCGCTGGCATTCGCTCGCAGACATTCCGCTAATTGACAATCTGACACATTGATTCCCAAGTAAACAACTTTAATCATATTGGCAAGAGATATAAATTATGACAAGTCAGCCAAATCAACTATATCTAGTCCGATCGGCTGCAAAACAATGCACAATTGACGTCGAAAGGCATTTTAAAGCGGTTTGTTTCCCACAAGACGAGTGGGACCAGAGCTCCGGCAGAGCTCCAGAAATTCTCCTCACCATCCAGCCGCTAACAAAGGTTTCTCTGAGGTAACTACGATGACCTCACTCACTTACATGGTGGGTGTCGGGGTCCATTTTAAAATGCCCTTTTCACATGGTGTGTTTTCTTAAATCTTTGGGCTCTCCAAGGGAGCCCGGCGCAAAGCCACCTCCCTGGAGCCAAAATGTCTGGTGAGCTCCGCAGAGGAACAAGCAGCAGTTTTACACTGACAGGTCCTGTCGAGTTTAGAAATAAAACCCTCATCCATCAAGTTCTCCACGGTCTTGAGTATCGTCAGACAAGACCGGTGTTGTTCGCAATCACCCTTCACAACAATGTGCAGAGTGTTCAGTTCTGTTTGCCTTTCCCTCATAGAAAGGCTTTATTTATAGGCTCTATCTGAGGTAACTGAAAATGCGTATGGCTCAAACAAATGTTGCATTAAGATACTGCGGTTGGCGTGTTTGATGTGCTACAAAGTTGGCAATGAAGAAGAGAACACTGTCAGAATGTTTAAAGGTAGATGTCTTACTGATGGCTTTTGAAAGTCGATCTTCATGGCTTCAAGCGGGGCTCTATTGAATTACTCCGTCTGTGCTTAAAGTCAAGCTGCATCAGCTGCTAGCTAATTACTTTTGACTTATTAATGATAATGTCACTTATAATTTGCACTTTCAAGAGGAACATTTTGTTGCTCATTAGTCAAAGCTCAGGAGACTTAACAGCTCTGTTAGGTAGTTTTGAGACCTAATAGTTAGGCGTTAATATTTCATTTAAATATCGTCTCTTTCTCAGATGTTTCTTTTGCAATTCCTGAGGAGAATAAAAATGAATGTGGCAACTGTTGACATAGTAAGCACATAGAGTTAAAATGCATAGCTCAGATAATTTGGTGTTGGAACTTTTGACAAGAGCCTTTGAGTGTTTATTAAAAATCTGTGGCTTTTGATCACGACTCCCGTATCTCCATAAAATCTGAGCGCAGAGTGTCTTCTGAAACTCTGAAGTAGACGTATTTAAGATTAATGTGGTCTTTTACTCAAATGAAAAGCATAGGAAGTAGGAGACACATACATTTCAATTTGCACTCCATTTGATCTCATTCTGTCTACTACAAGAATCATCTGATCTCATTAGTTTTCATTCGTATGAAGTGTTTACATTTTGGATATATCCTGAAAAGTACATTATGCATATTGGAAGAACTTAAAATGTAAAAGTATTTAAATGGGTACAGCAATTGAAGTGTCATGAATCTTTCTATTACATTTTTAAATAAATAATATAGTTAGATTTTACTATCATTTTACTATCAAGAGCAGTAAATGTAACTTGGTTAAGTTATTGAATCCTTCTAAACAAGCTGAATATGGTACCTGTTGACCACCCCCACCCCCACAAAAAAATGCACTACTGTTCAAAAGTTTGAGGTCAAAAATATTTTTTCAATAATGCATTAAAATGATAGTTCACCCAAAAATGAAAATTATGTCATTAATTACTCACCATCATGTCGTTCCAAACCTGCAAGACTTTTGTTCATTTCAGGAACACAAATTAAGATATTTTTGATGAAATCCGAGAGCTTTCTGACCCTCCATAGACAGCAACGCAACTGATACGTTCAAGACCCAAGAAAGGTAGTAAGGACATTGTTAAAATAGTCCATGTGACATCCAGGGGTTCAACCGTAATTTTATGAAGCTACGAGAATACTTTTTGTGTGCGAAGAAAACAAAACTAACACCTTTTTTCAACAATTTCTTCTCTTCTGTATCAGTTGACGTGTGTTCACAAGACAACACTTTTTTGGGTGAACTATCCCTTATAGATGCATTAAATTGATGAAAAGTAACATTAAAGACAGTTACAAAGATTTTTATTTCCAATTAAGTGCTGTTCTTTTGAACTTTCTATTCACCGAAGACTGTATCAAGTGTGAATATCTGCGAATGCTAATTGGATCATGTTGGCAATCAACAACTGAGATATTAAAGAGATCTCATTTATGATTTTTCTTTTTGGACTGTAGCTGTCGAATCCCCCTTAACTGTAAATAAGACTATTGAGCATTCACATTTGTATGAGAGAACACTGAACAACACGGGGAGAGAGAGAGAGAGAGAGATTTTCTCATTTACTGTAACTGTGACACGTCTGTAATGGAAGCAAACCAATGATTAAATAATCATCGGCCTTTATGCAGTTCCAGTTTTCTTTTCAACAGAGTTTCTCTCATCTGGATTTGCACGAGTTCAATATTCAGGTGGAAAACATTCAATCATAGGAATGAAGCCAATCCCTGGCCTTAATGTAACTCTATGACACAATACCTGTGGAATCTCACAACATAGAACACAATGGATATCCAAGGCGCATGCCAGAGTGGAACACTGAGACCCAAACATTCCACCCCCTTCCCACTGTATACAGCACTGCTGCTGGAACTGCTAAACCCAAACCCTCACATTTAATAAGAAATCATGATACTGTGCTGGGAGAATGAACTCTCCATCAAAATTTAGAGTGACACCTGTAACCGTCCTAAGTTTTGGGTTTTACCAAGTTCTGAATTATCACAAAGCAGGTCTGAATGATTAGAATTATGGTTGATATAACAGGGCTCTAGACTGCGACCAAAATGGTTGCATTTGCGACCATTTTTTGAGAGTGAGCGAGTAAAAATTTGAAGTGGTCACACTTGTGCGAGTGCATGGTCTGCGCTGCTCCAAAGCATCTGCTTCATACAGCGCGCGCTGCCAGCCGCAGCACATTGTAGCAGGATTTCACTGATCACTTGAAGAGAGGCGCTTTCAGCGCGAGCGCTTCAGTAGAGCCTGGTTTATACTCGCCGCGTCAGCACGAGCGTGAAGGTGTGCGCAGCGGATGGAGCACAATGGAGGATTTGATTTTCAAACTAAAGTAAAAGACCGCTCCTTAAACCAGAGAAGGTGAACATGTTGGTATTCTTGTAGAGAAAACACGCAAGTCCTGTCAGCGACAGCCAGTTTAGTTTCACTTTTCTTTTTGTTTTCGTTTTGAAAAGCTTGTTATCTTTGCTGTTTACCTCACATTAAGGTATGGAAGCTTTCCTTAATTTTTTTTATATTATTATTATTTGATTCCTCAGTGTTTGCTAAACATTCTGTAATTTATTAGTCTGTATATAATACAGCATGTGATGTGTCCTATGCCATGCCTCCTCTTATTCGTTTTTGTTAATAAAGGTTATGTAAGCTAGTTTGTCATTGTAACCTACTGTTTTATTGTTGTTGTGCTTTTTAATTAAGAATAACAATAAATCCATCTTTTGTTTTAGTCTTAAAAAGTGAAAGGTGTATAGATATAAGCAAAACAGACAATTATCTTTTCTTGTAAAACGTGACACCAAGATCGCGAATTTGAAAGTGAAAGTGAAAGCACACGAAGAGAGTAATTCCTGTCACAAAATTTAAATCACAAATAATACTGATGAAAAAGAACGGGTTGAATGTTGAACACTTTCGTTACCATATAACTATAAACTATGATATAAGTTCATCAGCATGCATTGATTAATCAAATGTTGTATCAAATAAATAAATATAAAAATTGCGACCAAATGATGTGCTCGTGCGACCAACTGAGAAAGTTAGTCGCACAAGTGCGACCAGTGGGAAGAATGAGTGTAGAGTCCTGATATAAGGTGAAAACTGACAAATAAAACAAGTTAAAGGAATATTTTATGGAAGCTTATTTCTGCCACAGGATAAACTAAAAGTCACAATTACATTTTTAAAAAAACAAAACAGACTTGTGAAATTTAAACTTAGAATTTTGAGAAAAAAGTCAGAATTTTGAGATAAACTTAGGTCCCGTTTACACTAGTGCGTTTTCGTTTTAAAACGCATAACTTTTGCTATGGTTACGCCTATTGTTTACACTATTCCGGCATTTTCGAGGTCGAAAACGGAGACTTTTGAAAACTCTGCAGACCCCATTTTAGTTTGAAAACTCCGGAGTTACGTTTCAGTGTAAACGGACCAAAACGGAGACTTTTGAAAACGATGGCATGGCTGCCCACTTTCGCTCTGTGTATCCTTGTGTAAACAATAACATCATGCTCATTGTTGTACCCCTAGATATGTATGGGTAGATTCCCCATTCGACCGCTCCAAGCATGTAGACGCGTCCGCCATCTAAATAATAGGGCATCTACCTATACATGTCTATGGTTGTACCTGCATGAATGGTCACGTGACATGCGTTTTCGGTTGTGTAGTGTAAACGGAGATCGTTTCTAAAACGCCGTTTTAAAACGAAAACACACTAGTGTAAACAGGGCCTTAATTGCAAGAAAAAAAAATCAGAATTACGAGTTTATCAGAATTCTCATAATTCTGACATTTTTCTTAGTAAAAAGGCCTTCAATAATATTCTGTGTTAAATACAAGTTAAACTCAGAAAACAACTTCAGTTTGAAACATGCACTATCAAATAAATTAATTATTCAGAAAGAATGCATTAAATTGATTAAAAAATGATTTGTAACATTTACTGATTCAAATAAATTGTGTTCTTTTGAGCTTTCTATTCATCAAAGAAAAAATGTATCACGGTTTCCACAAAAGTATTTTGCAGCACAACTGCTTTCAATATTGATAAGAAGAATTGTGTCTTGAGCAGCAAATCAGCATATTAGAATGATTTCTAAAGGATCATGTGACACTGAAGACTGGAATAATGATGCTGAAAATTCAGCTTTGCATCACAGAAATAAAATACATTCTAATGTATATTAAAATAGAAAACAGTTGTTTTGAATTACTAATATTTTAAAACATTACAGTTTCCCCCTGTATTTTTAATCAAATAAATGCAGGCTTGGTGAGCAAAAGAGACTGCATTCAAAAACAAACCAACCCCAAACTTTTGAACAGAAGACAGAAAAAAGGATAAACACTTTTAAGAGCCCTCCAAAAAGTGGCCTATAGGACACTAGTAAAACACCTACTTTAATATAAAGAAATATTTCTGTTTAATATGTTGCATAAGAAAAATTTGTATTTCTTCTGAACACATGACTACTTTTGAATAGCCGTCGAATAGCCGTCGAATAAATCGAACAACATTTATTGATGTTTCTACATCAACAACTCGTGGTGTGATGAAAGGAATCTACACTCTATTAAATCCTTCTGCTCCCCTGATCTGGAATTTCATATGCTTCTGTGTAGACCATTCTGGCTACCGAGGGAATTTACAGCGATCATAATCACAGCTGTTTACATTCCCCCCTCAAGCCAACACAGACCAGGCACTCAAGGAACTGTATGGGAATATAAGCGAGCAGGAAACCGCGCACCCAGATGCAGCGTTTATTATTACGGGGGACTTTAATAAAGCCAACTTCAGAACAATAGCTCCAAAATACTTTCAGCACATCACCATCAACACGCGTGGTGATCGTGTACTGGACCACTGCTACTCCCCCTTCCGGGACGCTTACAAATCCCTCCCCCGCCCACCTTTCGGCAAATCGGATCACTCCTCCGTTCTGCTTCTGCCTGCTTATAGGCAGAAACTGAAACGAGAAGCACCCGCCCTCAGGACAGTTCAATGCTGGTCGGACCAATCGGACGCTATACTTCAGGACTGTTTTGATCACGTGGACTGGGACATGTTCCGGGCAGCATCTGATGGTGACATAGAGGAGTACTCAGATTCTGTAACGTGTTTCATACGGACGTGTATAGAGGATGTAATTCCGACCAAAACAATAAGCATCTACCCCAACCAAAAACCGTGGATTAACAGCGATGTTCGATCAGCCTTGTCAGCGCGGACATCTGCCTTTAAATCCGGAAACACTGACGATCGGAAACAAGCCAGTTACGATCTCAGGAGATCCATCAAAGCAGCCAAACGACAATATAAAAACAAAGTTGAAGAACAATTCAACAACAACAACCCAAGAAGCATGTGGCAGGGCATCAACAACATCACAGGCTTTAAAGGGAATAAACCAGCTACTGTGAACATTGCGGCCTCTCTACCGGATGAGCTGAATACCTTTTATGCTCGTTTCGAGGCTCATAACACCGCCCACACAGAGTGCGCTCCCACAGCTGCTGCAGAAGAGGTGAGTCCACTATCCCTTTCTGTCGCGGATGTAACTCGATCCTTCAAACGGTTGAACATCCGCAAAGCTGTGGGCCCGGATGGCATCCCAGGCCGTGTGCTCAAAGCATGCGCTTACCAACTAGCCGGGGTTTTTACAGACATCTTCAATCTGTCCCTCTCTCAGTCTGTGGTTCCCTCATGCTTCAAAAAATCCACCATTGTGCCCATACCAAAGAAAAAGAAAATCACATGCTTGAACGACTGGAGGCCCGTTGCTCTGACACCCATCTTCAGCAAGTGTTTTGAGAAGCTCATCAGAGACCACATCTGCTCTGTGCTGCCTGCCTCACTGGACCCACTACAATTTGCATACCGCAGAAACCGTTCCACAGACGACGCTATTGCCTTCACCCTGCACACTGCTCTCTCCCACCTGGAAAATAAGAACACCTATGTGAGGATGCTGTTCGTGGATTATAGTTCAGCATTTAACACCATAGTGCCTGCCACACTGGTTGCGAAGCTCCAGACTCTGGGACTGAACAGATCTCTGTGCAGCTGGATCCTGGACTTCCTGACAGGCAGAAGTCAGGTGGTCAGAATGGGCAACAACACTTCATCTCCCCTGATCCTCAACACTGGTGCCCCGCAGGGCTGCGTTCTCAGCCCACTCCTGTACTCCCTGTACACACACGACTGTACAGCTACACACAGCTCCAACGTCATCGTCAAATTTGCCGATGACACAACGGTGATAGGCCTGATCACCGACAACGATGAGACGGCCTACAGAGAGGAGGTGAGTACCCTGACTAAATGGTGCCAGGAGAACCACCTCTCACTCAACATCGACAAGACCAAGGAGCTGGTGGTGGATTTCAGGAGACAGAGCAGAGAACACACACCCATCTCCATCGACAAGACACCTGTGGAGAGGGTAAACAGCTTTAAGTTCCTCGGCGTTCACATCACCGAGGATCTCACATGGTCCACTCACACAGACGCAGTGCTGAAGAAGGCACATCAGCGCCTCTTCTTCCTGAGATGGCTGAGGAAGTTTGGAATGAGCCCCAGCATCCTCAGATCCTTCTACACCTGCACTGTGGAGAGCATCCTGACCGGCTGCATCACCGCCTGGTTTGGAAACAGCACCGCTGGCAACCGCAAAGCTCTGCAAAGAGTTGTGCGAACTGCCCGCCACATCGTTGGAGGTGAGCTTCCCTCCCTCCAGGACATCTACACCAGGCGGTGTATAAGGAAAGCCAGGAGGATCATCAAGGACTCCAGCCATCCATCCCACAGACTGCTCTCTCTGCTGCCCTCAGGGAGACGTCTCCGCAGCATCCGATCCCGCACTAGCCGACTGAGGGACAGCTTTTTCCCTCAGGCTATCAGGCAAATGAACAGACAGAACTAATTCACCCTACATCACACTCCCACTCACACAACATGCCACGCACTGCACTTTACCGCCGTTCACTGGACTACACGCACACACTGCAATAATACAACCTATCTGCTATCACTGGATACCATACAATGCACATCCACGACATTGCATATGTATAATCTGTTGCACCTTTGCACAACTATCTACTGCACAACTAATCTGTTGTAAATCTATAATCCGTTGCCCTTAACATATCACAATGTTTAGATGTGTACATAATGTAAAATGTGTACATAGTGTATTGATAACTAAGACTGTCTTTATAGTACACTGTGTGTATTGAGTATGTGTATGTGTATTTTGCACATTGTCTTCTGTACAGTCTGTAAATATGTACTGTCTATATGTAAATTGTTCTGTTCTTTTGCACTGTTTGGAGCACGCTCTCAAGAATTTCACTCACCAAGGCACTTGTACTGTGGTGATGTGACAATAAAAGTGATTTGATTTGATTTGATTTGATTTGAGGGTTAAAAGGCCATGCTACCTAGCTAAACCATATAAATATAATTCAAATATTTAGGAACACTATTTATCCCAAATAGCCACCATTACTTATAACTGCTGTTTAATATAAGATCCTCAAAGTGTTAACCTGTTTGCTACTGCTGGTTACATGCTGCACAACATTTGTTTAGGTTTAGCTTACTAAAGCGCTAAAACAATGATTAAAGGCTGACAACAGTGTCTAAATCCTCTGAATTCCTTACTTTATAGCAATCTGTTCAGTTTGTTTTGTTCATCAGATACAATAAGTATTCAAAGTAGATCTATGCTAACTGCCATATGCTAACTAACATTTCAAAAGCTAAATCAACAGATTGTTGGCTAATCAAGGTGTCGTTGTAGAGCAATTGGCAACATTGTTGGTCAGTGTTTATGGAAATGAGGTTTATTTTCAGGTGTGAATGTCAAATTATCCTAACTGGAGGTCGTTTAGAGCTGTTAAACAGCATGTTTAAATGCTAAGTTAAGTTAGCATACAAAAGCAGGCTCCACCTATTTACATTTCTATACTGAAACATGAATGATGTTCTGTGGAAAGAGTCCAGCGCCCATTGGACATTACTTAATGCCATTTCGATGCTTAACGGTTATTCATATAGTGTAATGTTTGCTATGCTAGCAACCATTTGAAGGGCAGTCTGTCAGAGCAGGTTAGACTTCATTGCTATTGTTGGCGTAGATACCCCTGCCTTTGCATAAGCTTGCATTTACATTGAAATCATCAATAAAGCTGCGGTTATTTAGGGCTTATTTAAATTATAAGTGGAGCGTAATTATAGTGGGGCCCTTCTGAAAGTGTGGAGAGCCTGAATAATGAAGAATTACAGTCCTCTGTCCCTTTTTTCCCTCTTTTCTCAGTGCAGTAGTGTGGTTTGAGTCTCATGTCTGAAAATGATGGGGTGTAACATCTCTCTCCCTCCCTCTCTCTCTCCCTCCCTCCCTCCCTCTCTCTCTCCCTCCCTCCCTCTCTCTCTCTTTCCCTCCCTCCCTCCCTCTCTCTCTCTCTCTCTTTCCCTCTCTCCTTCCCTCTCTCTCTCTCTCTCTCCCTCTCCCTCCCCCTCTCTCTCGCTCTCGTTCTCCCTGGAACATCTAGTGCCAGCGTGTCCTCGATTCACCTGTCTGCCGTACTGCAGCACTCTTAAAGGAACACTGTCTCTGGCTTTTTCAAAATGTAGTCACGCTCTCTTACTACAGTCAGACAGTCACGCTTTGCTTCCTGCTGCCTACTACTGCAAAACTGGCAACAGCTCGGGTTTAAGTGATGCTACTCATAACAAGCATTTGCCCTGTAGTTGTACTTTTAATTTATTTTTTATGTTTTGTTTTTTTGGAAAGCAATGAATTTAGTCAAAACAAACAGGATGTGATACAAAGGGAATTTTCAGGCAATTATAAAAGGTTAAAATAGAAGGCATATACATGAAGTGAAATGTTTTCAAAACAAAAACAAAAATAATTGTATATATTTATATATATACAATGAATCTGAGACAAAAAAATCTAATATTATCTGATATTATATATATATATATAATATCAGATTTTTTGGTGTGTGTGTGTAATGTTAATATTATACATATAATATATATATATATATATATATATATATATATATATATATGTGTGTGTGTGTGTGTATGTGAATGTATGTATGTATATGTATATGTATATATATATATATATATATATATATATATATGTCAAGTTTTTTTTTTTCATCTGACACACCCTAAATGTGGGTCACTCTCTATCCAAGTTTATATCTGAGATAATTTATTCCTAATTAAACATTATGAGATTATGTTGAGTAAGATGTTAAATATACATGACTGAAATCAATATGCGTCTTGCTCTGTCTCACTCTTTAAATATCATTCTAATTTAAATGGGCGTAGTGGAGATATATGACCTCTGGTCTCTCTTTGTCTTTCTTGTCCCCTGTCCTTCAGGGCTCAGTGGGATGTCTGCAGACTTGCGACTGGCGGAGGAAGAGTGCAGCCCTCAGTTTTGTGTCTGTGAGTCTCTGTGTGTGTGTGTGTGTGAGAGAGAGAGAGATGGGACCATGGAGTGAGTTAACAGAGCGTCTGTGTGGCGCTGCCGGAGCTGCATTCTCCATCACCACTACGAACCCACTGACCTGCACACGCAGCCACGCCTTTCTCCCAAACTGCACGTTCACACAGACACGACACAACAGAGACTAGAGCACCCTGCTGGAGACACATGGAGTTGTCACTTTGGTCTAGTTTTTATTTATGCCTTTATTTATTTATTTTGTATTATTTTTTTTCAAAATGCATCATTTTCAATAATTATTATTTCACATAAGAAGCAGAACTGAAGAACACAGATTGGTTTGCTTATGGCAAGCATGCTTAAGATTTTGCTTGATCTAATATTCTGATATATCTGTGTGAATATTGTCCATATACACTTTTGCTCTTATTTTCATATGCACCTTGTAGAATTTGCTAAATGTTTATTCTTTATTACTATTTTCATTAATTTATGTTTTTAAAATATGAGGGGTCATAAAAATTACATTTGTTTTATTTAATAGTGATGATGAAGCTATTTTTGAGATTTAGGCACTAGTTGTCACACAAGGAAGAATCAGTAACTATAAAGTTTTTTACTAAAATGCCTTAGTTACACAAATGTTTGTTTTGCCTTTAAGTATGTTTTTATGTTGGTTTCAAACATATAATTTATATTTCTTTTTCATTTTAAATAAAAAAAATATTTTAATTTAATTATATGTGTGTGTATATATAATTATGTACCCTATACAATTATTATTATGCATTATATTTAGAATATTTATGTAATATGTAATATACAATATGTATAATAATAGAGAGAACAAATTAAATAATTATAAAAATTGATATATATGTGTGTGTGAGAGAGAGAGAGAGAGAGAGCATTGTCATATGCATGAATTATCTCTTTTCTTTCTACATATATTTATATGCATACTATATCATATGTATATGCTGTGTATTTATAAATAATATACAAAAAATATAATAATATAAATGTTTAAAATATATATAATATATAATAGGGAGCATGAATTATAGATAAATGTAGAAAATATATAAAAATAAATCTAAAACCATATATTCGATTTTTATTTATTCATAATCTATTGTTTTATTTACTGTATTTAGATTTTTTTATGGACGTATTAATTTATTTACTCATTATTATACAGATTCTGCAAGGGGTTTGCAAACTTATAAGCACAACTGTATCACAATAATGGCAGGTAATCACTTTTTTGTGCTTTGTTATCCACATCTATGCTTTCCTTCTTTGTGCATCTCCTTTGAATGTTATCCAAAGAGTAGTTTGTGCTTGCATCACCTTCTTATTTACTCTCCCCCTCTCCCCCTCTATCTTCTTTCAGAAACCACAGTTGCAGTGGAAAAGCGCAGAAACACAGAGACTCTGTGCCTGAACAGGGCTTCTTTTCTTCAAGAAACACAAACTGTTTTCTTGGCCTCAAAGGTCCAGAACAATTTGGGTCCTAGTGGACAACAAAATCTCTATTACATCCCCGTTTCCCCCGTCCGTCCAGCTCTGACTCACCCACATGCATTCACACTTGCATGGAGTAATTCAGGCTTGTCTATCCATCTCAAGGAAAACTTTAGCGTTTTCCAGTCATCGGACAAAAGCCTCAGTGTGCACGCTTGTACAATGAATGTTGACTCTCGCGAACGCCTTCGTTTTTGCCCTGGAAAATTCATGCTCGTCCATGTGCGCGGGCTAAAACTGAAAGATAAGTTCCATTGCAAACCACACAGCCATGGAAAATAAATAGTCGCACAGGCCAGCTCATACATAAAGCCAGACTGCAGCTTTGGCACGGGCCTAGTGCTAACATAGCTAATGAATCTAACCCTGCTGGGCACCCACTCGCTTAATGTAATTACTTTACAGACTTCATCGAATTAGAATCAAATTTCATTCAGATGTGGGATGGCCTGTCTCTCGGTCTGGATGACCAGCGAGAGAGCGAGTCAAGCTGTCTGACATTGTATCAGGAGTTGCTGCAATTAGCAGGGTTAGAGAAAATGTGCTTGACAGTCTTTCATGTGTTGGAATGAAAGGTTGTGTAGAATAAAGGTGGAATGGGATGTGGAGAGACAGCTGACAAGATCTGATGTGTCATGTTGTTGTCTGTGACATTATGCTGTTGGCACGTAGTGCATCATTAAAACCCATTAGAACGGGTGCACACCTGTACATAATGCCTTCATTCTGTCGCATTCAGAATGCATACACAAAACTGTCCTGATGTGCACCCGCTTTTCTTGCAAATGGTGTTTGTATGAACAAACAAACTCTTTGTGACTTTTTAAGGTTAGAGCAAACCCAAACTATTAAATTCTGCAACTTATCGTCAAAATTTTAGTCAAATCAAGTTTTTATGAAGAGGGGTGTGCTATTTTTCTATTTTCTAAGTGATTTTCACTTACCGGACAATTTCTTTGACTTCCATTGAAGGAGGGACCTGGCAACCATCCAAAACACCATAGCAAATGAATACTAACAACCTGGCAATGCCTTGGCAACCACTCGGAAGACCCAAGCATCCACAGAGCAACTCAAAGTGAACTGCATTTCAATGGCCTGGCAAACACATAGCAACACCCTGGCAACAACTCAGAAGACCCAAGCAAGTGGATATCAATGCCCTAGCAACCATCCAGAAGACTATAGCAACCACATAGCAATGCCTTGGCAACCACTCAGAACACCTTAGCAACAGCATACAGCCCTCAACCCCCCATAACACCCTAGAAATCAAAGTAACAACCTGGAAACACCCAAAGCAACTGCATAGTCATGACTTGGCATGGCAACCAATCAGAACATCCAAGCATTTAGACAGTAATGCCTGGGCCACCACTTAGAACACCCTAACAACCGTATAGCAATGGCCTGATAACTATTTGGAACACCCTAACAACCACATAGCAATGCACTGACAACTATTCATGACACCCTAACAACCGCATAGCAATGCACTGACAACTATTCGGAACACCCTAACAACCACTTAGCAATGCCCTGATAACAATTTGGAACAACCACATAGCAATGCCCTGGCAACTATTCATAACACCGTAACAACCTACGTAGCAATGCACTGACAACTATTCATAACACCGTAACAACCACATAGCAATGCCCTGGCAACTATTCATAACACCGTAACAACTACGTAGCAATGCACTGGCAACTATTCGGAACACCCAAACAACCACATAGCAATGCCCTGGCAACTATTCAGAACACCCTATCAACCGCATGCCCTGGCAACTATTCAGATAATCCTAACAACCGGATAGCAATGCCCTGACAACTGTTTGGAACACCCTAACAACCACATAGCAACACCCTGACAACTATTCAGAACACCCCAACAACCGCATAGCAATGCCCTGACAACTATTCATAACATCCATATATCATTGCCCTGGCAATCACTCAGAACACTCTAAACAGCTGCATAGCAATGCCCTGACAACTATTTATAACACCCTAACAATCGCATAGCAACATCCTAACAACCATCCAGAACACTTTAACAACTGCAAATCAATTCCCTGGCAACCAAATAGATAAATTGCATAGCAATGCCCTGACAACTGTTTGGAACACCCTAACAACCACATAGCAACACCCTGACAACTATTCAGAACACCCCAACAACCGCATAGCAATGCCCTGACAACTATTCATAACATCCATATATCATTGCCCTGGCAATCACTCAGAACACTCTAAACAGCTGCATAGCAATGCCCTGACAACTATTTATAACACCCTAACAATCGCATAGCAACATCCTAACAACCATCCAGAACACTTTAACAACTGCAAATCAATTCCCTGGCAACCAAATAGATAAATTGCATAGCAATGCCCTGGCAACAAATCAGAACACCACAACCACAAAGCAACACCAGGGCAGCCACTTACAACACCTGCACCGCAGCCACTCAGAAGACCCAAGCAACCAATATCCTAGCAACCACCCAGAACACCTTAGCAACTGCAACCTCCCAGAAACACCCTAGAAGCCGCATATGCCCCGGAAATCCCCTACAACACATTTTCAATGTAAGCACCACTAGTAATCTACAGTATGGGTAGCATATTTGCAGTCTCTGCAGTTGTTTAAGAATATAGATTGTTGTATTGCACACAGCATAGCCAGAGCTGGGTAGATTACTGGCAAATGGTAATCGGTTACTGATTCCAAATTACATGCCAAAAATTGTAGTTAGTCACGTAATACATTACATTACACATTGTAGGTAATATAATCAGACTACTTTTAGGTTCCATTTAGATTACTTTTGACCTCGTTTGACAACTATGCATAACACCCTAACAACCGCAATGCCCTGGCAACTATGCAGAACACACTAATAACAGCATTGATTTAAATAGAATAATCTTGTACCATACTGATATAAAAATACAAAGAATAAGAAAATATATTCCATTTATTATCAACAACACGATGTGCAGTAAACATTATATTACGTCAAGGTTTCCCAAACTGGGTTTGTGAAGAAACTGCAGGGGGTTTAAGAGTTTAATGAAAAGCTAATAATTAATTAAATCATAAAAAAATGTAAATATGAAAAATATAAATAATAATTAAACACTTAGTGAATTTTTTTATTTTATTATTTCTTTACCTGCATGTCATGTGACCATAACCAACGTCACAGAACCGTGAACATGTAAATGTGATACTTCATTATTAAAATATTTATTTTAAAATCTACAGGGTACTTCAAAGATAAATATAGGTGAAGGGGAATCTGATGACAAAAAAAGTTGGTGAATGTGTGAATTTTAATCTGTTTCAAATTTTAAATTCAAATAAAAATGAATGTGTTCATCAGTAGCTGATGCAATGTTTAAACACGGAAATGATTTTTGTAAATCCAGTGGTCAAATGCTGTGTAGCCACCTGACAAATGACTGACCTCTGTTTGAATGTCCACAAAACTGGAAGACTTTCTGAATGTATATAAGTGGTAGGCTATTTTAGAAAGGAAAATTTTAAAATAAGAAAAAGAAGAATTAGGGAGAATCAATAAATTATGAATAAATTATTGCTATTGTGTAACTAATATGTAATCCATAGAAAAGCATGTATTGAGTTTGACTGCATGGAGTCTGATAAAACACTCGTTTGCTGCAGTCATATCATGTGATCATGTGAATGCATGTGATATCCTCAGGCTGGAGCTTCATTTGCCCTGATGCCAGAGCACAAGTCGGGTACACAGTGTTCCCTGTCTTCAAAGCAGATGCGTGGAGGGGGC
This sequence comes from Schizothorax lantsangensis, assembly GCA_027422415.1. NCBI lineage: Eukaryota > Metazoa > Chordata > Actinopteri > Cypriniformes > Cyprinidae > Schizothorax > Schizothorax lantsangensis. The sequence continues at coordinate 14,732,988 of CM049854.1, read as the reverse complement.
GAAGCGCTTGTGAGCCGCTGACACTGTGCAAGGCTAGAGGTTGTGTGTGTGTGCATCTGAATGTATATGCTTGCCTGTGTGTTTAAAGGTGCTGCCAGCTCTCTTATTCTCATGGTTGGTTCTGTTATTTAAGCCATCTGTCAACCTTTGCCCACATCCCTTGGATTCTGGTATGCCGATTTCCCATAGTGACATTTAAGCTAAAGCGACTGCTGTTATACCATAGGTGAACAGTCAGCCTCACGCACATCTGACCGTCCAGCAGGTGGTTTGGGAAAATGTTGTGCAACCTCATTAATTCAGGGCTTCAAAGAGCAGCGAACGCTATTAACGCACGGCGATAGCTACAGATTGGCTCTCCTGAGGCACTTCCCACCTCAGAACTCATTTCTAAAAAGGGACACGCACTAGAGCACTTGTGGCGGTCTCCATGGCAACAGCTGGCTCTGGTGTGACAATGCTCCGTCGGAATTCCGGATGGATGGTCCAGGTTGTTCCCACGCTGCACGGCGAGGAATGCCTCTTTCACAAACATGCTGTGGGTGGCATCCACCTAGAGAAGGAAATCATTAAAAATTGAAAATCGCAAGGTTAACCCTTGTTGATGTTTGCATAACTGCTATTGTCATTTTATGTATTGAATCAATATGTATTTTATGCTCAGAGTATAGCGTCGGAGACAGCAAAAGACAGGAGATGGGCCAGGGTTATTTAAGTATCATTGATACTATTATTTTTTTTGTTAGTATTTTGAATTATATTTTATTTTTTCATTCAGCATCAGCAGAGCTGGGGTTGTATCTGATTACATGTAATCTGAATTACGTAGTCAGATTCCAAAATTAAGCATTTGAAATTAGATAAATAATAATACATTTTATTTATAACGCAATTTATATTTTGTTTAAATATGATATATAGTTTATTATTTAGTATATTATTATGCAAAAATACTTGTAATCAGACTACAGTTACTTTTTTATTGATTTTATGATTACATATTATTCACTCAATAGCAATACATTATTCATGCCTTATTGATTCTCCGTAATTCCTCGTTTTCATCCTTTGTTTCTTTCTAAAATAGCCTACCACTTATATACATTCAGAAAGTCTTCCAGTTTTGTGGACATTCAACACAAAGATCAGTCATTATTCATGTGGCAACACAGCATTTGACCACTGGATTTACAAAACTCAGAAGAGTTTCAACATCACATCAGCTACTGATGAACACATACATTTTTATTTGAATTATCACTCAGTAGGTTATTTAACCGTGTTACTACTGTATGTCTTTGGAAGGCTTTTGTCTTTCAAACTCATTAAAATGCACAAATTCACATTCTTTTTTTTATTTACACATAATGCAGGCATTCCCAAAGTGTTCTATTTTGATGTTATTTTAAAATTATTTATTTAAATTGAAAAAAAAAATCATTAAACTAAAAAAAAAACGGAAATCAGTTGTAGTCTGCCTTGCGTTTGCAGTTGTTTAACTTTTGGCTGAAGAGCATTTAGCCCAAAGTATACTTCATTTTGCTTGCAGTGTTTGCGCTTTCACTACACAATCTAGGCTAGCCTGAAAAATACAGATTGTTAGCATGTTCTAAGCTACATTTATGATGCAGTTGTTGTCAGATTTTATGTCTGATTCGAAACATGTGGAGTTTACATAGAAAACAACAACCTGTGGATGTTAGCAAGATGGCCGCAGAGTGTAACTTGAAGGGACTTTGATCAAATTCTTAGCTTAGCAACATGCTAACAGCAAGTTACTCCTACAGTCTGCCTTGCCCTGTAGTTGTTGAGTTGATACCTATAAAAAGTGTTACTTACGAGGTTCAATTTCAGTTAGCATGCTAGTTTATAAGGCAGCTACTTATACAGTAAAGCAGCTCACGTGGTAAGGGAACAAAGCCAGTCTCCATCCATCATTCTGTCTCGTATCATCATTTCTTTCTTTTTTTCGAGCATAACAAACAACTGTGTAACCAGGCCTGGACATTCTCTCAAAGAGCTCTGCGGCAGGTTGTGTGACATTTAGCTCCGATCTGGGGTCACGGATCCCCTCTCGGCCCTAAAAAGGGTATGATTGGCCTATCTCTGCCTCACAGACAAACAGACCAATCGAGCTCAACAGCTGACCAAGTATAGAGACGGCCTGACATGGGTGCCCACCCACTGCCAGCGGCAACAGATGTGACTTCATAAGCTCTGTAAATTATACAGGGCTCTTTTAGCTGGCTGCAGGGAAGCGTGTTCATATACATAGGTTCAGTGAAATGCCCCTGAAAGGCAGGCGGCAGTGAGTCACGAACAGCTGGGCTCTCATCTGGAGAGATGCTTTAAACTAAGTCTTAACCACAGTGAAAGGATCAGGGCACCTCTGGCTAATCAGCCACGGCAGATTTGTACAGATTCTATCGTCATATCTTCGATTTAGGTTTAAAGTGTTTTATTTTAAATAATCACACACACACACACATCACATTAAAATTTATTTTTAAAAATATATTAAGATATTTTACGACTTTAAACATCCAATCAATATTTAGAAATAAACAATAAAATGTGCAATCATTGCATATCCTTAGAGAATCAGTATCTCCGTTTAAAGATGCAATGAATTACATGAAATCAATCACTGCATGCTTCAGCCGTGACAGAGAACACGGGGAGAGCATTTTCTCATTCTCACATGCCCAGCTGGAGAGAACAAGTGTGCATGTGCCAGAGGTTTTGTTGACATACTGCCACACCTGCCTTTTGTAATGATGATGATGATGAAGATGCTACAGACTCTTAAGGAACAAAAGAAGCGGTTTACAAATCTTGACAGCCGCTTACTCATAGCTGATAGTTTTGGGGGTTGCTATAGAAACTAAATGGAACGTATTCACCAGGTGCATCATGTTCTGACTCCAGAAACGAGACGGATGAGGACGTTCTCAAACACACACACACACCAGCACAGATCGCCTTCTTACAGCCAAAAGAACACCACTGCAAATGACTCAAACTCATTACCAGATTTTCAATGGTCAAGGCCTTTTGGAACACAATGTGTTATGCCTAAAACATGGTAATGCATGGTACTTTCATGGAAACGTAATTAATGGAATGTCCCAGCATTACGTTATTAAACAGTGCATAATACACATTATGTATCTTTACACGTAATGGAGGGAATGAGTCCAGTGACATCCATATTGTTCAGAAACGAGGTCAGTTTATCCTGGCATGAGTCCTTCTCAGATATCAGAGGTAAATATTTACTTTTGACAGACCACGGTGAGGAATCCTTCTCGAATCGCTGTGTTTTCCCACATTATCAGTTTCCTCTCGTCTTGCAGTTTTCAATGGAAAGAATTTGATAACGGGAGTGTGGTTTGTTGGAAACGTTGGAAATGTAGATAAGTGTGTGATTTTACATAACAAATATTTGTTCAGTGTTATTCAGTAATTTAATGCTACTCGAGGAGGACTGGGTGTTCAGATCTTGACCTTGTTTTTTTCTATCATAGCTGAATTTGAGAATTAATATGAAAAGCCCAAAACATGTTGCAGAGACGGGGCATTGAAAGAAATATCCGACAATACGTATGAGAAAAATTATTCTCAACACGTCACTACATTTTTATGTAAGAAGGTCATACTTTTTCAGCTGAAGCATGTTCTTTAAAATGTTTCATAATTTGCAGGTGTCATTATTGAAATTTTGATTTAATGAATTTTATGAATCCATTAAAGAAATTGAGTCATATTTCACAATAAACATTATAATTATTTTTTAGAATCTCTGCAGATCAGTCTGAGCCACAGCAGATTTTTTTAAAATTATCATCTTATTTTAAATTATATTTAAAATAATTATTTAAATAATGACAATTTCTGTTGTATAAATTATATCTAATATTTTAAAAATATATTTATTTAACATTTATAAATATTAGATTTAATAATATTTCCCTTATTTTTAATAAATATCAAAATAAAAATAAAATAACCTATTTTTATGTGTCTGTCTGTTTATGCTGCATTAAAAAAAATCTACAAAATCTATTGCAAACAAATTGCCCTAAAATAGGCTTTTTAATAGTTTATGCTTTTCTTCTGCTTTTTGGTCAAAATATGAAATATAACATGCCGGTTTTTGTAAGAATATAGTGATGTAAGAAGGTGCTCAGGGGAACACATAATTGTTTTGTGATCTAAATCTGTGGCCTTATTGCATAAACAGATCTGACCCTGCTGGAAACATGATATCTCATGCTGATGTAATGATGATTATTCCAAAGACATATGGGGCACTGCCATTAATCAGGCCTTACATCATTATGACTGTATGCAGAAGCCTCATTTCCCTGTAACACTGTTATGACGTTATGATGTCATAGGTGTGCAATAACACAGCATGAGCGTAATGTGGCCTTTTAAGAGCGTACGATTGCATAAATGCATGTGTGTGGATTTCCATGTGTTTTGAGGGGGGTGGAAGTGGCTGGGGACATCAGGCTTCTCTCCGGTGAGATAATTAAGCTGTAGGAGTGAATGTGGGGCTGTCAATCCCCCCTCGTCCCTGTTGCTCACTAATTACCCCGACTAGGTGTCAATACTCCAGGGCAATGAGTAGAGCTTACATGTAAGAAAGAAGCAAAAGCAGAAAAATTGATTGAAGGATTGATTAAAAGATTCACACAAACATGGAATACAGACTGTGAACAGTGCAATCTGTCTTTTTATTATTTAGTGAATTTTAAAAAAAATATTTTAATTTTGCTTTGTAAACTTTTTTGAACACATACCAGAATAACCAGATACATTTAAGTGGTACAGTTTCACATATTCTGTATGATAGAAGTATCAAATACTGTTCTAAAGTTTGGAGTCTGTAAGTTTTTTGTGTGTGTGTGTGAAATTAATACTAAAAATATAAATGTATTTATTATTTTATTTATAAATTAATTTATTATTAATATAAAATATAAATAATTGCTTTTTAACTTCCTTTTCAAAGAATCCTATATATATATATATATAATTCAACTTTGCATCGCAAGACAAAATTACATTTGAAAATATGTTAAAACATGCAGTTACTGTGTAATAATATTTAACGATATTATTGTTTTTTAAATGCAGTGAGCATAAGAGACTTTCAAAAACATGAAAAATCTTACAGAACCCAAACTTTTGAATGCTAGTGTATAATTTAATATAGTATCATTATACTCTGAATTAATTATAATATAATTTAAATATAAATTATTAAATTAATGTAACATAAAAATGGGCATTTTATCACTATATTTCATAGGCGGATATTGGTTATTTTTAATGACATTGCACTGTATGAATTCTTGTAGTAACCTCTAATTTTAGATATCTTCATTTCTTCCCCCTCAAAGCCATGCAACTGACTTAAGTGACAGTGATGCAGTGTGAAGAGAGTGTCCGATGTGGGGGGTTCAGCAGGGACCATCTGTTCAGACCCCCTTCTAAGAACTCTACAGGGGCCTTCTAAGGACATTGGGTGGTGGGGTAATGAGTGTGTCCACAGGCCCTCTACAAACAAACAGAAGGCACTTGGAAAGTGCATGGAAAAATCTACACGGCTGGACAGACGAACTCACAGAAACCATGAAATATGAGCATATTCTTAAAAATAAGGGTTTTCGCAGTGATGCCACAGAAGAACCATTTTTGGTTCTCCATGGAACCTTTCAGTGAACAGTTCTTAAAACAACATTTTGAAGAACATTTTAAAGATCGAAAGATCTTTTTTCCTCTATAAAGAACCTCTTGTGGAATGGAAAGATTCCATTGATGTTAAAAGTTCTTTCTGGAACCAAAGATGTCAATAAAGAACTTTTATGTTTAAAAGTGTTTGTAACACTTTTCTACCCAGGATTATGTCTCTGTTACGCTCATAGACTGGTAACAGGTGTCTATCCCATTGTCCTCTTTGTCCAGAATTGAGACGAAGTCTCAGAATGGCCAGACAATGAAGTGGTGTCGGACTCATGAATATCTGAGAAGTGAGTTTGAATGTGGTCAGTGGGGGGCGGGGAAGTGCATTTATTTCAAATCTATTTCCATATGCTTTGGAGTCATTCATCATTGATCATTTACTGATCTATTTATGCATGTGGCACGGTGGGTTTGGTTAAGAGAATTAGTTAACATTGAGTTTAACATATGCGGGACCATAAATCACAGCCAGATAACACTGGGTCAAGATATGCAGACGCCGGAGAAGCATGTGTAATGCACTTTGTAATGTTTTCATTGGGTTTGGTTAAGACAACTGAATTATGTTAACAAAACGAATTACCAAATGGAGTGAATTATACAGTAAAATAGTTGTCTAGTTGTAGAAGTCCAGGAACAATTCAATTGTTTAGTGACATCAACAAACACCAAAACCCCCTCAACTGTAATTGACTGTATTTCAAAGAGCTTGTGAGAAACACTGTTTCTAGGAAATAACCTTTGTCTAGGGATGCAATTTCCTGGAATGTATGATCACTGCTGGAGAAGGACTGTCATACTGACAAGCAGTGTCTTAGTAATCCTAATGAACCTGTGTGTATACGCGACCTGAATGCACAGGGGCTGTTTTGCTCAAGTTGATGTGGCTGATGCTTGCTGTTGATACATTACTGCTGCCCATGAACCAATCTTATCCAGGGCTCCAGACTGTGGCTTAATGTGACAAAATCAGCTTTTTTGAATGAATTATTCAATGACTCAAAATAGTCACTAGTAGTGTCCCAAATTACATACTATGAAATATGCACTTATGTACGTACTGAACCTTGTAAGTATTTGAAGTGCACTTTTTCTTTTTGGAATTTGTGAACACACCAGTCGTACTACAAATGGCATAGAATAGTGCATAAGTACATGAATTGGGAAGCATCTACTTTGTTCACTAATGAATAAATGATTCAAAGGCAAATCACATCCTACACCCTTATTCACTTTTCCACTAATATAGTCTACTTAATGAGTGAATAAAAACAAGTGAGATGCCAACTTCTGGCAAGACAGCGAATTTGAAACACTTACTTAACCAATAAGATTCGAGAAGTAACTGTTGTACAAATTCCGTCAAAACACAAATTCAATCACTACAGTGACAGCAAATATAGCTAGAACAAACCATAGCTTATATAACTTCAATCCTTATAGTCAATATACTAAAACTAAAAAATGAATAAAAAAACCAACTAAAAGCTAAAGTGAAAAGCTATGATTGGCTTATGAGTAGCTTTTGAATAAGCAATTATTTGTGACTGTTAAAAAGTGTGTTCTATATAGTATGAATGTGTGTAGTATGAATATAATCCGCCATGTTGTCATTGTCATGTGACCTACCAGCATCAGTTGCATTGCTTCATTGCCATTCACAAATCCTCTCTTGTGGCACAATAAACTGTCCTTTAGATGGGAACTTTAGAATCTCACCGGTACTTTTCACCTACTGCTTTACAAATACTTTGAATTTATACATACTCTTTTCACATACTGTGTTTTGTCTACTATATAGTAAAGAAGTATGAAATTTCGGGTGCAGCCAATTAGTCAGTTAAAAAAAGTCATTTGGCTTCTACATGTTTCTTTTTATTTTATTTTCTGGATGCCTGTCATGCTGAGCATAGATATAAAGTGAAGTTTAAAATAACAAATTGCTGTTACATGCGATTAAGATGTAATTTATTGCAACAGTGTTAAAGCATATTGACATAAAGCTGAGAATCTAAGCAAGGATTGGACCATTCATAACAGAACAGCTGTAAAATGTCATGTTGGACATGGACCACTTGCACCAGCACAAACAGCTCCATTGTTAGTATATATGCACATACAGTCCTAAAGGTTAAGTTAACTCCACCTAACTCTTTGTGTCTATTTTACTAGACCATCTCTGCCAGGCAATGTTATTGTAAGTACGGTTGTGTCTGCAATGGATTCCATGCCCAGTGCCAGCAGACCATTATCACCATTAGACAAGGGCCTTGGTGTACTGGTTTGTACTTTAGCGAGCTGGCTGGGCTCCATGTAGAGGAAGATTCATTATGGATGGTCCCAGGGTGCTGAATGCAAGCCTGACCCCACTACCACCCCCACAGGGGTTTGTGCCCAGTGGACCATTATGATGTCCTTGGAAGCACCGGACCATGAATTTATGGGCTATGTTCCTTACTCTCTGTTTCCCAGTGTTCCATGATGCTATTCTGTGCTGTTTAGATGAAGCTAAAAAGTCTCTGTTCCAAAAACTTCAAATAGCAACACTGGACTCATTAACTGTGTGAGGCTGTGTGAAGACAAATATGCCACAGACAGGAATACCATGTCCTAAATATTTTAAATGGCTTCCTTTCCCACATCTACAGTAGTATGAAAGTGGTTTTGTCTTAAACCACTGAAAATAGCCGATGACGCCTGACGTCATAATAGTTAAGTCCAGGCCGGTTCTACTGGGGTGCTTGAACCCTCAAACGAAATCAATATCACCTTCAGTTAAAGCTGCATTAATGGCATTTCATTGCAGATTTGGCAAACCAGTGCATTATGGTTAGTGCTCTGGAGATCGATTTCAACGTGTTTTTGCAGCGTTGAGCAATGTAGCTAATCACAGACATATCTGTTGATTTCTTGAATCAGAGGTGTTTAAGTTACAGTAGAATCCACTAACCGCTCAAATCGCTGGAATTTGTTTTCAGGTATTGTGTTCAGCATGAATCATCTCATTATAACAAAGTGTAGACGTGATGTAAATAGGAGATTCGTTGTGCAGCCTAAAGAACTTCATTGATTATAACGTATCTTTGTGAGATTGCGATGAACTTAAGATGAGTGACAGCTTTTTAGTGATTATAAACGGAGCACTCTTTGCACCATAGCAATGGACGCCACTAATACATTGAGGTTAGAGAACCCTCACTATTTTAAGAAGCACCCTCAGTGATTTGATTCTGGAGCCAGGCCTGGTTTAGTCTGTACTCACCAAAAGCGTTGAATTTCCCTTACAAATATATATTTTTTTTTTTTTGGTAACATTTTTGGTTCTTGCTACACTAACCATAGTTTTTGTAATTACACTGTGGTTATACTAATAGTAATCAATATGCCAAAAAAATGGTTAGCCTAAACTTTTACTACATTAAAACCAATTAATTTTCCAATTAATTTTCGTAAGGGTATCATTCACGGACTGGGAGTAAAAAATGGCCTGGATTTTCTCCTAAATAGGCCCACCACAACTATAGTACAAACAGTCGCTATATCTCACAATATTACAGCAATCCTGTCGCATTTATGGCAAATAACATCACAAAACCCATTGTGACCCTGCTGACAAAAATAATAGAAACCATCACAGAAATTAATGATTTCCACTACAAATACCATTACAAATATTACAAACTATCAACTTTTAACCATTAAAACAATCAAATAATGGTGTCCTGTAGTGTGTTTTGGGACATATAACATTAGGATTTTTTTTTTTTTTTTTTTTACGACCAATTACCAGTAGAGACCAACAGGCACCATTACAGTTTCCATTAAAACCAATACACTTCTCATTATAAATCCGTAAAACCATTACAAATTATGTGCTGGTTTTTATTTTTTTCAGCATGGGATTGAAATAAATATATATTATTGTATGAACTAAAATACTTGAAAACTACATAAAAAGAGCAGAACGCAAAATGTATAATATGCCAATGATAAACATAAACCTAGAATCTAGAAACCTGAAACAACAGAATTCTTCAATTTGAGTAGGACTAGATGGCGCCGAGCATGGCAGCCGTGTTGCGAGCTCCGAGAAAACTCTGCAGTTTTTCGTATGTTTTATTTGTTATTTTGTTGTTTTATGTGTTGGATGTTGTTAGTATAACTGTCTACGATAGAGACATGCTTTTGAACATTCGTCGCGCAACGCAAACCGGACTTTGAGTTCTTGAACGCCGGCGCTTTGTTTACGGACACTGCATCAGAGCCCTTTGTCTGGGTCGCACGGTCACGAACGAGGAAACGCCGCAGGAAAAGGGGAAAGAGAGCCGGAGTCCTTGTCAGACTCAGACTTCGTCCCCTCCGACCTCCACTCCCAACCATTTTGTTGGCTAACGTTCATTCACTGGACAACAAACTCTGCGAATTGCGGGCGCGCATCTCTTACCAACGAGAAACAAGGGACTGCTGCATTATTTGCCTCACAGAAACCAAGGATGTCTGCAGTGGTTCTAGACTCAGCCATCGAGCTTACGGGGTTCTCCGTGCACCGCTCGGACAGAACGAAAGAGCTCACAGGGAAAAGCAGAGGTGGGGGCGTTTGTTTCTTTATCAACAACTCGTGGTGTGATGAAAGGAATCTGCACTCTATTAAATCCTTCTGCTCCCCTGATCTGGGATTTCATATGCTTCTGTGTCGACCATTCTGGCTACCGAGGGAATTTACAGCGATCATAATCACAGCTGTTTACATCCCCCCTCAAGCCAACACAGACCAGGCACTCAAGGAACTGTATGGGAATATAAGCGTGCAGGAAACCGCGCACCCAGATGCAGTGTTTATTGTTACAGGGGACTTTAACAAAGCCAACTTCAGAACAATAGCTCCAAAATACTTCCAACACATCACCATCAACACGCGTGGTGATCGTGTACTGGACCACTGCTACTCTCCTTTCCGGGACGCCTACAAATCGCTCCCCCGCCCACCTTTCGGCAAATCAGATCATTCTTCTGTTCTGCTCCTGCCTGCTTATAGGCAGAAACTGAAACGAGAAGCACCCGCCCTCAGGACAATTCAATGCTGGTCGGACCAATCGGACGCTATACTGCAGGACTGTTTTGATCACGTGGACTGGGACATGTTCCGGGCAGCGTCTGATGACGACATAGAGGCATACTCAGATTCTGTAACGTGTTTCATACGGAAGTGCGTAGAGGACGTGGTTCCGACCAAAACAATTCGTGTCTACCCCAACCAAAAACCGTGGATTAACAGCGATGTTCGAGCAGCCTTGTCAGCGCGGACATCTGCCTTTAAATTCGGGAACTTTGACGATCGAAAACAAGCCAGTTACGATCTCAGGAAATCCATCAAAGCCGCCAAACGACAGTATAAAAACAAAGTTGAAGAACAATTCAACACCAACAACGCAAGAAGCATGTGGCAGGGCATCAATAACATCACTGATTATAAAAGTAATAAACCAACTACAATGAACACTGCCGCCTCTCTACCGGACGAGCTTAATCTCTTTTATGCTCGTTTCGAGGCTCACAACCCCGCCCACACAGAGAGCACTCCCGCGGCTGTTGCAGAAGGGGCAAGTGCATTTTCCATTTCTGTCGCTGATGTAACACGATCCTTCAAACGGGTGAATTCCATAAGGCTGTGGGTCCTTGGCATCCCAGGCCGTGTGTCAAGCATGTGCATTCCATAGCCAGAGTTTTAACACGATCCTTCATTTTCAACCTCTCCCTCTCTCTGTCGGGTTCCCTCATGCTTAAAAAAATCCACCATTGTCCATACCAAAGAAAAATAAAATCACATGCTTGAATGACTGGAGGCCCGTTGCTGTAACACCCATCTTCAGCAAGTGTTTTGAGAAACTCATCAGGACTACATCTGCTCTGTGCTGCCTCCCACTGGATCCCGCAATTTGCATATCGCAGCAACCGTTCCACAGACAATTGCCTTCACCCTGCATACTGCTCTCTCCCACCTGGAAAACAAGAATCCTATATGAGGATGCTTTTTGTGGCTACAGCTCCGCATTCAATACCATAGTGCCTGCCACACTGGTGCGAAACTCCAGAATTAGGACTAAACATCTCTGTGACTGGATCCTGGACTTTCTGAAGGCAGAAGACAGGTGGTCAGAATGGGCAACAACACTTCATCTCCGCTGACCCTCAACACTGTCTCCGCAGGGTGGTTCAGCCCACCCTGTACACACTAGGGATGTGCGCTACGCTAATTTACTGTCGTTTAAACGGAAGTTTTGTATCCGACTAGTCACTAGTCTAAAAGCTAGAACCCCCCCAAAAACGGCACAAAAAAAAGTGCTTGCTATATAATAGCATACAGTTGAAATACTTAATCTTTGAATCAACTGTCAAATCCCTCAATGAATTCTGCTAAAAAAGGTCACGATTATGCCGTATGCTGCCTCGCGTTATCATCAATTCATTTTAGGTGGACGTTAAACAGAAAAAAAGGAAGAGCATACACTCTTCATAAACCAGTGCTGCTTATTTATTCAGATCGGCTGGAGCAATGCAGAAATGGAAAAATCAATCAATAGACTGACAGAATTCTTCATTTTCATATAACGTAGCCAACATATTAAAACCATATTAAAACAAAATAAAAAACAATAGGAAAGTTTATCAAGGAATCATTAAAATGGCTTTTAGAAATGTACTTCAGTGTTTTGTCTAAACACAAAACCATGCTCGTTTTACTTACTCAACCGTGCGCATTTGTTCAGTGAATTTAACATGTTGTGGTCTGGAGAAAGACGGGACTAGAGGCGATTCTGCATGAAAGAAAAAAAAAAAAAAAAAAAGCGCTGCAGAGAGATCTACAAGCAAGCAGACAGTTTCGAAAAGAGCTGGAAATCCCGCACCACCACCGAAGTGGGCTTCGTTTAGAGCAGTGGTTCTCAACCCGCGGCCCGTCACGATCTAATGCGCCCACCTGCTGAATGTTAATTTGAACACAATTAAAAAATAACTTTCAGTTTTACAATCATTTTAGGTTTTACATTAATTAAAAAAAAATACTAAATAAATATAAGCTATAATGTTTTTATGTAAAATAATTGTTTTTAATATATTATTTTCAGACATGAGCAAATCAATCCACGTAATTAAGTTACGATTTAACGAACACTAAAAGCGCGCACTTTGGCAGAATTCAATTCAAATAGTCATCAGCAGCCATTAGTTCTGTAAAACTGAGCATCAGAATGGACAAATTTGTTAAGGGAGAAAACGAAATGTGGAAAATGCCAGCGAAGGAACGCATTCAAACAAGAATAGTCGCAGCAGCAGCAGAGAAGAGAGTGCTGGACTTTCGGTTTGCCCCTCCACTCACTTGAAATGTTCAGGTAAAAAGAAACACCCAAGGCTACCGCAGCAATCATCCTTAATTACAGAAATATGGCAAAACATCTCTGGAGAGAACCTCAGATTATTAAACTCGAAAATGCTTTTCATTTTGATCAACATGGCTACATTTGTGAACGCACACTTTCTGCAGTGCTGGCGTCAAGCACGCGTCCGTGCGCGTCTTACAGACTGAAACTTACAACCACTTATTGTGTGTTACTCCTTTTGAGCAGAATTTCCAAAATTGGTCACTCCCGACAGGTCAGGTGTTTTATTAACGGTGAGTAGAATTATTTATTTATTTCAATATATGTAATCGTTTAGATATCATAATATTTAGCTATAAATAATATTATAAATCTGGTTGGTTTGAATTGTTGACGTAATATGTAAATGAATGCGTGCGGCCCGTGAGACTTGCACTGGACCTGTGCGGCCCTGAGGAAAAAAAGGTTGAGAACCACTGGTTTAGAGGATAGACAGCCAGATAGGATCGCGGACCGAGCGGCAGGTTGTAGTTTGACATGATTGACATTTGGCTTTGGCAGCCTCCAAAGCATACATGCCTGTATTGAATATGATTACGCATAGTCAGTAAAGTTATTGTAAGCCAATTTGACATTACACAGTTTACACAAAACCTTTCCATTTCCTTCTAATTCAAAATAATCCCACACCTTGCTGGTCATTCGCGCAGAGCTCGCCGCAACTGACATGAAGAAAACGCATGTGAGGTAAAATTATAGTTCCCGCCCAGATACGCTTTTAAAAATATTTATTTAAATATTTTGATATGAATTCTTTTTCAAAAGTTTTATTTTAACTGTTCTTTAAAATGTTTTAAATGTAACGTTAAAATGATGGTAATTTGAATGATAAAATCATCTTGTTTTTTCTCTCGTGTAGTCGACTATTGTTTTCAGTGTCGACTAGTAGGAGCTGTACCGCTTAGTCGACTAGTCGACTAGACCCGCACATCCCTAGTACACACATGACTGTACAGCCACACACAGCTCCAACGTCATTGTCAAATTCGCTGACGACACAACGGTGATAGGCCTGATCACTAACAACGATGAGACGGCCTACAGAGCGGAGGTGAGTACCCTGACTAAATGGTGTCAGGAGAACCACCTCTCACTCAACATCGACAAGACCAAGGAGCTGGTGGTGGATTTCAGGAGACAGAGCAGAGAACACACACCCATCACCATCGACAAGACACCTGTGGAGCGGGTAAACAGCTTTAAGTTCCTCGGTGTTCACATCACCGAGGATCTCACATGGTCCACTCACACAGATGCAGTGCTGAAGAAGACACATCAATGCCTCTTCTTCCTGAGACGGCTGAGGAAGTTTGGAATGAGCCCCAGCATCCTCAGATCATTCTACACCTGCACTGTGGAGAGCATCCTGACCGGCTGCATCACCGCCTGGTTTGGAAACAGCACCGCTGGCAACCGCAAAGCTCTGCAAAGGGTTGTGCGAACTGCCCGCCACATTGTTGGAGGTGAGCTTCCCTCCTCCAGGACATCTACACCAGGTGGTGTATAAGGAAAGCCCGGAGGATCACCAATGACTCCAGCCACCCGTCCCACAGACTGTTCTCTCTGTTGCCTCCAGGAAGACGTCTCCGCAGCATCCGATCCCGCACTAGCCGACTGAGGGATAGCTTTTTCCCTCAGGCTATCAGGCTAATGAACAGCCAGAAATAATACACCTTACAGCACACTCCCACTTTACGATATGCCACGCACTGCACTTTAACTCCACAATTCAAACTGGACTACACGTACACACTGCACTAATACAACAATCTATCTGCTATCACTGGATACCATCCAATGCACATACATGATGTTTGCATATCCAGCTTATGTACAATCTACTGCACCTTTGCCATATTACTGTGTATGTACAAACCCGATTCCAAAAAAGTTGGGACACTGTACAAATTGTGAATAAAAATAGAATGCAATGATGTGGAAGTTTCAAATTTCAATATTTTATTCAGAATACAACATAGATGACATATCAAATGTTTAAACTGAGAAAATGTATAATTTTAAGGGAAAAATAAGTTGATTTTAAATTTCATGGCATCAACACATCTCAAAAAAGTTGGGACAAGGCCATGTTTACCACTGTGTGGCATCCCCTCTTCTTTTTATAACAGTCTGCAAACGTCTGGGGACTGAGGAGACAAGTTGCTCAAGTTTAGGAATAGGAATGTTGTCCCATTCTTGTCTAATACAGGCTTCTAGTTGCTCAACTGTCTTAGGTCTTCTTTGTCGCATCTTCCTCTTTATGATGCGCCAAATGTTTTCTATGGGTGAAAGATCTGGACTGCAGGCTGGCCATTTCAGTACCCGGATCCTTCTTCTACGCAGCCATGATGTTGTAATTGATGCAGTATGTGGTCTGGCATTGTCATGTTGGAAAATGCAAGGTCTTCCCTGAAAGAGACGACGTCTGGATGGGAGCATATGTTGTTCTAGAACTTGGATATACCTTTCAGCATTGATGGTGCCTTTCCAGATGTGTAAGCTGCCCATGACACACGCACTCATGCAACCCCATACCATCAGAGATGCAGGCTTCTGAACTGAGCGCTAATAACAACTTGGGTTGTCCTTGTCCTCTTTAGTCCGGATGACATGGCGTCCCAGTTTTCCAAAAAGAACTTCAAATTTTGATTCGTCTGACCACAGAACAGTTTTCCACTTTGCCACAGTCCATTTTAAATGAGCCTTGGCCCAGAGAAAACGCCTGCGCTTCTGGATCATGTTTAGATATGGCTTCTTTTTTTACCTATAGAGTTTTAGCCGGCAACGGCGAATGGCACGGTGGATTGTGTTCACCGACAATGTTTTCTGGAAGTATTCCTGAGCCCATGTTGTGATTTCCATTACAGTAGCATTCCTGTATGTGATGCAGTGCCGTCTAAGGGCCCGAAGATCACGGGCATCCAGTATGGTTTTCCGGCCTTGACCCTTACGCACAGAGATTGTTCCAGATTCTCTGAATCTTTGGATGATATTATGCACTGTAGATGATGATAACTTCAAACTCTTTGCAATTTTTCTCTGAGAAACTCCTTTCTGATATTGCTCCACTATTTTTCGCCGCAGCATTGGGGGAATTGGTGATCCTCTTCCCATCTTGACTTCTGAGAGACACTGCCACTCTGAGAGGCTCTTTTTATACCCAATCATGTTGCCAATTGACCTAATAAGTTGCAAATTGGTCCTCCAGCTGTTCCTTATATGTACATTTAACTTTTCCGGCCTCTTATTGCTACCTGTCCCAACTTTTTTGGAATGTGTAGCTCTCATGAAATCCAAAATGAGCCAATATTTGGCATGACATTTCAAAATGTCTCACTTTCAACATTTGATATGTTATCTATATTCTATTGTGAATAAAATATAAGTTTATGAGATTTGTAAATTATTGCATTCCTTTTTTATTCACAATTTGTACAGTGTCCCAACTTTTTTGGAATCGGGTTTGTATATATGTGTACATAATGTAGAATGTGTACATACGGTGTATAATGTGTATTGATATCTGTAAGTATGTCTAACAGTACATACACTGTGTGTACTGAGTATATGTATGTGTATATTGCACATTGTCTGTATAAGTCTGTAAGTATGTAACGGTACTGTCTATATGTTAATTGTTTCTGCACTGTCTGGAGCACGCTCTCAAGAATTTCACTCATCAAGGCACATGTGCTGTGATGATGTGACAATAAAAGTGATTTTGATTTGATTTGATATGTCTCTTTGTGTGTGTGTCATGTTAATCAGACTAATCACCTTATAGGAGACTTAATTTACTATTTTCTAACTCAATATCTCTAAAATGTAACCCGTTGTAGAATCACTTAAGGCAGCGGCTATTTGCACTAAGTGAAAATAACATTTTCTTAGCTATAGATGCTATTTACACTAAGTGCAAATAGCTATTATATTTATACTGTGTTAAAATAGCAGGATTTTCTGCTATTTATACTACTTATTGCAAATAGTGGCAATTATCTGCACCTCAGTATTGCAATACATTATAAAACAGTATGCAATAATAACTTATTGAGTGAGTGTAAATTTTAATTTTAATTCAAACTATTAAATGGATGCCACCTTATTTGGACAATAAAGCCCTCCCTACACCTACCCGATACTTTATTTTCAACTTTTTGATTATTTCCTTAATTTTTATAAAAAAAAAAAAAATGCTTTTCTGATGTGATTTGAAATTTGAAAAGGGAGAAAAAAAAGTTCGCCAAAAGGCAGATTCGAACCCGGGTCGATCGCGTCAAAAGAAGAAGGCTATGACACACAGGCTTTACCATCTGGCCTCTGGAGCTGTCGATTAAAGCTGTCCTTTGTAATCTTGACTAGCTCAATCACACCTTGGTGGGTGGAGTTAGTGTAAATAACATTTAATCTTTGATGACGACAGGCCGACGGCCGCTGGATGGACGGCCGTTCTGGACTTCTCCAGAAAGTCCAGATGGCCAGTCCGCCCCTGATTCATGTATAAGTGTATAAAGTTAGACACAAAAAAAATATTTAAATTAGCAGACAAAAGGTCAACATCACTCAGTGGCAATATATACAACAAAGAGATGCGCCGTAACGTTTCCTATATAGCGATTTACTTTAAATCGGTCGCGATGCTCATCGCGTCTGGTGTAAATGTGCCCAGATTATTAATTGCTAAATTCAATGAACGACTTGACTTACTTGTCTGAAGTGATGGCCGTGTTAAAAACACTGCTTGCTTTACGATTCACTTAATTAATCTTTTGTTTACAATCAGTGCTTCGGAGCATGTAAAACGTTAACCACGTGAACCACGTTAGTCACGTCCAGAGCTTTGCTCACGTCAACCACGCTACGCTGCGTCATACGTTTCGAAACCTCAGTGGTTCGACGCTATATAGGGCGATTGATCTCAAGAGAATGGACCAGTATTACATGTATGATTACAACAGATTTCAAATCAGTTTTTTTTTAAGTTTATTAATTCAAGTAGAGTTTTGTAGTTCTGTGAACCAACACACTTGCATTTACACCGCTGTAAACAGTAGATGTCCTCAGCGCGCGGGGTTCGAGCGCTTCGCAACGTTGAGTCGTTTTGTGAAGCAGTTGATTCATTCGAATTTTGATTCAGAAAACCTGTACACCCAAAGCTATTCCATTGGCTGAGTCAACTTCTCATGATTTCTCTATGCAATGTCTGAGTAGAAATGATAAATTATGTCATAAATATCAAGAAAATGTGTTATTGTCTTTTAAAAATCACTTATGGAATAGCAAAGTGTTCTTTAGTTGCACCTGCTATACTACTTGTTCATATATCCTATCATGTGTCCTAATATGCATTCTTCCCTACTATAAAGCAGAAAAACAGTAGCCTATGTGAAATGAGTAGTGTTCATAAAACAATGCAAGAAGTACCCTGATGACCTAGAAGGCCTACTACTTGCGTCAAGTTTCCCAAGTCTCACGAGGCTATAGAAGAGGAGTTGTAAATGACGCTGTAAGTCACATGACACTGACAGCATAGAGGGGTGTAGAACATCTGAATTTCAAAGAATATACTTTTAAAAGTTATTCATCAGATGTAGTACCTACTCAGACAGTATGCAATGTCGGAAATACTCATTTTTTGAATACTACTAGTGAAGTAAGCATATTCTGAGATGGTATTACACTCTCTATATCGGGATGTATGGGTTCAAACACTAACAGATGGTATGAGTCTGTGGTAATAAAACTGACCAGTCCAAAAGGTTAGAGGACAGGGCGGGTGGCTATTGACCCCAACCAAAAAGGTCACATGCAGTCACTGGCAGCTAAGTGGAAGTAGCTAAACATACGACAACTCAGCAAATGCTTTTGTCTCCTGTTTCTTTTTCAGTGCTTTATCCCTTTATCCCAAAAACGTTTTGGAGGCAAAGCGCAACCAGTCGAACATTCTGTCAGGGAGGTACAGAAAAGGTAGTAATCTGGTCCGTGTGGAAAATATCAAAGGGGAATGCTTCACTCCCAGCTGAAGACTCGCAGACAGCAGGTGGAGTCTGGAGGCAGAGATGAGGTCATTGAGGCCAACAATTTTCACATGGGTTTGTTTTACAGTGTTTACCAGAGTCAAAAACTCCCTAGCACTAGCACCCACATGCCACACACACACACACACTCTTAAAAATATAGTTTCTTTATTGGCATCAACGGTTCCATGAAGAACCTTTAACATCCATGAAAACTTTCCATTCCACAAAAGGTTCTTTAGATTATTCAAATGTTCTTCACAAATGTATTTTAATAACTGTTCATTGAAAGGTTATTTGAGGAGTCAAAAATGGTTCTTCTGTGGCATTACTGCGAAAACCCCCTTTATTTTCAAGTGAACCCTGTGAACTCTGAGTATGATCCAAAAAAAAAGTTTATTCAGTTGATAATCATTAAAACACAATAAAATCACAGACTAAGATGGACAATGGTGGCATTTCCCCAAAACTGTATCTGTCCTATATCTATGATTGAGCTCTATTGTTTGGGCTGTACTCTATCCTTCAGGAATGTTTTCATCAGCAAACCCCAGAGCCGATTCCACCCAGCCCCTCCCATCGGCACAGAGCCACACCGTCCAGGAATGTCATACAGTATCTCTGCATCCTCAGGATCAGAGAAAAGTGTGTCATCGAATATCATGACGACAGGCACAGGCGACACAGGAACATGTGCAGCTGCAAAAGTTTCTATGGCAGTGAACCGACACATTGTAAGCTGACCACCCATTTGTGACCTAGTTTCAAGCCTGACGTGAGAGAAATATCAACATGAGAAGCAAAAACACACTGCTGACACAGACATTCATTTGTTAGCGACACTGCCCTCTGCTGTACAAAAGAAGTAACTCATAGGTGACAAAAAACAATTTGATTATGCAAAGCAGGAAACTATTAATGTGTCACATAAATTCAGTCTTATATTGACTTACATACAAATGTTTTATATACAATGCTTCAAATTCTGTGGGCATGTTAATACATTGCGTGTAACAAACTTGTAAAAGCAGCTGTTGCATTATGCATGAAAAAAACAATGTATATAATGTGTTATAACGTTCATGTGTGCATCAGACAACACATAAACAAGTATTATGTTAAGCTTCAGTCTTACAGTAAAAAAAAAACAAAAAAAAGTTTAGATATGCATGCTTTGAGAACTGTCCTACAATCTACATCCTCTTGCTGAGAAGGCATGCGTCACTGATTCTGTTAAAAGGAACACAAGACATGATTTATTTGTTAAAATAACCACAAAAGACCTATTCATATCTAGAGATATTATATCTATAACAAGATCTATTATGTATTCTAATGAAAAAGTGTGTCATGTTTGCGCATGCAAAACTCATTGATTTGATGCTGGATGTTTTGGTTGGTTGCCATGTCATTGTAATAGGTTGCTAAGGTGTTCTAAGTTGTTTTTAGCATGCTGCTATGCAGTTGCAAAAGTAAAAATGCAAAAAGATGAAAAAAAATAAAACTAAAGGAAATCACTAAATAAAATACCTGACACTTGATATATACCTACTGATATACATTTGCAATTTTACTTTGAAATTGTAAGTGTATTCATTTGTAAACTGAACTTGATACATTTGTTAGCTATAAAAGTAATCAAACTAGGTTTACATGTATCTAAAGTAAAATAAATTCATACTGTATAACAGTAAATAGTGTGCTGCGTGCATGTGTGTTTTGGGGGCTCATGTCTGATCACGTCAGAAACACCATGAATCATGAGCAACAGTGATTGTAATCATAGCATGCTGTGGACTCTATTATACACCTATTATTTCTTACTGGTTTACATACCATCCTCAGACATGCGAGTTTCGTCCATGGTGGTCTCTTCTTGTCCCTATCTAAGAAGCAAGAAACAAATAAAAATCAAAACAAATATCAGATATTTTCCAGGAAAAACTGCCAGTAGCAAATGAAGTCTAACAACTTGTATATCAGAGCTTTTCATCTTTTTTTCACAACACGTCCACACCCGATTCAATTCTAAAGCTTAAATGCAGGTTTGGAACTGGTATGTCTACTATTATTTGACTTGTGTTGAAGACTACCGTTCATAAGACTTCCATCTATAATTTGCTTTTAATTATTACTCTTATTTTCAGGGGAAAGAGGATGTTAAATCAGAAATTACTGTTTTGTAAATCATATACTGTATATATAATCTCTTTAATCTCAAACACAATGTGTACTGTTACCAACAACAATCTCGCTGTTTCCTTCTATAGCCAGTGGCAACAGGTGTGCCACACCGCTGTCAGTTTACCTTTTATTGTCATTCTACCAAACAAGACAGCTGCCAGGATCACGGTCAGAAAAATGACAGCAGGCAATAAAATCTTCTCAATGTCCTGACTTCTCTCTGGGTCACGGCACCAATTTGCTGTGTGATTAAACAACAAAATTCATATCCTTTATAGCTTGTATTGTGTAACATGGCAATACAGTACAACTAAAAGTGAACCTATCACAAGTGGCATAACTAACTATATTTTCATTAGCTTGACATTAGTTTAGCTCTTTTCAAAATAGTGTAGCTTTTCCAGTAAGAGGCTACACTACAAAACACTACATTGCAAGTATTTATTCCATCGTATTTTCCACAATGTAGTTATCTAAGTACAAAGTAGTTAAAAAAAAGATTAGCTTGAATGATGTTGAACTACTTCAAATTATGAGTAGCTGTATCACAGGAGAGGCCACTAACTTTTCATTAGTGTGACACTAGTGCGGTTTTCAAAAAATTGTCGCTTTTACAAGCTAAACTACAAAATGCTACATTGGTATTTTTAATTGCATTTTTAGAAAAATGTTACATTGCTACATTTTTCAATGCATTATTATGGCCACAACTTAAAGGGATAGTTCACAAAAAAATGAAAATTACCCATGATTTACCCACCCTCAAGTCATCATAGACCTAGGTGTATACGACTTTCTTCTTTCAGACAAATACAATCGGAGTTATATTAAAAATGTCCTGGCTCTTCCCAGCTCTATAATGGCAGTGAATGGTGGTCGAGACTTTTACATTTACATTTAGTCATTTAGCAGACGCTTTTATCCAAAGCGACTTACAAATGAGAACAATAGAAGCAATCAAAACCAACAAAAGAGCAACATGCAAGTGCTATGACAAGTCTCGGTTAGCCTAAGGCAGTACACGTAGCAAGAATTAGAATACAGAGTGCAAGAGTTAGAGGGTCAAATAAAGATGGAAGAGATGTGATTTTAGCCGATTCTTGAAGATGGCTAAGGATTCAGCTGCTCGGATTGAGTTGGGCAGGTCATTCCACCAGGTGGGAACAGTTAATGTAAAAGTCAGTGAAAGTGATTTTGTGCCTCTTTGGGATGAACAATAAAGCGACGTTCACTTGCAGAACGTAAGCTTCTAGAGGCACATAAGTCTGAAGTACTGAATTTAGGTAAAGGGGTGCAGAGCCAGAGGTGGTTTTGTAAGCAAACATTAATGCCTTGAATTTTATGCGAGCAGCTATTGGTAGCCAATAAAAATTGATGAACAGAGGTGTGACATGCGTTCTTTTCAGCTCATTAAAGATTAATCTTGCAGCGGCATTTTGGATTAATTGTAGAGGTTTGATGGAATTGGCTGGAAGACCTGCCAAGAGAGCATTGCAATAGTCAAGTCTGGACAGAACAAGAGCTTGAACAAGGAGTTGTGTTGCATGTTCAGAAAGAAAGGGCCTGATCTTCCTAATGTTGTATAAAGCAAAACTGCCAGACCGGGCAGTTTTAGCAATGTGATCTGAGAAATTTTCTTTTTAGATCCAAAAAAGAGCGTCCATCCATCATAAAATGTACTCCAAACAGCTCTGGGTTAATAAAGCCTTCTGAAGCGAATTGATGCATTTGTGTAAGAAAAATATCCATATTTAAAACGTTATAAACCATACACACTTTCATGAGAGAGTGGCGTTCCAGGGGATGATGTAGGATGCAGGCGTAGCGTAAACTCTGGTGAGAATATGCTAGTCTCACGAGAAACAAGTTTTGTTACAGCAAAGGAAAACCAATCTCCTCTTTGCTTATATCGAAATCCTCCATAATTTTTCTTTACAAATCCTCATTTTGTACTTCTAATTCGTGACCAGTTTTTTGCATAAATATGGATATTTTTCTTACACAAACGCATCTATTCGCTTTCGAAGGCCTTTATTTACCTACCGTAGCTGTGTGGAGCTCTCTTTATGATGGATTGATGCACTTTCTGGGCCTCAAAATCTTGCCCACCATTCACTGCCATTATAAAGCATGGAAGAGCCAGGACATTTTTTAATATAACTCCGATTGTATTCGTCTGAAAGAAGAATGTCATATACAACTAGGATGGCTTGAGGGTGAGTTAAATCATGGGGTAATTTTCAATTTTGGGCGAACTATCCCTTTAATAATGTATTTAGCTACATTAGTAGCTTGTAATGTAACAAAATCCAACTATTTTTTCAAAAGAGTAGCCTGAATACCTTGAGTTGGTTGTTTGTGAGTAGTTGTAACTGCTTCACAGACTATGCTACTTACTTAACATAATTTTCATTGGCATGACACTAGTTTAGCTGTTTTTCAAAAAGTGTCACTTTTATAGTTCTATCTACATTGCAAAATACAACATTGCTATGTTTTTCAAGGCATTGTATTGTTTCCACAATGAAAGTATGAGTAGCTGTTGTATAATCAATGCTACTATCTCAGCTACATTTTCATTAGCATGATGCTAGTTTAGCTGTTTTCAAAATAGTGTTGCTTTTACAGTAAGCTAGCCTACACTACAGAATGTACATTGCAAACGTTTTCATCACATTGTATTGTGGTCACAAATTTATAAAGTAGTTAACAACTTTTTTTATTAGCTTGTAGTGTAGCTACATATTATACTAGCTACATATTAGCATGACTCTAGTTGAACTGCATGAAAGTAAGAGTAGCTGTAGCTGTATCACTAACATACCACGGCACTAACTTACTAACTTTTCATTAATGTTTATTGTGCCCACAATGTAGCTAGTAGCTTTTAGCGTACTGTACTGTAGCTACATTAAACTATTTCTAAAAAAAGTTTAGCTGTAGATTAGCTGAACTATTTGAAATTATGAGTAGCTGTATCTGTCACTTAGCAAGCTACAGTTTCAAAAGTAGCTTCTGCAACACTTGATCTTATCACCTTTACATATGTACTTACAACACTGCAAGTCGCATTGAAGTACAGGGACTGAAAAGAGCACATCTACTCTCTGTACCTACAAACATGAAAAAACAAGACCATCCACATCAATAATTGCCACTGACAAAAATCTGACAAGATTTGACAGCACTGTTACTGTTATACCTGGATGCAGACGCACACTTCGCACGCACTTTTAGACAAGTTGAAAACTGTGTGCTTCATTTTGTCCTAGAAAACAAATAAGACCTGGCATGACATCAAACCATCTTAAACAAGACCGCTTCTGTGCTTTGAGTTTTCCTTAGAACAGACCCTTTTCTTTCTCATGTCATCGGGTACAAACCAGGTGAAAACTATTACTTTGACAAGGGAATTGCCTTCAGTGGAAGCCTCAAGGCATGGCTTACTAAGATAAATAGGAGTGAACTGAAAAAAACTATTAAAAGAAAACATCCATATGACATCAAGTACATTTGCTCTGAAGTTATTATATCTGATCCTACAGGCAGATTATCCTGCTCAAGTTTCCTTACCACAGAACGGTTTTGGAACTTGTTTCCCTCGATTCGTTTACACTGAGAGGAGGGATTCATCTCACAGACAGAAACGGAGAAGCTGGCTTTGACCCATGTTGAAATCTCTGCCCACTGCTGACCATCTTTTGATGTAATCTTTGCTGTCCAGACTTGTCAGATAAAAGACATTCAGCATCATACAGTGTGTAACATAAACATCTGTGAAAGCTATTGTGCTTATATACCTGAGACATTTCCTTTGGCAAAAGGACACTTTATCCATGTCCCCACTTCAGTGGTAAACTACAAAAAAAGAAATTACAATGAATTCCAACCCAACCCAAAAATTATCATTCATTTAAAGGAGCAGTTCACCCAAAATTTTAAATTCCGACTTCATATCTAAACAACTCATGTGGTAAATTTCAAGTCACCAGAAGTTTTTAAAGAACAGACCATAATTATGAATGATAAATAACTTGTTTTTCACTGAAATTCTCAAAATTTAGCTTGTAACTATCATAAGATTATTAAGTTAATAATTTACACAAAACAATTTTATGACTTGCAATATAGTAGGGTCACTATAAATCGTCCTTTTCCCAAACATGTCCTGGCCGGGATTTCTAAATTGCCTAAAATGTTTGGGTTTTGCCTTTGTTTTCCTATTTGCTGACGGGAATGACTGAAAAGTATAGTTTAACAGGAAAGTTCAATAGGAAAAAAAAAGTCCAAACCCGGACATTTTAGGCAATTTAGAAATCCCTGACAGAATAAAAGGACGTATAGTCCTCAAAATATAGTTCAAAACAATGTGGATATAGTGTATGAGTCATATGGGCTACTTCTATAGTGCTTATATAGTGTTTTTTTTTAATCATTTTTGTAATGTGACAGTTCCAGTCCCTATTCACATTCATTGCATGGAATAAAGCAGCTAGGACATTCTGAGGGTGAGTAAATAGTGACAAAATGTAAATTTTTGGGTGAAAGCAAATATGCCAAAAAAAACAAAAAAAATTCTACCTTCATGCAAAGCGTTGGGTGTGGATCCACGGAAGAGAATATCACCTGAGGTAATACAGTACATAATTATATGAGGTTCCTAACGATCAGCAGCTATTATGTAATAAATAGGAACAAAGGATTCGAGGGGAACAGAACATACTTTTTGTCCTTCTGAATGAAAAACATTTCCAATGTCCTGACAGCTTTTCCCTCCATCAGCATGGCACAGAGAAACTGACACTTTGACTGGACACTGCGGCTCCCAAATCAACTCTTCCTTATTGAAGTCATAGGTTATCCCAGACCACAGTTCTTCTAAATCTGTTACAGAGAACAATGCAAGTATTTTAAAGTACATTTGAGCTGTAAAATGGCAATTTATAATATTACTAATTTATCACTAGTGATTTAAAAGAGATGGTTTGATCAAAAATGATAATGTAAGGAAAAAAACAGGTGAAACATTCTTCAACAAATCTTCGTTTGTGTTCCACAAAATAAAGAAACTGCTGCAGGTCTGGAAACAACATTAGGGTAACTGATGGCGAATTACTGATTTAAGTGCTTTAGCTTCACATTTGAGACCACTGGCAAGCTAATGATTTGGAACGCTATCTAACAGGAAACAGGTCCTTTTTACAAATTCAAACAAGTTCTAACTAGTACAAAAATAAATCTGATACAGATACAATACAACCAAATGCAAATAAGCAAGCCAATGCAAGAAAGTTTTTTCCCCATCAATTTAGCTGTTGGTGAAAGGTTTTGAGGCGGGTCTGAAGATTTCCTCAGATGTTGCCACTTGTTTTAAAATGCTAGGTTACCTCACAAAGCATTTTTGCGGTGTAAATTGAGACACTGAAAACATCTAGGACCTCTGTTCTGAACAAAGTCAATTTTACTTACTGTTTTTGAATGGACACACTTGAATTCTCCTTGCATCTACTCTAGCAGGCCAACCCTGAAATAAAAGATGGTGGAAATTAACACTTCCTTCTCTACCTGTCAGATGTTCAAACCTTAATTTGCCGTAAAATAAAGCTTTCATACCTCAATGCACAAACAGGGTAATGGTTTGGAATAATGAAGCATTATGCTATCCTGTAGATGTTGTGGTTTTATCTGAAACACATGCAAAGCACAAGGGTAAAATGAAACTGTGCAAAGTCTTCTAGGAAATGCAAGGGAAACTGTGCTTATTGTTTTTACCTTTCTATGAGCCCCTTCCCCGGCACAGATGACATTACGTTTATGGCAGAGCCTGAGGTTGTAGTCTGTGTCCTCTGGAGCATCAGTCACTTTCACTGTTAACGCATTCCTGGCTTTATCTACAGTGTACGCCAGCTTCCCAGCTACAACAAAATGACAGTACAGTTACAGCTTCACATACTGTCTATCTATCTTTCTATCTAACTATCAATGACATGATTATGAAACTTACTGATGCACTCTGCAATTTCATCTCTGATACCTTCATGACTGCATTCTGGCATTAAAAAAGAAAAGGGCAATAGCTGTTAATGTTATTCATACTGTGTCATGTGTGACTACACTGTGTATAAGCGTTATATATAGACTGCTGATAAACACAACACTGATACCAGGAACAAGATGTCTTTGTGTCCACGTGGCCTTACAGTAGTTGGGAATGGTTTTGAGAGTCACAAACACAAGCTGCCCAGGACTAACAGGAACACAATTAAACTTCACATCAACCTAGAAGCAGAAACAGAGTATTTATTAATATCTGACAATGTCATACAAGGTAGGAGATTATAGTTTCTGTGGCACTGTGACAGCTTTGTGTCATTGATAAAATTCTCAGTAATGCTAGAAATCTCTTTGCAAGTGTAACCATCAGGTAAGCATCATATGTTTATACTGTACCTGTTTTCCTGTGGCTTTTCCTTTGCCAACATGGCCAAAGGTGTAAATCTGGCAATGTCCTATCATCCCTGCAGAATCGGCACATACTGAAACTCCACGAATATCTCCTGGAAAACAGGAAACTTTAGGAGAACCGAAACACATTTATTTTGTGGGTGGCGCAAAGTGGTGGCGTCATTTAGGAGTTTCTCCTTCAATTAACATTTCAGGTTAAAACAATAAGGTAGTAATTACTAAAGCACATTGTGTTTAGTTAATGTTAGACCTTTCAGATTATAGAGTGTTTAATTAATAACTTATTGTTGTGAAAGGTTTGGTTTTAGAAAGATGTAGTTGTACTAAGAAGGCAATGATGTGTCAATAAGTTACCGGAGAATTTGTTTAAATGCAGTGACGTAGGAATGACTCAGTAGGTCATTCAGTTTCATTCACACAATGTGACCAGAATAATACACACCAGTAGCATTCACTGATGTTGCGATCTTGAGCTGGAGTGAACATTTCCTTCCTTCACATGCCAATACAGTAGACAACATCACATTACTGATCACAGTGCTGCTAACAGGCTGATTCCTGCAGTGAAATCCTGACAGTGGAGCTATAACATATAAAAAATATTAGGACCATAAATTACTGCATAGATAGACATAAACACAGACAGTCAGATGGGTAGATAGATACTCACAGTAAGGTCTGGGTTTACACTGTAGACCCTGTTTGTAGAGATCAAAAGGAACATTATTTAAAGCATTAAGCTGAGTCATGATAGTTTAAATTACTTTCCTATTTATGCACGGTCTGCTTTATCATTTAACAGGAAATGTGACTGTTCTGTAAGGACAGTAGAACAAGGGGTTTCCCACTCACTCCTTAGGAAGTTCCTGGTTGGAGCACATATAACAAGGCTAGCAGGCATATGATGTAAGTTTAGTGTATCCTCATATCTAATTACAATAATCAACAGAATACAAAAAAGATTTGTCTAACTTTGTCAATATCGATGACCTAGATCAGTGAGAGCAGGTTATTTGTGTATGTCTGCTTCTGTAAGACTGAGACAAGGTCTTCTTTAATACATCACATAACTGGCTGGGTTTCATTGTTACAGATGACATCATATTTTTATGACTCATAATTTAAACTATGCCGGTAGCCACTTTTCTAACATAACACAGAAATAGCTCTCACAGAAATAAGCACTGGCTTAATTAGGTTAAATATTAATAAATGCAATTGTCAGCAGGCAAACTTCATTTAATTTAGCTTTTACAAGTTAAATGGTTCACTCCTGGCAAGCTACATGTAATTCCAGCATATTATTGTTAAACTTTTGATAATTAAATTATGACTGCAGCAATGTCTAACTCAAGTAATATCAAGTTTAAAAAAGAGAGAGAAAGAGAAATGAAAGACCTTACTAAATTAATCTTTTACAAAACATTCTAAATTACAAATTATATTTAAAATACATTAAAAAAAACAACCGACAAACCTCAGAACAACTCCAAGCACAATCCTGGTTCCTCTCAATCCTGTCCATATGGATCCTGTGGTTCTGGAGGATGAGGAGCAGAAGAAGAAGAAGATATTTCATGTTCGGTCAGTTTTGACACGCGCTGGCGTTCCTGTACAAACTTGCTTTGTTGCTGTGAATGACTTGCTGTCAGAGTATGCAGCACTTTAAATATAAAACGGGCATTGACATATAGACGGAAATTGCTCCCGCCCACTAAAACCAAGATAAAGAGAGAGAGAGAGAGAAAAAAGTGCAGCTTCCAAAGCTCATCGATGTATGTATGTATCTCTCTCTCTCTGTCTCTCTCTCTCTCTCTCTCTCTCTCTCTCACTCATAATGGCACTTCAGGAGAAGCATCTATAAGAGCACTTCACGCCCCAAACCCCTAAATGTCCCTAACAGCGCTCTCTGTGGTATTTACTAGTTCATAACGCTCGATTAAAGTTTTATACAGGCGCTTATAATAAAGTTTAAAGAAACTGCATTATTGTACAGTTCTGTAGAAACTATATTTGCCGCTAGATGGAGACAACAGTCTACAACAGCAGACACGCCTTACGGATACAAGCGTGAATTTAAAATTGGGATTTCCCATAAAAATACCAGTTACAACATCATTATTATTATTTTTCTCACTTTCTTATGCCAAATGTTGCATATTGCCAAAAAGCACAAAACAAAAGCAACATGGATCATTGTCACTGGAGAATTTCAAGAACTACAAACAAAAACCAACGTCTGTCTATATACAGGTGAGAAACACTTTAATAATAATAATAATTATTATAATAATTGTTAAATTATTTATATGTTATATACTAGTGCAAAGGGATGACCATACTGATTCTACTTGAATTATTTGTAGTCGATCATTCTGAAAATAAAAATAATGATAATTAGAATACAGATTTTTAATTCATTATTATTATTAACAATTATTATTGACACGTGTTAAGGTCTTATATTATTTATTTATTTAAATTATTTTATATTGCAAGTGTATATATATATATATATATATATATACAGAGCTGGGTATTACTTACAAATTGTTATCTGTTACTAATTCCAAATCACATGACAAAAAATGTAGTTAGTAACGTAGTTCATTACATTTTAGGTAATATAATCAGACTACTTTTAGATTACTTTTGACCTAACTCGTTTATCATATTGATGTAAATAGGATAATCTTGTACCATATTTATATAAAAATACAAAGAGTAACAAAATATATTCCTTTTGTTTTTATCAACAACATGAAGTGCAATACAAATAATATTACGTCAAGGTTTCCCAAACTGGGGTTTGTGAAGGAAAAGAAGTGGGTTTATGAGTTTAATGAAAAGCTAATAATTAATTCAATCATAAAACTAATAATTTTAAAATTAATAAAATAAAACACTTACTGAAAAAATTATATATTTTATTTGTTTACCATGTCACCATAACCAATGTCAGAGAACCATGAACATGAAAATGTGATACTTAATTATTCAAATTTTTATTTTAATATATCAGGGGTACTTCAAATAAAAATACATTAGGTGAAAGAGGTTGGTGAAGTTGAAAGTAGGGCTGAACGATTTTGGAAAATAATCTAATTGCGATTTTTTTTTACCAATATTGCGATTGCGATTTAATATGTGATTATTTTTTAAAGCTCTTTATATTCTGTATTATTCAACAAAGACAAGTAATAAATCATTGTATAGTATGCAGTGTTGGGCACGTTACTTTAAAAAAGTAATTAGTTATATTACTAGTTACTTCTCACAAATAGTAACTGAGTTACTAGTAACTGTTGTTACTTTAAAAAAAAAATCTAATGTCAAATAACTTGGATGTCCCAATATTAAATGAATGAAATGGACACTAAATAGAATACATTATTATAAAACATTGCACACTAATCTACACAATTGTAATGTTTCTGTGGGACAATGTGAGAGACACCTATCAAATTCAATTGATTATTGTAAATATTATCAACCCTCTATGGACACCTTGGCAATAGAATCTCCATTGGCTTGTCATTTTTTTTTAGTTTACTCACCAGACTAATATTAATTATCTGATATACTATATATATATATATATATATATAGCTTATGTTTGTAAAATGGCACAGTTTTTTTTTTTAAATATCTCACTTAGCATCAGTCAGTCAAACATTATAATATGATATTATGATAATTTAGCATTACATTTTAGCATTATATGATGATAGGACTTTAGTAATTAGAATAACCATGTATGAATGCATATTTGTCATGTTGACTGAACTTAGGACTGGTGGTGGTGCTTAAGATAGTGTTTGTCATTTAGTGTTTCTATAAAAAAAGGAAAAACAAAACTACAAATAATACTGATAAGATAACAAAACTACAACGAATTCTACTACTAATAACAATATAAAACACACTAAGGATTATTGAGCTGCTGGGTTCATGAATATTAATCAGGTTGTCTGCGTTCGCTCGAATTGATTTGCTGAAATCAAAACAGGGAGGATAATAGGTGAACGCCAGCCAATGAGATTGCCGTTTGCGCATTAGCTCCGCCCACTAGCGGAGAAACCGGCAGTTCTTAAAAGCTGAAGAATTCCAAAGGAACTCCGTTATTTTGACAGGAAAATACAACAAATGATATCGTTTACATGTAGCGCGTCAATTCTGCATGTTATGAAAGACTCGCGGACATGAAAACCCGCGGCAAACTGCGGACTTGGCAACATAGCGTGCCAACTTGATGCTTTCTCTGAAGACTGCTTAGATGTGTTTGACTTGAAGCAGCGCTGCTGGACCGATCGATGTGTGTGTGTCATCAAAGTACTGTGAGAGCTATAAGAGAACGGACGTCTCCTTATGCTTTATCTCGCCGTACTTTGATGTCATACGATCGATCTTCAAGTCGATCACACCTGTTTACTCGCAGCCTCTGCGGTTGACAAATCGCGTTTTTTCATATCGCGATATTATCGCAAATGCAATTAATCGTTCAGCCCTAGTTGAAAGTGATGTGACATACGGCCAAGTATGGTGACCCATACTCGGAATTCATGCTCTGCATTTATCCCATCCAAAGTGCACACACACAGCAGTGAACACACACACACACACAGCAGTGAACACACACACACCGTGAACACACACCCGGAGCAGTGGGCAGCCATTTATGCTGCGGCGCCCGGGGAGCAGTTGGGGGTTCGGTGCCTTGCTCAAGAGCACCTCAGTCGTGGTATTGAGGGTGGAGAGAGCGCAGGATATTCCCCCCACCTACAATTCCTGCCGGCCCGAGACTCGAACTCACAACCTTTAGGTTACGAGTCCGACTCTCAAACCATTAGGCCACGACTTCCCAGTTTGTGCATTTTAATGTGTTTGAAATGGTCAAATGCGGTGTAGCCACCTGACTAGTGACTGGTCTCTGTGTGAATGTCCACAAAACTAGTGTATAAAGAGTGTATATAGGCAGCAGACTATTTTAGAAAAGAAAATCTAAAAGATGAAAAAGAGGAATTAGGGAGAATCAATAAATTATGAATAAATTATTGCTATTGTGTAAATGTAGTTGTAGTCTGATTACGAGTATTTTAAAATGTAATTTAATCTAATTACAAGTATTTTTGGAATCGGATTCCGTAATCCAGATTACATGTTATCAGTTACTACCTAGCTATGTGAGTGTGTGTGTGTGTGTGTGTGTGTGTGTGTATATATATATATATATATATATTATTATTATCTTCATCAGTTATTATAAACCGTAATTATTAACACTTATTAGAGAACACTTATTAATTTTTCTATTATTATGTTATATGCTAGATACTGCCAGCAAGGGGTGATCATATGTGATAATGTTGGTTCAAACTACTTCTGGAGCCTGTACCATGAAGCTGGTTTAGCTGGCTAGCCAGGTAAGTTTCAGTTTAGTTTGTGCCAACTCTGGGTTTTTTTATTACCATAGTAACTTACACTCCACAGCTAAACTGCTCCGGGGCAGTTATGTTCTGGTTTAGAGATCTCAAACTGAAATTTGACCAATCAGCAAAGTGACACATCTCTGACGCAATAAAGTCACTCCACCAGTTTCTCTTACTCCAAATTAAAGGACGCTAGTTAAACATTTTTTTAAGATTAAAATCATCTGATTTTTAGAGATAATTTTTTATAATTATTTATATTATTTATATAATTATTATACCCTTAATCCATTACACAAGCCAACTTAGTTTAATGGTAATTATTAAGCTTTTATTTTAAATTAATATAAACATATACTGTAGATAATATGCAATATAAATACGTTTTAGAATCAATAACTATAAACATAACTACATATGAGTTTAGATTTTTAAGTGTTTTCATACCTATAAATATTATAAACTCTATAAACTTACTTTACAACTTTTAGTTGCACTTATATGGTAAGATGTTCTCTTTAATTTTCCTCTTTCATGGATAGATCGTTTCATCTTGCTGTGTAAATGTGTTCATATTGTTCAATCTTTTAATCTTTGGTAGTGAACTGCACTGACTCTCTCAGGAGAAGTGAATCACAGTTTCAAGGCATGTGATTGGCTGCTCATTACTGATGTCACATTCACGTGCACATGCTCCATTAACTCAGGATCAAAGCCTATATTATAATTATAATTATAATGGAATTATTATATACTATAGCAATAATAATAATTATCATAATATATTATTATTCATGATGGTCGACCAGAAAAAGTTGACACGCATGTGAGTATGAAACAAAACCAACAGCATCCCATGTAGACACTGATCCCTCCTGGCCCCTCGCACATCAGTTTTCTCGTTTCTCTCTCTCTCTCTCTCTCTCCACCCCCTCTTTGTTGTTTTCTCCTCCAGCCTCCGCTGCGCGCGCACACACACTCTCACAGTAGTCTGTGAGTCCCTTCCCCCCGCGCACTGGCTGCTGATGAGATGAGTGGAAGATGTCGGTGTCGGGGCTGAAGGCCGAATTAAAGTTCCTGGAGTCCATTTTTGACCCAAACCATGAGCGATTCAGAATAATCGACTGGAAACCCGATGAACTGAGCTGCCAGTTCAATGTGACGGGAGAAAAGCTGCTGATTATTCACTGCAACATCACGGTAAGATTCATCAGCCGTGTGTAGCTTACAGGCGAACAAGACAAGGCCGAGTGAAACAACACCACCCACAACCCCTTTTGACTCGAATAAAGCTATCATATTGCGAATAAACCATGTATGATCAGGATCGATTATATCCTCAGATTGATGTCAAAATCACAGCTAAACAAGTATGCAATGCTACATTTAGCCTGCTAGTTGATTAACGTTAGCTAACAAAGTTAACTGCGTTTGCTGTCGCTTTAACTTTATTAGCTAAACAAACTCGCTTGATAATATTCAGGTTTGCTCGGTTATATCAAATATAAGTTTAAATAAAGCATAAAGGGTTTGTTTATATTCCGCGTCGGTGGGATTTTGCTGTTAAATTAGTTGGCAGGTAATTAGCTTGTGTGCTAATTTAGCTAAGCGGATACTTCAGCTAGCTAAACGACGTTTCGGACAAAATATGTTTTTTGGTCTTGCCAAGCCGAGTTTGAGATGCTATTTTGTTATATGTATAGCGTAACAAAACATTTTATTGGTGTAAACAGCTAGTTATTATGTTGGCTAGCTAATTTAGCAACGATTAGCTGGTTTGCCGAAGTTCTTCATTTCGCGAGGCCTCTTAAGAAATGCGTGGATCTAAAACGACACAACTGTATATTCAGTTTAATCTATCGTGATTTGTTACAAAGTAACTGTTAGGGTAATTTATAGCTGCGATCGTAAAGTGTTATAGGTGGTATTAGCAATATTAGCACATTTTCAAACTTCGTATTTGAGCAATTCCTGCATTTTCACAGCTTTTAATGGACAAAATGTGCATGCATATAAAGTGTATATTAACTGTTCTACATTATGAAGAAGGCGTACAGTGTCTATAAAAGCATACTGCAAAACAACGCCACTGCAGTGCAACTGGATGCTGTTTTGTTGTTATTGAGGCCAGTTAGTTTGCTGAGCTTCTGTCTTGATGTTTGAGGTGCTGTAAGGTCAGTATGTGGTCCTGACAAGCAGAAGCAAATCACACCGCCATCATTTTGGCTCTCCCTCGACGGGATACTCAGTGATGGGAGGAGATTTCTAACTAGTGGATGGGAACATAATGTTCACATGATTTTACATGGAACCTCATCAGCTCTGTCACGCACTTCTCTGAAATAAACAGCACTGCACAGTCTTTCATTAGAAGAGAGAACTTGCAGAGTTTGATTCATTGGTTTGGCAGATGGTAATGTTGCCGCTTATCATGCAAGTAGATCAACAGATCCACTCAGACTTTAGTAACCTTGTGGAAGGACAAAGGGTTTTGATACAGTTCTGAAGATGCTGACGTTGTACCTCTTGATATTTTCATAGGAGTCTTACCCTTCAACCTCACCAATATGGTTCGTTGATTCAGATGACCCAAGTCTGACTGAAGTCCTTGAACGACTAGAGGATGTCAGAAAAGGCAATACTTTGGTAAGGAGGTGTTAACTCTCTGAAATTGTAATGAGATGTGATCGTCAAAATAAAGCACAAAATAAATATTTCAATGTACACAAGTTTAAAAGTTTGGGGTCAGTAAGATAGTTTTTCTTGAAAAACTTAGCACTTATATTAAGCAAAGATGAATTAAATTGATCAAATCATAGTAAAGACTCTTTTTGTTTTTGTCATTGATAATAATAATAGAAAATGTTTCTTGAGTAGCAAATCAGCATATGAGAATGATTTCTGAAGGATCTTGTGACACTGATGACTAAAGTAATGATGCTGAAAATTCAGCTTTACCATTACAGGAATAAGTTACATTTTAAAATATATTAAAATAGAAAAGGTATTTTAAATTGTAATAATATTTAACAATATTATTGTTTTTACTGTATTTTTGTCAAATAAAAGCAGACTTGGTGAGCGTGAATCTTCTTTAAAAACAAACAAACAAACAAAAAATCTTACTGAGCCCAAACTTTTAAATGGTAGTGTATTATCCTGTAGTCAGAATTGATCATTTTGATTACAATATCAAGGGAAATAATCAGCAATTTATTGACATCTTTGTCCATATCCATTAATTTAATAAAAAAAATACATTAAACTTGCACCTTTTGAATTACTGCACCATTTTGATTTGGGGAGATAAATCCAAATGACAGCATTAAAATGCAAAACGTTTTTTAAAAACATTTTTGAGATCATTAATAATGATTAAAATGTGTATACAGTTGTAAGAATTTTCATTTTTTTTTTATACTTTGTACACCGTGACATTTTTCTTAACAAACTTCTATTATAAATGGTATAAAATAGTTTATTTTTCTTTATCATGGACTATCTTATTTGACATTGTTCCAAATATGTGGCATGCAATCTTGCAGCCCTAATCCATAATGAACCCAAATCCATGTTTTGGTCAGGGTGAAGCTCTTTTTCTGAACACATTATCTGACGTTAATTTATATGCAACCCAATGTATGATAGTAGATTAATGGTTTTATATAAGTTAGCAGGTAAAAAGTTGGCCAGTTTTTGTTACTTACCATTTGTTACCACTTTTCCTTCTTATGCAGCTCCTACAGCAGCTGAAAAGGCTGATCTGTGATTTATGCCGACTCTATAACCTGCCCCAGCATCCTGATGTGGAGATGCTGGATCAGCCACTTCCTGCTGGTCCCATCAGTCACGACAAGAAGGTAGCCCAAATCAGCACAGACCTACATAGTCTTATTACACTCCTTCCTTTTCCTGTTCCCGGTGTGTGCTGATGCAAGCTTTTTGTCCTTGTTCTTCCCAGCATGGAACAACAGATGAAGTGACATCAGAAGAAGAGGAGGAAGAGGAAATGGCAGAGGTATTAAGCTTTAGGGGATGCGATGGGTTCCTCGTGACTCAAGTTATGACGAGAAGACTAGATGATACCTAACACTTTCTTTTGTTTGTTGCTGTGGCAGCAGGATATTGAAGATCTAGACCACTATGATATGAAAGAGGAGGAACCGGTCGATGGGAAAAAGTCAGAGGACGATGGCATCGAGAAAGAGAATCTGGCCATTCTGGAGAAAATCCGCAAGAACCAGAGGCAGGACCACTTGAACGTAAGTGTCCATTCGGTAAGGTAACTTTTTATACAACTTTGGGGTTGGGTGGAGCAATATTGGTTTTATTGATGCAGTATAGTGATGTCATCTCTTTATGATGTGTAATACAATGCAATAAAGCACATTTTTATTTGCAAATAGGGTCAGCTTTTCTCTGTTTGTGAAGTCTGTAATTTATCCACTGAAGAATAATTTAAAAGATTGTTCCTTGCATTGCTGTATATGTTCCCTAACTGCTTCATTGTTGGTCTCGTAGGGTGCGGTGTCCGGTTCAGTTCAGGCCTCTGACCGCCTCATGAAGGAACTCAGGGAGATCTATAGATCACAGAGTTATAAGACAGGTAATTTTAGTTAAATTACACCATTGACTTTTACATATGTTTGTTCCAAACCTAATGAGCTTTTAAGGAGCATCTTCAATACTATGGCAGTTCCTTTGGCCAGTTTTTGTCCAATATAGCTTTTTGTCCAACACTGTTATTAAATATGGAAAAAACAGTGTCACTTTCAATTACAATTGTACTATAAAGCTGACATCTGGAGTGTTCACGTTTTTACTCGCATTTGACCTCAACTGACTGAACAGAAGAAATAATCCAGAGAAGATTTCTTCGTCAAATAAGGCGGCGCCCCAAAGCACACCTAATTCTTAAGCCTGTTTTATACTCGCCTCGTCCGCATAAGCGCAAAAGTGCGTGTGGCAAAAATGACGTCACCGTGGAGTGGGCGGCCATGCGCGTCGAGTGCGCGAGGCCCTTTCTTGTAACTTTGCTTCCAAAGATACTTTGCTAAAAGTTGTCTTGTTTGATGTGAAATAAACCCAAAAGCTGAAGATTTTTTTAATCAGTTTGTTCATAAAGAAATTAATTAATTCATTCATCAACTCATTCATCACGCGAGACTTCAAGTTTTGAGTCTGCTGCTTCTCGCCAATGATTACCGATGGTTTTAGAGGAAAATTACTCCTCATCGCCCCCTGTCGTTTCAAAGAGTAGTACAACGGCAAATGCGACAAGTATAAACGCCTCGTCCGTTTGAGGAGGTGCGTGCGCAGTCAGCGGAGCGAGGTGAAAGTATAAACAAGGCTTTAGGCAGTTCGCCATGAACCAATGGTAGTTTGAAGGCATTTACCTGCTTTGGTTTTTAACTCCATACGAACTTCGGTTGGCCTGAGATTGTTGGAAATTACATCACACCAGGTGGTTCATTGGTTTCACTGGAAGTATATCAGGGCCCTAATTTGCCTACCTTTTGCGACTGCTATTTTTGTCAGGAGTGCGCATATGATGCATAACTGTTTTGGAACACATTTCTTAGTTTCAATTAGTTTTATCTTGTTCCAGGACTGTTACAGATCCGTTTGTTTACCATTCTGTCTGTTCCAGGTATCTATTCAGTGGAGTTATTCAATGATAGCCTGTATGAGTGGCATGTCAAGTTAAGGACGTAAGTATGGTTGCATAACATGAAATACCATCTGGGCTGATGATAGTTTTAGTGTTCGGATCTTTAAAATCATTCTCATGTTTTTTAAGGGTTGACCCAGACAGTCCGTTACACAGCGACTTGCAGGTTTTGAAGGAAAAAGAAGGCATGGACTACATTCTGCTCAATTTCTCTTATAAAGTTAGTGTTTTTCTTTGTTGTACAAAAATATAGATTGAAGATAATTTGATTGAAAAAAGAAGATTATGCAACTAAATTTCTGTTTTCTTGCTTGCTGATGGCAGGATAACTTTCCTTTTGATCCTCCCTTTGTACGGGTTGTGTCTCCTGTCCTGTCTGGAGGGTGAGCTTGAGAATTGTTCCTTGTAAATAAGTCAGACTAACCTTTCTATGTTAGTAAAAAGTAAAAGATTCTAAAAATAAAGATTTTACTATATTTGATGGATGATTATATTTTTTTTCCCCAGAGAATAACATAAACGGATGTATTGTGAATAATGCTGTCTTTAAAGTTTTTTGCATGAATTAATAATTCAGCTTGTAATTTAACAGAGATTGTGTAATGCTAATTATTATTTAGCATTCCGTTTTATACCCCATATATTTGTGAAAGGCCATTATAAAATAATTCACAGAAAAATTATTAGTTTATAATATGACTAATACAAATATTGTTCATTTTCATAATCTAAAGAGAAATAAATGTTAATTTGCTCTATCCTGTTAAATGTTTTTTTTTCTCATCTAGCTATGTTCTTGGAGGAGGAGCCTTGTGTATGGAGCTACTTACAAAACAGGTTCGAATTCTCTTTGAATTTCCTAAGGTTTGCCCGTTCAAATAATTAAAGAAATCCGAAATAATGAAATAAATTTGATCTCATAGGGCTGGAGCAGTGCCTACTCAATAGAGTCCGTCATCATGCAAATCAACGCCACCTTAGTCAAAGGGAAAGCCAGAGTGCAGTTCGGAGCAAATAAGGTTTGTTCGACTTAGTGATCAAAAACTAAAAAATATTTGCCTGCAGAAATGTTGACCCTTTCCCTTTTGTTTTGTGCAGAATCAATACAATCTTGCCAGAGCACAACAGTCATATAAATCATTGGTTCAGATTCATGAAAAGAACGGTAGGTGGAGAAACCGTAAAACGAGATGCAGAATTGATGCACTTTGAACTGTTCTCAGAAGTTTTTTCTCATGTTTTTCCTCTAGGCTGGTACACACCTCCTAAAGAAGATGGCTAGGAAAAGCAATGATCTGCTTGCACACTGCAAACATGGGATATCTGGTCACACCTTTGCTTTATTTTACTAATGTTTTCACCTCTTCAGCTTGAGTATGATGCCCCCTCGTGTAAGTGGAAGCCAACGGGGAAACGTTTGCCCTCTCGCTGTCTGGAATGCTCAGAAATTTGCATCGTCCCTTATCTTCTGCAAGGCTGGACTCTTTGACCAGATCCCGTGATGTATGGATTTCTGTCTGTTTCTCATGCTCTCTTTCTCTCTCTCATCTATTGTCTTCTATACTGATGGGACATTCAGAGCCTTGGTACTAATAAGGCATCTAACATGGCGTTTCGAAATGGTGTGATCAGAGAAAGTTTTTTTTTTTTTCTCTCTCTTTTTGTTGCTTCCTCACTTTTACTGGAGCATGGCTCTGTTCAGGATTATTACATGGATGGAGATGCTCAATGAAGATGCTGGATCTGATCCTCTCTGTCTGCTTTTAAAGGACGTTCTTATGGCCATGGACTTTAAATGGTGGTTTACTGAACTTAAAACAGGATATGGATGCAACTAGAGACAATGTGAAGACAATGTGCCACTGCTCTTGTATCTATAGAGACTTTTTTCCCCCTCATGCATTCTGAGTTAACATGTACTGGTACAATTAATGCCGATGTCGTCAAAGAATCGTTACTTGCCACAATTATATGCGTAAGCTTCCTAAGCAACCCTTATGTTAATGATAACGGCGAGGACGAGAGGAAGGGGCGCTTATACGACTCTCGTTTTTCCAACTAAGGATGAATTCCACTCAGTTTCCTTATGCTCGCTTTTAGCATGTGGCTGATCTGACCAATAATGGACAAATGCGAGCTTTGGCTTTGAAAAAGCGAAGCGGAACTTGCCGTCACTCCATAGTTGAACAGAGCTCCACTTGTATACTTGTAAATGGATTTGAGGCGTCTTAAATGTGGTGTTTATGTGAAGTGGGGGAATTATCCGAGTTGTTTTCACATGAGGACTTGGGGACTCGAAATGGGGGAAAAGGTTGATGTTTCTCAAAATAATGGGGGTATAATCTTAAAAATTGTATTTATATAAGTGATATGAACATAACTTTTTGTTTTCGTTCCCACCCTTAATTGTCATTTTCATAATTTCTGCTCCATTAAAAAAAAACAGCTGTTACAGATTGAGACATTTGAGGTTTACATTACTAACGGACCTCTCATGATCAGCAGTACTTGAACTTAGAGTTTGCTGTCAGTTTCATTTTGTGAGCGTTGATGGATTAAAAGAGCGCAAATAATACTTTTCTCCTCGCACAACACTACAAGAGCACTGTTTCTTTCCATGCCTGATGGACAATTCTCACAATACTCAAGGCGTTGTTTATTTTACCTCTTGGATCTGAACGTCCAGTATAAAGTCTTAAGAATGGTCAATGCTTCAACGTTCATGGCGAAAAAGAGCTTGTCAAAATACACAATACCTCCCTGCTTTTTTTTTGTCTTTGTTTTGCAGTGTATTATAAAAAGTGACTGTCGAAGACTCGTGCATGTGAAGGCGTCTCACATTTTTCATTGAAAACTCAGGAAAATCCATTCTGTTTGAAAACCTTTTTTGGTCCGTTTGCTCTACCTATCCACTTTAAGAACCTTCTGTAGTTCCCGAAAGCAAAGAAAAGGATTTTAACAGCTTCCCGTGGTCGCTATTTAGTATTTTATGATGGGGCTTGGTTTCATCGTAAGAAGTGTTAAAGGCCAATGGTGATTAGATAACTCTGGCTATAAAAATGTATCCGATTTCCTTTGTTTACTGAAATTAAGTGCTCAGTCAAACATAACTTATGTTTTTGTTGTTTCTCACACCTCCGACTTCAGCTTTCAGTTGTAAATATTTTGGGATATTTGGGTTTAGTATTTGCACAGAATGTTGTTATTGTGCCTCTTGGATCAGTCCTGAGTTTGAACGTCATCCCATAACAGGCAGGCTCTTGGATATGTATATTTTTAACATG
Organism: Schizothorax lantsangensis; assembly: GCA_027422415.1. Lineage (NCBI taxonomy): Eukaryota > Metazoa > Chordata > Actinopteri > Cypriniformes > Cyprinidae > Schizothorax > Schizothorax lantsangensis. The sequence continues at coordinate 14,690,748 of CM049854.1, read as the reverse complement.
GATGCAAATGTAATCTTTTACTCCAGTCACATGTAAATGTAATTCAAGAGAGCCACTGCAGCAGGAATGTCTTGAATAACTCAAGTATCTGCTTTGCAAGTTATTGCTGCTGTCTTGTTTCAGAAATGTGCTTGGTCTTGGGTTTTCATTGGTGAGATTTGAAAAATCAGACCTCTCTAAATGGTGTTTCCTCAGAGGTTTACTCATCTCAAGAAGTACATCTGCGTTTGAGTTTTTGACCTGGGCTTGTCCACATTGACCAAGATTTCTGTAACTAATGTGTCTTTCTTCTGTTTCCTTGTCCGAACAGTAATGACAATGTTTTGTTTTTTCACACTGAACGTGAACCTCACCGTAACCAATAACAGAACTCGTCTCTGGTGCCATCTCATGGAATGGTTCTTGAAGCTCACACTGTTGGCATGCTTTCTGGGTTTTTTTGTTAGGTTTTTCCATTACAAGATAATTTTGACCATGTACAGTATATTTGTAAACTTGCATCAAGTTTATGAATAAAGAATTTTACGAGGAGCTTGTTTGGGTATCTGTGAGTGATCTGATTGATGCATTCAATAACTTAAATTTTCATTAAAGGGGTAGTTCACCCAAAAATGAAAATTCTGTCCTTATGTCGTTCCAAACCTGTACGACCTTTGTTCATCTTCGGAAAACAAATGAAGACATTTTTGGTGAAAAATAACAATAAATAATGACTTTATATAACAATTTCTTCTCTTCCGTGTCAGTTTTCGATGCTCGTTCATGACAGTACCACTACGTATGCATGTGCATTCCTCTGTTTGCAAACAAGGCATGCTTTGTGGTACTGTTGAAGTCTGACAGGGAAGAGAAGAAATTGTTGAATAAAGTTGATATTTTTGTTTTCTTTGCACACAAAGTATTCTCGTAGCTTCATAACATTACAGTTGAACCACTGATGTCACATGGACTATTTTAACGATGTCTTTACTACCTTTCTGGGTCTTGAACGAATCAGTTGCATTGCTATCTATGCAGGGCCAGAAAGCTCTTGGATTTCATCAAAAATATCTTAATTTGTGTTCCAAAGATGAACAAAAGTCTTATGGGTTTGGAATGACACGATGAGTAATTAATGACAGAATTTTTAAAATTTTTGGGTGAACTATCCCTTTAAGAAAACATTAGGAACTCCAAGATTAGGAATGAATGGATGGAAACACAGGGTTCCATGGGGTTTGGAAAAGTATGGAAAAAAGAAAGCGGAGTATGGAAAAGTATTTGTGTTTCCAGACTTTTGCCCCATTTAGTTTTTTTATAATAGAAAATTAAGAATTTAATGAAAATACAATTTATTGTACAAGAAGTCAAAGTCCAAATACTACTGGATGAATTCAAGGTGCACTTTTTCATTATGCAAAATGCAGGTTATAAGCATTTTGGGTTTCTTATCACAATATTCTTAGCACCGTATTACACAGCCTCAAGGACCTTTGCAAAAATATACAGACTTTTATGTGTGCATGAGAAACCATTAAACTTCACATATTGGACAATGCACACAGAGCTACCTATTGTGCCATCAGCCCATTTCGTGGTGTGGTTTCTTGGACACCACAAGAGTGTGTGTTAAAAGAGACCTAAGGTCTTGAAATATGGCATACTGCCCTAACAAAAGCCAAATTTGAAACGCTTTTTTTACAGTACCCATCTTTTTTATAAACCCTTGAACTTGGCAAATTTTATGACATCAGCCCATTTCGTGTCATGATTTCTGTGCTGCCATCGAGGATGTTAAATTGGACATTAGGCCGTGATATTAGAGGTACTACTATAAGAAAAGCCCAAAAAACTAGAAATTGTAATGCGTAAGCATGCACAAAATTCCCATGCGCATGTAAATAATTTCTCGAAGGCACAAAAACATTTATTTTGTGCAGATGACTGTACTATACACCAAATATAAAGCTGAAAATAATGCTCTATGAACCATTTCTGTTAAAAATGGTCTGAAAATGTAAAGAGAGTGTTTGGAAATTTGAGTCTGGAAAAGTATCTAATTTTGAAATGGAAAATGTGTAGGAACCCTGTAAATACAAACTTGAAAAAGTGCTGACGTTGCTTATTTTTTTAATAGAAATTTGCAACAACTCAATATTTTCTGTCTCTGAAGTTATGCTGTTTAATGTAAAATGTATCCATTCTGTCTCTAGTTTGCTGGGTAAACGTTAACATGAATGGCTCTGGCTGGTAGTTTACCACAAGATTTCATCATGGCTGTGAGATTGGGACTTGTTACAACACATTATGAAATGATCACAGATCACTCTTTTAAAATATGTAATTAACATCATCACCAAAGTGTCTGGCTTAAGGCTTTTCTTGACTTGTCAGCTGATCTGTTTATTTTAGTAATAAGGGTTTGATTTAGAGTCGGTACACGTCATACTTTTTCTTTAAAACACATTATCCCTGACAGCTACAAGAACTACAACTGTTAATGAGAAATGTGATACTAAAAGTTATTCAGCTGTGATGTTGGATGTGTGCACATATTTGAGATTTTAACTAGTAACTGATCATTTTAACACTCTTGAAGTGTAACTGATGCTTAAACTAAAGTCATTGGCAGTGTAAATCTGTTTCATGGCACTACTGCTGTTTTTTACATCATAGGATGCCAGGTATATTTGAAGTATTTTGAGCTATAAATGAAAAAGAAAATGAAAAATTGTGAGCTATAAATGAAAATGCAATTTGCAACTTCCCTAATGTTAGTCATAGTTTAAAGTTTGTCAAAATGGAAGATTACATGAATTATAATTCTTCCTTACCACTTGGGGTAGCTGTTTGCCATTTTTGTTTGCTTGCAGTTAATCTAGTTCTTTCTCTCCAATTAACAATGAGTCCAAAAGTTTGCATGCTCTAGGCCTATTATAAGTTGCAGTGCAATACAAACTTTTTTTTTAATTCAATTGTATTGCAAATAATAATTAATATTTTCTTATGGTCACTGGAAGTGTAACTGATGCTTAAACTAAAGTCATTGGCATTGAACCATAGACACTGGTGCTCAAATCCATGACTGGAAAATGAATGCATCTATTTGCTGTACAGCCCGGCATTAAAATGTTGTAGTACAAAGATAAATGAGAATGGGTAGCTGTAGAATTTTTTTTTTATATATAATATATGTAGATGAGGATTGGTAGTATTTATTTATTTATTGCAAAACTGTGTCAACAGTGTCATGGAAACCTTTACAGAGTTAAAGTCCTTGTGTGTAGGTTTTGTTTTAACTCAAGTAAGACAATGTACATTTAAAGCACATGACATTGATGTTACACAACATTTTACAAGCCAAATAGAACATACACTGCCTTGTGAAATTTAGTGTTTTATAGGCACTAATAAACTTTTTGACCTTATTTGGACAGGCATTGAGTGACTGTTATACTGTATAGTGTCAGTTTGTCCACATGGTGATCTACTAACACTGCTAAGTCTATATAAACATAGTTAAGTACTTTATACATTGTGTTAAACAAGAAGAATTAATCTTAGCTCAGGTTTCCTTTCATTCTCTCTGGCTGTTGCATAACTGACTGGAACAATAACCCATTTAGTTCACTTCTCCCCTGGAATGCTCTTAATGGTGGGAGTGTAGCATGATCTTCAGTCTTTACAAAGCTGGACATTTAATCTCAGTTATCATGTATCATCTAGCGTGTGTAGTACAAAATCAAAGAATCTCCTTTTTTAAAATTTATTTAAAAGTAAAATATAAGACATTTCTGTAATTCCCTCATAAAGTTTGCCTGCTTATAGAAAATCATAGTTTCAAAACAGGGTCCAAAGATCTTTGACCGCTATTATCGTGGTATTATTTAACTTCCCTGCCTAAAGAAACCCGATAGGCTTTTGCTGTGCTCGTTCATTTAAAGGAACCTTTCACCTAAATGCACTTGAAAAGCTCGTAAACACTGCATGATAAATGCGGTAAAGGTTTTGGATGCTACACTGTGCCGAGGTGAATTTCGAGGTTGTCAGGTAAGGTTTGAAATATTATCAATATATAATTCTCTCAAAATAGGATTTGAGCTGGCAAAGTATAAGTTCTTTTATCATCAGTCCATAGACCAGATTTCAGATTTACATTCTGCTCTTAGTTTATTATGTAATATCTTGACCTTTTACTGCTTCTATATTATTATAGAAGCAACTTTCCAGAACCTCTCCAGATTGTACAATTTGTATTATTAACCTAAGTATCCAGCTATTAGGGTTTCATTTTTTGTCATTTTTGTTTTAGTTCATGAAAACAGTGTTTAAAACCAAATTACATGTGTTGTTCATTTCAGAAAATGTCAAATGAATGAGATGTTTTTACTTTGAGAGGTGAATGTACACATTGCAAGGTATTGTTTTAGCATGTACTGTGAGCTTTTTTTATTTACAGATGTTGCAGCATGTGTAGTGAGGTATTGCTTAACTTTGACATATTTAGGAAGCTCTCAGCATGTAACACTACTAAACAAATAGAAAGCCGATTCATGTGCAAGGTGAGAACTTTTGACTTTTTCCTGAAAACATTGTGGCCTGGGCTACACATATGTACATTAACCTGCTTTGCAAATGAAGTGTTGCTGTAAATTAAGTTGTTTTTACAAGGTACTGTGTTGATGCCATGAGTGCTTAATAAGGAACAATTAAGTCAAGTCATTGTAAAATATGCTAAATTTAGTTTAAGGCACTTGGTACAGCAAATAAACCAGATACAAGCAGGACTGTATACTTCACTTTGTTTTCTAAGTGAAATATTCAGTACCTATTAGACAAATATAAATTCTGCTGCAATATGGACCAGACATTATGCCGCATGTCAAAAGTCTATCTACACAACAGAAGACCATGACAGATCCATAAAAACAAATAAGCGTAAGCAAGTATCGTAATCATTGCTGGTGGTATCCAAAAAGCTGCCTTTTGTTTTTCTTTGTCTTTTCTCTTTTGTTTTCCTGAAAGGGGTCATGAACTGCCTTTGTTTTTTTATTTTGTACTGTTCTCTGAGGTCCACTTATAATGCTATTAAGATTTTTACATCAAAAAGCGCTATTTTGTGTTCTCTTTTGATCATTCGCTCTGTTTGAATAGGCGTTACGGATTGTCTCGGAAGTAAAGGCCCACTGCTATGATTGGCTGCCTTTTGTTTTTCTTTGTCTTTTCTCTTTTGTTTTCCTAAAGGGGGGCTGCCTTTGTTTTTTTTTATTTTGTACTGTTCTCTGAGGTCCACTTATAATGCTATTAAGATTTTTACATCAAAAAGCATAATTTAGAAGTAATAGGCTATTTTGTGTTCTCTTTTGACCCCCTCATCAGATCGCTCTGTTTGAATAGGCGTTACGGATTGTAGACTCGGAAGTAAAGGCCCACTGCTATGATTGGCTAACATCCAATCATCCAATCTATGATTGTATGGACGCTACTGTGATTTATGTTAAAAACACATAAATACTCAATACATATCAAATGATCTATAATAACAGACAAAGCAATAGTGACCACATAATAAAAACAGTTATTCACACTTGTGTTGCGACATAACTGTCGGATCCAATATAGTCGGCACAGCATCGTCTTTTAGTTTCAGTCTTTCTGAAAATCCTGCAACATTCATCCACTCTTTCCTAATGCAGCGTTCAGAAGGAATTAAAATCAATTATAATGCAAAGACTGTTTTTCCACAACTTAGCACTGCACAACGTCTTTTTGTTTTCGAAGCATCTTTATCATTTGGTTTCTGCTTAGACCTGCGTGTTTGCTTCTCGTTATTTACACAATATGCGTGAGTCGGTGGGCGGGGCTAAACAGGCAGCAATGTAGAAGCAGGCGTTGATCTTCTTCTGCGGAGTTGGAGTTTAGCCAAACTATTACATCATAGAGTGGCACATTCCACAACCTGTCAATTTGGCAGATATGCTTCAATATAAGCTGTTTTTAGATTAACGAGAAAGTTTTGAGTTCTGAACTTACCAGATGTTATTTTAGTATAATGGACTAAATGTACTACTTATATGTCAAAGGATCAAGGGAATGTTGACATCTCAGTTCATGACCCCTTTAATTCTTCACTAACCATTCACTGACAGCTTTTGTTTTGTTTTTAAAGGTTGTGTACGAAGATGCTGCGTTCAGCTCCTCTTGGTTTGTTGTCGATATTATGCATATTATCTGGAACAGACGGCGGTAAAGTGCTGGTGTTTCCACTAGATGGAAGTCACTGGGTCAACATGAAGGTCCTGATCGAGGAACTGCATAGCAGAGGTCACAATGTGACAGTGATTAGAGCCTCCAACAGTTGGTATATCAAGGAGGAGTCTCCCTTCTACAATTCTATCACTATTCCAAATGCAGGAGGATTTGATGAGGAGTTTTTTGGCTCAATGATTGGCCATCTCTTGAAGAATAGAAGAGAACGGTCTTCCATTTGGAACCGCCTTCAGCTGGAGTACGAAATCATGATGAAGTTTAAAAGCATGCATGAAGATATGATGCAGATGATGGAGAAAATGTTAGAGGACAAAGAAATTATGAAATCAATCCAAGATTCTAAGTATGATGTGGTGTTAGCGGACCCAGCTGCCGGAGGTGGTGCAATCCTAGCTTACAAGTTTAATATTCCTCTGGTTTTCAACGTTCGATGGACCATAAATGGGGAGGGACATTTCGCAATTGCTCCTTCCCCTCTGTCTTATGTCCCTGTCCCAGGAGCAGAGTTAACAGACAAAATGTCATTTCTCCAACGTGTCAAAAATATTTTGGCTTACTTATTCAGCCGGCTCCAGATTGCAGTCGTTGTTGACCCCATCTATACTCATTTCTGTCTCAAACATTTTGGCCCCAGTGTTAATTATTTCTCCCTTTTCCAGGATGCAGACATCTGGCTGATGAGAAATGACTTTACCTTTGAGTTTCCACGACCCACAATGCCCAATATAATATATATGGGCGGCTTCCAGTGTAAACCCGCCAAGCCACTTCCAGCTGATCTTGAAACGTTTGTGCAAAGCTCAGGGAAGCATGGAGTCATCATCATGTCTTTAGGCACCCTTATTGCTCAGCTTCCACAAGATGTCACTGACGACATAGCAGCAGCTTTTGCTCAGCTTCCTCAAAAAGTAATTTGGAGACATACAGGTCCTCGACCTATGACCCTTGGTAACAACACATTACTTGTAGACTGGCTCCCCCAGAATGACCTGCTTGGACATCCCCGGATTAAAGCATTTGTAGCACATGGAGGAACCAATGGAGTTCAGGAAGCCATCTACCATGGGGTGCCCATTTTGGGTGTACCTTTAGTTTTTGATCAGCCTGACAATCTCTTCAGAATGGAAGCGAAGGGAACAGCAAAAATTGTAGATATTGCAACTTTAGACAGGACTGTGTTTCTAGAGGCATTAAAGGAGGTTTTGCATAACCCATCTTACAAGGAGAACATGCAGAGACTGTCGAAACTGCACCATGACCAGCCAATGAAATCTCTTGATCGTGCCGTCTTCTGGATTGAGTTTGTCATGAGGAACAGAGGAGCTCCTCATTTACGAACACAGTCTTTCAGAATGTCCTGGATTGAGTACCACTCTATAGATGTAACTTTGACTTTAATGGCGACACTTTTAATTTTTGCCTTTGTCACTGTGTATGTAATTAGATATCTTTTTAGTGCTTGTATCAAAAATAAATTAAAACATGAGTGATGCACAGGCAAGAAATATCACATCTCTGATTGTGATAGCATGTTTTTCTGGAAATCTGAAGGCTTTTTTTTCTTCTTTGTTTTAATGTCTCTTGATTGTAAATGTAAACATAGTAATCATAATAATCCAAAGCATGAGACTGAGAGTGCAATCCAAAACCAATTCAGTATTCCCTTTGATTTGTTGGAAATTTTGTACTAACTGTTTGAAGCTGCATTTTTGGTTGTTAGTGTTCAATAAATAATTTTACTGGGACCTGCTACAATAAAGGCTTCTCTTTATCAGTTTTGGTTAAGCTTTTGTCTGTCCAAGTACTATAATAAATATTAATTTAAAAGGAAAGCTGACAAATACACATATACATTAAAAATCTCTGATTCTTCTACATAGTAAAACTTGGGAAAATCTGTTGTTGGTGCTAAATGCATTCCCTAACACTTACAGAGGTAGTACCTAACTTTATTTTTGATGCAGTATGAGAGTATTTTGATTGTTTTTGAGGATTTGTTCACCCAAAAATTTAAATTCTGTCATCATTTACTCACACTCAGGTAATTACAAACCTGTGAAACTTTATTTCCTCTGCCTTACAACCTTGAGATAATAACATGAAAGTAGAAGGTATTATGTTTTCAACTGAGTTTCATGGTCAGGACATTATTTTATTTATTGTTGTATTTTGTGAAATCTTGTGTACTCTTTTAATTCTCTGTAATTTTCTTTCTCATCAAAGGTCATCAATGAAGATGCATCACTCCACCCTTCTTGGTTTGTTCATCCTGTCATCTGTTCTGTCAAGCTCTTATGCTGGTAAAGTTCTGGTCGTCCCTGTGGATGGAAGCCATTGGATCAATATGAAGATCCTTATTGTGGAATTACATGCAAAAGGTCACAATATCACAGTGGTCCGAGGTTCTAGTAGCTGGTACATTAAGGAACAGTCTCCTCTCTACACTTCTATTACTGTAGACACTGGTGAATTTGACAATGACTTCATGGAGAAGTTTCTCCCTCACCTACTTAAAATGCAGAGACAAGGTAGATCATTTTGGAATGAAATAGCACTTGCTGATGAAGTTTATAGTAAATTTACGGAGTTTCATCAGCAGATATGCAATATGACAGCTGCCATGTTTGAAAATGAGACCTTGATGAATTCTCTGAAAGATGCTGCATATGACCTTGTTCTCACGGATCCTGCTTTTGGAGGTGGAGTGTTACTGGCACACCGTCTTGGCCTTCCTCTTGTGTTTAATGTCCGGTGGACTATGTACGGCGAAGCCCATTTTGATATTGCTCCATCTCCTCTCTCATATATACCTGTTACAGGGTTACAGCTAACCGACAAGATGACATTCAGTCAGAGAGTCATGAACATGTTGACATATATAATGATTCTTTATAAAAGTTCCAAGTACTTTGCTTCTCCTTACCAAGAGTTCTCCCAGAAATATTTTGGCCCCGATGTTGATTTCTTCTCCCTCCTCCAGAATGCAGATATCTGGCTCATGAGAAATGATTTTACTTTTGAGTTTCCACGACCCACAATGCCAAATGTTGTCTACATGGGTGGCTTCCAGTGCAAACCAGCTAAGCCACTTCCAGATGAACTTGAGAAGTTTGTGCAGAGCTCAGGAGAGCATGGAGTTGTCATCATGACTTTAGGAACTGTTTTTGGTCAGCTTCTGAGTGAAATCAATGATGATATTGCTGCAGCTTTTGCCCAGCTGCCTCAGAAGGTTATTTGGAGACACACAGGGCCACGACCTGCCAATCTTGGTAATAATACTCTGATTGTGGACTGGCTCCCCCAGAATGACCTGCTTGGACATCCTCAAACTAAACTGTTTGTAGCACATGGAGGCACCAATGGAGTTCAGGAAGCAATCTACCATGGAGTTCCTATTGTGGGCCTTCCTTTAGCTTTTGACCAACCTGACAATCTCTCCAGGATGCGAGCAAAAGGAACAGCAAAAATTGTAGATATTGCAACTTTGGACAGGACTGTGTTTCTAGAGGCATTAAAGGAGGTATTGCATAACCCATCTTACAGAAGGAATATGCAGAGTCTGTCCAAGCTGCACCATGACCAGCCAATGAAACCTCTTGATCGTGCCGTCTTCTGGATTGAGTTTGTCATGAGGAATAGAGGAGCTCCTCATTTACGAGCACAGTCTTTCAGAATGTCCTGGATTGAGTACCACTCTATAGATGTTATTTTGACTGTATTGGTGACACTTTTGATATTTGCCTTTGTGACTGCTTATATAATGAGATATTTTTGTATGGTTTTATTCAGAAAGAAAGTAAAACGTGAATGAAGTACTGGCTGGAAATATCAGTTCATTTGTGATGTTTCCTTTAGTTAGATTATTTCCTGACAGCATGTGCTTTCAGAATGAGTGAATAAGTATTTTAAATTTTTTGCTTTTAGTGTAGAACAATCCATAGTATTAGGACTTGCTATAGCCAAATATCAGTCACAGATAGTACAAGGGCTAAAATCCATCTCCTATACATTATAATTAATTTCATCTTTGTGTTATGATTGAGTCAGCAGAACTGTGAATAACCTCTCTGTATTAGCTATCACTGAACTCTTATCTGACAAAGTACTATGAGCACAATACAATAAAGAGGCATCTGATCATGTGTACGTTATCACACCTTGATTTTTGTACATAGTGTGACTGTGTAAAATCTGTCAGCGATGCAAACTACAGTGACTTGCAGATATAACAACTAACCTTATTATTGAAGCTGCATTTCTTGATGTCAAGGAATGAGTTAATATTATTTAATATTCCTGAATAACTGTTCAATTTTGCAGTTTGGCCATAGAGTAGTAGAAAATCGAGCTGAAACATTATATTTAACACTCAATTCCATTATATTTCTAAACAGTAATGCAGATTCTCTTTATCATTGTAATTTTTGAAATACCATTTATTATACAATACATTAATATAGATATTATTCTTTTTCATTACAGCATTACAACTAACCGACAAAATTACATTCAGTCAAAGATTCATGAATTTTTTTTCATGTTTATATGATTTTTATCTATCAAAATCCAAAATTCTTTGGTTATCATTATCAAGAGTTCTCCCAGAAGTATTTTGGGCCCAATGAGCTCCTCATTTACAAACACAGTCATTCAGAATATCTTGGATTGAGTACTACTCTATAGATGTTATTTTGTCCCTGTTAGCAATTGTGTTGTTAGTGTCAGCATTACCTTTATCATAAAGCTGATTTGGTACATGGGATTTTATAAAAACAAAGCTAAAAATTTGTTATCAGACCTATATTTTTCATGATATTGTTGATTTTTGTTTTATAAACATTTCCTTGACTGTATAATCTATGAAGCATAAATATAATTGTTTTTTTTATATTTTGCTTTTCATTTGTAATTATGTTATTGTTTTATGAAAATGGACTACATATAGCTAAATGTGTATTGATCTTTGGTTACAGAGTTTAATCTGTAAAGTGTTTTATGTGTGTGATGGAGGAAAACGAAACAAACAATTGTGTCTGTGGTGTAGTAATGTAACTTGATCTACTAAGAAATGTAATAAACTGAAAAAAGTATTAAAGTTTTTAAATATGCACATTTTTAAAAAAGCAGCGGCTATTTGCACTAAGTGTAAATAGTGATAGATGCTATTTACACTAAGCTATTAACACAAAAAAGCACGCGCCTTACCATCTACGCCGCTGAAACTGATGTGAACTTTTTTCAGTGTTGACTATCCCAATCACACGTTGGTGGGTGGAATTAGTGTAAATGGCTTTTGCCAACAAGGCGGGCTATTTGCACTTAGTGTAAATAGGCACTCCGTTAAAAAAAAAAAAAAAAAAATCTAATCAAAAAGGGTGGATTAGACTATAGAGATTAGGGTGTGTGTAGTCTTTCATTGTAATTTGTATAGTTTTGTATTCTTTAATACATATTTACATTTAGATGGGAATGCATGTCTGTGAGTCTGTGAAGTACAGTGTGTTCCATGTAGGCTACTGTTGTAACACAGATTGTTCAGCTGATGAAGCATATTTTTCTGAAAAAATTAAAAATAAATAATTAGACAAAAACTCCATAAAGAGTTTTGAAAGTTGTCAAAATTATGATCTAGCACTGTTATACAGGTGCATCTCAATAAATTAGAATGTCGTGGAAAAGTTTTCAGTAATTTATTTCAAAATTTATTTCAGTAATTCAACTCAAATTGTGAAACTCATGTATTAAATAAATTCAATGCACACAGACTGAAGTAGTTTAAGTCTTTGGTTCTTTTAATTGTGATGATTTAGGCTCACATTTAACAAAAACCCACCAATTCACTATCTCAACAAATTAGAATACTTCATAAGACCAATAAAAAAACATTTTTAGTGAATTGTTGGCCTTCTGGAAAGTTTACTGTATATGTACTCAATACTTGGTAGGGGCTCCTTTTGCTTTAATTACTGCCTCAATTCGGCGTGGCATGGAGGTGATCAGTTTGTGGCACTGCTGAGGTGGTATGGAAGCCCAGGTTTCTTTGACAGTGGCCTTCAGCTCAACTGTATTGTTGGGTCTGGTGTCTCTCATCTTCCTCTTGACAATACCCCATAGATTCTCTATGGGGTTCAGGTCAGGCGAGTTTGCTGGCCAATCAAGCACATCAACACCATGGTCATTGAACCAGCTTTTGGTACCTTTGGCAGTGTGGGCAGGTGCCAAGTCCTGCTGGAAAATGAAATCAGCATCTCCATAAAGCTCCTGAAGTTTGCAGATGACATACAGTCATCGGCCTCATCAAGGACGGTGACGAGTCTGCTTACAGACAGGAGGTTGAGCAGCTGGCTGTCTGGTGCAGTCTTAAAGGGGTGGTTGACTGGTTTTTTTCTAGGCTTGATTGTGTTTATGGGGTGCAGTCTAGCATGTGTTCATGCTTGTTTTTTTTAAAAACGCATTATTTTTCACATAATTTACCTTTATTCCACACCTCTCTGTCCCTTCTCTGACAAACGCCTCAATTTATTTCCTGGTTTATGAAGCCCCTCCCTCGATGGGCTGAGATTGGTTAGCTGGCTCAGTGTGTTGTGATTGGCTAAACCGCCTCTACTGCACTCTGAACGTCCCGCCCCTCTCCTCAGCCATGCGCTCCGGTTGAATTGTAAACAGTGGCATTGTCTATAATGCTTATCAATTTGAGCCCGATTGAGACCCAGAGGATATTAGTGAAGAGGATCGTGCAGAACCTGTGCAAGCACGGCTCTTAATGGTATGTTTGGTTGTTGTTGTCTCATACTTTTAAATACGCTGCTATTTGTAAATGCTACTGCTTCTGTTAGCTTTTAATATACGGTTTTATCCTGATTAAAGCTTTAATACAGCACAGCAACCGCACGCATGTCCATTTATAATGCTTCTCATTGCTGTGTGAAAATAAGTGTATAATTGGAACAGTTTGTTGGAGCTTATTTGACGATCTGAATGAGAGAGAGAGAGAGAGATGCAGAGCAGGGCGACAGAGTAACAGTATTAAGAACCGCTGCTTTCATTTCATTTTTCATTTCACTTTTATTTATAGAGCACTTTATAACTGCACCTGCAGACCAAAGTGCTGTACAATCAAGAAACACTCATTAAAACACAAAATTTAAACAACACACATTCTACTAAAACAGCAAAAACTAGCCCACACTCTCAAAGGCTAAAGACAAGAGGTAGTTTTTGACTTCAACTTTAAAAACATTCAAAGTTGAAACCTCTCTAAGTACCTGAGGAAGACTATTCCAGAGCTTCGGCCCTGCAACAGCAAAGGCGCGATCCCCTTTTAACTTTAAATGAGTACGAGGGACAGTAAGCAATAACTTATTATTGGATCTTAGAGACCTAGGTGCTTGACGAACAGCAATGAGCTCAGACACGTAAGCAGGAGCCATCCCATGCACTGCTTTAAAAACATATAAAAGAGTTTTATATTTTATCCTGTAGTTCACTGGTAGCCATTTGAGAGAAGCTAAAATAGGAGAGATATGATGACTTTTCTTAGCACCCACTAGCAGCCTAGCTGCTGCATTCTGAACCAATTGCAAGCGTGAAATATTGGTCTGGCAGGACTCCACATACAACACATTGCAATAGTCCAGACGAGACAAAACAAAGGCATTAATAACCTTCTCTAAGTCCTTTCTTGACAGAATAGGCTTTAGTCGAGCAATAGACCTAATCTGAAAAAAAACAACTCTTTACTACAGCATTAACCTGCTTGTCAAATTTCAGCTCTGGGTCAAACACCACACCCAAGTTCCTTATTTGGTCATGGCAATAATCGGACCATGAACCCAGATATGTGGACATATCTAAACATCCTTTAACAGGGCCAAAAAACATAATCTCAGTTTTACTCTGGTTCAACTGAAGCAGATTTTGAGTCATCCAGCTCTTAACCTCTTCTAAACATGCAAATAGTAAGTTTGAACCATTATTCTCTCCTACTCTCATAGGTAAATAGATCTGTGTATCATCCGCATACAAATGGTACGACAAGCCGTATTTTTTAAAAATTGAGCCAAGGGGCAGCATATACAATGAAAATAAAATAGGGCCAATAACAGAACCCTGGGGGACACCACAAGTAACAGGCACTGTCGTTGAAACAAAATTACCATACTTTACAGAGGATGATCTATGTGACAAATAAGACTTGAACCACTCTAAAACCGTCCCACAAATTCCAACTAAATGGGACAAACGCTTTATAAGAATCACGTGGTCTATTGTGTCAAAAGCTGCACTTAAATCCAATAGAATCAGAGCTGCCGCATTACCTGCATCTCTGATTATACGGAGGTCATTAACAACTCTTAAAAGTGCAGACTCAGTGCTGTGACCTACTCTAAAACCAGACTGAAATTTGTCTAAGATCTCATACCTACTTAAAAATGACATTAACTGGGAATAAACCACCTTCTCTAAGATCTTTGCTAGGCATGGTAGTTTTGAGATGGGCCGATAATTATTCAGTTCTAGAGGGTCTAAATTAGGCTTTTAAAGAAGTGGCTGAATAACTGCCTGTTTAAGGCCTGTTGGAACAACTCCATTATGAAGACTACAGTTGACAATAGAGGTAATACTCGGCCCAACAACATCAACCATCTCCTTCAGAAGACGTAAAGGAACCACATCACAACCACCAGATGTAGGCTTCAAATGCATAATAACATCCATAACTTGCGCCAGAGACACCTGCTCAAAGAGCTCAAAACTCCTTACACACGCTGGTGGCATCACAGACTCAGCTGAGGATGTAGGCAGACTAATTCTAATCTATTCTACTTTTTCCACAAAAAATGTCTGAAACATTTCACATACCTCCAAAGAGGGGGTCAAAGTAGAACATCCAGCCGGATTGAGAAGTCTATTAATTGTTGAAAATAGGGCTGCAGGGGCATTATAATTCTGTGCAATGACCTTCGAGAAATAATTTTGCCTTGCAGTTCTCACAGCGGCCTGATAGTCTGAAAAACACTGCCTCATAAATTGAAGAGAAACCTGCAGCTTATCCTTTCTCCATTTCCGTTCAGCCTTTCTGCATTCCTGCCTCAAAGCACAAGTATAGTTATTAAGCCATGGAGTTGGATTAAGTTTAGGTTTCCTAACCTTATATGGGGCCACTACATCTAAGATATCGGAGCAAACAGAATTGAACAATATCAACAGCTCATCTGGGCCCAGAGAAGGAGAAGGACATTCAATCACATTCACAAATGACGAAGAGTTATATAGTCTCAGAAAATTCTACCGCCGTGGATGTCGTAATAAGACGAGAACAAAACACACCTGACTGTGCCAAAGCTGGTTTGCATGGCATAATAACATTAAAAATTACAGGCATGTGATCAGACAGACCATAATTTAAAACATCAACAGTACAAATAGGAAGGCCCAGAGATAAGACCAAGTCCAAAATATGGCCTTGCTCATGGGTTGGATTTGAAATAAACTGCATAAAATTAAAGGAGTCCACCAGCTGTAAAAACTCAGAAACCATTGGCTTATTTGGACAACACACATGAATATTGAAGTCCCCAAGAATTAGAATATTATCACAACTTGGCACAATATGTGATAAAAATTCAGAAAAATGCTGAATGAAATCCTTATTATATTTCGGTGGTCTGTAGACCAACACACACAGAACAGATTTCCAGCCGTCATACATCATCACTTGAGCCTCAAAGCTCTGATAGTTCGCCTTTGACAAAAGACGGCATTTAAATCCCTTCTTAAAAACACATGCTTTAATGATTTTGAAACTTGAGAATCCATTAGAATCGTTAGAAGACAGAATCGCGATTCATATGAATAGATTGTTACCTGCATCCCTAGTTTTCTCTTCCTCTTCTCTAAAGCAGCACATGGCCTCACCCCCTTTGCTGCGTGTTCCCGGGGGCAGGGTTTATCTGGGTCTGTGACGTATCAAACCCGGGAAGTAACTCGTTGTAGTCCCTTACCTGTCGTTTTTGTAGGCATTAAACTGCCAGAATTTTAAAAGACAATATCTCCGTTTGCATTGAACTTTCAGCGCTGCAACTCTGCAGATATTGTTTATGCTCAAACAGCAACATTACACACTAACTAATGTTAAAAAAGTGAAATCGCAATCAACCACCCCTTTAACAACCTGGAGCTAAACACTCTCAAAACTGTGGAGATGATAGTGGACTTCAGAAGGAACCACCCTGCTCTCCCCCCACTCACCATCATGAACAGCACTGTGACTGCAGTGGAGTCATTCAGGTTCCTGGGAACCACCATCTCTCAGGACCTGAAGTGGGACAATCACATTGACTCTATCGCAAAAAAGGCCCAGCAGAGGCTGTATTTCCTCCGTCAGCTAAGGAAGTTCAACCTGCCTCAGGAGCTGCTGATACAGTTCTACTCTGCCATCATCGAGTCTGTCCTATGTTCTTCTATAACTGTTTGGTTTGGTTCAGCTACCAAAACAGACATCAGAAGACTACAACGGACAGTCAGGACTGCTGAGAGGATTATCGGTGCCCCTCTGCCCAGCCTCCAAGAACTTTACACCTCCAGAGTGAGGAAAAGGGCTAAGAAAGTCACTCTGGACCCCTCACACCCAGCTCACTCTCTCTTTGAACTGCTGCCCTCTGGCCGGCGCTACAGATCACTGAGCACAAAAACAGCCAGACACAAGAATAGTTTTTTCCCCCAGGCCGTATCCCACCTGAACAACACATAACACACCCCGGTACTGTACATCTGTAAATAACTCATCAAACCTTCATCTGTACATAGGACACATGCACATTCACAGTTCTGTCTATGGACATTTTTCTCTCTGTATATTTTTATTTGTATATTTTTACCTTAATTATATGTTGTCTCTGTTTGCACTGTTGTCTGTTTGTACTGTATTGTTTCTGTACTGGAAGCTCCTAACACCAAGACAAATTCCTTGTGTGTGCAAACACACTTGGCAATAAAGCTCTTTCTGATTCTGATTCTGACTTCTCCTTTGCCGAGATAATCCATCCACCTCACAGGTGTGGCATATCAAGATGCTGATTAGACAGCATGATTATTGCACAGGTGTGCCTTAGGTTGGCCACAATAAAAGGCCACTCTAAAATGTGCAGTTTTATCACACAGCACAATGCCACAGATGTCACAAGTTTTGAGGGAGCATGCAATTGGCATGCTGACTGCAGGAATGTCCACCAGAGCTGTTGCCCATGAATTGAATGTTAATTTCTCTACCAATACCATATTTTTGTTCAGTGTATATAGCGCTTTTTACAATACAGATTGTGTCAAAGCACTTAACAGTATCAAATTGGAGGATTGAGTGTCAGTAATGTATAATGATAAGATTAAACACTCAATTTTCAGTTAAAGGCATTTCATTATTGAATTCAGAGATGTCATTGTCCAGCTCAGTTTAGTTTAAATAGTATCTGTGCAATCAAATCGACGATTATCGCTAGAAATTAGAAATTAAGTGTCCCCAACTGAGCAAGCCAGAGGTAACAGCGGCAAGGAACCAAAACTCCCTCTGAGACAGAATGGAGAAAAAAAAACCTTGGGAGAAACCAGGCTCAGTTGGGGGACCAGTTCTCCTCTGACCAGACGAAACCCGCAGTTCAATTCCAACCACAGCCATGCCAGATTGTGTAAAGGGCTTATCTGATTCCCGTGGTCTTGTTCCGATTGGGCATTTTAATTTATAATTTTATGAATTTGTTATATTTGTGTTTAATTCATTATTTGAAGTTTTTCATTTAAATGATTTATTCATTTGCTATATTTGTAATGTATAATTTAATGCATTTATTGTTTCTCGGTCTTTCTCGGTTGTTTATTATAATTTAAATTTATAGTTTAATTCATTTAATATATTTCTGTTGTATATATATATATATATATATATAATTTTTTTTTTATTATTATTATACTATTTATTATTTTAAAATGTATTTATTCATTTTTCATATTTGTATATTATTATGTTTTAATTAAAATTTTAAATGTATAAATGTATTATATTTCTATTTTATATTGTTGCAATTTCTAACAATAATAGTATTATGTGGTCTTGTGCCGATGGCCGTCTAGGAGACAGGGTCTTCACTGGGGATCTGTCCCTAGGGCTCATCTAGTTGTCCTGGTCTCCGCTGATGTTCAGGGCTGTAGAGGTCATCTCTGGGATACAGTCTGGATCTGGGTAGCTTCGGTGACCTCAGAATAAGAAGGAAACATATTAATATTTGAGTAGTGCCATTCTTCTAACGATGTAACGAGTACATCGGGTGTTTTGGGAAGCGTTCCCGGTTCCGGTGCTAATCATGCAGCCGGACAATCTTCGGATTTGAATTATAGAAACAATAGTGTATTATGTGTAACTAAAGAGAGTCTTTACTAGATTTAAAGTGTGTCTGCCTCCCGAACAGTGTTAGGTGATTATTCCAGAGTTTGGGCTAAAAGAAAACGTTGCCGCCCCAGATGATTTTGATATTCTAGGTATTATTCCGGTTTTGAGATCGCAGCAGACGTGAAGGACTATAGTGTGATAAGAGTTCATCAAATACTGAGGTGCCAAACCATTCAGGGCCTTATAGGTAATTAGCAAGAGCTTAAAATCTATACAATGTTTAATAGGGAGCCAGTGCAGTGTTGACAGACCGGGCTAATTGTCAACTTCCTGGTTTATAGAACTCTAGCTGCTGCATTTTGAACCAGCTGGAGTTTGTTTATTAAAGGGGTCATATAATGCCCATTTTCCACAAGTTGATATTATTCTTTAGAGTCTTAATGAAAAGTCTGTAACATAGTTTGGTTAAAATTTTTCATTGGTAGTGTAAAAAACACCTTTTTTACCCTCTCAAAAACAGCTCTTGTCAGAGCAAGCGGTTTTGTGTCATTCTCCTTTAAATGTTGCTGAGCTCTGCTGACTCCGCCCCTCTCTTCTGAGCCCTCTATGAGGGACTGTTTACTTTAGCGCATTCATCCTGAAACTTGCTAATTAGCACATTATTAGGAAAGGCGATTTGCAAAGATTCATTTAAAAAACCTTGTACTCAATTTTCTGGAGGTGAAGCTGGATCACAAATAATTTGCGCGAACATAGACGCATTTAGGTAGTTCGAGGGCGCATTCCCTTCAGAAACAAACGTAATCCTCTACAGCTGCCCAGATGAAGGAGTAAATGAGACTGCTATGTTCATTATTACATCCAACAACAAAACAACTCAGTCGCTTAGGAGTCATTCTTGTCTACATCTGCTCAGGCGGTGAAACAACTGATAACAGCTCACTCAGGGCGGGTCTGAGGTAAGACACCAGTGCAGTCTGTGCTAAAACACTGCTGTCAATCAAACAATCGTGGGAGGGGCCTCCGATCTTGTGACGTCACAAGACGAACAGCTCGATTTGAGACAGGGGAAAACATATTAGGAGATTAAAAAAAAAACACTGGATGGATTTTTATCATTATAGGATGGTTGTGTACAGGCACTGCCAACACACATCTCAGTACAATAAACTTGTAAAAGTGGATATAGCATTATATGACCCCTTTAAACACGCAGAGCAGCCACCCAGCAAAGCATTACAATAATCTAGCCAGGAGGTCATGAACGCATTAATTAATATTTCTGTATTTGACATTGTCGTAATTTAGATATATTTTTAAGATGGAAAAATGCAGTTTTACAAATGCTAGAATCATGTTTTTCGAAGGAAAGATTGCTATCAAAAAGTACGCCTAGGTTCCTAACTAGGGATGGGTACCGAAACTCGGTATTAAATCTCGGGGCTAAATTATGAAAGACCGGAGTATCGATAAGCTCTGACGTTATCGGTTCTGCTGTCGGTACTGGAGAAATTAAGAAAACACACATACATTTATTGTTGCTATATATACACATTATCTTGCAAATTCTATCTCACCAGAGTTGCCAGCTGTTTTAATGTGCAATAATATTCAAACATTTGTCTATGATGCATTTTTGCTATTCGCAGTTCAGAAGCGAGATCGCGCTCACGCAGAGGAGTTTCAACACGCGCAACATGAAAGCCCTGATTAATTATGATAGAATAGAGAACTAACTATTCAAACACCTGCTTAAGCTTTAGGCCTGTGGCTGTTATATTAAGCTCAGTTTATTTTTTTATTTCGATTTCGGCTTCTAAGGATTATAGCCGCGTTTCTTCTAGCACAACTTCCTTCCCTTCACAGCGGTGCGCATTCGTTCCTCCCTAACCAACACTTAACGTCAGAATCAGCTCAATCGGTGATTGTTGTAAGATGCCGTCTTTACTGTTGCTAAATTGCGGGACATGTTTGATAAAACGTTGAAAGAACAATCCGCACAAGAGACGCTGTTCCCCAGGCTGAAATGTGTGTGTGTGCGCGCACCTGCGCGGCGCGCTCCAAAATGGACAGGCAAATTACACTTTGATCTTCGGGCGCGTCCAAACGATCAAATACACACAAAATATGTCAAAATGATCGGCTACGAGAGTATTAACTTAAACACAGTTTATGTCTTAAATGAACGAGAACAGTTGGGAGAAAATCCGATGTGTGTCAATATATTGTCTTAAAGTGACAGACTGGCACTTCATCAATATTTATCAAAGAACAAAATGCAAAGAGAAAATCACTCACAGCTCTTAATCTGAATAACGGTATAGCTTTAATAAGCATTAATCTATCAATACATACAGTAAAAACTATGCAGTGTTCATTTACATTTGATTACTTTTAGATTTATTTTGTAACTATTACTTACCTGAACATTAATGTTAGTAGACCTTCATGGAAAAATGAAAGCACTGTTTATTTCATTTCATTTGTATATTTGTTTTATTATATTTGTCAGTTTGTTTTTAATTTGTTTCTTTGTTCATGTTCTTACTGTATCTTATCTTATGTATAGAAAACACTAAAAATGCCTGCACACTGTGCACTTACAAATTGATGTTTTATATTCATTTAATTAAATAATATATTCAATAATACACAATAATATTCAAACATTTGTCTGATGCATTTTTGCTATTTGCAATTCAGAAACGAGATCGCGCTCACGCGGAGGAGTTTCAACACGCGCAACATATATATATATATATATATATATATACAACATAATATATATATACGGATATATATATATAACAAAAAGTACCGATAAGAATACCGTTAAAGTACCAGATCGATAAGCAGTATCGGTAAGAGTAGTAATACCGTTAAAACCTTAACGATACCCATCCCTATTCCTAACTGATGATAAAGAATTTATCAAGTATTAGACAGTCATCTAGGTTATTACATGCAAACGTTTTTGGTCCAATAATTAACTAAATTTCTAGTCATCCAGTTTTTGACATCAACTATACATTCTGTTAGTTTTGCAAATTGGTGTTTTTCACTGGGTTGCGAAGAAATATAGAGCTGAGTATCATCAGCACAACAGTGAAAGCTAGCACTGTGTTTCCTAATGATATCTCCCAAGGGTAGCACTGTCTCATAGCACATTTTACACACAATGGCAAGTCAAACTGCTTTACAGGAAGAAAATGTTACACACTGCAAAAAATGCTTTTCTTACATTTTTTGTCTTGTTTCCAGTCCAAATATCTAATAATTCTTAAATATATTTTTTTTTTTTCAGAAAAAAATAAGTCAAAATAACCTTGTTTTCGGTTTGAAATAAGATTATTTTGCTTACCCCATTGGCAGATTATTTTGCTTGTTTTAAGAAAAAACTCACTTAATTTTGACTTTTTTTTTTCTGAAAACAAGACATTAATTTTTACTTGTCTAGAAAATGCTTCTTGATTTAAGAATTTTTAGATATTTGGACTAGAAACAAGACAAACTCTAAGTAGGAAAGCATTTTTTGCAGTGGACCATTCAAGGATAAACACCTTTATATGATTAAAAGACGTTTGAGCGACACCTACGGTCTACAATCAACAAGGATTGTTGTTAAGATGTTACATGAACTAAGTCAGGGCAAATAAACCACTATAAATCTTCATTTCAGCACTCAAATTTTTGAAGCAGCGGACGGGCTAAACGCGAGGTGTTTCTCCGTCTTGAAACAGGCTGTTACAGGCTGACACTTAAAGGGATAGTTCACCCAAAAATGAAAATTCTGTCATCATTTACTCACCCTCAAGTAGTTCCAAACCTGTATGAATTTCTTTGTTCTGCCGAACACAAAGGAAGATATTTTGAGACAATTATTTATTAAGACATTCATACAGGTTTGGAACTACTTGAGGGTGAGTAAATGATGACAATTTTCATTTTTGGGTGAACTATCCCTTTAAGCTGAGTGATACTAATATTACTGTTCATTAAACGGTATGCTTTACTTGTAGGTCGAACAGTTCTCAAATCGACTTCTAATGTAGCGATAATGTAACTTATAATCTTCATATTGATCGCAACAGCAGCATCACACAAAAAAAAAAAAAAAAAAACAGCAGCCTCACAAAAAAAAAAAAAAAAAAACAGCAGCCTCACACAAAAAAAAAAAAAAAACAGCAGCCTCACGTGGTAATCACCATTTAAACTGGAACACCATAATTTACAGCAGATACAAATGCATTCCGTCCTGCTCTACAGCGAACTTAATTTAGCTAGCTACAAACAGGCTAATCTAATCACCACAATTACTTCAAAAATAAATTGCTTATCGTTAGCTTGTTCCTTCGCGTTTTACGTAGCCTCTGGAAATATGGACAGTTGCCTGCAGCGTCTAAAAGTTAGGCTTCAGGAGTGAGATTGGTTGGATGAGGGAAAGAACATTAAGGTAAGCCAATCAGAAGCAGAGTAGGGCGGGTCCATTCCTTTGCCAACAGGGGAAAGAAACGCTACAGGTGACGTGACACAGATGACTCGCAGATACTACAACGACGACGACCCCCCCCCCCCCCCAATATTTTTTTCTGATCTACATGATTCACATGAATGACCTATTTCAAGGTGAAAACGGCGAATTTCGCCGAAAGGTGACAAGTTTGCATCCCTGTAGTACTGAGCCTTGAGGTGCTCCATACTGCACTTGCGATTGGTATGATACCTCTTCATTTACTGCCACGAATTGATGGCGGTCAGATAAGTACGATTTGAACCATGCCAGTGCACTTCCTCTAATGCCAACATAATTTTCTAATCTATTTAAAAGAATGTTGTGGTTGATAGTATCAAATGCGGCACTAAGATCCAGTAGCACTAATAGAGAGATGCAACCACGATCAGATGATAAGAGCAGGTCGTTTGTAACTCTAATGAGAGCAGTCTCAGTACTATGATATGGTCTAAAACCTGACTGGAAATCCTCACATATATCATTTTTCTCTAAGGAGGAACATAGTTGTGATGATACTATCTTTTCTAATACCTTTGACAGAAAAGGGAGATTCGAGATCGGTCTGTAATTAATTAATTCTTTGGGGTCAAGTTGTGTTTTTTTAATGAGAGGCTTAATAACAGCCAGTTTGAAGGATTTTGGGACATATCCTAATGACAATGATGAGTTAATAATATTCAGAAGAGGATCTATTACTTCTGGAAGCACCTCTTTTAGGAGCTTAGATGGAACAGGGTCTAACCTACAGGTTGTTGGTTTAGATGATTTAACAAGTTTATACAATTCTTAATTTCCAATGGAAGAGAATGAGTGGAATTGTTCCTCAGGGGATCTATAGCATACTATCTGATGCGATACTGTGGCTGACAGCTGCATGGTTACAATTTTATCTCTAATAGTTTCGATCTTGGAAGTAAAGTAGTTCATAAAGTCATTACTACTGTGCTGCTGGGTAATGTCTGCACCTGCTGATGTTATATTTTTTGTTAATTTAGCCACCGTATTGAATAAATACTTGGGGTTGTGTTTGTTTGCTTCTAAAAGAGACGTAAAGTAAGCAGATCTAGCAGTTTTAAGGCTTTCCTGTAGGAGAGAGTATTTTCCCGCCAAGCAATACAAAATACTTCTAATTTTGTTTTTCTCCAGCTGCACTCCATTTTCCGGGCTGCTCTCTTTAGGGCGCGAGTGTGCTCATTATACCACGGTGTTGGACTCTTATCCTTAATCTTCCTTAATCGTAAAGGAGCAACCGTATCTAAAGTGCTAGAGAAGAGAGAGTCCATAGTTTCTATTACATCATCAAGTTGTTCTGAGCTATTGGATATGCTGAGGAATTGAGATAAATCAGGAAGATTATTTATAAAGCCGTCTTTTGTGGTAGAAGTGATGGTTCTACCATATTTGTAACAAGGAGTTGGCTTTACAGCTTTAGCTATATGGAATATACAGGAGACTAGATAGTGATCTGAGATATCATCGCTCTGCTGCAAAATTTCAATGCCACTGACATCAATTCCATGTGACAGTATTAAATCTAGATAGAGTATGATTTCGACAATGAGTAGGTCCTGACACGTGTTGTTTAACACCAATAGAGTTTAGAATGTCTATAAATGCTGATCCCAACAAATCTTTTTCATTATCAACATGGATATTAAAATCCCCAACAATTAAGACTTTATCTGCAGCCAGCACTAACGCCGATAGAAAATCAGCAAATTCTTTAATAAAGTCTGTATGGTGCCCTGGTGGCCTGTATACAAGATTCAAGATTTAAGATTTTTTTATTTGTCACATACACGATTATATAGAGAGTATATAACCAGCAGTGAAATGTGAGTCAGGTCCGCTCCATGGACAGTGCGAATATTATAGAATACAACACAGTGGAAATATACATAAAATTAAATAAGTAAAAAATAAGATATAAAGAACAAAATAAAAAATATAAAAGAATGTGCATGACAGTATACTGTAGACTTAAATATTAAGATAAGCAGGAATGTGCAAGAGAGGAATGTGCAAACAGGTTGTACATGGTTGACATGTAGCAGCAATACCAAAAAAATAAAAATACCAAAACACAGAAAGTGCTGTGTGCAAATGACACTGTCAGTGTGAGGTAGAGAATAATGAATATCTTACTGATTGTAAGTGATTAATAAGTGAAGTCATGATGATGTTAAGAGGCTGAGTTTGAGTTTAGGAGCCTGATGGCCTGGGGGAAGAAACTCATCCTAAGTCTCTCAGTTTTTGCCATACAGTAGCCAATATAAACATCACAGGGGATTTATCATTAACACTTGCTTCTTTGGATAGCGTTATATGAAGCACCATTACTTCGGACGAATTATACTTGAAACCCGACCTCTGAGAAGTACTGAAAATATTGCTATAAATTGTAGCAACACCTCCCCCTTTACCTTTTGGATGCGGTTCATGTTTGTAACAGTAATCTTGGGGTGTAGACTCGTTTAAAGTAATGTAATCATCTGGTTTTAGCCAGGTTTCTGTCAAACAAAGCACATCTAGTTTATGGTCAGTGATCATATCATTTACAAAAAGTGCTTTTGTAGAAAGGGATCTAATATTCAATAAGCCAAGGTTTATCATTTGTTTATCTGTATTATATCTGTTTTTTATTTGTTGAACATCAATTAAATTGTTACTATTACTTTGGTTTGGATGTTTTCTGTATTTTCTAGTTCGGGGAACAGACACGGTCTCTATAGTGTGATATCTAGGTGAAAGAGTCTCTATGTGCTGAGATATAACTGACTTCTGTGACGTGAGGCGGCTAGCAGACGGTCGGTTTAGCCAGTCTGTCTGCTTCCTGACCTGGGCCCCAGTTAGTCAAGTACGACCTCTAAGACTTTGTGCCATACTTCTAGAGAGAAGAGCGGCACCACCCCAGGAGGGATGAACACCATCTCTTTTCAACAGGTCAGGTCTGCCCCAAAAACTCATCCAATTGTCTATAAAACCTATGTTATTCTACGGGCACCACTTAGACATCCAGCCATTGAGTGACGACAGTCTGCTATGAATCTCATCGCCACGGTAAGCAGGGAGCGGGCCAGAGCATATTACAGTGTCTGACATCGTACTTGCAAGTTCACACACCTCTTTAACATTATTTTTAGTGATCTCCGACTGGCGAAGTCGAACATCATTAGTCCAAAATGTCACTTACGTAATTACGTAAAAAAGTAACTAGAAACATTATAAGCTTTCGTTGTCACCTCCCTGCCTTAATATTTGTCATTACTCTTAATGTTATTCACAACATAATAATTTTAAAAACTAATTTTGTCGTGCATTGAATACTATCTCAGCCTTGTGCTGCGCTGCAGTGAAGCATGTGATCAGTCCAGCAAGGGCAGGCACTGAATTGCCCTAAATATAATTAATAAAAAAATGAATGAATTGTCGTTTTTTTCTTCTTCTTTTTATAATGAATTTACAAAGTTTAAATGAATACACGAGGAACAGCCTGTCATAACTAGGGATGCAGCGATTAAAGGGGACCTAACGCACACCGTTTCACCCAATCTCATGTTAATCTTGGGTACCTATAGAGTAGTACTGCATCCTTCATATCTCCAAAAAGTCTTTAGTTTTATCATATTTATAAAAGAAAGATACAGATTTACGATTCTCTCCGAAAAAAGCCGAGCTCCTGGAGGCGTGCCGTGTGGGCGGAGCTAAAGAGTGACGAGCACTTGCTCCGATCGCCAACAAAACACAGACATTTGATGCCGTTTCACTTACCATCTGCAGTTCTGAATCATGACCGGGATATTTTATAGCTGGGACCGCTCCATCTTTCAGTATTAAACGATGTGCAAATCCAGCGTCGAATTGGGCCTTGTTTATAAAACGTTCGTCAACAAAACACTTGAGAAACTCCATTGCTGCCCCGGAAAAACAAACTATATCCACTGTTCACGTAACGGTGGGTTGTTTTGGGAAGCTGAACAAGGTTATCTTTCCCTCACAACCAAAAACACACTTCTTTAGAGACATTCTTCCCGAGCGAGGCCCGTGCTGCCAGCCTGCCGATTGAAGCGCGTTGATGGGCGCGCTGTCGTTCTCGTGCTGGTCGATGCATGTACGGACACGTTCTTTCCGAAATGCCCATATAAGGAGTTCCACCGTCGTTTACGTCATCAAGAACAACGATCGAAAAAAACTCTCCGAAACTTGTACGAATCCGGAAGTGCGATTTTTGGCACAGAAATACTCTGTTATACGTCCAAATTTTTTTTTTGAAACTTTGTCCATGCTTAGCATGAGAATCAAACTCTTTACCAGTGTAAACAACTCTGAATGCATGAAACAGCATTGTACCCCCCCTTTAACCGGTTTTACAATTAACCGCGCTTTAAAACGTCACGGTTAATTAATCGTAAAGGCTCTGCTACACCGATTGTTTCTGTTGCACGGAACGGAACTGTTGCAACTTGCGCAAAACGAAAACAAAGTTACACTAGCGGTGCACCAGCTTAAAATGTGCTTATCGGAGCTACTACACACACTAGATTAACTATGACAGAGGAACCAACCAGCGATCCTTTATTTCCACCAGAGAATGTCTGAAGTCGATAGTGTGGGACCATTTTGGGTACACCAAGAACGACCAGGGCGTCATTTAAATATTGCTGTTAAAGAGTATACATAAGGGATAATGCACGGCTAGCCAACCTGTTCTCGCTGTGCAATAAACGATTTTAATGCACGACGTGAAGGCAAGGACCACCTGACGCGAAGTTCGTTAGCTCTAGCATTCTGCCTGCATCAGACAGAGATGAAATGGTACGGAGAGAGAGAGAGAGAGGTGACAGTTGCGTGTGTGAATTAGCCAACCTGCATCTGCGCGTCACTAAAAACAATGAAGATTTGAGTTTAGTTATTTAAACAGTCATTTTACCCCCTCTTTGCTGATTAATATAATGTAGCATCCAGTATCTAAGCTATTTTATTAATGAAAGTCGCTGGGCAGCGTTGACAAGTTTCTGCCCTCCTAAATGTTTGTGCGGGCAGCTCGATCTCACAAACCAAAATAATAGACATGATTTTCTCAGGCCATATGTAAAATCAGATTAATAAAGATTATTAAAATGAATAAGTATGGATGACAGTTGATTACAATAATAGTTTAGTTTATTCCCCTCATTAGTAACAGTGTCCTCTGTGGGATAAATAAAGTTAATATTAGTCTTATATTAATAATACTTAATTAACATTGTGATTTATCATCCCTGTTATAGTATTATTCATAAGTCAATTTTTTTTCACCATCTTTCCAAGTTTCTGTACAAAAGAAATGTAGTAGGAATATACAAAATGAAAACACCAAATACATTTGTGATCTATTTCCATTTGTCATTTTCAAAAGGGAAATACTGACATGGATGTTTACAGAGCAGAGGTCACCTTTTTTAATTCCAATAGAAGAGATTGACTTTTTTTTCTTTAGTATTATTATTTTGTGCTATATTATTGGTTACTGTGTTATTTCTGTTTCAAAAGGCAGCAATAAATAACACTTCTAAAGAGTGTTTATGTGATTTTATGTTGTGAAATTAATAAATGCATAATAATCGTAATAATCGTGAAACCGTGATTATTCCTCAGACTATAATCGTACCAACAAAATCTATAATCGTTGCATCCCTAGTCATAACAGACTGGACTCAAATTAGAACATAGGCCTATGATACTCCTAATCGCCATCTAGCGTTGGAAAGAAATACAGCACGAAAATAAATTAAATTTCAAACAGGATAAATCAGTTTTAAGTCACATTTTGTGATTCGAGACTCAAGCAGACACATTATTGGGATTATTAGGATGTTTAAATCACATTTTTCATATTCTCACTAGTTTCATTTGTGTGTAAATAATGTCCAACAGTGTATGCTTTACAGTAAATTTTCCTTTTTCCTCCTGAAATTTCACAATGTCATGTCCATCACATCTCAAAGAAGAAATGACAGTCATGGCTACTAAACCTGTGCACTTCTCATGAACAGCATGTACAAGCTTAGACAAGTTTTGTGTGCACAGAGGAGGTATCATTGGTATCAACTTTCCCTTGAACACTCCCAATGTTTCGCACATATTAGCAGGGCTGGGCTTGTTTCACACCATTTTAATGCAGTCAGTATTTTACCTGGTCGACCGCATGCTTGGATTTTCATCACCAACTAATAAACTTTGTGTGGTGAGTGAAGCAGATTGCCTTCATTTTATGTAAACAGTTATTAAGTGTTGGTAAAGTATTGTAATCAACTTTCTTTCATCGAAGGTTAAAAAAGATGCATTACTTTCTTGCCGCTTTGTTAGCATTCTTGAGCATATTATCTCAAGTGTTTGGAGGTAAAGTGTTGGTGTATCCATTGGATGGAAGTCACTGGGTGAACATGAAGGTCCTGATTGAGGAATTACATACAAGGGGTCACAACGTGACCGTGCTTAGAGCCTCTAACAGCTGGTATGTCAAAGAGGAGTCTCCTTTCTATACCTCCATCACTGTTTATAATAGCGGTGGCATTGAAAAGGAGCTGCTTGATTCATTTACAAAGCATATTCTGGTCATCAGAAGAGAGAAACTGTCCTTTTGGACCCACCTCTCACTGAGCTCAGAGGTTGGAACGGTATTTGAAGAGATGCATCGCAATCAACTTGTCTTAATGGGGAAAATCTTTGAAAATAAAGACTTAATGGCTTCACTCCAGACAGCAAAATATGACCTGGTTCTGACAGATCCAGCTTTTGGAGGTGGAGTTTTCCTAGCGCGCCGTCTTGGTCTCCCTCTTGTGCTAAATGTCCGTTGGACGATGCATGGAGAGGCACATTACGAAATAGCTCCTTCACCACTATCATTTGTTCCTGTACCAGGATTAGAGCTGACAGATAAGATGACGTTTGCTCAACGTGTACAGAACGTAATGGGATACATATTTTCAGTTTATTACAAAAACAGATTTATCTGCACACATTACCAGTCCTTCTGCAATAAATACTTTGGATCAGAAATTAATTACAAATCCCTCCTTCGGGATGCAGACATCTGGCTCATGAGAAATGACTTTACCTTCGAGTTTCCACGACCCACAATGCCCAATATCGTCTATATGGGGGGCTTCCAGTGTAAACCTGCCAAGCCACTTCCGGCTGATCTTGAGGAGTTTGTGCAGAGCGCAGGAGATCATGGACTCATTGTCATGTCCCTAGGGACTCTTTTTAGCCATCTTCCACAAGATATCACAGAGGAAATTGCTGCCGCTTTTGCCAGATTGCCCCAAAAAATCATTTGGAGACACAGCGGACCTCGACCTCTCAGTATTGGTGATAATACATTTCTTGTTGACTGGCTACCTCAGAATGACCTGCTTGGACATCCTAAGACAAAAGTGTTTATAACACACGGAGGCACTAATGGCATCCAAGAGGCCATCTATCATGGGGTGCCCATTTTGGGTTTACCTATAGTATTTGATCAACCTGACAATCTGTCTAGAATGAAAGTTAGAGGCACAGCTAAACTTGTGGATATTGCAGAATTGAACAGGACAATGTTTCTACAGGCACTGGAGGAAGTGCTGTATAACTCATCTTACAAGGAGAACATGCAGAGACTGTCCAAGCTGCACCATGACCAGCCAATGAAACCTCTTGATCGCGCCGTCTTCTGGATTGAGTTTGTCATGAGGAATAAAGGAGCTCCTCATTTACGAACACAGTCTTTCAGAATGTCCTGGATTGAGTACCACTCTATAGATGTTATTTTGACTCTGCTGATGATATTTGTTTTGTTTTGTTTCATGATTTACTCTATCATAAAATTTCTGTGTTTTAAAGTAGTATTTAAGAAGAAAATGAAAGCTGAGTGATTGAATATTTGGCCAGAATCCCAGGAATTAATTCCATAACCAATGTTTCTATTTTCATTTTGGACTGACAATATAATGTTTTCCTGGAAAGTTTTAAAATAACACGTGCAACATATATAAACCTCTTCTTAAAATTAATACTTTTATTTGTGCTCTCTCTTGTTTTCATAGAGAATTTACTTAATCACAAATTATATTTTTGTTTCTAAAAAAAAAAATGTGCACAACAATATGAGTGGAAAAAGAGTGAAATAAACTGTACTTGGTTTACATTTTTGTAGTTGTTATTGTTGCACTTGATTTACATCTTCTGGTGTAAAGCACAGCAAATTTTCAAACTTAAATCTTCTGAGCATCATTTTTATAAGGACAAAAATATATTAAAGGCTATTTTAATACTTATCTACATGCCTAAGGCTGAATTTTATCTAAAAACAAAGTTTTAATCTTTATGTCTGTACAGCCTGCGCATACAGAAAATTAAGAAGAATTCTTAATGAAAATACACTGCTACCTTGTAAGCACTGTATCTAAATAAATAATTATTTAACTATTACTATTATATATTAACTATTATTTTGTCAAACTATGTTTTGGGTGGTTATGAGTCATTGAAAAAAATGAAGCGATCATGCTTCCATTGCTCAACCTTGTCTGGAGGACAAATGACACGCCGCTGTTTTAATTAGCAACGGGAATAATATGCTGGAAGAACACCAGAGGCATTATCAGACATCACAAGCTCCATCAGTCTCACTGAACTTCTATTTTTTTTTTTTTTTATTGTTCATTGACCAATATCCTCTAGATATTATATTTTTATCACACACAGTACAGTAAGTACTACTGGAGTTAAAGAGTTTAAATAAATTCATTTTGACAATCCCTAAAATACACAATTCTATATAGACTTCATTAAAGAATATACTCGAAACTTTATTTGCAATATTGCAGTTTCCTTAGTGTGCATTTCTCTGGAACACAACTTGCCTTTCTACTTTCATGCAAATTTCATCTGGTGTGGGACAGATGAGAAATGAAAAAGAGAAGAATGTACCAGACAGTTTCAGCCCTAGGCTACAGAATGCTGAAGTTGAAACTTTCTTGGTATATACTGGCATTTCTAACAGAAGATGTTTCCAACACTTGTTTACCATCGCCTGGATGGACTGTGTCAGTTTTAGGAAACAGTTTTGCATCCATATATAAACTGGCAAAAACATGATGTTTATGTATACTGAGATATCACAGTTAGCATCTATTCTGGTCAGAGTCAGTGTGAACAGCTTGCGCATGACATGAAGTGCCATGTTTGCCTGCTCAGTAGGGTACAAGTGCAAACAATTGCAAAGTAGAGTGCAATGAGAGAAATTTATTTATATTTTTTTCAGTTTAGATCAAGTTTTGTTAACAAAATACTTTCTCCAAAATCGGTTAATAGAAATAAAATAAAATAAATTAATGTAATAATTGCTCCAAAAACACATTATTAACATTAAAAATGTATAATTAAATATAATTTTTCACCTTTACAAGGTCTTACAGTTACCAAATACACTTTTTTCTATAACAATGCTGTCCAGTAGATGGCAGTAGACTGTCATCCTGAGAACGACAGATTAAAGTGTTTGTTTTGGCAGGGAATGGCATTGTTGGCACATTATGGCAATGATAGACAGGCGTTTAATGTGTTGGTTAAATTGTTGGCACTGTTATAAGAAATTGTTTTATGTTCCCTGGCAATGATAGAAATAATTTAATTCATGTTTTCCTAAAAGATGGTTTAGGCGTTTAATGATCCTGTTGCCCTACGCAAAACTGGGTGGGGGGAATGGATGAGACGCATTTGTCCTGTTTCACTCCGTCTCGAATCGCGCTCGCGGAAGTCGCTCGAGAAACAGTATCTCTTCCGCGGCTCGTATAAGCTCTCGTTTTTTTTTTAAGTAAGAGCAAGAGACTGGACACACTCTAAAAACTGCTGGGTTAAAAACAACCCAATTTTGGCAACCCAGCGCTGGGTCAAAAAGGGACGAACCCAGCGCTGTTTTAACCCAACAAGTTGGGTTATTATGTTTAATCCAGCATGCTGGGTTGCTTTTTTATGGTTTAAAATTACTACAAGCTCTTTTCGGACTATTTCCGCCTTCCATAAAACCTCAAAATACTCCCGGACACAAACATTGAATGATGACTTTACATTTTTAATCTTTACTTACCATAACGTCTTTCACTCGCTTCTCGCTTCTTTCAGGCTGAGAAAATGGCGGCTTCTCGCACTGGTGTCGTCCGATGTTGACGTGACGTGCGTGCTCTCTTTCAGGTCCGCGTTCCCAACCCAGCGCCGCTGGGTTATGATAAAGACTCATTTTCAACCCAAAATTGGGTTAAAACAACCCAACGTCCTTACCCAGCGGTCTCAACCCAGCATTTGGGTTGAAAAAATAACCCAGCGTTTTTTAGAGTGCAACATTTACGTTACATGATTTGGCTGATTTTTACATAGAGAGCGTGACAGCGCACCGCATTAAAATAAACGATCATTCATGTTTTCAGAACCGCTGGCCAAAATTAAAAACGAAACTAAAATTAAAACATATTTGAGAGCAAGGGGGCCCCCTGGTGTTTTGGGGGCCCTACGCAGCTTGCGTATTCTGCGTATAGGGAGGATCGGCTCTGCTTTTATGAAACTCAGTTTAGAGCAATATCCCATCGGTATGTGGTTTTTGAACATTTTAAAACTTCATCTAGCGTGCAAAAATTTAATCTCATGCATCAGATGTGCCACCCTATTTCATGGTGCCAACATTGTTGTCTGTAAAATACAGTTCATGTCAATCCATGTCATTAGGCTATGACATTCATCGCACATTCACAAACTACGTTATATTGTATAGTGAATTCAATTTTACTGCATTCAAACGTAAAATACAACTACTACAGTTAAAACTTGTGAACTGTTTAAATGTAAACAAACATAATATATATTACATTAAAAAAAACGTACATTTCCTGCAAAATATTGTTGAAATTACATTTTTAATGCGTAATATGGACAAGATGCCATTCTTGTTTTCTGATACATTTTTTTTATTTTTTATTATTACATTTTATGTTATTCAAATAATATTTAGGCTACTGCATTATGTGGCATGTTTTCTGGGTAGGCCAATTCTGAACTTTAATTAATCATGTATCCTTCCATTTATTACCACTTGTATTATTCACAACACATTTTACAATTAAAGATAGCCTAATACCTCAGATAGGTTAGTATAACTATTTAAGATACATTATGTGATTTAATAAGATACAGGCCTACAGTCAGAAACTAATATATGCATTCACACTGTGTTTTTACGATAAATGCGCAGTTGGTAGCATAAATCCAACACATTTCTTACTAATTGAGCAAATTCAGCATTAAAATTAAAATAGCCTAATGAACAATAAACTAAAGTCCACTTTCTCCACGAAGCCCCTAAAGACCTCCATATAAAGGAATATGATAATCACCTGAGGACTGTGTCCGTCTCTCTGGGATGTAGGCAGGAGGACGGGTCTGCTCTCGCGGGAATTTAAGAGGACAGCGCCACCGTCTTCACGAGCCTCGTTTTAAACCGGATGTAAGTGTAGCGGCTCGCTATTGCTAGGCGACGGGCTTTTTGCGTGACCCTATTCTAGCTCCAGCGGGGTCGCCTCGTCATTGTTGCAGCTCCCGCTCACTCACATCCTCCTCGACAGCCCTCTTCTCCTCCCGCTCCTCCGC
The DNA here is from genome assembly GCA_027422415.1 of Schizothorax lantsangensis. NCBI lineage: Eukaryota > Metazoa > Chordata > Actinopteri > Cypriniformes > Cyprinidae > Schizothorax > Schizothorax lantsangensis. The sequence goes on along the minus strand of CM049854.1, from coordinate 14,655,940 downwards.
ATCCCTCCACACATACCCAGGTAGCCAGACGACCTAGAAGATGTCTTACGCGGGGAATGCGCTGGTGATATTATGCGGAGTCCTGATGCTGCATTCGGGCTTCGCTCAGAACGGTAAGGACTTTAAAAATGTGTTGCGTTTAAAGAACCGTTTAATCGCAGATTATGAAGGCTTTCTTGATAAGGGAACGGCTGCGGCATGTGCAGGTAATTTGCCTCGACCGCACGGGATAAACTCTCACTGATCCTCAGCATTGCTTTCGGAAACACTCAGAACTAAATGGACTGAGAAGGGTGACATTTAAGTGTAGCATATTAAATATTTAGGTAAATGTGTCCTTGTAGGTTTAAAAGTCAAAACGCATTGCAATTCCGCTTTAAAAGAGCAGTTTATTTCTTAAAAGCGGCTCGCCATTTATGCTCAAAAATAGGTTACATTTTAATATTTAGTGACTTGTCCCACAGGGAGCGTCTATTTGTGGCTCTTTTATAGAAGATTCCCTTTTTAGAGAATCATTTGGTGGGTCATCGTCTACTTGATCCATCGCGGACCGTTCTGAATGCAGAATTAATTGTGTGTTTTCGCACTTGTGCTTGATTTGCATGCCAGAATTCTCCCGTTTGTTCCTCCGACGCAAAGCGATCCGTTTGCGCACATCTTCAGATAGAGGCAGGTACCGGCTTTGAGCACCGGTCCTCTGCAGCGCCGTAAATAGCAGCAGTCCGTTCTGCTGCATGTTTCTATTTATAGAGCCGATGCAGCAGCGGTATGCATGGCGTTAATGTGCTCCCCGTGCGCGCGGACCCGTTAAAGTCTTAACGGAGGAGCACCGCGGCGCATTATGACGTCATGAACGCGCTCGGTTAATGAGCCTGGCCGTGACCGGTTATGAATTACTGCGGTTCGTTATTATTACCTCTAACATCGTAAATCTGATGGATTATCACAGGACCAGTAGGAAAAATGAGTTAATTAAACTGAAAAAGGAGTTGATATAGATTGTAGTTAGTGTTAAACACCTGATTCAAGGTCTCCCATTGATTGGATTTGGTGGTTCTCAACTGGTTTTGCTCCAGGACTCATGTTCTTGTGATCCACATCCATCACATTATAAAAAGTATTTCTGTAATAAAATAGGCCCAAAATTACGCAAGTACATCTGTATTTAAAGAAATAGTTCACCAAAAAAGGCCATTCAAGGTCTAGATCAGTTTGTTTTTTATCAGAATAGATTTGGAGAAATTTAGCATTACATCACTTACTCACCTATGGATCCTCTGCAGTGAATGGGTGCCGTCAGAATGAGAGTTTTAAAGGGATAGTTCACCCAAAAATGAAAATTCTGTCATTAATTTCTCACCCTCATGTCGTTCCAAACATGTAAGGCCTTCGTTAATCTTCGGAACACAAATTAAGATATTTTTGATTAAATCTGAGAGCTTTCTGACCCTCCATAGACAGCAAGGGTACCACAATCCAAGCACAGAAACGTAGTATAAGGACATAGTTAAAATAATCCATGTGACATCAGTGGTTCAACCGTACTTTTACAAAGCTACGGGAATACCTTTTGTGTGCAAAGAAAACAAAAATAGCTACTTTACTCAACAATTCTTCTCCTCCGCGTCACCCTGGCACCATTTTGGAGAGCATCATGACACATGTGTGTGCTTTGACCTGAACGTAAACAACGTTTGCTCATGCGGGTTCTGTGTCAGCAGCACCACGCTTATACGTTGTTTATGTTAAGATCAAAGCACGCACATGCTTCATGATGCTCTTCAAAATGGTGCCAGGGTGACGTGGAAGAGAATAATTATTACATTATTTTAGTTTTCTTAGCGCACAAAAAGTATTCTTGTAGCTTCATAAAATTAAGGTTGAACCCCTGGATGTCACATGGACTATTTCACCGATGTCCTTACTATGTTTATGTGCCTTGATTGTGGTACCCTTGCAATGCAGGGTCAGAAAGCTCTCGGATTTCATCAAAAATTTATTAATTTGTGTTCTGAAGATGAATGAAGGTCTTAGGGGCTTGGAACGACATGAGGGTGAGTAATTAATGACACAATTTTCATTTTTGGGTGAACAATACCTTTAAAAGCAACGAAAGCAAAGTGTTTAAGTTAAAAACATCTTAATGATGGATTTGTTTATTACAAACACCCAGCTTTTTGCTTCACAAGACATTAATTGATGGACTACTAGAGGATTACTTGTGGATTATAGAGTGCTGCAGCTGTGACTGCAAACCCCGGAAGACTTGAGATTTTCCTATGGGGTTTTATAATGGGGTTTGAGTGAAATTAGGTCTGTGGTAAACATAACTTAAAGATATGTGAATGTTTTGCATCTCTTAAGTTGAAAAACCTGTTTTGACATTATGACTGCAGCAGTCTATTGTGATGTTGTTATCTTCATGCTATTTGGACTCTCCTTCTGACGGCACCCATTCACTGCAGAGGATCAATTAGTGAGCATGTGATATAGTGCTAAATTTCTTTAAATCTCTTCTTGGATGGCCAAAAAGTTAGTTTTCAGCAAATTTTCATTTTTGCGTGAACTACTCCTTTAACGTAGTCTGGATCATATTTTCTTTCACCTTGCGTAATTTTTAGGGACATATATATTTGTGCCTGTATTGTTTGGACGCATGGCCTTGGATGTCAACAACTAAAGATATGGGAAGTGTTTTTTAACTTTAGAAGTAGATAAGCCTATTTATTTTACTATCCTATGCATGAGTATATTAGTTGTTATTTATAATTTGCATTTATCATTGTTGCTGTCAGCGACCTTCTCAGAATAGATCTGGGGTCCATTTTTGGGTCACAAGCCACTGTTTTGCCCATCGCCTGTTTGTGAGGGGCCATAAACTCATATGAAGATCAAACCCAACACTTTTCCTTTCATCTCACTCGCATGCTTTTTATCTCTTGCGTACAAATGCATGAGCACACAGGCAGACACATTTGATCAAATGGATCATTTTGGCATTGCTGTGTTTGGTTACAAGCATAAGAGCACAACAGCGCTTGCTGCCTTTTGGCTAATAAGGTTTTTGCTTCTATCTTTAGCAAGCGACTATATGCAATAGCATACAAGCCCTGTCCACATTTAACAGTAACTACATGTCCATTAGTTCCTCAAGCTTAGAATGCACTTAGATTGAAAGAGACATGTTTCAAGAAGGGACGCACTGTATATTGGTATCATAAAGTTTATCAATATTTGAAATATCTTTGCTGTCATCTGATGCTCACTTAAAGTAAAAGTAGAAACATTTTATACTAATACTTAAAATAGTACTCAAGTAAAATATATAACAAATTGTAATGCATAATTTTATATTAACATATAAGTAATATAGTAAAATTATATTATAAAATAATATTGAAAAATAATAACACTGTTAAATGCAATTATACTTTAATCTAAACCTTTACCCTTTTAAAAAAATTGTATCATTCCTTTTTCACCTGAATGCATCAGATTACATAAATGAAATCGATTGTGATATGCATTGACTTTAAAGAATCTGCTGGAAGCTGGTTAGTTTTGAAGGTCAGGCACTATGTTAGTTTCCTTTCATGCACACAGGGATGTGGAACAGGAGCTCCTCATTTAGTTACACCTCCTAATTACTGCGAGCCTCTTTTGCAATCAACGGGTCAAAAGAAAATATGCTTCTATTATTGTTTTTATGAATGCAGCATTTGATAAGTTGTATCACCCAATTAGTAGAAAGTCGGTTTAGATGTAAAAATCGTATCTGGTCCTGCTTTATTATCATTATGCCCTTATATGATTGTTTTATCATCACATTCATTGTCAGAATAACCAGCAGAAGGCTACTGTGTGTATGTTCTGATTAACATAATACAGTGCAACCATTAAAAATCCTCTCTGCATATTTATGTAACATAACCTCAAAGGAAACATTTTGGATTGCATTTTTTTATTTGTGCTATTGATCTTTTGTCTGTTCTTCCTACTAGCACACAAATCCCCATTTCAAATCTGACTGACTGATCCCATAATACATCCTTTAAACTAAATAAACGATTAGCATAGTAGTCACATTTGTTTTGTATTTTTCTCTTGTGTTAGATTTTTGAATTTTAAAGGTTATATGTGATATACAAAATATATGGTGCAAGTGTCAACATTAAAACAAGGATAGATAAAAATAGAAATGCAAATAGAACATTAAAGTATATATTATAAAATAGTTATTTATATATATGCATATTTATAAGTTACGTCACACTGCAGTAAATTAAAATGTTATATGTATACACATTATTATCATTAGTATGATGCTCTGAGTACATAAAATTACATTATTCTGTTTAACAAAACACCTGTCAGTGGCTGTTGTTCAAATATCATGGCTTGCCTTTCATAATTTATTTATGCTTATATCTTTATGCTTTCATTTTTTTAGTTTTGCTTTTGACATCTTTTAAATGTGCCCTAATGCATTGTCTCTTTTGTTCTTCATTTCAAAACATTTTTTTATTAGAAAGCACTGTTGATTGATCGCTCTTTCAGTCTCTGCTCAAGTTTTGTTCCTATGTTGCTATATGGTGAAATGCACACAACAAACACTTATCGCACTATATGACTGTTGACACTTCATATCTGTGAATGCAATCAGCTTGCACAGCGGTTAATGAGGGGGCGGCAGACATGCATGCAGTGTGGTGGGCAGTCCTCCCTCTTCTTAAAGGCCTACCTGCTCAACTGCTGTAGTATGCTTCTATGGAAACCGCCTGTCTATCAGCACACCCACACATGAATAGTGAGATTGCACTGAGGTGCTCAGATTCAGAGTGCTATGTTGACAGCACCGTTCAAGGCTGTGCACTTTGTGTCTTTCTGTAGAATCAATTGCATTATCTTCAAACCAGTAATGCTCGGAATAGCAGACTGACATACTAGTCTGCATACTGCATAAATATGTAGTTATGCATACTGTGCACAGTATGCAAATTTTGTGTGTGCATTGAATATCCAGATGAAGTATAAAACTTGCTAAAATGTGAAGTACAAAATTATTTCAAACAATGCAATGTTTGGCCTGACCTTCCATTTCCAGTGTGACTAATCAAATATAGTTTTTATTTGATATTTAAATGTATATGCTCAATTTATGATTCATTATTTATTTTAGTATTTTTTTATTTACATATAGACATATTCAGCAAGGATATATTTAATTATTCAAAACTGATGTTTCAAATAAATGCTGTTCTTTTGAACTTTCTGGTCATCAAAGAATCTTGAAAAAAATATTAAAAATGTTAAGCAGCACAGCTCTTTTCAACAGTAATGATAATAATAATGTTATTAGAATGATTTCTGAAGGGTCATGTGACACTGAAGACTGGGATAATGATGCTGAAAATTCAACTTTGCATCACTGGAATAAATTACATAAAAAAAAATATTAAAGTAGAAAACTTGTATTTAAAATTTTAATATTTCACAATACTGTTTTTACCATATTTTTTGATATTTCACATTTTTAAACAGTGCTGTGCAGATTTATATTTTTATACAAAATAATATACCTTTTTTAAGCCATGTTTTAATTGTTAGCCATAAATTAAAAGTATTTATTGGCTTTTCAGAGTTGGACAGAATTTTAAAATCAGTCCTTCAAGATGGAAAAATCGTGATAAAACACAGTTTTTACATTACTGTGGTTAGGATGATGCCCCTGACCTCGTTTAATTTCCTCTAAATATACAAGATCTTCTTTTTGCACATGGTAAAGAACACCTAAATTAAGAGTGATGCATATGCATCTAATATCACAAACAAATTGCAATAATCAGTAGGCTACGCAATCAAACAATATAAACAAAATCAGAAATAAAATGTATCAGTGTACTAAATGCAAATGCATGTAATATAGGCTAAAAAAAAACTTTTTAACTTTCTCATTCGTCAATTGTGCAATTATTCATCTCTTGTTTCACTTTTGGTTTGTGATTTGAGTTTAATCTTTTGTGTTTTCTTTTTTCCACCCGCTGCCTTCTCACTGTCCTTTTTTTCCACCCATGTCTTTATTTGTCATGTTTCCCTGTCTCCCCGCCTCTGTGCCGCCCCTCAGCGGGGTTTGTGAAGTCGCCCCTCTCTGAGACTAAGCTGACGGGCGACACGTTTGAGCTGTACTGTGATGTTGTGGGGAAGCCCACACCTGAGATCCAGTGGTGGTACGCAGAGGTGAACAGAGCCGACAGCTTCTTCCAGTTGTGGGATGGAGCGCGCAGGCAACGCGTGTCCATCAACACGGCGTACGGCGTCAATGGTGTGAGCGTGTTAGCCATCACTCGCGTCACCATCGAGGATTCTGGGATTTATGAGTGCAGGGCCAGTAACGACCCACGGCGTAACGATTTGCGCCAGAATCCGTCCACTACCTGGATACGTGCCCAGGCAACAGTTACCGTGTTGCAGAGTGAGTTAAACTGTCCCCGCTAGTGGTGTAGCCAAAATAAACCATCCGCCCCCTTGATTTTACCTCCATTTAGTGTTGTGCTGTGGCCAGCGTTTGCTGTAGTGTATCTTCCCTTTTCCTCCTCCTTTTGTTTTAGTTCATAACTGGAGTATAAAATGGTCAGAGCACCATCCTATTAGATTACTCTTGTCCTTGTAGCTGCTACATATACAGGCAGTGACCTATTTTTGTTGCCCTTATTGAGTGGAAAATGTCCTTGTCCTCCTTATTGAGATATTTCAGGGTTTGACCATGTTTCTGTTCCGAGGAATCCATGGATCTGGTAAGGTACAGTAGTTAGTGGTCAGCCGATATATGTTTTTCAGTGTCCGTTGGCAAGTCCAGTGGAGTCCAGAAGTGTGAGATCACTATGCTGCCTTATAGAATTCAGTATAAATTATATTATCATAATATAACAATGTTTAATGAGAAATGATGAACTGAAGCATGGATACTATCACTAAAATCATTAAAAAAACATGTTAGTTACCTGAAATAAAATAAACGTTAATTTAAATCAAATCAAATAAATAATTATTTTAGCTACTGTAATTTCCAAAGCAACATTATTTTCATTTTCCTTTAGTTTAACTTTAAATACATAAATAAGCTAAATTAACTAATAAATAAAAAAAGAATAAAAACTAATGTAAATGACAAATATGCACAACAAAATGACTAAAACGTCAACTAAAATTAAACCATTCAAAACATTAACAAAAACTATAATAGTGTATCTGTGAGACTATAATAATAATGGACTTATTTGGTTTGTGCTTGTGTGCAGAATTTTAGACGTTTATTATATTTTATATTATAATGTTTCTTTATTTTAAAATTTAAAAAATTCTAAATCCGAAAAGACTCCAAAAGACCTTTTGTGGTCTCAGGCTTTTGGACCCCACAGGATATAGCATATGATATTTTTACACACACACACACACGTACACACACACACACATATATGTGCATGTGTGTGGGTGTGTGTGTGTGTGAGTGTGTTCCCTGTCACCTTCAGTCAGTGTGATGTAGTATTTCTCTGGCCTTGACCGATGCATCTGTGTTTCCAGAACCATCAATTGAGTCAACGGATCACATGATTCTACCCATGGGTTACCACAGCCCACCAATCACGCTTCAGTGCAACCTTACAGCTTCCCAAAGTAAACACCAGGAGAGCTTCTGGATGAAGAATGGGGAGGAGATCCCTGAAACAAGGGGCAATGACAAAAACACAGAATTCAAGTAGGTGCTGGTGTGTGTGTGTGTGTGTTTGCGTGTGTGTGTGCACATATTATAATTTATACTCATTCATTTCAATGTCATAATTTATTTTACTTGTTCATTCATAGTCATATTTATTTTACTTATTATTCAAATGAGAATTAAGTTCAACTAAATGGTGCCACATTATATTTTAATACTTAATTTTTTTTGTAATATTGTAAACATATTTTTCAAATGACCAGACTGCCACATCATGCACTTGGTATTTTAAACCATTTTTGTTCATATGTATAGTATACGGACATTAATTGACATATTAATCAATTAGCAAAATGTGTTAGTTTCAGCCCTACTAGTAATAGTTGTGTATATTGGCTATAAATATACAACCCCAAACATTGGGAATTGACAAATAAAAAAAGAAAGTATATTTTAACTTTGACTTGTATTTCAGTTGCAGACAATATGAACACAAAATATTTCATATTTTGTCTGGTCAACTTCATGTCATTTGTAAATATACATCCTTTCCTGTCATTCAGACCTGCAACACATTCCAAAAAAAGACAGGAAAGGATGTATATTTACAAATGACATGAAGTTGACCAGACAAAACATGAAATATTTTGTGTTCATGTTGTCTGCAATGAAATACAAGTCAAAGTAAATTTAGAAATCACTACTTTCTTTTTTTATTTGCGTTTTCCATACTGTCCCAACTTTTTCTGATTTGGGGTTGTACTTATAAATGTATGTTTATATATTTATAATATACATACTTATGTATATGTGCATATACTGATCGTTTTTAACTCAACAGACAGCATACATTTATTTAATAATAGATTAATTACGAATAACTATTGTAAATTATATTGCAAAAACGTAATATCATTCTATGCTACTATCAAATCAAAATATGCCAATATAGGCTTCTTATCATTTGCATCACCTGAGGCCTTTGTTTTGTAAATGTATCGTCTCAGTGACTCTCAGGCTCTGGCTGAGTGTTTGTTGATGCCGCTCTGCTTCGCATTGCTCTAAATCCTGAGTGAGGGCTCTGTCTCTACAACACGTGTTGCTAATCTCTCTGCCTGACTCCTAATCTAATCAGACTAGGTACACTAGTACTGCTTACATTTAACCTGCATTAGATTTCTCTTTACCTGTGAGTGTGTTATTCTGAATCATTTTATATTATGCCAAGGTACTTCAAAGAATAGCTGTTACCTTCACTTTATAAGTGTAATGTGTTTTATCTATTATACAGACTTAATAAACCAAGGCCAGAGGATTCGGGCGAGTATATGTGTGTGTACACGTTCGATTCGGCCCCCGCAACAAATGCCACTATTGAGGTAAAAGGTAAGATGCCCTCAAAATACCCACGTTTCTCAAAATGTAATCTAAAAAAGTATAGGAATTGAATGTTCACTGGAGTCTGATTTTCAGTTGGTTTGGATGAGTGTTGACATTTTGAACCTGTCTGTGGGGTCAGCTTGTCTTTCCATCTCTTCCACATAACACATGCTGAGTCAGAGCGGCCATGACAGCATGAATGTGAGCTTGGTTAGTTGAGTGGGAAAGCCATCCAGGTTTTGTTCACCAGGCAGTACAGGATGAATGTGAATAAATTGTTTGCAATATTAATAATTAGTATATAATTATATAAAAGTATAGTTCAGTCATGAAACTCTAGATGGCGCAGGCTGATGGATATTAACGTAACTGAAGATATTCACAGCATTAAACGACTTGGCACAAGCTGATTGGTTCATGTTGCATATGCAGCCAATGAGATTGCTGCTTTACATTTAAATAGCTGGTTAGCATCCACTTGAGCAGTTCGCAGTTCCTCTGAAACCCTCCACCTTCCCCAGCTCCACCTGTATAGATCTGCCAGGGGTTATTTTATATGCTATTTGCGCAGCAGCAGTATGTCTTAAATACTCACAGCACCGTATCGCCATATGCTTTCGCAGTAGCAAGTTCCTGTACTCGCTTGCAGCAGCAGCAATAATCTACAACTACAGCAATATCCAACCGCAGCAGCAGCATAGCATATCTGTTCCACCAAGACCAAATACATTAACATTGTGATAACCATTACCATGCTAAAATCTTCAGAGTTGTCATGATTGATTAGCAATATTTGAATAATCATCATATCAATAATCTATATATATACAGTATATATTTCTGAATCCTGAATTATAGGTCTCAATATATTATGTATATGCATTTTTGTTTTGTTTGTACTGACAATCAATGGGTGTATATTAAAATGTCAGGCAGCCCAGATCTCCTTGTGATCATGTGTTTAATAACGGCCTTTAAAGCTCCCAGGCTGTTTGGTTTGTGTGTTCGAGATCATCAGCTGGTAAAGTGCCATGCGGTTTAAGCGTGTCCTGGTCACCTCTTTCTGGTTATCCTGCGGTCGGCTCACAAGCACCAGATGGTGGCCTGCATGTCTGAGGGGGTGGGGATGTAAATCTGTCTCTTTTTCTCTCGCTTTTCCTATCTCTTAACTGAGGTATTTGGTGTCATTTAGACTGAATTAACCTTTAAAAAGTCTCCTGTCGTGATTCATTATTTGACTCTTGAATCACAAAATGTGGAGATGATTTACATGTGGATGTTTTGCGTATTTGTGGGGGTATTTGGCATATCATGAATAATATGCCTTCTTTTGATGCTAATGCTTCAGTATACTCTGTTGGTTTCACTGACTAAGCCTTAGAGATTTGACTGTGAATCATCTCATTATGGCCCCATATATTCAGTGTATATATTTTACATAGTATATACATACAGTATATTCCTTTGAGATATTACCATATTATATATAATATGTCAGTGACAACAGCAAGTATATACTTATATTATCAAGGTTAATGTTTTTGACTCACCAAGGCTACATTTATTTCTTTAAAAATAGTATTATTGTCAAATAACCATTTCTGTTTTAATTTAGATAAATAAAGAAATTATATCAGCCATCCCTAGGCTTATTAGTATGCTTTTTGATCTGTTTAAATAACATTAAATTAAATGAGATCTTGAACCAGCACTTCACAATCATTTCACCTATTTCAGAGAAGTCACAGCTTTGAATCCTGAGTAATTCATGGGATAAATTTGAACTTGAATGCACTGTAAATCTCTTTGGGGAAAAAAAGGTCAACCAAATAAATAAATGTGAAGGAGAAAACGTCATTGTTTTCACTGCTCTTAGCATTTTCATCCAAATCGGCTTGTGTTGCAGCACATCAAATCGCTGTGGACTTAAGTTCTTGGTTTATTCCCATGCGCTGGGGCAATCATGGTATATTTTCTTAATATTTCCTGATCCGCCACTAGTTTTAAGCTATATTTACCACACAAACATGACATTGCAAATGACACATGAAAAAACATCCATGTAGTGATTGAAGATCAGGGTGCTTAATAAGGTTTACGCAATGAAATCTGTTCTGATAGTGAAGGTCTCACTGTCCTTCTGCTCTCCTCTCATAGCTACACCAGACATCATGGGGCACAAGCGCAGCGAGAATAAGAATGAGGGTGAACAAGCTGTCCTCTACTGCAAATCCATGGGTTATCCTTATCCCATGTGGAGCTGGCGCAAACTTGATAGCGGCATCAGTATGGTATGGTCATTTTGACACATGAGTGAATCTTGAATCTTCTGTTTGGTCGTTTTAAAGAGACAGTTCGACCCAAAAATGAAAATTCATCCACTTAGCCTCAAGTTATTTTAACCCTATAAAGCATATGAAGTAAAAGGTCTAAAATTAATTTTTCAAGTTTTTGAACCTTTAGATAAAATGTTTTTAAAAAGTTAGCTTTTTTTAAGTATCATATGTGATACATCAGGCTTTTATGGCTCATATAGTATGATATAGTGAGTGGTCAAACTTGAAAATGAAAAAAAAAAAGCTAAAAATATGCAATTTTGGTGCTGATATTTATATGGCCAAAAGATAAGATGAAATTCTGATGGCTTGTAATGTAATCAATGAGATTTTAACAGTATAACAGACTAAAATATCCTATAAATATAAGTTGTTAATTTGTATCTCCCAATAATACCTCACATTTTTAACATTTTAATTTTTTCTAAAAATATATGTATGGATAATCAAGTAAACCTAAGTTACTTAAGTCTAGTAAGTGTTCATCTTGAAATATTAATAACATTTAGTGCTGTCAAATGATTAATCGTGATTAATCGCATCCAAAATAAAAGTTTTTGTTTACATAATATATGTGTGTTCTGTGTATATTTATTTTGTATATATAAATACACACATATACAGTATATATTTGGAAAATATTTGCATGTCTATATTTATATTCATGTAATTTATATTATAAATAAATATATTTAATATATAAACAGCATATTTTTCTGAAATATATACATGCATGTGTGTGTATTTATATATACATAATAAATATACACAGCACACATACATATATTATGTAAACAAAAACTTTTATTTTGGATGCGATTAATCGTTTGTCAGCACTTATAGCAAAATAAAATGTATTCTTACATTTACTTTATAAAACAAAAAAATATTTACAGTTACACAAAAAGGTCTTTATCTATCTCTTGTAGTTTCTGTTACTTAAAGCAACCTTCAAGCACTTATCAATTAATAAAAAATATATATTTTTTAACGAGAAATACTATTTAAGCATATAATCAGTGGCTTTCTTCCCGTCTTTCACCTCTCCTTGTCTGTCACCGGTTTTCCTCCAGGATATTGACAACTCCTCTGGCCGCTTCTTCATCAGCAGCAAGGATGGCTACACCGAGCTGTCCATCATCAACCTAGACATCACCTCTGACCCCGGAGAGTACGAGTGCAACGCCACCAACATCATCGGCTCCAACTCCATGCCATCAGTTCTGCGCGTCAGGAGCCGCCTGGCCCCCTGTGGCCCCTGCTGGGGGTCCTCGCCGAGATCATCATCCTGGTGCTGATCATCGTCATCTACGAGAAGCGCAAGAAGCCTGATGATGTTCCTGACGGTGAGTTTAAAAGGGTGGGTTACAGTTTCAATATAGACTATTGATGTTAGGCTGATATTTATTTTACAAACGTAGAGAAGAGATTGGTATTGGAAGAGATTTAGGAGAATTATTTGTTTTTGTTTTTTTTAATGTAAATAGCATTATGGGGACTCCTTGCCAGTCCAAGAAACATGACTGTCCTAAGCACAGTTTGCCTAATATAATGCCAATAAATACACCCACAGCGGCCAAAAAAATATTAAAATGTAATTTTATAAAAAATGTATTACATAAAGTGTGGGTCTTAACTGTCCAAATAATTTGGGCAGTTAAGATACATTCTTAATGCAACAAAATGTTAATTAATAAAGTCTTTGAAAATTTTCTATCCACAAAAATGGCTCAGAAAGTTAGTTCTGAGAATTGTTTTTATTTTTTATATCTAATCCAGTGACATTCACACATTTTGAAGAGTGATTTAAGTGTCCAAATAGATATTGGGGCCACTGTATACAGTCAAACCAAAAATTATTCAGACACCAGATATAATTTTTTATATTTTTTTACTAGTAGGTGCAGGACACTAGTTCATAAATGTGAGGATAGCAAAATAAAGTGAGCTGTGTATTATTATATTATACCCCAAAATTCTTCATATAGTGGACTACCAGTAAAATTTGGGATCAAAAATATTCAGACATTTTGACTTCACCATGTTTTGCTTAAGTGTTTTTTCTTTAATTGCTAATGTGACCTTTTTACACCACAGACTGAACTAAATTAAGCACTGCTTGGTAATTGGCTGACCTAAATTGGTATTGTGATTATCTAATTGTGTACTTTAATTTAACAGCTTAATAATTTTTGGTTGATTGTTATTATATAGGAATTTCACTTTAAATTGATATAGACACATTGCATTTCTGTATTATTTGACTACTGTTCAAAAGTCAGTAAGATTTTATTTCTCAAAAGAAATACTTTTATTCAGCAAAGATGCATTAAATTGATGAAAAGTGACAGATAGTGTTACAAAATAATTCTCTTTGAAATAAATGGTATACCATTGAACTTTTTATTCATCAAATAAATAGCCTAATCCTGAACAAAATATTGAAAAAATATAAAGCAGCACAATTGTTTTCCACATTGATAATAATAATAAATGTTTCTTAAACACCAAATGTAATGGCTGCTGAAAATGTAGCTTTGTTGTCACTGGAATAAATTACGTTTTTAAATATATTTGCAATATACATTTCACAATATTGCCATTTTAATTGTATTTTTTTATTATTAAACACTGTCTTGGTGAGCATAAGTGACTCTATAAAAACATTTCAAACATCCTAACAATCCCAAACTTTTGAACAGTAGTGCATGTAATATTATATTAGGTCTAAGATAATTGTCCTATACTACATCTTATACAGCACTTACTTCGTTTTCTCCCACTGCGTCACAAGTCCATAAAAAAAAACATAACACTGTTATCTGATCCTGACCTGGTCTCTTACTTAATAATTCAGTCTGAGGCCATCCAGACCAAACACACACACATTGCTCTTCTCCTGTAGGGCACCTGCGTTAGGTCATCTGGACCCTAATCTGATATTCCAGAGAAATGTGACTCTGCGGTGTATGGGTAGGTAGTGGGCAGTGAATTATTGATGTGTGTGGAGGTGTAGTCCCACGCCACTTACAGCTCACCTACAATGCATTGCGAGGGAAAAGGAGACCCTGTCAGTCCTGGACAATGTATTCCTGCATGCCAGTAAATTCACTTTAGCCCTCGCTATATATAAAACGAATTCTTTATGTTTAAAGACTATTTAAAGCAATAATGTTGGCTTTGGGATTCAATCATGTGTGCTATTTCTTACATTTAATCATTACCCATCGATATTTCCACAAGAACTGGTTTAATAAACGGTTAACGTCTTCAGCTGTAGTAACGTTAAATGGGATGTTGTCTGCCCAGCATCGCCACCTAGTGGTTTTCCTCGGTATTGATTTCATCGTCATAAATATACACGACGAATTTATGCGTTTTGTTTGATTAAAATGTGTTCAGTATTGTACATTGTTCGTGGATGTGTGCAGAAGTATATGTAAAAATACAATATTGATTGTATAAATTCAGGTTCAGCTTTGTTTGGTTAATCTACACATTTAGTGCAGGCGTGTAGTTAGCCTACTTGTGAATCACTGCACGATTATTTTACCATTAAATTACACTCTTAGTGGTTAATATCAATAAGCCATTAAGAATTATCAACGTTAACACGTTTCTTTCTCTCTGAATGGCACAACCTAAAACACTGTGGTAAGTGAAAGACCTGCATGCTGCTTGATTGAACCTAACAGTATTGGCCATATTCTCTGTTCTCCTGTACTTTAGTGTGTATATAAGACTTGTGTGATTTAGGCTGAAATGGGATTTTATTTTGCCTTAATTACTGGAATGCTGTCTGTTTAACCTTCAAATGACCTTCATTTCTGTACATCTTCTTCACTGCAGTCTGTTCAGATGCAATCATGTTGGCATGAGCATGATGAGATTTTACCTTTTATTTATTTTTTTAAAGGCTGAAAGTGTGTGTACATGTATTTGTAGCTATATATATAGGCTAAGTCATGTGATATTTAACATAGGACGCATATATATGTAGTTTTTCACTCCGTGGGCTGCATGTTTGTATTTCTTCTCTGTTCTTGTTCTGTTATAAACTGCAAGCCTTTTAATTCCTCACACCAAAGCTGATGGAGCGAAGTCTTTGTTCTGTGTTATTCTACTGCACAACAATATCTTAAATATTGAAAGACAATGTGGCATTGAGTTGTTTTTAGCTACTTAATGCAATCAGTTTACGGCATTCATTCAATAATGTGAATATTGTGCCAGCTGGAGCCATTACAGCCTCCGACTAAAATTGTCATTGTTTTGCTTCCCATTCTGCCTTAAGATGACGAACCAGCTGGGCCAATGTAAGTATCAGATTTACATTTAAATAAGACTTAATATGATGCAACTGTCCTAGATAACTGAAGCCAGCGGATGTGTAATTTATACAGAGTATAAAGAAACAATGAATGAAGGAAATGTAATTATATACGGGCGAGTGAAAAATGCTGGATTTGTATGACACTCACACTGACTCATTTTTATGATCTCACCTTCAAGGAAAACTAATTCCACCAACAACCACAAAGATAAGAACCTACGTCAGAGAAATACAAATTGATTTCATCATCACAAGGTGAGTATTCACTTAGACTGAGAATATTCATATCAGTTGAACACACAACAAGAAACAATGCTTATAGTAGTACATAAAATTAAAACTGTATAAATGACCAGAAAGTGTGTAAATGTTTTAGAACAGAATATCATAATTTCATTGCTATGACTTATGCATTTGAGATGTCAAAAACCTATATATATGATAATGAACTACTGACTGTACCTTGTTTATTACATGGCTGCTCACCAAATACGTGATTGTGTAATCTTTATATTATCTTAACGCTTCCGCTAGGAAAAAAACAGTCCATTACAATGTACCAAAACATGCTCAGCAACAACACGAACACTTAAACAACATTACAGTAATACTAAAAATTCTCAGGTCATTTCACTGCAATTAATAACTTAGTCAAAATAGCATCTGCGTTCATTTCAAACTAGAGAGAACTATTTACAATGATTGGAGATGCATGAAATTAGCACCGGTTCATGCAAGTTTCATACAGAATGCATTTTTGCATTCCACTGAGCTGCTTTTCCATTGTTCTCTATGTAAACATGCTGAAGGACACGTCTCATGCACACAGCTGCTTTTCTATTGTTCTCTATGTAAACATGCTGAAGGACACGTCTCATGCACACGGCGTTCTAAAAATGCTGCGTTCAAGATAAAATCTGCATCTCAAGACTGCCCTGTGTCTCACATTTTTTAACGGCAAAAACAAGTTCTTTGTGAACCTGGCCGATGGAACAAAGTTGCCATGGATGGTGTTGAATATTAGGACATATCTGTTCGCAGAATGCCGCAGTTGACCCAGTCAGAATCAAGTAGTCCAGAAAGCCGTGTAATGAATTTCATACAGGAAGCGATGCTAATTTGTATAAACTAGCACATTTCTCAATCAGTTACTCTTCTGAAACTGCAAAAGCCACATTATTAACCCACTTTTGTCACTGCTATTTGTTGTTTACAGATTAAGACATTCACATCATGACCACATGAACGTTACTCATCAACGGTTCAGCGCATTGGTAATCAAATCAAAGGTGGAGGAGTTAAATGGAAAAAGAGAAGAAATGAGCACCCGAGGCATGCCTTATAAATCTGGTGTGAGGAGGACGAGTGAACAGAACGGAACCTGATTCTGAACATTTTCTTGCATGATTGTGTTGCTTTTTCTTTAGAATCTCTTTTATTCAAGTCAACTTTTTCCATGTCAGGCAAAAGTACAAAAATAATAATTGCATGCAAGATAATTACTGTTTGATACAGGCTTTTTTTTTGTTTGTGTATTTATGAATGACTTTTGTTCAAGCAAGCCTTTAACTTATCGCAAATATGCCACCATGATTCTGGTATGACAGTCTTTGTACAGATTATCATATTACTGTATACCATTTGGTAAGGTGGCATATGATTCTATCAATCAATTAAGGGCTTTGCGAAATGTCCTGCCATGTTTAATTTGTACATGTATTGTACATTGATGTATGAAATCACTTGAAATATCTATAGTTACCTGAATGTTCTTCATACTGATGCACTTATCTCTTCAAATATTCTTGCAAACCAGTGACTTCATTTTATATTTATGTACCTTATCTGTCTCTAAGTCGACATGGCTGATTGCTTTTTATGTATGCATATTATACAGCATGGCTTTTATTCTATGCAATATCTATACATACAGTAGAACAAACCTTTTTTTAATAAGCTTTTGGTTGTGTATAATTAAGCTTTAATATTATGTTAGCAAAGTGCACTGTTCAAGCCATGAAAAACAATCCACATGGTTTAAAACATCACTGCATGAGCTCCTTACACATATAGAGGGTCTATTAAGTCAGAATGTGAAGAGAAATTAATATGATCTCAATTGAATAAAGCATATACATGTCATTTTTAACAATTAAAATATCCAAAGTCAAATTCGTTGTCCTTTTTTATAACATAAGGCATTGTTTATTTTTTTTAAATTGCTACATATTTACTCACCTTCAGGGCACCCAAGATGTAGATGAGTTTTTTTTTCTTCATCAGAAAAGATCTGGAGAAATGTATCATTACATCACTTGCTCACCAATGGATCCTCTGCAGTGAATGGGTGCCGTCAGACTGAGAATCCAAACAGCTGATAAAAACATCACAATAATCCACAATACTCCAATCCATCAATTAATATCTTGTGAAGTAAAAAGCTGCGTGTTTGAAACAAATTCATCGTTAAGATGTTTTTAACTTCAAACTTAAAAAAGAGTCCTCTATCCATAATATTGCTTTTTCCAGTGAAAAAGACGTTTCGTCTGAATCAGGAGAGAAATATGCACAGATCAAGCACCGTTTGCAAGCGACAAAGTCCAAAACAGTTCTAAACAAATAATGGACAACGAGGGATGATTTTTTTCACTGGAGGAAGTGTTATTATGGGTTACGGACTAAGTGTTGTTTAACGTTAAAATGCCTTATTGATGGATTTGTTTCTTACAAACATGCATCTTTTCATTTCACAACATTTTAACTGATGGATTGGAGTCTTATGGATTACTTGTGGATTATTGTGATGTTTTTATCAGCTGTTTGGACTCTCATTCTGACGGCACCCATTCACTGCAGAGGATCCATTGGTGAACAAGTGATGTAATGCTAAATTTCTATAATATAATATCAACTATATTGGACGGCCTGAGGGTGATTAAAAATTGCAGCAAATTTTCATTTTTTGGCAAACTATTCCTGTAATATGAATTTACGTAAATTGTATTATCGGTAATTAATCAATGTGCATATGGAAACAATCATACTAACAAACAAGGACACTTACAAAACATTAAAAGCTAAATATATCCAAGCCTTGTGGAACTTACACAATGTTGCATTGTTTTCGAAAAAAGTACATACCATCTGCTTCAGTATTAACATCTTTGTGTGGGTGTTTTAAATGTTAAAAATCATCCTATCATAGGGTTGGCACTGTTATGCCTGCAGTCCTAAAAGAAATATGTCTGTGCACCAGAGGGGGGCATTGCTGACCAAGGCTGAAACTTCAGACCCTCCAAACGTTTAATGTCTCTGAACGTTTGTTTCTACTCCCCCACCCTCTCAGTTTTCAGTTATAGACATTGCACCAAAAAAGATCTGTGCAACAGTATTTGGATGAGCCATTTACATAAGTATTATCATCTACACTCTTTATAAGCTGTTTCATTTAAAGCATGGTGTAAATATGCATTTTATTGCATTAATGTGGTTTAGATAAAAAAGAACATTAGTGTTCTGCCAGAAAGATGCAAGAGGATTTTTTAAGATCAAATTCATTACTATAACCTGCACACTATAAACCCATACAAATACTGTATTACATGGTGAAATTGTCTGACTGAGTTGCAATGGTATTCAGACAGCAGGTTACCGTACAACAGAAGGAAAGATGATATTTTCATACATACACACTCACAAAAATCACATCCACACAGAATAATCTCACAGTCGTTTCTCCTCCATAGCCATAGGGATGGATGATTCCTGGAAAGGCAGTGTTTGTCACAATGCATTTTCTGCTCAAAAGGCAGAAAGCTGTTTTTGCCCAGGCGCTTACAGATTATAGTGCCATTATTCTCTCAGTATCTAGTTTCATCAGATCACTAGGTGCCCTGACTTCACCATCTGACATGTTATGTTGTATCCAGACCACACAGTAAAAACCATGACATTAGATGAAGCACAGTTGTATTAAAACAAGGCTGTGTGGTTTTTGAAAACCAATCATGCCATAACATGGGTATATTCGAACTGAATGGCTTGAATATTTCACATCATTTTATTACTCAGAAAAATTGTTACATTTTGTGGCGAACATGATTACACAAGATAAAAACATGGCATAAATAAAAAAAACAAGACCCATCTTTATTGAAAAGACCATCATAGCTGTTGTCCCCACTAGACCTCTTCATTAGCATAACTAGCAACGCTATCTTGGTCAACCAGCTTCACTAACTACCGGTTCACCAGCTAGACCAGCACCAGACCTAAATAAACTAAACCTGAACAGCATTTTAGCAATGATTTAGGCATGGTTGTCTGTCAACATCTGGCCTAATATTGTCATCATAAAACATAATTACCTGGATATGAATAATAAGACTTTCTTTTAAGGTGTTACGCATTTTACATGTACTTACTGTTATAATAACACTTAATTATTAATACCACATAGCCTAATTAATAATAATTAATAACACATAATTGCAAGTAACCCTAACAAACCCTAATCCTAACCCTAAATGCATGTAGTTAATTAAAATTACTCAGAATTTAAATGTATAATTACATTGTAACAATGACACCTTAAAATAAAGTGTAACCGAATAATAAATTAGTCTACTAAGAAGCAGTGTGCGAATTATTTATTGACCTTCAGAAAGGCTAATATTTTCAGTCAATAATTTTCCGGGGATTTCGTTTCAGATCTCGCGCGACCCCAAATTCTGGCGTCCCAGATATCCTTCGACTACCTTAAAATACTTTTTAATTAGCCTATCATTAAAAGTTTATTTGATTGTGTTTTGTGAATAATCCACAATAAAGTCATGTGTTTTGTTGCTATGGTTACGTTCTCCAGCGAACGCGATTTCAACTTTTACGTTTGAGAACGCTGTTGAATTGTGTGAATCCTTATGTAGAACGAATACCATACATACTTTTATTTCTTTTGCCTTCCTCGCACCCTGCTAGTCCGATTCATGTCAAGCAAACTGAGAAACAATACCCAGCTGTTAGCATGAAACAATAGCAATTATTTTCCATAAGGCATCATGACGTAATAGAATGAATGACGTAAAAACGCTACTTTTACCATTCAGGAATGTTTATGTTATTATTGGGAGAAATGTTATTATTGGGCAAATCATTGGGTGAAGACAGGTAATGTCATGTCATGTACACCCCTAACAGTCGGTTTAGGTGGTGCGTGCTTATTTGCTGTCTGCGCTTCTATGGCAACGTAATAGATTATCCATCCTCGCGCATGTTATCACAACTGAGCTGGACATCTTTTGCACATTGGATTACTGATGTGTCAATGGCCGGGGGCTTCGTAAGTGCTGTTTGAAGAGTAGTTTGGAAAGGAGGGTGCAATTATTTGTCATTGAGACGCGCGTCAAATTGTTTCTCATTCAGACACGTCCCTCCGTCTTCCCGCATCCAGTGTGCGCGCTCGGTGTCTAGTATTACAGATGCAGCGGGATACATATTTGTGCATTCATATTTTTGACGACCTATTTTCCTGTCTGCGTCTCCTCTCAGATGATACCGACTGTCATTTGTTCCGTTAAGGTGGTCGATCACAATGGATAGGGTGCATTCTTCCATGCGCAAACGGCTCTATAGCTTGCCACATCAGTTTGGACACAAGGGTGCTATGACTCGAGACGGCGAAGACAGCGACAAGGACACTCGGAGGAAAAGTGTCAAGATGAAGCATCTTCCCTCACCCTCCTCCACGGGGAGCGCTAAAGGTGTCAGCGAGGCCAAGAGCGGAGACGCGGAGACCGATGTGGGGAGACCCTTCAGAACCAACGTGAACGGCGACTGCCGGAGATTCAGAGGCAGCCTCTCTTCCATCACCAGTCGGCATGCTCCAGACGCGGATCTGGCGGAGCAGAGGTGCCTTATCGGGGATGCGAGCCCCGAGGACGACGGTCCCTTGGAGCAACCCGGACCTGGAGAGAGCCAGGGCGCGCAGGGCGGCCGCGGCGACGGGGCACAACAGGCGCCCTCTGAAGAACAGTCGAGTTTCGTAAAGTTGGAAGGTATCGATGAAATCTTGCCTGACGATGAGCGGCTGTACCAGGCGGGCTTTATGCACAGGCAGTTTCGCGCGATGCTTCAACCGGGGGTCAACAAGTTCTCACTTCGAATGTTCGGGAGCGAGAAGGCGGTGGAGCGCGAGCAGGAACGGGTCAAAACTGCAGGCTTTTGGATCATTCACCCATACAGTGACTTCAGGTAATCCCATGTCTAATTATCGGCTATGCAAATGTTCCCACTGCCATCAGGCCTCCAGTAAGGAGCTCTCCAAAATTAAATGATTCTGTGCTTTGCTCACATGTCTGAGCAGATTTAATACAGCCCATTTGTCTTTTCAAGGTTTTGTTTTTAAAAACGTTTTTTTCTGTGTCCTTGAGCTTGCTGAGGATATTAAAATCAGGCCCGTGCTGTTGCATTCCCTAACCTCACCTGGTCATATCACCTCTTTCCTGTTTGAATGACATTGATACCATCCACCTATTGCAAGGGCAAACAGTGTCACCAACACCAGCTGTCTAGGAGTTTCTGTGATTGTTTTGCATTCATTGCGTGAAACTTTCACTGCACCAGCCACAAAAGTCAAGCGTAATCTCTCGCTTTACTGCATAGAAATAAGTCACACAATCATATTTAGCTGTTGTTCTCATGTTTTCACTTAAACAGAGCTGTCAGTTTCTGCACAGGCCGGGAAATAGGGTGATCAAAATGGGTTAACATGACGATGGGCATTATTGGGAGCAAACATCAGAGAGGATTACGACAACACAATTTATTTAATGGCACTCTGGTCCGAGTTGGAGGGGGCAGTACTAACAGTCAGGTAGCTGAAATGGACCACATGGCCTTCGCACAGTCAGGACTATGTGCTTCTAATGAGTGATTGGCACATTGTTTTGGATATCAGTCAAAATAAATGATGTGAGATCAGGGTCATACAGTGCAAAGGAGGACAATGTTGAATCAACACCAGAAATGAAAATTCTGTCATCATTTACTCACCCTCAGCAGCAGGTGATTTGTAAAGTTTCACCTGTCACAAGAGTTACCGTCCTTAGTCGTCTGGCATTTTCAGGTGTCATTTTCACATTTGCCCTTGTCTCCTTCCTCTTGCACTTGCTTCATCCCTCTCTCCCCGTGCTCTCTGACCTTCCTCCCCTCAGCACTCTTAGGGAAGGGGATGGGCGATGTAAGGACTTCCATTTGCTGATTGCATCACCTGGTTGATGCAGAAAACGAGAAGAGAGTGTCAGAATGTGGAGAGAGGCTGTTGAGAGGGGGGTGGAAGGTTACCATCAGTGTTCAAGGGGTTCTGGAATAAGGGAAGCAAAGAGACGTGCTTTTTTAATGAATCACCACAGAGCAGCTCTGTTCTGCAGCTCATTTGGAAAGAGTAGGAAACATAATTTTCTGCTAAACAATATGGTGCATCACATCATTTCTCCATTAGCTTCAGCTGAAAATGAAAGCAGTGCTCTCTCACAGAGCTAAACATTTCCGTCTATCATTTAGAGCAGTGGAGTCGCGTAAGCAAACATTTCAGCCTGTTTATTAAATTATAGACTAAACATATTACTTCAATGGATGAGAATTTATGTAATTTGCTCAAACAATACATAGGTGTTTCTTCAATGTTATGCACTGGTTAGGTTTTAGTAACACCAAATATTTTTATAACAACTTTTGAAGGATCATTAAACATAATAGTAGATGTTCTCAGATATAAGTTGCAAATTATTGAAAATAATGATGTCACATACTATTCTGAATATTAGGAGGATTGTGTTTATGGTTCCATTTTTTTATCCATTTTGTTGTTACAGTTTAAAAGCGTATCAATGTAAAATCTGACTTTTGTATTAATAAAAAAAAGCATCTTACAACAGTTTTCATAACAGTTACATACAAGATATCTGAAACTATCATTTAGAAGAGAAAAAAAACAACAAAATCTGATAGTTATACTAAAATAAATATAACTCTAACAAATTACTAAAATGTCAGCCAACACACGCAAATATGCATCCATACAATAACGTACAGACACAAATACACTAGAAAAAATACACCTATTTACTGGGATTTGTTTTAAATACTTCTTCATAATATGTGACCCTGGACCACAAAACCAGTCATAAGGGTCAATTTTTCAAAATTTAATAAATAAGCTTTCCATTGATGCATGGTTTGTTATGATAGGACAATATTTGGCCGAGATACAACTATTTGAAAATCTGGAATCTGAGGGTGCAAAAAAATAAAAATACTGAGAAAATCACCTTTAAAGTTGTCAAATGAAGTTCTTAGCAATGCATACAGGTGCATCTCAATAAATTAGAATGTCGTGAAAAAGTTCATTTTTTCTTGTAACTTATTTCAAAAAGTGAAACTTTCATATATTTTAGATTCATTACATGTAAAGTAAAACATTTCAAAAGTTTTTTTTTGTTTTAATTTTGATGATTAGAGCTTACAGCTCATGAAAGTCAAAAATCAGTATCTCAAAATATTAGAATATTTACATTTGAGTTTCAATTAATGACCATCCATACAGTATAAATTCTGGGTATCTCTTGTTCTTTGAAACCACAATAACGGAGAAGACTGCTGAGTTGGCAATGATCCAGAAGACAAACATTGACGCCCTCCATAAAGAGGGTAAGTCACAGAAGGTCATTACTGAAAGGTGTGGCTGTTTACAGAGTGCTGTATCAAAGCATATTAAATACAAAGTTGACTGGAAGGAAGAATTTGGGTAGGAAAATGTGCACAAGCTACAGGGATGACTGCAAGCTTGAGAATACAGTCAAGCAAAGACGATTCAAACACTTGGGAGAGCTTCACAAGGAGTAGACTGAAGCTGGAGTCAGTGCATCAAGAGTCACCACGCTCAAACGTCTTCAGGAAAAGGGCTACCAAGCCACTTCTGAAACAGAGAGAATGTCAGAAGCATCTTACCTGGGCTGTGGAGAAAAAGAACTGGACTGTTGCTCAGTGGTCCAAAGTCCTCTTTTCAGATGAAAGTAAATTTTGCATTTCATTTGGAAATCAAGGTCTGGAGTCTGGAGGAATAGTGGAGAGGCACAGAATCCATGTTGCTTGAAGTCCAGTGTGAAGTTTCTACAGTCAGTGATGATTTGGGCTGCCATGTCATCTGCTGGTGTTGGTCCACTGTGTTTTCTGAAGTCCACAGTCAACACAGCCATCTACCAGGAAATTTTAGAGCACTTCATGCTTCCTTCTGCTGACAAGCTTTATGGAGATGCTGATTTCATTTTCCAGCAGGACTTGGCACCTGCCCACACTGCCAAATGTACCAAAAGCTGGTTCAATGACCATGGTGTTGTGTGCTTGATTGGCCAGCAAACTCGCCTGACCTGAACCCCATAGAGAATCTATGGGGTATTGTCAAGAGGAAGATGAGAGACACCAGACCCAACAATGCAGATGACCTGAAGGCCGCTATCAAAGCAACCTGGGCTTCCATACCACCTCAGCAGTGCCACAAACTGATCACCTCCATGCCACGCCGAATTGAGGCAGTAATTAAAGCAAAAGGAGCCCCTACCAAGTATTGAGTACATATACTGTAAATGAACATACTTTCCAGAAGGCCAACAATTCACTAAAAATGTTTTTTTTATTGGTCTTATGAAGTATTCTAATTTGTTGAGATAGTGAATTGGTGGGTTTTTGTTAAATGTGAGCCTAAATCATCACAATTAAAAGAACCAAAGACTTAAACTACTTCAGTCTGTGTGCATTGAATTTATTTAATACACGAGTTTCACAATTTGAGTTGAATTACTGAAATAAATTAACTTTTCCACGACATTCTAATTTGTTGAGATGCACCTGTATTACTAATCAAAAACTGAGTTTTGATATATTTACAGTAGGTAATTTAAGAATCAATAATTTTGATCCATACAATGTATTTTTGACTATTGCTACAAATATACCCCAGCGACTTAAGACTGGTTTTGTGGTCCAGGGTCACATATTATAAATAAATTGCTTTTGTCCTTCATAAAAATCTGAATTGTGACTGGTCGAGTCATGGAGAAACGTATTATGTCATTAGATTCTCCACACTAGGAACGCAAAACGCGAGTGCAAAACAGCGAAAAATACAAAAACGCACAGCGTTCAGGATAGCGACTTATGTGTGCAACACTTCACATTGTTTGTTTTTTTCTGAACATATTTCACCTACTGTTATATTTACGCATATATTACGACACCCTTTCACACAGTAATACCAGTAAATCACTGGAACGATTTGACCGGTAAATACAAAACTGCGCTGTTCACACAGGCAACACTGTTCTGTCTTTTCTCCGGTACACACACATCCGTTTAAAAATAATGGTAATTCTGTGACATCATTAATCAGAAATGACCTCTTAACGGCTGCGCCTCCCGGCGTTGTTTTTGTAAACATGGAGGGGTATACGCAATCAGTGCTTTTGTTGATGTTTTCATTTTTGTGTCAAACGTTCACATTCCTGTAGCGCTTTTGGACCAGAGACATTGTATTACACGACTTCAAACTGAACTACACAGCGTGGAGTAAATGCGTCAAATGCGTCAGAATGTAATGATTGGCCCAGAGTAGACATCCTACGTCAGCGCATTCTGATCTTACGTGCTCATACCGGTAATCTCGTTCTGCGTTCACGCACAGCATCATTCTGGTAATTTACAGGCAATGTTACAACTTCGCTTACTAGTAAATTGCCAGAACAAATTTACAGGTATTTTTGAAAAGGTCCTGTTCACACATGATATCTTAACGGTAATTTACCAGTAAAGACTGTATGTGTGAAAGGGGCTTATAGAAATAACTGCACTGATGCAGCTGAACGTCAGATAATGAACGAGATGACGCAGTGTATTGTAAATGGAAAACAGTGATGAAACCCAAAAATTGAAGAATAATGGACTGTAAAGTAACTACATGCTTTTATTCCTCATTCTTTAAACTGTGTGCTAGTCTGTTTGTTCTGGGTAGTTCTGGTAAAAGTGATGAAGATGTTTTAAATGTTCTTCCTCAGTTTTACAATCAGGCTGTAATGTTAACATTTTTTTTAATGAAAACTCATTTGATTGGTTCATAATAGTGTTGCGTCTCATGATAAAGCGGATGTTTGAGAGTTTGTGGTCATACGGTGATATTTTTGAAATGCAGCAGAGGGCCCTGTTTCTTTCATCTCTTTAGTTGTAGATCTTGGTTGAGTTCACTTTCTAAAGGCCAAAAAGGCCAAAAGTGACAATAGTTAAAGAAACAGCCTTAAGGCTATCTGAATTCAGTTGATTCTTTTGCATGACGGCGGCATGACAGCCACCCAAGTGAATCATGGCAATAGTCTTGCATAAACCTATTATTATGTACCCAACACATTAGCTTTCTGCAGGGGACTCCAGCGGCCAGAGCGACTGGTTGAGCTGTGGTGCAGAGCGTTCGGATGATGGCTAGATCTGGTGAGTAGAGTTGACACAGATTCCACTGAGAGATCATCACAATTGGAGGGATGGGGATTGGGAAAGACAATTAGGACTCATAATATGCTAAGCAGCAACAGATAGAGAAGGAGAATAGAGAGTGTATTTTTGGCAGATTGTAACAGAAAGCTGATTATTGCAAAGGCTTTTGTTTGGATGAAATGTGTTCCCTCTGCTGTCATTTAACAGTGGCTCTCGTCTGTTAGTTGATTTTTAGCCTAAATAGGGTCGTTAAAGATCCACACAACTTCAAAATGAAGGGGAATCACAACTTACAC
This sequence comes from Schizothorax lantsangensis, assembly GCA_027422415.1. Classification (NCBI taxonomy): domain Eukaryota; kingdom Metazoa; phylum Chordata; class Actinopteri; order Cypriniformes; family Cyprinidae; genus Schizothorax; species Schizothorax lantsangensis. The sequence goes on along the minus strand of CM049854.1, from coordinate 14,628,343 downwards.
ACAAACCAAATACCTTTTTGCAGAACTATCTTCATTTTTCCAAGCTTTCTCAAGTTCATACACACTGGTGTCCATTTTATATTGCAAATGATATTGAATAATGCCTCTTGTGGTTTCTAGTGTATGTTCTTATGATATATCATTTGTTTACACATGTGAATTGAGAAGAGAATAAGGTCTATGGTTACAGTGATACTATGATTGATGTGATAGATACTGGATATTCTCAATACAATTACTGCTCTAGTAACAGCGTGGGTTGACAGTTGCATATCCATATTGCATTTACAGTATAGACAGTAATATAGATATGATGGAAGCTTACAGGCTATAATATAATCCGGAGATTAAGTGGACCAAGAAATGCTGTGATGTGATGTGATATGATTAGATTACTAAATAATTGGTAGGCCCAGACAGAATCTGTTTTGTTGTTGTTTTTGTCATTCATTTTCTGCACTGATTATTATATATATTGCTTAATTTATTTATTTAATATATATGTATAATTGTTCATTGAAATAATTCATTATTCACTACATTTATTTAGTTGTTGAACTTCTCTTGGTATCAGTGTGCCGCTTTTAGTCCTTGCATAAGAGTATGGTACAAACAGTTCAGCACATGTTGCTGTAAAACTTATTCTTTTGCCTGCTTTGACCACTGGAGCATCTGTCCGAGGGTAAATGTCAATGGCAAATCCTTTATAATCTGAAAACTGTCTGGAAATAATCTGTCAGATTTAGTGACACTTCATATAGATGGTTTGTTCTTGTTTAATCTCCTCCAAAGCTCATTTCAAGCAATAGAGCCCTGCCATGCAGAAGTAGTATTTTCCATTTGGTTAAACCCAGATTTTATATTACATTTAAAAGTAGGTATTTAACATATATGTGATTAGAGTATTAACTTGCCAGAAAAGAAGCAGATATAATATAATATTAGCATTATTTGGATTCTATTCCTGATGTATTACAGTAAGTTTGAGTGGGACATATATAAGGCTCATCTTTCATTTATTTAGTTTATTTTAAATTAGCTGGTATGTTAAGATAATATGATGCTAGTTTCTGGTCAGTTGAAGGTGGTTTTGGAGAGGGACATGAGAATTTAATTAGACAAAGTTAATATTCAGTCATTAATAGTTTGCCCAATTTTGGGTTTTAACAGACACATTGTTGACTAAATGTTGCTGGGTCATTCTGTCAAATTAACCAAATTTCAGAAACTTCCCTGGCTCAAATTTTTGAATTTGTTCATATTCAGAAGCCAGACAGACATAAATAGTAATAAAAATCAACATTTTAAAATGCCATTGAGGAATATTTACTATTTTGTATTAATTAATAATAATCCAGTAATTGCAGCAATTTTGTAGAAATGGTCAAATGGCAATTTTCCCCTGAGATTTGAAGCCATATTACCGGGGGGTAAAAATGACTTTAGAAAGACCATGGCAGCATCATTATTGTATTTTTACACAGAGATTGGCAGGTCTGTTAGTAAAATCAGTTGACTCAATACTGGTTGCTTTATATGCCAGTGGTGGCAGTTTTTTTTCCCAGAGTTTGTGTGCTTTAACCTAAAAAGTATTATGTCAATATTCTTTTAGATACTGGTTCTTAACAAATGTATCATCTGGTCTCTTCATTTTTAAGGCCCTATATGGTTTAACAGAGATGCAGGGATTTCAATCTGGCTCCATGAGTAAATTAAAAATTTCACAAATTCAGTGGTCAAAAACCAAATGTGGGTCACTTTGCTTACAGTGAAGTCTTTTTCATTTTAAAGAGGAATGTCTGATGAACAAATAATGTTTAAACTAGGAATGTATCTTGTTTCTCTCTATCAAAACAATTGCAAAGAACAGATGTTTGAGTGCCATAAATAGTCTTTTCCCAAAGTGTGCGTGCCTGTAACTTAAGAAGTATTAAATATACTGTATCTCAGTATCCTATGAGATTTTACTTCTTAAATTAGATTCTTGGATTCTGGTGCAAAGCCATTTAATATTTTGGCTTTATTCTTCATTTATGTATTTCTTTGACCAGAAACAAAATATCAAAATTAAACTTTTTAGCCTCTGAGGACCTCTGGTTGATTTGACATGGAATGGCCCAGTTCTTTTCATATGTTTATGGTTGTTTATGCTAATATGATTGCAGATAACAGTAACCTTCAGTCATGATCCAATGCTGTGTGAGATCATGGTTAATCTGCTTTTTATTATTTCTGCAGTCATTTCAGAAGCAATTTGTTAGTGAAGAAAACACAGTGACCTATTTATACACAAATAGCACTTTGGTGCAACTCTGTTGCTTTTAAATGTGCTATAGAAATACATTTTGACTTAACAAATATAAGGGCCTAAAATCGAGTGTTTTTTTCTTGTCCGTGGTGTCAAACAACACTTAATCCCACTGGACAACTCTGAAATGCTGAGAGCCTCGTTCTCTCTTTTCAATCTATACCGAGCTGGACGGTATATCAACCCTCTGTGTGATCGATTTCTGCTTAATTACAACTCAGCAACAAAGAACTGGAATCTAGTAACCAACCGGCTCTCTACCACGGTATAAATGAAGAAGGCTAATCCACAACTTCAGGTTTTGGTGTACGAAAAGAATATTAGCATGTGGGGAAAAGAGCCAGGCAAATACTGTAAAGCAGCGTGAAATATTAGTAGCATTATTGAATGTTTCACACAACCAAAAAAGGCTAATTTTGGTATGTCAGGGCCAACGGGGTAATTAATGCTGCGTTCAGCAATTATGGCGGCTTGTTTTTGTGTAAACGTTTCACCCAGCAGATCTTTTATTGATGAAATGGCGGTCTTGCCAGAGGTCTCCTGGAAGTCTTCCAGCCCCTTTCATTTACATACGTACGACACATCCAATTACCAAACAGGGAACTCATCCATAAACGAGAAGTAATAGCCCAACCAGACAGCCAGCCATTTCCAGCGTCAGTTAGGGGCTGAGCTCATGAAGCCTTCTCAAGAAATCATAAGTGTGCTTTTTAGATTAGTGTTTCTGATTATGGACGTCATAATACTTATTTTGAGGAAATGATGGCAGACGATTGCATTCATGCATTTGGCAGATGCATTTATCCAAAGCTACTAACTGCTTGCAATGCATCCATCTTATCAATTATATTTCCTGGGAATTGAACCCGTGACCTTGTGTTGCTAGCGCATCAGTTTAGCTACAGAACTGGTTGGTCTTAAATATGCCATTGTTTCTTTTTGAACCTATACACAAATAGATTTAAAGGGTGTTTCAGGAAGTATAATAATGTGATTTTTAATTTTATATTTCTGTCATTTAAGTATTTTTTAGTATTATTTATATTCTATAATACCATTTTGTAATATTTTGAAATAGATTTTAAGTTTTAGTCATTTTGTTACGTACATTTGTCATTGTTTCATTCACACACACACACACACACACACACACACACACACACACACACACACACACACACACACACACACATATATAGTTTTAATTTATTTTTAACTTTAAATTTTAGTAATTTTAGTACTTGAACTTATTTTAGTTAGTTAAAAGCAACATTTCATTTATGTTTTTAATTGTTATATTTTAAGTTTCTAATTTTTATATTTTATTTTATATCAATTACTGAAAGTGATTTGAAATAGTCTTACATAATATGGTCAATAATTAAATTTAACTGTAAAAATATATTTAGTGATAATGTTAATTATTTACTATTGATTTCATAAAATAAAAATGTGTTATGTTAATTATGCATTTAATTATGTTAATGAATCATTTTAATTAATAATGATAATAATTATATTATGATATTACAATTTTTATATTTATAGTATTTATTACTATTATTAGTTAGTCATTAATAATTATTATTGATATTCATTATTTACTATTATTATATCTATACTATAAATAAATGTATTATCCAGTTTTCTAGCTTGTAGGACCCATTATTCAGCTAAAAATGTTTCTGTACATGGGTCTCTGTAAAACAGATTTTTAAGAAGAAGCAATTAATTGTAATTTATCATCTTTAATTGCCTTTATTGGTTAATGGTTTCAAAGGTCCTGCAGACTCTTCTGTTCCAAAGGCATTAAATAAACACTTTGTCCATTTTATGTCGTCCAGGTTCTACTGGGACCTGATCATGCTCCTGTTGATGGTGGGCAACCTGATCATCATCCCCGTAGGCATCACCTTCTTTAAAGATGAACACACCCCCCCCTGGATAGTCTTTAACGTGGTCTCTGACACGTTCTTCCTGGTTGACCTGGTGCTGAACTTCCGCACGGGGATCGTCAAAGAAGACAGCACAGAAATCATCCTGGACCCTCAGCAGATCAAGGTGAGGTATCTTCGGAGCTGGTTCGCCGTGGATTTCATCTCCTCCATCCCTGTGGATTACATCTTCCTCATTGTGGAGACACGCATCGACTCGGACTTCTACAAGACGGCACGAGCGTTGAGGATTGTGCGTTTCACTAAAATACTCAGTCTGCTTCGGCTGCTGAGATTGTCCAGACTCATTAGATACATCCACCAATGGGAGGAGGTAAGATGCACCTCTATAGACTCTTAGATTGTAATATATCTATCACAAATAGATAAAACACTTTTTGTTGGCTTGTGAATGTTGAAAAGGAAATGAACTGTGATATGAACCTTGTTTGATATTCCCGTACCAATAATGGAGCTGCCCATGGTTTCTTTTGGTGGTCCTGAAGCAATATTTCTGTCAAACAAATATACTCATTCCTCATAACCACAATTCTAACCGTAATATAAACCAGATTTAGAATGAAAATTCTGCCATCATTTACTCACCCTTGTGTTGTTTCAGAAATTGCTGAGGAATGGGGATTTGGGCTGTTGTAGTCTAAAATGACAAAAAATATGAAAGTACCATAGAAGTAAGAAAAACTGCTTATTTAATTATATACACTAATGTTAAAAAGTTTGGGTCAGTAGAATAGTTTTTTTCTTGAAAGGAATTAATGCTTTTATTCAGCAAGGAAGCATTAAATGGTCCAAAGGTGACATTAAAGACATTTATAATGTTACAAAAAGATTTCTATTTCAAATAAATGCTGTTCTTTTGAACTTTCTGTTAATCAAAGAATCCTGAAAAAATTAATCACGGTTAAACAGCAAAAAACATTTTCAAAATTGATAATATTAATGTTTCTTTAGCGGCAAATCTGCTTAATAGAATGATTTCTGAAGGATCATGTGACACTGAAGACTGGAGTAATGATGCTGTGCAATCACAGGAATAAATTACATTTTAAAATGTATTAAAATATAAAGAGTTATTTTAAATTTGAACAATATTTCACAATATTGCAGTTTTCACCGGTGAACATAAAAGACAATGTGGCACTTTTAGGTTTGAAACAACCTAAAATAAATGCACACGTTGGCGGAAATTTCATTTTGGATGTACTGTTCTTTTAATTGATCCAAGAACACATCCTACTTGTTAAAATCACAGTCAGCAATTATAGACAGAAGGTCACATTAACTTCACAGTCGTATCTGAAACTCAACGACTGCTTTGCCATCACGTGGATTTAATTTTAGCTCTGCCAAAGAATAGCAGCTTCTAAATCAAGCAGCAATTAGCCACGATTACAGGCAGCAATGTGTTACTCAACCTAACCATTGTTTGTCCATGGCAAAGTTAAAAGCGTGCACCATGACCCTTTAATTGCTTCGATCCCTCAACCTTGTGAGTTAACGGAAATCTATTGGGTTCCGCACTTTAATTACTGCTATTTGGGAACGCCACCTTTTTGTCCACTGGGGGGGGGGTGCATCGGTGCCGTTATGGATTGTGGGTAACATCAGCCTCTCGTTTGGCCTCCCACTGATCTCCTAGGAACTATTAGTGACATTAGCAGAAGAGATACAGTACCTTATGTAATAGTCCACAAGCCCAGTGTTTTGCTACTAAAAACCAGCTTAAGGACAATGTGGCCTAGAACTGAGTGAGGATTAAATCTTAATTGTGACCCAATGCAGCATATTCTAGTTCACATCTCTGAACTCTTTTCCTTTTAGATTTTTCACATGACCTATGACCTGGCTAGTGCCATGGTGCGCATTGTGAATCTCATTGGAATGATGTTGTTGCTGTGCCACTGGGACGGATGCTTGCAGTTTCTGGTGCCCATGCTGCAGGATTTCCCTTCAGACTGCTGGGTGGCCAAAAACAAAATGGTGGTAAGTTTGAGGGGCCGATCCGTGTCTGTTTTCTCTTTATTTTCCATCGGCACAGCTCCCAATGATTTATCACAACATCCATTCTGAAAAAAAAAACTGAAAATATAAATGCAGCAAGCTAGAATAGCTGTTTACTGCTGCAAAACAGAATAAATGACCCAGATGGAACATTTTGAATTATATAAGGCTGTTTCCACGTCAGAGTTAAAAAAAAGTTATGAGATTGAGTTTACAGTAAGAATTAAAGTCACATTTTGAGAAATAGTCACGATTGTAAAATATAAAGTCCAATTGCAAGATATGAATCGCAATTATGACACCATGAAGTGGCAATTATGTGATGTCAGATTTTGTGATATAAACCACGTTGTAAAATATAAAGTTACAATTATGAGAATAACAATTAAGAGAAATAAAGTCAGAGTTAAAGGAAATAGTTGCAGTTTTGAGATGTTAAGTCAAATTGGAAGATATAAAGCCAGATTATGACATAAAATCAGATTTTGCGATATGAAACCACACTGTGAAATATAAAGTTGCAAATAAAAGAAAGTTACAATTACAAATAACAGTTACAATCGCAAGCCACATTGTAAAGTATAGAATCACAATTGGGAGATATAAAGATATTAAAGAAATTAAGTGGCAATTATCAGATAAAAAGTCAGATTATGCAACATAGGGTTACATTGTGAAATATAAAGTCACAATTATGAGAAACAAAGTTGCATTTACAGAAACAAAAGTTAAACATGAGTTACGACTGCAAGATAAAAAGTCATATTATGAAATATTAAGTCACAACTGGGCAATACAAAGTCGTAAATTAAAAGAAAAGTTGCAGTTTTGAGATATAAAGTGACTTGTCACAGTATAAAGCTGCATTGTGAAATATACAAGAAACAAAGTCGAAATTATGAGAAACAAATTTGTGATTACAAGAAATTGCGTTGTAATTATGAAAAATAGTCAAATTGTGAGACAGAAAGCCACACTGTAATATATATATATATATTGTAATATAAGTCAGAATTATGACAAAAAAAATAAAGTCAATTACTATAAACAACGTCGCAATTGTGAGATATCAAGTCGTAATTACTTTTACGTTTTTTTACTCTGAGGCTGAAACTGGCAACCATATTGAACTGATATTGGTAAAAGTAATATTTTTGATTGAAATTAGGCTAGGTACATCATATCCTGGACCTGCATGATAAGTATTTGGCCCAATAGTACCAGCCCGAGTGACTCATTTAAGACGAACACTGTCCGTGACTATGCTTCATTAGCATTTGTAAAACAGTACCTTCTGCTTTCCTCCATCTTCTCATATCAAGAAAGCGCATGCAGCGTTCGTAATGACCCTCCTGCTAAAGGACGTGATATTTCCCTTTCTCTCTCTCTCTCTGGCCTTTACTCCGGCTGTCAGAAATATATAGAAACACTGTCACTTTTTTTCCAGTCTAACACTCTCTCATGCTCTTTCTCTCACATTCTGTCATTCGCGATGCTATTTTCTCTCCTCTCGCTCTCATTGGTCCGTACCTTTGTCCCTTCACAACACGTTTTGTCCCTCTTTCACCGTCTCTCTCCTATTTCTTTTGCTCTCTATCACAATTGCCGTCTTTCATGCTCATAATTATATTCATGCTTTAATTTGGGTTCTTTTTTTCTCTTTATCTCTTCCCCGCTCTCTCTTTCCGTGCATCCCTCCCTTTCTCTCTGTCCTCCCAGAATGACACATGGGGTCAGCAGTACTCTTACGCCCTGTTTAAGGCCATGAGCCACATGCTGTGTATCGGGTATGGCATGTACCCTCCTGTGGGCATGACGGATGTGTGGCTGACCATCCTCAGCATGATCGTGGGTGCAACCTGCTATGCCATGTTTGTGGGCCACGCCACCGCCCTCATTCAGTCACTGGACTCCTCACGCAGACAGTACCAAGAGAAGGTTAGTGAAAAAAAGAGGAGGTGATGAAATCAGTTGGGTCTGTGAGGCTAAAGTGTGGATATCCGCATGCATTGTGATGTAAAAATAATTGTTTTGTGTTTTGTTACAGAATAATCTAATGAAAGGGAGCTTGGGGCAATTTCTTCACTCATAATTAAGCTAATGATGATACATACTCTGCTCAGTAAAATTTGTGCTTTTATCATCAAATATTGAGGAATATTATTTGAGGAATTATTTTGGGATGTCTGAAATGTGAATGCCTTTGGAACCCGTTTCATATCTATCTTATTTGATGGTTAAAAGTTGCTAATGCTGTTGCTGGAAGCTACCATTTTATCATGGCTCTGAAGTCAGGGACCATTGTAACAGTATTTATAATTACTAGTTCATAGTTATGAAGTAAAAATATAAAAAATATATATAATTATTAAAAAAAGAAAAAACGTAATATAGCCTATATAATCTTAAAATATTATATTTAGTAATATTATATGTTGTTAAGTAATTTATTGCTAAATAATATCCGATTGTATAAATTGTAATACATGAATATTAATTATATATTTTTTCATTTGTATATGTGCACATATTTACATATAAAAGTAGTATAATGTAATATATAAAGTATAATTGGGGCTGCTAATATCTTTTATGTATTTTTTAAGTGTTTCTGATCAAAAATACAGTTAAAACAGTAATATTGTGAAATATTATAACAATTTAAAGTAACTGATTTCTATTTTAATATGTTTTAAAATATAATTTATTCATGTGATTGAAATTTGAAATTTACAGAACCCATTAATCCAGTCTTCAGTGTCTCATGATCCTACAGAAATCATAATTTGAAACATTTCTTATTATTATCAATGTTAAAAAAAAATGTTTTGCCTAATATTTTTGTGGAAACCATAATAAAAAAAAATTCAGGATTTTTTGATGAATAGAAAGTTCAGAAGAACAGCATTTATTTGAAATATAAATATTTAAATATTATAATTTAATGAACCTTGGTTAATAAAAGTATTTATTAATTTTAAAAATATCTTACTAACCCCAAACTTTTAAAAGGTAGTGTGCATTATATTATATTATATTGATGGTGCATTTAAGTTTCAAACATATAACTGTTTATTAAACTAAATGATGACAGGTAGGTCGTAGTTAAAATGTTACAACTGTCTTCTATATTCCTTTTATAGCTGTAGAAAATATATACTAGTGGAAAAACCCCAAGAATACAATCTTCATTGGCAAGACAGCAATTAAGGCAAAGATCATTTTAATGAGGGTGGGCAGCTGCCATTTCCCACTTTGTTGAGCATTGTAAAGATTTCCCAGCAGATGAAATTTCTTCACTCCGAGATCCGAGAACGCCTTTGAAGTCCTGTTTAAAAATAGAAAAACAGGGTCGCAAACAGACGAGTGGAGAGAAAAATGGAACACGACGAGGGTTCGTGAGTTTTGAGCGGTTCGCGAGTCGTGGAGGTTTCTGACCTCTGCTGTGATCGATACGTGGTTTTATCGTGTCTGTAAGTGTGCTGGAGTGGTAATTGAACTGTTGTCATTTTCTATGAGCAGAAAACACAAGTGCTTTGACCTCTGCTGTGTTAAAAGATTCAAGTCAATTCAGCCCGACTGCGGTTGTCTTGGCAACCTGCATTGTTGATACAGAAGTGCGTATTGATGTGAGGTTTCCTCCTCTTTCCTCTAAAAACGATGCGGTGTTTGGAGCGAGTGTTTTGTTTTCTCGAAAGCTGAATGCATGAAGGCCAACGCTTTTGATTATGGTTTCACAGTACATAATTTACAGTTCCTCTCCACATCTGTTCGAGAGGGTTTTGAAGACACAAGCACAAGGAGAGAGAGAGAGGAAGATTAGTTTAGGGAGAGTTCAACAGGGATACAAATGTCTGAAGTTGTCAATTTGTACTGTTAACTTAGCTGGCGATTTCATTACCTGCTGTATTTGGGCTTCCACACCACTCTCCTCAGTGTCAATGCGATTACCAGCATCCATTTCCAGAAAAAGGACGAATCCCAATGACACACTTTTTCCCCGACACCATGAGTCATGCTCGCCTTACGCTGGCATTTCTGCGAGCGACTTCACACCCTCGCCGGGCTCCGCAACTGTATAGCGTGACATTATTTCCTGTTGTTTGAACTCTTCCTGCTGGCTTTGTCCCCTGCCCTTGAATATGATAATAGAAGAGCCACTCGCAGAGACAGAGGAGATGTTCACAGCTGACATGGCAGGAACATTAGCATGTGGTGAAGGGCACATTGGAACCGGCTACCGTCGACAGCTGAGACAGGAGTTCATGGAAGCGGGAGAGAGAAAGCAAAATGGCTAGTGACAGAATAAAGTTTATTAGAAAGGACAGCAGAGGCGTAACATCGCCGAGCCGCAGTGCCGCAGACGCTCTCTGCCGGTTTCGGAGACACAAATGAAATAACAAAGAGACAGTACAAGGGGATCGTGGGTAAAATAAACCCTATCAATACTATACGTCCTTCCTTGAAGTGAAAGAGACAGGCTTGGAGAGCGGGACAAACAGAAAGACAATGATAAATGGGAAGATAGCCGCTGATGTGAAAATACTGCTGAGCTTTGCAAATGGAGCCTGGGAAGACTGCTGTAAATATGGAGCCGGACAGTTACACTGACCGAGCTATTGTTTTGCAGGACATTTAGTCAATATTATTTATCGGTAGCTGTGTAGTTAGACAGTCTAAAGCCTATTCACACCTAATCATAAAATCATACATGACAAGACTTTTAAACAGTCAATAGATTACTAAGAGCTTCTTTGTTCCAAGTACAAAAATATTGGAAAGTGATACTTTAAAAGAAGTGACAGTTCCATTGTAAGGTGATGGTATCATATATCATATAATATCACAGTACTTTGACATATACTATGGTAATGAATAATTACCATATTCGTACCATTGTGCATATGCAAATGATTATGATGTTAGAAAGGTGCCGTTAAAAAATAATGTGATAAAGAACAAAATTCTTTATTTGGAATCTTTGCTTTGCTTTGTGTTTTGGTTTTTGTGTATGTTTTTTTGTTATTTTTTTGCTTTTGCTTTTGTTACGCTTTCTATGCTGATTTGTTTTGTTTTGTTTCACAGTACTTTGACATATACTATGATAATGAATAATTGCCATATTTGTACCATTGTGCATATGCAAATTATGATGTTAGAAAGGTGCCATTTAATTGCTTTTGTTTGTTGTTTTTTTTGTGATAATGAACATTTTTTTATTTGGATGCTAGGTCATTTTTTATGTTTGCTTTGCTTTGTTTTTGTTTGTGCTGTGTGTGTATGTGTTGTTTAATTTTTTTGTGTTTTATTTTGATTTTTGATTTTTTTTTTGCTTTCTTTGCTGTTGTTTTGTTTTGTTTACACTAAGGTCTTTAAAAAATGGTTTCAAATGATTATAGAAATCTCTTCCTTTTTGACTATTGTTGCTGAACGTGTTGATAAATATGTAATATTCAGGTTGATAATATAGTGTATATGTCATTTGTACAGTACAAGCAGGTGGAGCAGTACATGTCATTCCACAAACTTCCAGCAGACATGCGGCAGAGGATTCATGATTACTATGAGCATCGCTATCAGGGGAAGATGTTCGACGAGGAGAGCATTCTGGGAGAACTGAACGAACCACTCAGAGAGGTTAGTAATAACATATAAGCCAGTTAGTGTATACTTTCATTGTGTAGCTTGTATTCTAGTACTGAACAGTTCTATCCACTTACAGTATGTTGACATTCTTTGTTTACAGGAAATCATCAGTTTTAACTGTCGAAAGCTCGTGGCTACCATGCCGTTGTTCGCCAACGCGGATCCAAACTTCGTGACCTCCATGCTCACCAAGTTACGTTTCGAGGTGTTCCAGCCAGGAGATTACATTATCAGAGAGGGGACCGTCGGCAAGAAGATGTATTTCATCCAACACGGTGTACTAACTGTTCTGACGAAGGGTAGCAAAGAGACAAAGATCGCGGATGGGTCTTACTTTGGAGGTAAGAAAACACAGATATTGTTGGATTGGACGGTTTGATGCAACTTTCATTTATTCTTTTTTTTTTTTTTATTCACATTCTTTTAGAAGCTAATGCGGATGAATTGGCATTTAAGTTGCAGCAAATAAGTTTGTGTTTTTATCAGAGAGGTTTTTATGTGCTTAATGTTCAGGCTGGTACCGCCATGTTCTTCAGTGTTATCGGCTGGTTCTCCCAGGGAACCAAATCAGTGAATGGCCACGCTTTTGGAGCCTGGGGAAATTCCTCACCCAGCATAAATTAACCATTCATGAAATTAATTTCCCTTACAAGATTGAGGAAGGAGGGGAAGATAACAGTTTGAGTTGAGCCTTGTCATCAGAGGCTGTTCACTGCAGTTTTTCTCATTACCATTGTACGAATCCACATAGATTTACTTTTTTTTTTGTCTTGTACATTTTCTGTTTTTAATTTTGGCATTTATGAAGGCATCATTTATATGTTGTCCATTATTAAATGCCTTTTAAATTGCAAAAATACAATTTATTCACATTATAGTTTACCTTGTATGCAAATAGTGAGTCTACCAAACAAATCAACATGCTCTATTTTCTGAAGAAAATGAGGGTGATGCAAATATTTTGAAATAAATTATACACCACCTGGTCTCCAAATGCAAGCTAGCCTCTTTCCTGGCGTTCTGTGCCATTATAAACTCTATTACTGTCTCCTGTGCGGTTCTGGGATCACAACTAAGTAGTTTGTGCTATCAGTGAGCTGCAGATTTAGTCAAGAAAAAAAATGTCATCATATTTTCCCCCAAAAAAACTTTCCTTCTGCCCAGGCTCGTTTGAGGTCATTACATGTTCAACAAGCCGCTCATAATCTCTTTTTCCCATAAACCCTGTGTGAAAGTGCAGAAAGGAGGAGCAGGCTGGATTCTGGCCTAGTACTGAGCTCACCCAGTGCCCATATGTCATCTGTTCTTTCTCTTGTCTATCTGGTTACGTTGAGAATACAATACTAGTACTACACACAGCAAAGTATATGCTGTATACTGTCCACTATTTTCCTATTTAAAAAAAATAGAATGTGAAACAGCGCACAAAATTTTTCATAATGCCATTCAAAATTTGAGGTCAGTATGATTTATTTTTAAAGAAGCAAGGATACATCAAATTGATCAAAATTTACAACAAAGACATTTAGTCATTTATATTTCAGATAAATGTTATTCTTGCTCTTCTTCTGAGCTGTCTATTTATCAGAGAATATTGCAAAAATATTTCACAGTTTCCACAAAAATATTAAGCAGCAAACTGTTTTCAGCATTGATAAACAAAAAAAAGTTTCTTAAGCTGCTAATCAGCATATCAGACTGATTTCTGAAGGATCATGTGACAATGAAGACTGGAGTAATGATCTGAAATTTCAGCTTTGCCGTCACAGAAATAAAATACATTTTAAATTATAGTTAAAATGTTTAATTTTAATAATATTTCACAATATTACAGTTTTTGCTGTATTGTTGATCAAGTAAATGCAGGCTTGGTGAGCATAAGAGACTACTTTCAAAAACAATTTAAAAAAATCTTACCGAACCAAAACTTTTGAACGGTAGTATATAAAATTTATTTATTTGCATTTTTTATTCAGTTATTCCAATTACTATGTATACAATTAATTTTAAAGAATTTTGTATGTGTAAAAATGTTGGCAGTCAAATAATCAATTAAGAAGGAAATCACAGCAGATATCTCATGGCACTATATGATTGCTATACTTTTATACACCATGAAATATGAATATGAGATTCATATTTAATGGAATATGATAGAATAGCAATGGAAAGCATCATAATATAGTAAAACAAAACATTGGTATTACTGTGGTAATGTGTTCAAAATCATGTTGTCTTTGCATTTTTATGCACCATGTCATTGATTCTTTATTTGTATTTCTCCATCTTCCCCGACCCTCACGCCACCCTTCTCCCCCCTTTCCACCTCAGGATGTGTGCTAGTGAGTGTGTGTGCTCTGATGGAGTGGTTCTTGGCAGCATGTTCTTTATGACTCTGGCCATGACGACTACAGAGAGAAAAAGAGAATGAGAATAATCTGTACAGCCTCCTCTACCCCTCTGTCTTTCCCAAACAACACCACTTTATCTTTCAGGTTCTTGAACGTCCAAAAGCACCTTGTTTATCCCCATAGTATTCTTATCTTTCAGTACCCATCATTATATCAGCTGCACACATGCAAGCATGAAAAAAATATCTTAGTAATTTCGAAAGCGTTATAACCTGTTATAATTGGAATACAACACTTAAAGACTGTCACACAACCAAAGTTCTACTGTTTAAGATGGCTATTACATTGATCGGTTAGGTAGTAAGAAGGACTATTTTAACAATGCCCTTACTACCTTTCTGGGCCTTGAACGTATCAGTTGCGTTGCTGTCTATGGGAGGGTCAGAAAGCCCTCAAAATTCATCAAAAATATCTTAATTTGTGTTCTGAAGATGAACGAAGGTCTTACGGGTTTGGAACAACATGAGGGTGAGTAATTAATGGCAGAATTTTCATTTTTGGGTGAACTATCCCTTTAAATAAATGTTCTTACTACCTAACCAATCAATGAAATAGCTGTCTTGAGCAGTAAAACTTTGTTTCTGTGACAGTCTGACTGCCAAAATGAACCTGAGCACATGCTACATGTGTTATCCAATCAGTTTCGATCAGAATATTTGAATTAGGTTTATTATTAAGTGTCATTGCTTGTTATAAGACATTACGAGATTTATGCTTAAACCAAGAAAAAACTGTGATCTAGTTTATGCAATTCAGTGGTGAGGCTTGTACAATTGAAACTGTACAATTTCCATAAAGTTGTACAGAGAATCACGCAAATTCACTTCTTTAGCTTTTTAAAAATGGTATGAACTAGTCAGTGAACTTTTGGGAAAACAGTAAAACTGTATTTCTTAGGTGCGAAGGCGAGATACTGACTGGGAACACCCAATTACCACATTAGTGTTGACAGTCCCCTGTGTCCTCTCCTCAAACCTCCTGCTTGTCTGTCGCTTAGAAATTTCCACCGCATTTGAGATAGAGCTTTTACTCTGTGATCTGACTGGACAGATGATGGCTGAGTACAACTCTAAGCTGTCAAAATGGTATTTTAATGCTCTGGGTACAGATTAAAAAAGACCATTCAAAAAAGCAACCTCAAAGTATATAAAGTCTGAGTCACTACATTTACAGCAAGTATATTTAATTCATGGTTCCCACTATTGTGAATTTATGCACATATTAATAGTGCTGGAGTGCTCTAAATTTAGGCTGAAGAAATATTTATGTTTAATGCTCAGTTAGGGGCTGGATACTAGGGTATACCCATTCATACATTCATTTATTTACGCTTCATTCTATTATTTATATGTAACCGGTTCTACTTCGCCTCGCTCCGAGCGGGATTCGAACCGACGATCTCCTGCACGGGAGGCAGACGCTCTAACAAGGAGGCTAAAGGCCACGGCCTCTAGCGTCAGTCGCTAGAGCGCCTCTTCTTGAGAGGGGGAGTGAGGTTTACACGCACCAACACTTACTGGCCTACGTCTGTTACAAATATACATAAACGTACATATATAAACTTGTAAAATTGTACATGTTCTTTCCGCATGGTTGCTCTTACAAGAAGAGTATGATACATGTTCTTCCCATGTGGCTTTCAAGTTGCTCATGTTGCAAAACGTCCACAGAGATCTGTTTGCTGACTCGAGGCAGAAGAACAGCCAGCGTAAGAGCAGACACATACTGTCGTCTGTACTCGCTCTCTGTGGACCATTTCAACGAGGTGTTGGAGGAGTACCCCATGATGCGACGCGCCTTTGAGACCGTAGCCCTCGATCGGCTTGACCGCATAGGTGAGAGCTGTCAGTTCAATAGGCTTATGTTTTTCACAGCTGCTTTGAGATTTCCTTGAAGAGTGGAGAGTTTATGACTTTCATCTTTCAGACAAATACAATCAGAGTTATATAAAAAAATGTCCTGGCTCTTCCAAACTATATAATGGCAGTGAATGGAGGTCGAGATTTTGAAGCTCAAAAAAGTGCATCAATCCATCATAAAAAGTGCTCCACATGGCTCCGGGGGGTTAATAAAGGCCATCTGAAGCAAATCGATTCATTTGTGTAAGAAAAATATCCATATTTAAAACTTTATAAACCATAATCTCTACCTTCCGCTAACTGTTGTAGACATTTTCACGAGAGAGTGATCTCACCTGATGACATAGGCCTAGCGTAGCTCCGGTGAGATGAATACGGAAATGCAGAGGAGAGAGCAAATCAAAACAGCAGTCACGAATTAGAAGTACAAAACCAGGATTTGTAAAGAAAAATGTCAGAGGATTCGATATAAACCAGGAGGAGACTGGTTTTCCTTTGCTGTAAACAAAACTTGGTTCTTGCAAGACTATCATATTCGGAGTTTACGCTACACCTACGTCATCCGCTGGAACGTCACTCTCTTGTGAACGCGCGAACGACAGTTAGCGGAAGCTAGAGATTACAGTTTATAAAGTTTTAAATATGGATCTTTTTCTTACACAAACGCATCAGTTTGCATTAGAAGGACTTTATTAACCCCCCAAAGCTGTGTGGAGCACTTTTTATGATGGATGACCGCACTTTATTTTGCTTCAAAATCTTGACCACCATTCACTGCCATTATAAAGCTTGGCAGAGCCAGGACATTTTTTATATAATTCCGATTGTATTTGTCTGAAAGAAGAAAGTCATAAACACCTAGGATGACTTGAAGGTGAGTAAATCATGTGGTAATTTAAATTTTTGGGTGGACTATCCCTTTAAGTCAAGGTGTCCAAACCCACTCCTGGAGGGCCACTTTCCTGCAGAATTTAGCTCCAGCACACCCACCTGGAAGTTTCTAATGACCCTAAAGCCACTGATTGGCTCATTCAGATGTGTTTTATTGGGGTTGGAGCTACAATTTGCTGGAAGGTGGCTTTCCTGGAGCAGGATTGAACACCCCCAGTTTAAGTGATGTCCATGGAAAAGGAAAGTCAAAAGACGGAAAAAAATGTATCCCCTGCTAATTTTGAATATTTGACCATTGACTAAGATATGATCAGTCTATCATTTTAATGGTAGGTTTATTTGAACAGTGAGAGACAGAATAACAACAAAAAAAATCCAGAAAACGCATTTCAAAAAAGTTATAAATTGATTTGCATTTTAGTGAGTGAAAGAAGTATTTGACCCCTTCGCAAAACATAACAAAACAAAACGCATGACTTAGTACTTGGTGGCAAAACCCTTGTTGGCAATCACAGAGGTCAGACGTTTCTTGTAGTTGGCCACCAGGTTTGCACACATCTCAGGAGGGATTTTGTCCCACTCCTCTTTGCAGATCCTCTCCAAGTCATTAAGGTTTCGAGGCTGACGTTTGGCAACTCGAACCTTCAGCTCCTTCCACAGATTTTGTATGGGATTAAGGTCTGGAGACCGACCGGCTAGGCCACTTCAGGACCTTAATGAGCTTCTTCTTGAGCCACTCCTTTGTTGCCTTGGCCGTGTGTTTTGGGTAATTTTCATGCTGGAATACCCATCCACAACATATTTTAAATGCCCTGGCTGGCTTCAACATCCTGGCCCTGATGGTATATGGCCTTGTCCATCGTCCCTTTGATGCGGTGCAGTTGTCCTGTCCCCTTAGCAGAAAAACACCCCCGAAGCATAATGTTTCCACCTCCATGTTTGACGGTGGGGATGTGTTCTTGGGGTCATAGGCAGCATTCCTCCTCCTCCAAACACGGCAAGTTGAGTTGATGCCAAATAGCTCGATTTTGGTCTCATCTGACCACAACACTTTCACGCAGTTCTCCTCTGAATCATTGGCAAACTTCAGACGGGCCTGTACATGTGCTTTCTTGAGCAAGGGGACCTTGCGGGCACTGCAGGATTTCAGTCCTTCACGGCGTAGTTTGTTACCAATTGTTTTCCTGGTGACTATGGTCCCAGCTGCCTTGAGATCATTGACAAGATCCTCCCGTGTAGTTCTGGGCTGATTCCTCACCGTTCTCATGATCATTGAAACTCCATGAGGTGAGATCTTGCATGGAGCCCCAGTCCGAGGGAGATTGACAGTTATGTTGTGTTTCTTCCATTTGCGAATAATCGCACCAACTGTTGTCACCTTCTCACCAAGCTGCTTGGCGATGGTCTTGTAGCCCATTCCAGCCTTGTGTAGGTCTACAATCTTGTCCCTGACATCCTTGGACAGCTCTTTGGTCTTGGCCATGGTGGAGAGTTTGGAATCTGATTGATTGATTGCTTCTGTGGACAGGTGTCTT
The DNA here is from genome assembly GCA_027422415.1 of Schizothorax lantsangensis. Classification (NCBI taxonomy): domain Eukaryota; kingdom Metazoa; phylum Chordata; class Actinopteri; order Cypriniformes; family Cyprinidae; genus Schizothorax; species Schizothorax lantsangensis. The sequence goes on along the minus strand of CM049854.1, from coordinate 14,609,737 downwards.
TTATACAGGTAACAAACTGAGATTAGGAGCACTCCCTTTAAGAGAGTACTCCTAATCTCAGTTCCTTACCTGTATAAAAGACACCTGGGAGCCAGAAATCTTGCTGATTGATAGGGGATCAAATACTTATTTCACTCATTAAAATACACATCAATTTATAACTTTTTTTAATTGCATTTTTCTGGATTTTTTTTGTTGTTATTCTGTCTCTCACTGTTCAAATAAACCTACCATTAAAATTATAGACTGATCATTTCTTTGTCAGTGGGCAAACGTACAAAATCAGCAGGGGATCAAATATTTTTCCCCCACTGTATCTAGTTCACAATAAGATATAGAGTTCACAATAAGACAGTAAATTTGGTCAGTTTTGATTTTAATGTTGATAAGGCATGTAAGGTTAATATTTTAATAATTTAAATAATATTTGTTTAATAGCATCATTTTCCCAGCCTTACATGTTGACATGTTTAAAGCTTAAATCAAAATACATTCTTGAGTTTGTTATCCATGCATTTCTGTCTTCCTTTTATGTCCTCACAGGAAAACAGAACTCTGTACTCCAGCACAAGGTCCAACGGGATCTCAATTCCGGAGATCTGAACTACCAAGAAAATGAGATCATCCAGCAGATTGTACAGCATGACAGGGATATGGCTCATTGTGCCCACCTCATGCAAACACCTCCTCCAGCTCCTCACCCAGCACCGACTCCATCTTCCCACACCCCTGTCATCTGGGCACCTCTTATTCAGGCTCCTCTACAAGCTGCAGCAGCCACCACTTCAGTCGCCATTGCCCTAACTCGCCACCCCTATTTGCCCCATACCCTCTTCCGACCCCCTGTCCCGCTGCTTGGCTCTCTAAAAGACCAACCAGGATATGTAAAAAGGTTCCCAACTGCACTTTCGGGTGCTGCTGCATTTGGTGGCTCCTCCTCAACCAGCTCGCAGTTCAGCTCTTGTATAGAGACCCCAATTCTGGACACACTCAGGACCGAGAGATCATCTACCTCCACACCTCCGCCACCGTCCTCCAGCTCTCTGCCATCCACCATCACAACAACAGTCACCACCACCACCTCCAACATCACAGAGTCTTCCTTCTACCCCCATAGACCCCTTGCCTCCCATGGGTCCAAAGACTTCAGTATTGCCCAGCTTCATTCTCAACCACAACTTCCTCAGGCCTCTTTCCCCGGCTTTGCTGCATCACTTCCTGGGTTCTTCCAACAAGGAGCAATTGGAGGAGAGGCTGTCCAGCTTGCATTTCCCCCTACGTCCACCCTTACTCCTTTGATTGCGCATTCAATAAGTCCCATCCTGACCCAACTGCATTCAGCTAAGCCAAATCCTCAACAAACAAAACCAATTCAAGATTTGAATAAAGTAGCAAGGACAGCCTCTCAGTCTCCTATAACAGAGTCCCCTGTTCGCCCCAGGAGCATAATTGAACAAGTCCCGAGTCCAACAAGTGTCCTGTCCCAACACGCTCAGATTGGTCTACAGTATGATGTTCTTTCCCAGCTTTCCCAAGAACCATCTGCTCTTGCTTCCCTTGCACAATATGGGTCCGGAAATGCGTCCCCATGTAGCACACCTTCAGCCTGGAGCCCAACATGCCAGAGTCCTACAGTGGAGAAGATGAGAATGTCCATGCACAGCCACCCTGCTAGCATCTCTGGATCTCAAAGCTCACTCCTAACCCCTCAGACACTCTTCCCACCGCCACCTCAACCAAGAGAAAGGGGTGGATCTCTAGTTGACCTACCTTCCCAAGACTTAAGCACCATTTCCATGTCTCTCCCCACCCCAGGACTACCTGAAAAGTCCAAGCCGGTTGGAAGAGGACCACAACCACCAGACTTATCCCATCACAGAGGATCTGCTTCAGGTTACTCACCGCTCCCGTCGCCCCCTCCCCTTATGAAACCATTTAGCTCAATACCCGGTCACTTTGTCTTATCAAGACAAACTTCCAAGTTGTCCATAACTCAGACTGGGTCCTCAGGTGGGTCACCAGCCCATGGATCTAGTGACAGGTCCACCCCTGGGACTCCAAGCTTGCACCCCAAACTCCCATCGAACTTGTGAGAATGGATTGCACCCTCCTACAATGAGTGAGCAACGTTTTTAATACGTCAAAGACACTGACATTTCTCACCAGAGAAGGAGGGTGTATGTTCATCGACTTGGATTTCTATCGGTCCAATGACTTCTCTATTTGTAATGCCAAAAGAAGGAATGGCATTACAAAACAAAACTGACAGAAGAATGAAGGTGTGACTTAAATTTGTCTTCCAAGTTCTGTCAGTAATTTTTGCAATATTATTGTCTGATGATAAGACTGTATAGGGATATGCAAATTATGACTTCCAAAAAACAAACAAAAAAACAAAAAAGTTACTTCAAAGTAATAATTCCTAAGGACATAAGTATGTTTGTGATTGTGTGTGTGTGTGTGTGTGTGTGCGAGCAATTGCTATTGTCATGTTATAATAGTGTGCTCTTTTTAAAGGAGGGAATTATGCTGGGTCAGGGAAGCAAAGCTACATTCGTCGCACTTCATCAGTCGGCATCATCTGTCACTGTGAAAGAACACGCCGTACAGGTCTCTCTGGGCAGGTGGCACAGATACTATAAACACACAGGTGCACAGAAACGTTCACACATGCACAAACAAACCTAGCCCTCAACATCCCAATTATCTAGACCTAGTATGATCTGTCCGCTAGACCTTGACCCCATACATACCTCCTTGCTGACGAAGAGGTACTGCTCAGTATCTATGGCCTTTCCTTTTTGTAACAATACTGCCTTAGTGTCTGGACACCAGGGAACGACACCCTCACTTCCACAACAGAACCGAGAATATTAAGAATGTTTTGCAATCATTTTGTATGTGCTTTGTATGTTAACTTGTGCAGTACTTAAGCAATAAAACTGTATGCTTGGTTTTTGTACGTGCACGGAGGTTGAACTGTAAATTGCAGCTTTCTTCCTGTCAAACAAAAGATACTGGGTGATTGTGACAATGGCAACGACACTACTAATATGACGCAGATATAAAAAAAGCCCACTGCAGTTACCAAAGCTTATGAGTTAAGACCTATAATTACAAAGTCGCATTTGAATTTGGGTTTGTATGTTTCATTTCTGTTTTGCATCTATTCAAATGCACATTTTGTATAATGCAGTAAGCCTATACCCCACAATTTGCATGAGGTTATATATGCTTTCTGGTTGTGCAATACATGTTTTGGTTAGTATGTATTATATTTCATATCTGTGAAATTAAACATTTTTAACCATTTAAAATGTATTTCAGCAGAGATACAGCAGACTAAAATAATAAAAACAACTCTGCTAACACAATAGTTAGCCTAGCACATGCTATGATATGCCATATGTGGCTGGTGGTAAAAGGAGGAATAGTATTTTTCTAAGTGTCCTTCCTTTTGAGCAAAGCTTACACAGGTGGATCATGAAAATTCCCTGCTTTGTCCCAGGTTATTATATATTGTATAATTTATATGATTTTATATTACATGTCTATGTATATATCTATTTATTGTGTATGTGTTTGTTTTGTTAATATATATTCATAATTTAAACTATATACTGTCATCATCAGTCTGCAGATACTGTCATTATGCATCACTCGGTCCTTCCACTCTCAATTCTCTTCCATTCTTGCAATATGCATTTGATTATCATATCATTATTTTCATTTTCAGACCCTGATTTTTTCCAAGTTAACATCATTCCCTGCGTTGAAGTTGGATAAATCGCAAGGCAAAATGCAAATGAGTGTTATACGTGATGTTGAATATTAATTAGTTAAATATCAAAGCATCAAAGAGCTTTTCGTTAGTATTACAGAGCACACAATACATTACACTGTAATATTTCTCTTTTTCAGGTCTGAGTGTGTGTGTATGCGTGTTTTACTGTGCATTTATGTTGTAGCATTTTATAATATTCTGTGCATTTATTATTTATCATAACCAAAGTGAGGTATCATTAATGATTGTTATACAGTAGCATTTTAACCCCATCAACATAATTACAGAGTATTGGTGGCCTATGTGTTCATAAAGGATGCTCATTCCTTTTTGGTTTTTGAGAATTGTAATAATCCAAAACAGAATTTATCGTCACTGTATGGTAAAATGGTTAAGCCATATATGGCATATCCACGATGGACAAGTTACGTCATTATGCATCAGTCTACAGTGCACTTTCAGTTCATCAAAAAAAACAAACAGAACATTTTTTTTCCATCCTAACCAACGTCCCGGAATATGTCCCCTTCAGAACTCATAGACATATTAGTGCAATATTTTCACATGAAATATGAACAACTGCCATCAGTTATTATTTGTTTCTTTTTTTGAGTTGGAAGATGACCAGACTTGCCATATTTGGTCAGTGTTTCACTGTATCATGATTATAATGATGATAATTATGGTAACAATATGTAATATGACTAACATGCTTCAGATTCAAAATATTACAGAATATAATGTTCATCATGAATACTGAATAATCATGTATGTACGAATATTCATGAGTATAGCTATATGATATTTCATTTGAACTATGTTAATCGATAAATGTAAAAAATTAAATTTTATTGTTTTTCTTTGTTAAGTCTGTGTTATGTAATTTATTTCTCTCTGACCAGGAAGCATACCCATATTTTATTAGATTTCTATTAGTGTTGTTACCACATTATTTTTATTTATTTTTTTACTGATATTAAATACAACAAACACTACCCAAAAATGAAAATGGGCTAAAAATTAACTCACCCATTAACCATCCAAGATGGAGATTTTGAGAAATTTTGCATTACATCACTTGCTCACCAATGGATCCTCTGCAGTGAATGGGTGCCGTCAGAATTATAGTCCAAACAGCTGATAAAAACATTTCAGTATTTCACAAATGATCTATGATTCCAGTCCAATTAACATCTTGTGTTTGTAAAAAAAAACAAAAAAAACATCATTATGGCATTTTAACTCTTTAGCGCTGCTCTTTAGAGACTGTTTTTGCTTGTAAAAGGTGGTTGATTTCTGCATATTTCTCTCCTGATTCAGACAAGACAACTTTTTCCACTGGAGAATATTACAGATGGAGGATATATTTGTATAATATATTTTAATTATATTTCATTACAATTCATATGAATAAATTAACGTAATTATTGTGACTATCAAAATGTTAAATCGTTTGACAGCCCTATTTTGCATTTCTAGCATTCATACATCATCTCGAGCACATGGCTTCTGTAACACTGCCACAGAAGGAGAGAATCACAAGGTCGCGTCCTTGAAAACCCAATGCACTCAGTTCTCCCATTTATTGAGCCTTGATTCCAGCGCTTCTGACACTTGATGTAGCTCCAGTGGGGAACTGAGATAGCATCGTTCACTTCCCTGAGACAGTAGTGGATCACTGTCCTGCTCTCCATCCCCCACTAAACTTCACTGTTTAACCCCTATCAGTATCATCGCGAAACAGAGCATCTAATCTGTATGTTTCGCTCAGATCTAGCGCTCACCAGAGAAGTATCTCCTCCGTGTGGTGGAACCAAGCAGAGATTTCTTGTGAAGGACTGTTGACGGAATACACACCAAAGGCTGAAATTATGTTTATGGCAGCTATTATACTTTGTCTCCGCACTGGAGCTGGAGCTTCGTAAGAATTCCACTCATAGCGGCTTGATGTCAGCGAGCCCTGCTGGCGAATCAAAGCCTGGCTAAGCCTCACCTTATTTGCATACAAATTGACCAGCTGATCCCTGTCACTCTGACAATGCAGCCAAGGTACACCCAGACTGCAAGCCCTGCTAATTACAGCGTGACCGCGTTATATTAATGCCAAATGGATCCCTAGACTGGAATGAAACCTGATGCTCTGAAGTTTCCCCTTATTGTCGGCCCTTGTGAAACTTTGAAAAGTTACCCAGTATGTTATGAATTTTAATTGCGCATCAGGACTTGCTGACTCACTCTGCATCCGAGGCTCCTGCACAGAAGATGAGAAGTTTTTATTTAGGTCCATGCTGGGTTTTTTTCTTCTTTCTTCATTTTCTGTCAGTACCCTCTTCCCGGAGGAATATTCAGGGTATTTTCATTGTGTCTTTTCGCTATCCAAATGAATTAAATAAATAAAATGAATAAATTATTAACGTTTGCCTTTTGGTTTTTAATAACGTGCAATGCATTGCCTTGGATGTCCAATTACACACTGACCCCTAGTGGTCTGTTGAAAACCTCAATTTATTAAATTATCTTAAGCTCTCAAGGGGTAATTTTGAATATAACAGCTAATTGACTACAGACCTCGAAGGCAAATCAGAGCTTTCTAATTCAAGCTATTAAATGTGCTTAATGCTAAGCACGTAGCATACATTCAGTATGATTTTTCTGAAAATATTCGATATTCCTTAGCATCAGGAGTTAGACGTTTAAACACAGAGCAATGACATTGGACTGACCTAATTATCGAGATTCTGTATTTTCAATATAGTCCACGGGGTGGCGTTATTGTGGTATTTGCCTTTGACAATATATGAAAACAAACGGTGAACAAAACGATATGCTGTTTAATCGTTTTCAACAAGAAAAACAACATAGATTAAAACGTACAGGGAAAAATAATGCAATTCCATAATATCTCAGGATACAAAAAGGTCACTGTAAACACATACAGTACAGTGCTGATGAAAATAATTTTCCAGTGGGATGAAAAGGGATTGATGGGAGTTTAAGCATGGGAGCCTATTTTTGGGACTTGAATATCTTCATTGGAGGCTGAACAGCTGACACAATGTTTGCATGTGAAAACATACTGGGGGTTGGGGGTGTGGGGTACAGTTCATGAGGTTGAGCTCAAGGCACCACAACAATGCGCATGGTGTTGGTGTAACCAGATCCTGGACGCCAGCCTGTGACAACCATGATAACATCACCAGACTTGAAGTACTTCCGGGCTTTGCCTGAAAACCAAAATGGAGGATGTAAATAAGAACTCAAGTACAAGTGTAAAGGTTGGTCAAGGGTGGTTTTAGTGCCTGATATATGATTATCAAAGTCTTGATTACATCTAAACCCATGTTTACATTAAAAGCAGGGTAGGTGATTTGGTTCAAAAACATTTTTTGTTATGCTGGTTGAAAGTATCTTCACATTCCGATAGCAATCGCTAAATTAAGTGGCCTAAATGTATTTATATTGTCCGTGGAAGGTGTAGGACCATAAAATGTTTGTCCAATCATAGCCCTCGGTACAAGGCGTGGCTTTGAAGAGTGATTTACAGGGAGTGTGAGATCTTATGCTTTGAAAGCTAGCTTGCTATTGCTAGCCTCTCTGAAATCACCTACCCTACCTTTAACTTGATGTTAAATTGCAGTTTGTGACTTGTACACATGTTAGCTTTTAGCTTTAAGGCTGTTCACACCAAGAATGATAACTAAACAGATAACAATAACGATAACTATATTAGTGCACGCTGCAGTTATGATGTAAAGTTAGTGGATTCTGATTGGCTGTCAAAGTTTTATCACCTGGAAAAAAATAATTCTCAAAGTGATTCCAATGATATCATCCTTCTGTCGTTATCGTTATAGACCTCACTATTTGTATAGAATTAGAATGATTCTTAAAACTTTATAGTTATAGTTGTGGTTGTAGTTATCGTCCTTGGAGTGAATAATCCTTCAAGGCCCTTTTACACCAAAAATGATAATTATAAAGACAACTGTATTAGTGTCCAAAGCAACTTTGTTTATTATAAGTGTGCGCAACTACTGATATGTAAACTACTGATTATTGGCTACTGACTATTTTTTTTATTGTCCAAGTAAAGTGATCAAGTGGTTTTCTGTAGCTGCATCCAGCATCATTTTAAAAGGTAAGCTGCTCTGTAAATGACTTTAACTAAATCAATGTGCATCTGTTAGTGTCACACCAAATGAAGAGCTAGATTTTCTCTGGATGTCTCATTACCGATCTCCAGGGCGAAGCTGACACGTAGATCCACATCCTCAGCCCATACATCATTAGCAGGTTTGGTGTAGAGGATGGGGATGACGCCGCGATACAGGTGCAGCTGCCGGGCTGTCTGGCCGTTACGGGTCACAGCCATGATAGGAGCACGTGGCCTGTATCTGGACAGCAGCTGGGCAGACCTGAGGAGACAAAGACAGGGCGACACAAAATATTAAGACAGAATAATAATGATACATAGAAATAATAATGATAATAGTTAATTGATTCTTAATGATATTAATATATTAATAATTATAATTAGTCATGGATAAGATGAGCACTAATGTTATCTAGGATTTTCATTGCTAATAGAACATTACTGTGTTTTGTTTTCATGAAGCATGTACTTTAATAGTTTAATAAGAAACAATATACATTTATAAATATATAAAATTTATAAATATATAATATGTATATTGAAAAGTAACCACAATAATTGTAATAATATTTCTAACAATAATAATTATTAGGTAATAATATTAATTATTATTATTATTATTATAATTATATTAATATTTCCATTGCTAGTAACACATGACTGTGTTTTATTGTTTTCACAGAGCATGTTAAAAACAATGTATTTTAATAGTTTAATATGTAATATTATAAAATACATATTTAAAAACAACCACAATAACAACTGTTCATTATAATAATAATTATTATAGTTAGAAAATAACTACTATATTTTTATTGCTTGTAATATTGTATACACACACGCACACACATATATACACATAAAATATTAAATATCATAAATATACATGTATTTTAAAAGTTGCAAATGTAATTTAAAATTTATATTATATCAATAAAAATTATTTTAAAACATTAGACCATCATTTTGAAAATAGACAAAATAAAAGAAAAAATATGTATATTTATATAATAAATATATATAATTTATAATTCTAATAATATACAAGATACTTTTTTTAAATGTTGTTATATCCTGAAGTGTTTTATTTTGCAATAATGCTTGGCTGACTCTGCATTATCCCCCTTAATTTGGCTTTCAACCAAATAATTAAACTTAAATTTGGAATTGGAGTTAGAATAACTTTTATAACTTTGGTTTGTAAGAGGCATAAAACTAGCATAAGTATACAAAAACATCAATTATATAATTAAGCTGCCATTATACAAAATTCTTGACAGTATGATAATGCAACTGACCAATCAGAATCAAGTATTCCAGACATACATGAAATAAATGCAAATGCTGAGTATGAAATTGTATCTGCTCTGGTAGGAGTCAGCCGGAAAAACTCCTGCATACAAGCCCCAGTGAGGGTGCACTTTTGCCTCTCTGCAACCTACTGTGGGACAAGTGAATAAGGAGTTTAAATTAGCCTATGAAAATGTCAAGGTTCAGGCCTGCAAAGGTCAGACTGTCTCGCTCGGCGCAATGAGATGCATTTCGATCAGCCACAGGGCAAAACGATAATATATGAGAGTGAACGAGAGACCGTGAGTAAACTAACTCTACACAAATTATCAAATTAAGTGTTAAATATATTCTAAACTGGCATAAGATGATGTGCGTCTTACAATGCATGCATATGTTTTACAATATCATGTGCACGACACTGAGTAGAGGTCACTGTACCTAATATTAGAACCGTGTGTGTGTGTGTAAATGCCACTGTAAGCCTTTAGGGTTATTGAGAGCGTCTCTGACCTGCCAGTCTTGGTGAGCACAATGATGGCACTGGCACAGCACTTGAAGGAAGCTTCCACTGTACCAATGGCCACGGACTCAGTGGGGTCACGTGTCAGATGGGTGGTACGGCGAAGCTCTTCAAATAACTGCCTGTGGAACATAGCGGCCTCGGCTTCACGGGCGATCTGATGCAACGTGAAGAAATGACACAAATGAGGAGACAAGAACCTTATTATCGTATTGCCATTGTATATATCACAGTATTACCATCTGATACCATCCCTGGTGTCCTGGTACCACCAGAGCACTTATTTTGATGGAGCTCTATTCAGTTTGACAATGATAAAAAAACCTTTGCTGATAAATTAGATAAGAAACCTTTGGTAGTGAGAGAAGTAGTGCTGCATTTCCTCAAAAGCATGTGAGAAATCGTCACAACACCAGCCCAACAGGCAATCTTAACTACAAATGGCACAGAAACAAGCATGTCAAAGCACAGAACTTGCAAGGCTAACATACCCTTGTAAAAAAAAGAATTGAACTTAAAGGAATCGTTCACCTCAAAATGAATGAAAATGTACTCACCCTCAGGCCATCTAAGATGTAGATGAGTTTTAGTTCTTCATTGGAACCGTTTTGGAGAAATTTAGCATCACTTGCTCACCAATGGATCCTCTGCAGTGAATGGGTGCCGTCAGAATGAGAGTCCAAACAGCTGATAAAAATATCACAATAATCCACACGTAATCCACATGACTCCAGTCCATCAATTAACGTTTCGTAAAGTTAAAAGCTGCATGTTAGTTAAAAAAAAAAATCAAGGCATTTTAATTATAACCATTGTTTCTGGCCAAAATACTAGTCCATATTTCATAATCATGCTTCCTCCAGTGAAAATGTCCATCCCCTGTCATCCTCTCGCATCAAAATTAACAGATATATTTGCTTAGAACTGTTTTGGACTATTTTCACTTGCAAACAATCTGTGTATATTTCTCTCCTGATTCAGACGAGATGACTTTTCACTGGAGAAAGTAATGTTATGAATAGAGGACTCTTTTAAACAAAAGCAACAGTTTGAAATTAAAAAATGCATTAATGATGGATTTAGACAACTTTTCAGTTCACAAGACTTTAATTCACTGGAGTCATGTGGATTACTTGTGGATTTTTGTGACGTTTTTAATGAGCTGTTTGGACTCTCATTCTGACGGCACCCATTCACTGCAGAGGATCCATTGGTGAGCAAGAGATGTAATGCTAAATTTCTCCAAATCTGTATATTATTAATTACTGAGTATATATTAAGTGTATTATTTCCATAATAAATGTTTGCTAAAGTATACTTTTTCACAAGGGTTACAGTTAATTGCACATATAGTACATACAGTTACAGCTACAGCATTAGCATTTAGATAGTGTTTAGTTTTGCTAGATTTGCTTTTGGAGTTAAGAGGTTTAGGGTGAGATTACACGAATGTTCTGCTTAGCATTAGTATACTTATCAGGCACCGGTCAGGTAAAGCCAGAAGGTGGCGCTCTTGATGGTACAGTACCTGGTGCTGCATGCGCACAGACTCTAGAGGGTATTCACCCTTTGCGGTCTCTCCGCTCAGCATGATGCAGTCGGCGCCATCGAGCACGGCATTGGCCACGTCGCTGCTCTCGGCACGGGTGGGGCGGGGCTTCTTGATCATGCTCTCCAGCATCTGTCAGTCAAAGAGAGTCAGTTTGTGCTGGCTGAACTGAGCCGGCTCACTCGCTTCTGCATGGTGTATGTCCTAACCTGTGTGGCGCAGATGATTGGTTTGCCAATCCTGTTGCAGCGACCAATCATCATCTTCTGAGCCAGGAACACCTTCTCAGTTGGGATCTCAATACCCAGATCTCCACGGGCGACCATGATACCATCGCTAGTCTCCAAGATCTCATCAAACCTTCACAAATAAAGAGATGCAAATAAAGAAGTAATCAGAGCAGTAAGGAATGCCCACTTTGAAATAAATTCCAATTAATATACTGTATACACACAATATATTATGTTGCATTATATATTATACATACACAGGCACACATTTTTCATGTTTTTTAAAGAAGTCTCTTATGCTATCCAAGGCTGCATTTATTTGATCAAAAATACAGTAAAAACTGTAATATTGTGAAATTATTACTATTTAAAATAACTGTTTAATTTTAAAATGTTTACAACAGCCATTACTCCATTCTTCAGTGTCACATGATCCTTTTGAAATTTGGTACTCAAGAAACATTTCTTATTATCATCAGTTAAGTTGAAAACAGTTATGTTTCAACTAAATATTTTTGTTGAAACTCTGATATATTTTCTTTCAGGATTCTTTAATGAATAGAAAGTTCAGAAGAACAGAATTTATTTTACATAGAAATCTTTTGTAATATTATAAATGTCTTTGTCACTTTTGAATGACAATTGAATGCATTCTTGCTTGAAAAAATTTTTTTACTGACCCCAAACTTTTGAAAGGATATTTCTACATTGAAAATATATTTTTAATACATTTTTAATGTACTGTATATATTTCAATATTTTAATTTATGTTTTTTTTAATCTATAATAAAAAAATCTTTATAAAAAAATATTATATAATCACTTTATTTATATTAACAAATATTTAAATTTGATTTAAATTTGATTTAATATTTATTTATATTATCACTCACTTGCGCACACCCTCATGGTTCTCCAGCTTGCTGATGATCTTGATGTCTTTGCCTTTCTCTCCGAGCACCTTCCTGACAGCGTGCACATCAGCAGCTTTGCGGATAAAGGAGGCAAAAACCATGTCGACGCCCTGCTCCACACCAAACTGAAGGTCCTGAATGTCCTTCTCAGACACTGCGGGCAGGTCAACTTTGGCCCCGGGCAGGTTCACGCCTTTCTTGCTGCCCAACATGCCTCCGTTCTCAATTTCGCAGTTCAGGAAATCAGAACCTGGAACATTCAACAATGTTAAAACAACACAGTCCTGCTGTGACGTATCAAAGGCTTGAAAATGCTATGTGGTTATGATAGGAGAGATTCATTGAACTTGAAACTCACCAATTTCCTTAACCTTGAGTGAAATAAGACCGTCGTCTATGTAAACATGGCTGCCCTGCTGCACCACCTTTGTGATGTTCTTGTAGTCCAGCCACAGGATCTTGTCATCGCAATTGTCCATGAAGCTGTCATCCAGAGTGAGCTTGATTATGTTGCCCTTGACAAGCTTGACCTCCTCAGTGCCACTCTGAAGAAACCACATACATTCATGAGGTCTGAAACAAGAGTTTCAAATATTGAGAAGAACATCAGAAAACAAGACGCTATACTTACGCCCTTAATAAGTCCAGTCCTGATCTCAGGGCCTTTGGTATCCAGAGCAATGGCCACTGGTCGGTACTCAATGCTACCAGCTCCAAAACTCTCAATGGCTTCACGAACATTCTTGATGGTGTCAGCATGGTACTGCATTAAAAAGGTTATTTACAGTAAAAATGAATGTCAGATGTTTTAAATATTAACTGTAAGTGAGCAGAAAATGACAGAAAATGTAATCTAAAAGTACAAATAGGGAAAATAAGTAAATAGACAGTGGCCAATACTGATCAGTTAAATTAGCGAGTTAACACAGGCGATTAATTTAACGGCGTTAAAAATAATTTAATGCAGTTAACGCAGGGGCGGAGCTAGGGTTGGCCACCCCAATCACAACTGCTGCTTCTGACTCTTTTTTCATGACGAGAATTGCATTTATTTAAATGCAGAGCATCTTTACGACCACATCAAACAGGAGACTTTTCAGACATGCTCCACTTCGCCTCGTCAAACGAGCGCACAAACAGTACAGGTGACGAGGAGCTTCAGCAGAACATCAGTGAACTGCATTCAGAAGAGATGTTGTCAGGCCATATGTCAGTAAAAACTAATTTTCCTGTCCTGTCAGCCATTGTAATGTGCTCTTAGCGCATGCTCTTCAATCGCACGCACAAATACAGCGGTGTGCTCTGCCTGTAGCGTTTCATAATAAAACGTGAATGAAACTATGAGCAATGCGCGTCAGATCCACGCCATGTTCAGCAGCGGCAGCTCTTAAAGTAATAGCAGCCAAATAACTTAATAACCAGCTGCTGTGATGTCTGTTTCATCAAAGAACAAAATTAAAAAAAGAGAGGAAATCTCTTATATTATCTCTTATATTGCTAAGAAATGCAAAATATAAAGTCTAAATTGTGAGATGCGAAATATAATGTCAGAATTACAAAATATACAAGCAAAAACAAGCTTCCATTATATTATATTATATTATATGTGACCATGGACCACAAAACTAGTCATAAGGGTCAATTATTTTAAATTGATATTTATACATCACCTGACAGCTGAATAAATAAGCTTCCAATTGATGTATGGTTTGTTAGGATAGGACAATATTTGGCTAAGATACAACTATTTGAAAATCTGGAATCTGAGGGTGCAAAAAATCTAAATATTGAGAAAATGGCTTTTACAGTTGTCCAAATGAAGTTCTTAGCAATGCATATTACTAATCACAAATTAAGTTTTGATGTGTTTACAGTAGGAAATTTACAAAATATATTCATGGAACATGATCTTTACTTAATATCCTAAAGATTTTTGGTATAAAAGAAAAATTTATCATTTTGACCCATATAATGTATTGTTGGCTATTGCTTCAAATATACCTGTGCTACTTATGACTGGCTTTGTGGTCCAGGGTCACATATTATATTATATTATATTAGAGTATATTAGATTATATTAGATTATATTATATTAGATTATATTGGCTCAACCCAACTTCATCATGTCATTTTTATATGGCACCATTTTTGTTATTTAGAAACATTAAAAACTCTTTTTAGACTATTTTTTTTTCTTTGTTCTGCTTGTACGTTGATTCTTGTCCTCAGAAGGACGTTTTATCGATTGGCAGCATGAGCTCTGAGACCTGTAAAGCTCTACTGAACATGATGTTACAAAATAAATAGAACAAAGTGAACATGTCTTTTTTGCTGTAAAGTCTACAGCTCAGTGTCTCTGTCCAGTGTGTTCAATCGCAGGCTCGAGGCAGAGACAGAGGTATATATATAGAATCAGGGAGAGACAGGTTATGTTTCCAGTGACCCACAGAAATATTTGACTGCTTCTGATCTCAAACTGTTAGTTTCAGTGAATTATATGACTGGTCTGACAGCTTTACTGATAGTTAAGTCAAAGTTTGGTTGTCGTCTCTCTGATTACAGACTGTGTGTAAGCAAATAACAAGACAGTCACTTCACAGCCATATCACGACATGTATAAGTGTCAATAATATAACAATGCTATATTAACAATAAAACAATATTTCAAATTCATAAGTAACAAATACAATTTAGAGTGAAATGATATAAAAGGATAGTGTTGTATTGTGACTGATTATGAATTTCAGATAAAAATGGATAAATATGAAATTAAAAAATTAAATCTCAGGTTAAATATGGTAAATTACAGTGATTCCAGGTCCAAGTATGATATTAGTATTAACAAATGTTAAAATAAAAACTAATATTAATGTTAGTATTAATATTTAATAATTATTAAGATAATAAATAGTATAAGAAATATTTTAATGTAAATAAAAGTAAAAATATATGCAAGTTATAGTATGTATAGTATATATTAAAATAAAGTAAAATATTAATTTATTTTATATTGAAGTAGAAATAGATAGTAGAATAGATAAATTAATTTGTTAAACTAACAAGTTTAAGAATTCCATGAATTTTTAATAAAATACCTTGCAATGTGCAAACTGTAAATGCCATATTTTTAATGTAAATAAAGGTGAAAATAAATTAAAAGATTTAAACCCACACACATACACACACATATAGTAAATTATTTGTAAATTTTAAAAATAGAAAATCAAGATTGAAATATTAAATATTCGTAAAAAATTAAAAATCAATACTATACAATTTATTAAATTAAAAACATGATTTTGTTTTTAAATTATGGATTTATTTATTTATCTGTTTAGTCTAGTGAAACGTAATTTAAAAATGGTTTTAAAAAGAAGTTACCACATGAAGATGCTTAGTAATGCTCACTAGAACTCTCAATGAACTCTGTGCTAATATTTACACGTCATATACTAGAAGCGACTTTATTAAAGACGAACATGAGCTACTGACCTTCTCAATCCCCCAGCCACAAATATCTACTGCCTCACTTCATGATAGCATGCTTAATGTAGTAATCTGTGGCAATGGTGCCATGCAAAAAAGGTAAAAAGCCATGACTTTTAAAGGGGAGAGGTCAGCGCAGTCTAAACTCACCCTCTGGCTTGAGCCCAAGATGACTCTACTCAATGTATCGACCACACAGATCAGAGCGGCTAACAAGATCAGCTTACAACTTCTGACATTTGAAGAGGCACGAGGGAAATACCACAATAATCGAGGATCTACGATCGTACGAAAGTCAAGGCTGGCTAAGAGGATGAAGGCTTTTTGAACAATTAGACCGCTTGATGAAATAACAATACATGGACTGGATCATTGGAGGCTAACGGAAAATGTTCCATAATGGAGGAGATCATGTACCTCGTGAGTTCCGTGGGAGAAGTTCATACGTGCAACGTTCATGCCGGACTTGATCATCTCCTTCAGGGTCTCCACAGATCGGGAGGCAGGTCCTACATTAAGATAAAACATAATATTGAAAAAAATTTGAGGGACAATTTGCATTAAAGGAATAATTCACCCAAAAATGAAAATTTGCTGAAAATGTACTCAACCTCAGGCCATCCAATATGTATTTGAGTTTGTTTCTTCATTGGAACAGATATGGAGAAATCACTTGCTCACCAGTGGATCCTCTGCAGTGAATGGGTGCCGTCAGAATGAGAGTCCAAACAGCTGATAAAACATCACAATAATTCACAAGTAATTGCCCCAACTCCAGTCCATCAGTTAATGTCTTGTGAACTGATAAGTGGTTTTTAATAAACGAATCCATCAAGACGTTTTTAACTTCAAACTGTTGCTTCCAGTTAAAATATGAGTCCTCTATTTATAATAATGCTTTCTTCAGTGAAAAAGCCTGAAATCAGCAGAGAAATATGCACAGATCAAGCACCATTTACAAGTGAAAAGAGTCCGAAACTGTTCTAAACAAATATGTCGATGGATTTTGATGTAACAGGAGCCTTTTTTACTGGAGGAAGTGTTATTATGGATTATGGACTCGTTTTTTTTTTTTTACCAAAAGCGAAGGTTTAAAGTTAATTTGTTTTTTTACAAACACACAGTTTGTCACTTTACAAGACATTAACTGATGGACTGGAGTCGTGTGGATTACTTGTAGATTGCTGTGATGTATTTATCAGCTGTTTGGGCTCTCATTCTGACGGCACCCATTCACTGCAAAGGATCCATTGGTGAGCAAGTGATGTTATGCTAAATTTCTATAAATCTTTTACAATGAAGAAACAAACTCATCTACATCTTGGTCTGAGGATGAGTAAATGTTCAGCAAATTTTCATTTTTGGGTGAACTATTCTTTTAAGTTCCTTACGTGGTTCACTGACCGAGCGTGCAGACGATGCCTGTGTTGCGAGACACTGTAGGCTCAGAGTCGATGTCCAGCAGACACAGGTGCTCCAGGAAGGTTTCTGCCATAGCAGCATGCATCTGCTGCGTCTGAATGATGGCAGAGCCCGTAGTCTTCGTTTGAGACATGGCTGGAGCTGCGTCTACTAGAAAAGTCCTGGAAGAAATATAGATAGTATAAACAGATAGAGATGACTTATGCAAGGACAGTGATTATTTTGAGATTTTTTTTTTATCCTCAGACCTTTGGAAACACCTTTGACTTTCTTTTCTGTACACAAAAGGACAGGATATCAAAGATGCAAAAATTTCCCACCATAATTTCATACAAGACTGCCCTTGTGAAAAAGAAGTACACTTTACCATACTTTTAAAAAAGAGGATTTATTATGGAAACAATATACTTTAAAAGAATATACTTAAGTGCAAACTGAATGTAATGTTTTTCGACACTTAAATGCATGTTAACTGCAATTAAATGAAAATGTATTCTAGTTTAAATTTATATTAAATTAAATTAATTGAACTTAGTGCTTTTTAGACCCTCTTAAGCAGGACTTAAGTACATATCTTCAAGCAATTTCTTTTGCATTTGAAATATGGTTTAAGTGAACTGCTGAATATACTGACAAGCATTTATTGTAAACTTACATATAATTTCATTTCTATTAAATCTTTTAAATTTGAACACATTTTGTAATTACACATTTGTAATGATAAAGTTACACTTAAGTACATTTAATATATACTAACTTTAAATATAAAATCAAGTAACACACTATAGTTAATATCATCAAGTATTACAGGTGTTTAGTATGTTAGTCAATGAATCAAAATTAGTTTACCTCTTTAAAGCACAATACAATTATTAAAAAGTACTTTAACGCAAAACTAAAATTAATTACATTATTGCAAAGTATTTTTTAAAAAGTCTACTTGTGTTTAGAAACAATAATTTTTAATATACTTTTAGGATTTAAAATACACTACAAGTGCAATTCATATGCAATTAAGCACAGTTCCTTTTCACAAGGCTGAACAAAGCAAGATATTCACAGAATAATGACTTCAATTTCATTCAGATGCTTGCACAAAGCTATCATATGGTTTAACATGGTTCACAAGAGTAAATGAGAGCCAGTGGCAGCACTGCCTGAGCCAGAAAGGAAGAGTGTGTTTAAATGCATGACTGCACACACACATTCCAGCAAACTGTGATCTCAGGGTAAAAAGACAACTTGTCAAAGTAATAAAATATAGTCTATAAATATAATTATTATAAATATCATGTCAATAAACACCAAAACATGTTAAAGTTTTAACCAAACTGATTTAAGTCAATTAATTAATATGTAAATTATTAATAACTTTTAGCTCCAATTTTCACCAGAAAATGGCAGGTTCACTTTTTAATTACGTGGACAATTTTTTTTATTTCTAATCATATTTAAGGTCCAAATATACGTTTATTTTATTAGCAAAAGGGTCTACAAACATCTAAAGCGTGCTTTCAGTTCGTAATAGGTATCTATTTTTGATCTGCCCTGTTTAAATGATCTGTTGAGTTCAGTGCCTCCTACCTCAGAAGATGAACGCCTGCAGGAACTTCTGATCTCTTCCTCCGCCACTGTCTGAACTTATCCAGTCTGAACTGACCGGCACTACTTCCCACAGCTCAGCGTGTTCCTCCGACAGGGTCTGTATAGTTCAAAATTTTGAATTCGAGTGCAAATGATTACATTAATAATATTAATACTACGATATATTGATAATATTGATATATTTATGATTTATATTGGGGACTATTTCACTTAGCGCGAAGTTTTTTTTTTTACCTCAGATTAATAGGAACTTGATACCGATGAGTATCGTTTCATTTTGGGATTTAATGAACAAAAAACACGTTACAAACATTTTCTTGTATGAATTCAGATTTCCATGTAATATTTAAATTTGCCATTCTATTTGATATTTATTGCTAATTAAAATATTGTACGATTCTATTTCACTCCTCACTGTTTACAGTAGGCCTACATATGACTTTACCCAACCCCCTCACCACTCCTTCATGTCATTTCATAAATACCAGCCATTACAGGCATCTGGAGATCTAATAATAGCTCAAGGCCTACAGCTGAAACTTTGATGCCCATGATAGAAGAGCTGCTTGTTTGATTTGTTGCCTATTCTGTATGCCATTTCCACAGAGTAGGAAAGGTCAGATCATCTGATGCTTTGCATATATATATCCAAATAATGTTTGTCATAATTAATCTGTCATTAAATTCACTACACATACTTACCCTTCAGTGTGCAAACTAGAAAGTTGCTCGTGTTGCACACATGTTGATTGATGGGTAACAGTATGGGTGACCTTTAAAAATGCATAGCTTCCTGTCTAACATTAGGCCGTACAGTTTTGCCCGCTAACAGTCATGTTTTGAAATGTTGAATGAAAAATGTTGCTTTCTATTCAAAGTCACGATGTTTCTTTTTGATTAACTTCTAGGGAGGCCATACCTCCATTTCCATCCTCTGGTACAGTATGTTCTCCATGTCAAAGGGCACGTCTCAAGGAAACCCTTGACAAGTGACATACGAAAAGCTAAGCTCTTAAAATACATCTGGCAAGAATGGACACCTTTAGGTGGGTTTGCTTTATCATATCACACATTGATCTGAATTACAGGTTTGCAGTTTCATACATACTTCACAAGCAACATGTACTGGTAATGTATTAAGTATTATAAGTAATAAGTCATTAGAAAGCATCTGCTATTAACATGAATATTACTTAATGAATTTTTAATGTCAATCTCTTTGATGCATTCATGTAATAATATAGTCATCTAGCACACCATGTTTTACCTGATTTAATTTTAAGAGAGATAACTACCTAAAGATTTGTTGTCACCCTTTTCACTTAAAAATGTTTAAATGAATTTAAATTAAATTAAATTACTAAATTAAATTATTAAATGACTATTAATAACAATAATAATATTGTTGTTGTTGTCTGCTATGTTTGGACCTGAAAAATGTATTTAATATGATTTTTTTTTTTAAAGTAAATTCTTAAAAAAGGAAACAGAGGGATATTAATGGGTTGATACAGAAAATAAATATATTATTATTATTTAAATATTAATATATAACAATTGTCTGCGAGATTTGCATTCTTTGAGAACATTCTGGTAAAATTTGATTTTCTTTTCTTTTATTAATTTTTAAAGATGCACAATGAGCCCCATCATGTATTTCTATAGTCTTTGATATAACACTCTTTTGTTTCTATGAGTAAGACAACCACTATCTCCCTCTAGTGGACAATAGACAATACTGAAAACATCAGGTTAACTTCTTGGACAGCTTGTGTCTGTAAGTGTATCCTGTCTCTATATGCAGAGGTTATATTTAAACACCCTGCGCTCAAGGCACACCCTGCTTTTAATCTACATCTGCAGCAGCCAGCATTCTTGTCAATCAGTAGATGTTTTCCCTATACTCTGTTTAACACATCCTCTATACATTCGTATCTTTAGACATTGGGAGATAAGGTTTGTTGTGCTAAATTTAGATCCATTTGCTTTTCATTGAGGTTCAGCTGTCTCTGGTGCATATGCAGGCACAAATGTGCCGTTTCATACATTCCACAAAGAACTGATATGAGACAAGTGGCTCATGAGTATTGTCGAGGCATTTAAGATAATTAATTTTATTTAATTATTTTATGAAGTATTTAATTATTTACGCATAGAGTTTATTGCTTAATAATTACATAATAATTTAGTAAAACATATTGTATAATTTAAATGTATTACTGCTTCTTAATCCAATTGTCAGTTATGTAATAGAATGACAGACAGCACATTTTCTAACCAGAGAGTTAGACAGTCTACTCAGTGACTTTATGCAGTTTTAGGTGGGTGCTAGTGCTACATCTGCAGTACCTGCATTAGTGTAGGACCAACATTACAGGTGCCTGAGACCTGGATAATTACAGATTAAGGCTAGGATGTTGTGTCTGAGATCACACAAATTACTTAACTTGCATATTGTAAAAGCAATGATTTTGGTACTGATTTTTGTACCGGAAAGATGTATCTCTAAAAAAAAAAACACCCTTGGTGTAATGTGAACATGATACAAATGGGACGGTTTGGGCCATTGGGATGTTAAATTCTTGTGTGTTCATGATCTCCTCTGCTTTGTACCTTTCTGACAGTTAAATGGGCTGCACTCACACAGTCTCCACCGCCATCCATCTCTTTCAGATCTCCTGTGTTGTTCCCCACCCACTAGAATGACTAAATGATGACGTACTGTCACAAAGCAACCTATTTTTATACACTCAAAGTTCTTGTTAAAATTATAAATTATGAAAATGACTTTGTTGAAAGCTTAACATACCTGGAACAGGATGTCTTTGTTGAGGACTGAGGCCCGGCAGGACAATTCATATGAATATTTATAATCTTTATAATCTACCAAACATTAAGTGGAGCACCAATGCCCAGTGATTTGCTATAAGGAACAGAACAAAATAGGATTGAACAGAATACAATAGAACAAAAAACAAAGCACAACATAATAGAAAAACTGAACAGAACACAACTCAGCAGATCCAGATATGATATAATACAACAGTAGTATAGACTAGAACATAAAATAACAGAACAGAACACAACAGAATAAAATAGAGCTCAACACACCACAGAAGAACCAAATAGAATAGAACGCAGAATAAAATTCAGCTCACCACAGAAGAACAAAATACAATAAAACACAACTCAAAATAGAATAGAACTTAACACATCACCGAAGAGCAGAACACCACACCACACAACTCAGCAGAATAGGACAAGATAGAATTGAAATTTAAACAGAGCACAGAATGGAATTCAACTTACTACAAAAGATCATAACAGAATAAAACATCTCAACACAATAAAATAGAACTTAACACACCATAAAACATAATAGAATAAAACATTAGAACAGAACTCAACACACCAGAATAGAACAAAATAGATGAGAACCCATAATGGAATTCAACTCACCACAATAGAAAAAAATAGAATAGAACAGAACAGCATAAAATAACTCAATAGAATAAAACACGAAATTGAAAATTTTGCAAAAATACTGCAAAAATAAATTGAATGCATTAGAACAGAATATATAATAGAAAATACAACTCAACACAATAGGCTAGAACACAATAGAATAGAACTTAACACACCATAAAAGAACAGAAATTGAATAAAACACTAGATTAGAACTCAACATGAAACAGAAACACAAAATAGAATTCAACTCACCACAATAGAATAGAACAGAACAGAATAGAATAGAACAATCAAATAGAAAACAACACTGCAAAAATACATAGAATGAATTAGAACAGAATATAGAATAGAAAACAAAACTCAACACAATAGAATAGAACACAACAGAATAGAACTTAACACACCATAAAAGAACACATTCGAATAAAAGATAGAATAGAACTCAACATTAGTAAAAAAACAAAACAGACAAGAACACGAAATGGAATTCAACACAACACAACACAATAGAATAGAATAGTATAGAACAGAACACACCATAAAATAACTTAATTGAAAAAATATAATAAAATAGAACACAGCACTGCACAGACAAATAGAACAAATTAGAATAGAATATAGAATAGAAAACATGACTCAACACAATAGAAGAGAGCAACAGATCCACCTTTATTACAGTAAATGAATGACACACACACAGAGTCAGGCGGTGTATAACACAGCATGCATTAAGAGATGAAAATATCAGGTCATGGACACGCAGGGGGTTGCATTTGATCTTCTGTTCCATGATCTACCAGGCATGTCTTTTCTGCTCACCCCTCCTCCTCTCCTGCTACTAGCACACTGGCTGTCAGCTGCCGGTCTCATGAGCCGGACGGCACGCACTGAGCATGCCCGAGCTGTCGTGTGTTGTCAGGGAGAAAGCAGACAACGGAGACAACGAGAAATGCAACCCATGAGAGGAGCGAGACGAGAAACAGGGACGGCTTGACAATAGGGGTACACATTTCTAATTAAGATTCTTTGTGTCAGCTGACTCACTTTACATATATACGCTTCATGGTGTGGGGCATTTTGGGATGTTTTGTTAAGGTTATGACAAACAAACCTCCTTCAAAGCATCTGCCTTGTCTTCAAGAGGTAAGACCGGAAATTTCTATTATAGTGCAGAACTAATGCAATTGAACAAGTTTAATATTTTATGGATTCTTGTGCTCATATTATGTTTTATTCATTCATATTTTTGTTAATTTATTGTTTAAAGAAATTATCAGAGCATCCAACAGGTGTATTACAGGACAAATGACGTCTGTCTACATTTAAATCTATATATAAAAATACTGTATTTCATATAAAATATATATATTAATAAATTGCTGTACTTAAAATCAAATTTAATTCACCACATCAAATACAAACATGCAGTAATTTAAAGTACATTATAAGTGTTTTTTAATATACGCCACATGTGGAGTCAATATGTGGTGACCCAAATGAACTCTAAATGGACGTGTAATGAATTTCCTCTCTTGCATTGTGTTGTCACAGCTTGCCATGGAGATGACTTTGCTAATGGACCCCAGAAAATGAGCGCAGCCCTTTCGTCGTCTTTGTTCAACCTGTGTTGACTTCCCAAACCAGCCTAGCCTAACCACACTTAGCTGGAATGGATGAATGTGGCAGAGGAAACTCACTAGAGCAGCATCTATGAACAGAATGGTATGAAAATCACAAATGCTAACCATTATCTAATCCACTTAAAGCAAATAAGGTGCCTTGATGGACAGTATAGCCAGTCCAAGCTGATAATCTAAGATGTAGGCTGCCCTACTGACACAGTCACCCCGTTGAGTAGATTACAGACTGACTGATAAAGGCTATTCAGTGTCTAATGAATGGGGGATGGGTAATGAATTAGTGCATCACAGTGGAAATTAGCTGTGATTGACCTGTGATAACTTTTTCAGAGCATCGGTGAGCAATTCTGGAGCGACGAGGACTCGGATGGCGACAGCGATGGTGAGGATTTCTTCCACGGAGCCCAGGTTAGCATATTTTTAAACAATCTACTTGAAAAACATGCTAAACCTCAAGCTAATTTGCTAAATTAGCAAACAAAGCTCATTTTGTTCATTCATTCTTGTATTTTATCTATCTATCTAGGTGTATTTTATCTATTCTCTGTTTGTTTTGTCTATCTACATACTACAGTGACTGATTGTAGAATACATTGGGGTTACCAAAGTGCATTGTGGGGTTTTCAGGGGATTAGTGTAGGTTTATGGGCGGCTCCCTGTTATGAGGAGCAGCAGATGGCTCCAGTTTTTCAGATTACCTGAACTTGCTTCAGAAGAGTATCTGTCCCCTGTTAATGAATAATGAACAAATCATTCGGGACATTATTTTTGCTTGGTTAAGCCCATAAACTGGTGCTTTCTCAGTAAAAGAACATAGAAGGTAAAATTGTGATTTAAAAAAAAACTATGGCAAACAATTTATCATCTTCAGTAAACATATGTTATCCAAGAACTGGCTTAGTTTAACTTGACAGGTTGACCGTTTCACCATTTCTATCATTTTAATGGCAGGCCTTGTCTGGTCAACCACATATTATATTCTTGATCAGGTTAACCTCAAATTTGAAAATATATGTGAATAGAAATCATAAAAATATTGGAAACCAATGTACTCAGTGTAATTGATGGTCAGTTAATATACTCTTTGACAACAGGTTATTGTAAATAAAAGAGGGCACTTACAATAGTGTTCAATGTCTACCACAGAGATTTTTCATTTAGTAAAGGGTTATTATCATTATATTATCATTAACTAAAACTAAAACTTAAAAATAAGTCAGTAATGTCATTACTTGAAATAAATATTAACTGAAATAAAAAACTATTGTGAAGGTGTATGTAGTACTAAAATGACTAAAACTAAATCAACTAAAACTTGAAACTAAATCAACTAAATGACAAAAAAACATGACACAATTACTAAAACTTTAATTAAAATGGGAAAAAAATAATAATAATAATAATCAATTTAGTATTATATATTAATGATACTAAAATTACTCTGGTTCAGTAACATATTTGACAATGTTTCCAGACAAGATAAAATATTTTGTAAATAATTTAATTTAAATGCAGTCGAAAAAATTTACCAAAGTAATAGTTTAGAAATACATTTAAAATAGATACAGTTTTATGTAGAACTCAAGACTCACTTCAAAAACAGGCACTGGAAAAAAAACTGGGACATCAAGATAATTTCAAGCAAACTCAAAAACAGGATGCACAAAATATTAGTGTAAGATTATAATATGCTTTCACTAAGTGAATAAAAAAAGTGCTGGAAAAAGTATAATTATCATCAATGGACATGAAATGTACCCCGAATTGACTCTTACAGCAAAGCCTGTTTCTTTGCAGGGTCATTATACCCCTGACCTGAGTCGACATCCACAGTTGGACATTGATGTTGGTGCAGTGAGGGACATCTATTCTGAAAGTGCTGTTTCTGTCAGGTACATTTAGAGCCACAAAGCTTCTACAAGCCCCATGAAATGCTAATACAGTGTGTGAAAAAAGGAAATCAGTTGAGCTTGCATATTTGTCATTTATTATTTTTATTATTGTCCCAAAAAGCTTCTATAACTTCTCAGACTTTTTGTCAACTGTCTATATTTCAGGGAGTATGAGACCATTGATGATGTCGATATTGATCTACACATTAACGTCAGCTTCCTGGATGTAAGAGATCCACATATACTGTAATATATTTAGCTAGATCCTACCTGCCATTGAAAATACATAAGCTGATATTCATATTTACATAGCAAAAAGTTCAAATGCCCTACTTATGTTTGCAGGAGGAGGTGGCGTCAGCATGGAAGGTCACAAGGACAGAGCCAATCATTCTACGACTTCGTTTCTCCCTGTCCCAGTATCTAGATGGACCAGGTGAGTAATAAATGACTATGTCACTTACAAAAGACAGGAAGTGAGTCAACTGAAGCATCTCAACCTCTTCCAGAACCCACTGTGGAGGTGTTCCAGCCAACTTGTAAAGATGGTTTCTGCCTTGGGGTTCAGCTTAAAAGGTAAATAGTCTTTCTGTTCTGTTTTCTACACCGTGACATACTGCATATGCCTTGCTAATGATTACACCAACAAATATTGATGTCTTCTCCCAGAATTCTCAGCACGTTTATATCTAATCAATGGAAACATCTAAGCAATGAGTTCCTGAACGCCCAACAGAGGAAGAGACACAGCTGGTTTAAGGCTGGAGGAACCATCAAGAAGTTCAGAGCTGGACTTAGCATCTTCTCACCGATAACAAAGTAAGCTTCAGAACACTCCAGAGAGTAAATGTGCCAGATATGCTAATAATAATATTAATGATTTAATGTAATAAGGGATCAAATTTAGATATATTATATGTATATAATATTTTTTGTTCCTCAGGTGCTCCAGTGTTCCTCTGATTCAGGGCCCTGGGGTGAAGACAAGGCCAGCAGGACAGGAGTTGAGAGCGACCCGCTTGATGAGCCGCTCCATGTCCTGCACCAAAGGAGAACTGCACACCCCCAGCCCAATTGGACAAGTGTGTTTAAACATGCCTATATATTATAATGATGCATATACTACTGTATGTATTGTTTAGACTTCGGGGTCGGTAAGACTTTAAATGTTGTTAAAAGAAGTCATTATGCGTATTAAGGCTGCATGTATTTAATCAAAAACAGAGTAAAACCAGTAATATTGTGATTTGAAATAACTGTTTTCGATTTGAGTATATTTTAAAATGTAATTTATTCCTATGATGCAAAGCTGAATTTTCAGTATCATTACATTACTCCAGTCTTCAGTGTCACATGATCCTTCAGAAATCATTCTAATATGCTGGTTTTGGTGATCAAGAAACATTTCTTTTGGTTGAAAATATGTTTGTGGAAAACATAATTTTTACTTATTAATATATTAAGCAATTTATGTCAAATGATTGCTGTTTCAATAGACTGTGGCCGTCCCAGGCTCGAGATCCACCGTGCACATCACCACCAGGCAGCTCATTCAGCTCTTCTTCTCCTCACAAGCTCTCATTCACTGCAAGAGCATCCCAACCCTGGAGTACGGCTTCCTCGTACAGGTAAACCTCAACAGAGTTAAATGTAAAACACTTCTATGAATTGCAATTAGTCTTCTTTCTTGCATTTATTTGCATACTTGATTGAGTTTCAATCGTACATCTCTTTAGCTTTCAAATAACTATAAATCTCTATTTCTCTGCATCCTTTTCTTTAATGATTTTACAACCTAATTATACATATTTTGTCCTCCAGGTTATGAAGTACTCAGAGCAGAGGATCCCCACTCTGAACGATTATTGTGTTGTCTGTGATGAACAGCATGTTTTTCAGAATGGTTCCATGCTCAAGGTACAACATATTCTTGGAAAACTCCATTAAAATACACCAGTAAATCCATAAAACTATCATCTCAGTTTCTTTTGTGTACGTGTATTGTTCAGCCTGCTGTTTGTACGAGAGAACTGTGCGTGTTCTCCTTCAATACTCTGGGTGTCATGTCAGGAGCTGCAGAAGACGTAGCTACTGGAGCTGAGGTATCACACACACACGTTTATATTGCTAAATGAAGATATACCAGAGACTTCTATTGTTTATGTATGACCTTTATATAGGATTAGTATTTTATATAATATTTTATGTTTTTGTACAGGTAGTGGACCTGCTGGTGGCTATGTGTCGTGCTGCTCTTGAATCTGCCCGTAAAAGTATCATCTTTGACCCTTACCCATCTGTTGTTGACCCTCATGACCCCAAGTCTCTGGCCTTCAATCCGAAGGTAGATACTTTATCAGATCAAATGAATAAATATCAGTTTTAGAATTTTCACATTTCATCTTTACAATGAGTCTGTGACCTTCTTCATTAATTTTCCACTTATAGAAAAGAAGTTACGAGAGGCTACAGAGAGCATTAGACAGCATCACATCAATCCGAGAAATAACACAAGTGAGTAATTCAAAGTGAAAAACAGAATTACGAGATGTAAACTCAGAATTCTGAGAAAAAAGTATGAATTGTGAGATGTAAACTCACAGTTGCTAGTTAATAATTTGCATTTCTCAGGGAAAAAGTCCAAATTGTGAGATATAATTTGAGAATTCTAAGAAAATGTTCAAAATTGCGAGATGTAAATTGAGAATTGTGAGATGTAAACTTACAGTTGCCAGTTAATAACTTGCAATTCTGAGGGAAAATGTCAAAATTGCGAAATGTAAATTGAGAATTCTAAGAAAATGTTCAAAATTGTGAGATGTAAATTGAGAATTCTAAGAAAATGTTCAAAATTGCGAGATGTAAATTGAGAATTCTAAGAAAATGTTCAAAATTGCGAGATGTAAATTGAGAATTCTAAGAAAATGTTCAAAATTGCGAGATGTAAATTGAGAATTCTAAGAAAATGTTCAAAATTGTGAGATGTAAACTGAGAATTCTAAGAAAAAAGTCTCAATTGCAAGATGTAAACTTGCAATAGCGAGTTAATAACTCACAATTTTGAGGAAAAAAGTCAAAATAGCTAAATGTAAACTTACAGTTGCCGGTTAATAACTCGCAATTCTGAGGAAAAAAGTCAAAATTGCGAAATGTAAATTCACAATTCTAAGAAAAAGGTCAGAATTGCGAGATGTAAACTCGCAATTGCAAGAAATAAACTCATAATTCTGGGGGAAAAGTCTGAATTGTATGATATGAACTTGCAATTGTGAGAAAAAAATCTGAATTGTGAGATGTAAACTCTGAATTCTAAGAAAAAAGTCTCAATTGCAAGATGTAAACTTGCAATAGCGAGTTAAAACTCACAATTCTGAGGGAAAAAGTCAAAATTGCTAAATGTAAACTTACAGTTGGCGGTTAATAACTCGCAATTCTGAGGGAAAAAGTCAAAATTGCGAGATGTAAATTGAGAATTCTAAGAAAATGTTCAAAATTGCGAGATGTAAATTGAGAATTCTAAGAAAATGTTCAAATCAGAATTGTGTGGGGTTTTTTTCGCAGTTGCAATTTTTTATATTTTTACTCCATGGTGAAAATAAGCTTCCATATAAAATAGCTTCGCATTTTATAGAGGCAGCACTATTTGAGATATCTAGAATCCTTTTATTGTCCTTTACATTATTGTCACCAAGTTTGAAGCAATCCTGGTAAATATAAGAGGCTGTTTTTTCATAGCCTGTTGTAAGTGACACACTTCCTGTTGCCAGTTGGTGGCGCTGTGACTGCGACTCACAATAGCTACATCAATGTTACACACATAGTCCTGGTCAAGGGAATACGTGACACCTAAACTCATATTTTACAGGGCCCTTATGTTGAAATAAAGAAACAGATGGACAAACTGGACCCGCTTGCACATCCTCTGCTGCAGTGGTGAGGGAGACTCTGTTTCCTTTAATGGAATTCTCAGCTTTTCATTATGTTCCTGTTATCATAATGACCCTTAATCTTCTTTTTCTTCTCAGGATTATATCCAGCAACAGGTCTCACATTGTCAAGCTCCCCTCCAGCAGGGTAAGGGCGTTTGATCACATTATCTCTCAAATAACAGCGTGACTAAACCTTTATTTCCTCGGTTTCACTCCTCTGTTTTTTGCTAACAGCAACTGAAGTTCATGCACACCTCCCATCAGTTCCTGCTCCTCAGCAGTCCTCCTGCTAAAGAGGCCCGCTTTCGCACCGCTAGAAAACTCCACGGCAGCACGTTCGCTTTTCAGTGGGTTTCAGTTTAGTACGAGATCATTTGATAATCACCGGTTTATGATTACTGACTAATCACTGGTTCTCTGTCTTCAGTGGTTCTCATATTGAAAACTGGCACTCTATTCTACGAAATGGACTTGTAAACGCCTCCTACACGAAACTGCAGGTACCACAGTTACTCTTATTGTAGTGAATGAAGAACTGTAGTGTGTTACCCACAGATTTACTGCTTAGCGTATTGGATCTTGGCCAATCTGCCTTCTTGTTCTCTTTGACACAAGCTGCATGGGGCGGCCTATGGGAAGGGCATCTACCTCAGCCCCATCTCAAACATCTCATTTGGATACTCAGGTAAGAGGTTTTGGCCTCGTCTATAGAGTGCAACATTTTAAAAAACATGCATGGTTTAGACATTTTGAAAGACAGAGACATTTTGGACACACTTTGGGCAGATGCCATGGTTGTATAATAGTAATACCACTGGGGGTCCACATATAATATGAAAGAGAAAGAAAAACAAAAGTAACATATTTTTAGAGTTGTCAAAATTAGTATGTTAACTAAGATATTAATTAAATATGTTTAATGCAATAATTCAGCATGTTATTTTCAACATGAATTTGATATTATCACTGTTTTATTCCTCTATCTAAAAACTGTTCAGGTATTATTGGTCAGATTAATTACAATAAATATAAATTATTTATATTTAAAAAATAATAATAATACTGGTCTGAGATTATGAGATTAATCACAATACATTAAAGTTGTTAATAACATTTTTAGAATAAAAAACTGGTATGAGAATGAGATTAATCACAATAAATATAAGTTGTTTGTAATATTTTTTTTAGAATAAACAAACTGGTCACAAAATTAATCACTATAAAAAATAATTTATTTAGAATTATTATTATTATTATTATGGTTAGATTGTGAGAAAAATCTAATATATATACTGTATATAATTTATATTTATTGTTATCAAGGTCATTTACACATGTTGTCTTTACAGTATCACACACTATAAATTATATCTTTATGTATTAAAATAAATAGTTGCCTTCATATTTTAAAAAGGAGGCCCCTTGCAAAGGTATTAAAAAATGTTAAAAATCATTGTCTTGTAAATACCATGATATTTGAATACGATAATCATTCTGTATGATATATTGAGCATTTGATTTGGGCATTTGTAATAATTTCTAATGTTTTACTGCAGTGTTCATTTCTATCTATATAGCACTGTTATATTAGTTTTCACTGTAGACTGTATTTGTGTGCAGGAATGGGAAAGGGACAGCACCACATGCCTACTAAAGAGGAATTAGTACAGCACTACAACCGGGTCAACACTGTCTTACAGGTATTAACTCCATCTGTAGAGACTGGACTGATATGGATGTATTACAGGTGCAATCTGTAGTTAATCAGACTAGGTGAGTCATCCTGATTGGAAACAATATAAGCAGAGTTATATGAAGCTTGCATTTGTGATTGCACTCGTTGCACTAATTTGTAAAAGAAGATACTTACCATCTTCTATTGTATGTATCACTGCTAAATGTGTCATTTTTCTTTTGCAGTGTCGCCCCACACAGTCAAGGTTTCTTCAGAGTCGGAATCTGAACTGTGTTGCTCTGTGTGAGGGTACGGGGTTATTCAATTATAACATTCAAACCAGAAATTAGCTTTTTTGTCATTCACCAAAAATGGATGTAGTCATTTTTTATGCACTATTCCTTTAAAGTTAACACATTTTGTGTTTCTCTCAACAGTAATAACTTCCAAAGATCTACAGAAACATGGAAATATTTGGGTTTGCCCGATTTCTGATCACGTCTGCACACGCTTCTTTTTTGTGTGAGTATTTTCACACTTTATTACATTGTCTTATTACAAATTCTGCCTCTTTCGGCTCACAATGTGTCCCACAATTGTCTGTCTTGTCTGTTTTTTCTCAGGTACGAGGACGGCCAGGTAGGAGATGCTAACATCAACACACAAGACGTCCGGATACAGAAAGAGATATTGCGGGTGATCTGGGGACAATCGGCCTGACTGACACTTTGAGGCATTTTACAAGGGAACATATGAACTGAATATGGGAAAGATTTACCTCAAACTATGTGTTTTTGATGATGCTAGACTCCAGACAAGTTTGTCTTTACGTGGAAAGAAGGGACACTCGTTTTGTAACTTTTTTGATAAACATTTTAATAAGTTATTTCTCATTTAGTCTCTACATCATGTTCGCTGCTTTATGTTTTTTCTACATAATGAGAAGTGCAGTTAATAAGCGTTGACTTTACAGCGGTTGAAGAAAGTGTAATTCCCATTTAGCCCACTGGGGGTCTCTATTGCCTAAGAGAATAAAAAATAGCATAAATAACTTGGGAATGAAATATAAAAGGCTTATTATTCTATAAACCTGCCATTTTGAAGTGTTTACATCTACCGTTATGGACAACTCCGCATTATTAAATATTGTTTGATGTATGTGTACTAGTGTAATGCAGCCTATCCATCAGTTCATTCAGTTTATTTTCATGAGAGTGTTGTGACGCCAGTTACTTGTTATGAATCTTATAGCCTACCTCTTAACATGAAATGTTAATAAGTTTGGTGCTGTGCACTAAAAGGCATCGTGTTCTCATTTACTCTTCAGAGAGCAGAGAAGACTGACAATAAACGACACGTAACGACACATTACAGATGAGAAATGTACGTATGATTTTGTCAATCTTAAGGAGGGTCATGGTTTCATACGGCCTATATTTGTATGTCGGCTATTTTTCAATACATTTAGAGCATGTTACGAATGAGTTCATTTGTAAATGATAACAGAAGATGGATGAAATGTGACCAAATGCTCCCACAATGATAGTAAAACTAAAATTACCTGCATTATGAAGATGTCATAAGGGCCCTAACAATGGAAACAGCGTATAGGGACTGAATAGTGTCTTAATTAAAATCTAAACTTGCCAAAACGTTTCTATACACGGATGGTGTATATCTTAGAAATATAATTAACGTTATATAAACATTATATGTCAATGGAAAGCCCCATAATGGTGTAAAAATGCGTGCTGTTGTCATACTGTTATCTGTCACGACCCCTAAAAAAATGAATAGAGTGTTGCATCGCGCCGAAGTCCCAGAGGACATTTTGACTTCTCGGTTTAGCCAGCGGGTCTGTTCTCCTCTGAAGCAGAAACACATAATAATTCATAACAGTGCGCTACATCCACATGAGGCCCGCATCTGCTCCGAGACCCCTTACCCTCCCCTTTCCCATGTTACTTACTTACTTACTTTAATTATTTATTAATAATGGAAATATAAATACATTTATGGGGGAAAATTATGGAAATATACAGGTTTTTGCATATTTCACACTTAAAAGATTCAGATCATCAAACTAATTTTAATATTACACAAAGATAACAAGAGATACAAAATGCAGTTTTGAAATAATGATTTCATTTATTAAGGGAAAAAAGCTGTCCAAACCTGCCTGGCCCTATGTGAAAAAGTAATTGCCCCCTAAATCTAATAACTGGTTGTGCCACCCTTGGCAGCAACAACTGCAATCAAGCATTTGCGATAACTGGCAATGAGTCTTTCACATCGCTGTGGAGGAATTTTGGCCCACTCTTCTTTGCAGAATTGTTTTAATTCAGCCACATTGGAGGGTTTTCAAGCATGAATGGACTGTTTAAGGTCATGCCACAGCATCTCAATCATATTTAAGTCCAGACTTTGACTTGGTCACTCCAAAACCTTCATTTTGTTTTTCTTGAGCCATTCAGAGGTGGACTTGCTGGTGTGTTTGGGATCATTGTCCTGCTGCAGAACCCAAGTGTGCTTGAGCTTGAGGTCACAAACTGACGGCCGGACATTCTCCTTCAGGATTTTATGAGAGAGTGCAGAATTCATGGTTCCATCAATTATGGCAAGTCATCCAGATTCCTGAAGCTGCAGGGCCACTGCTGGCCAAATGGGTGCCCTAAGCAGGATTGTATTGTTGTGCCCCCTCCCTCAAATATTATGGAAGTAAAAAAAATATATATACCATAGTGGTCAAAATAGAACTTTAAAATATAAAAGTAAATAAATTGTAAATTGTATTATTTACAAATTACAGTTGTAGCTATTTACAGACAGTTACCTATGGCTAGCTATTATTTTATTAATACTGTTGTCTGATTGATTTTTGATTTCAAGCATTCAGAAATCACACAAAAGAAAATTAAGCAGTTTTACTACATAAGACCATGGTTAATTTTTGTAAGGATTGTGATGTCCACGTGTTTTTTTGTTGAAGAAATTATAGAGGCTGTGTCATCTATAGCAAAAAGGTGGCCAGAAATTAAAGATTATGTGGATATTTGAATTAAATGTTTGGTCAATAGCCTATTAAACAAGGATATGATCGTCCTGTAAGTGTAACAGCAGCAATGACCAGGCCTTTGGCTCCCTTTGCAGGTATTTGTAACATGCAATGTTGAAAAAAACAATAGACACCATCACAAAATTAGTAATACACTGTAAAAAAAAAAAAAGTTGGGCTACCTTAAAATTTTAAGTCAACCAGCTAAAGCAGATTTTTGAGTTTTCTCAACTTATTTTTTTAGGAAATTTCTCAACTTTTTGTTGTATAAACTTAAAACAAGAAGTTGAAAAAACTAAAAAATCTGCTGAAGCTGGTTGCCTTAAAATTTTAAGTTTGCTCAACTTTTTTTTTTTACAGTGTAGTTTTACTGGTTCTAATGGGACTTGTATTAGTTTTAATGGAAACTGTAATGGACACTGTTGGTCTCTACTGGTAATTGGTCACCTTCTATTGGTGGCTTGTTAAAACCAATAAATCCTAATGGAATATGTCCCAAAACACACTACAGAAAACCATTTTTTAATGGTTTTAATGGTTAAAAATTGATGGTTTGTAATGGTATTTGTGATTAATTTGTGATGGTATTAGAATTTTCTGTGATGGTTCTATTGTTTGTTTTAGCAGGGTTACCTCATTGTTTTTATATAATGCATTTTAAGTCATTTTAAAGGCTGTTGTTGGCTTAGTTTTTATAACCACAAAAAATATTATCTTAATACTTCTTTGTATATAGGCCTATTAGTATTTGAAGTAACAAAACCATGGTTAATATATATGCGGTTACCATGGCTATAAGAACCATGATTTTTTTTTTTATTCGTGTTAAAACCATGGCTAACTTTCGTTAGGGAACATGGAAACTCGGAGAGAATATTAGACGCGTTGGTGGTGGTGAAATTATTTCTGACATTAAAACACGTTATTAACCTCAAAATCCAAAAAAGTTTCACAGGATTATGAATGAGCCTATCTGAATGTGACGCACGCAATAGGGTCTTCATCTTTTTTTTTTTCTTTTTTTTTCTTGGCTCCGGATTTCTTATGTCTTTTCACAGGCATAGTTGTCCATCAGTTATGATCATTTGCATTCAGCTGCGAGCGGTTGCGGGCGCAGATGCGGGAATGGCGCGTCACGTTTTTTTTTTTGTTTTGTTTTTTTTGAGCAACTGGGATGGTGCCCCCCCGGGAGTTGGTGCCCTAAGCAAACTGCGTACTCTGCGTATAGGGAGCGGCGGTACTGTGAAGCTGCAAAGCAGCCCCAGACCATCACACTACCACCACCATGTTTGACTGTTGGTATGATGTTCTTTTTATGAAATGCTGTGTTGGTTTTACGCCAGATGTAACGGGACACGCACCTTCCAAAAAGTTAAACTTTTGTCGCATCAGTCCACAGAATATTTGCCCAAAAGTCTTGGGGATAATCAAGATATTTTTTGGCAAATGTGAGACGAGCCTTTGTGTTCTTTTTGGTGAGCAGTGGCTTTTGCCTTGGAACTCTCCCATGGATGCCGTTTTTGCCCAGTCTCTTTCTTATTGTTGAATCATGAACACTGACCTTAATTGAGGCGAGTGAGGCCTGCAGTTCTTTAGATGTTGTTCTGGGTTCTTTTATGACCTCCTGGATGAGTCGTCATTGTGCTCTTGGAGTAATTTTGGTAGGCCAGCCACTCCTGGGAAGGTTCACCACTGTTACAAGTTTTCTCCATTTGTGGATAATGTCTCTGACCGTGGTTCGCTGGAGTCCCAAATCCTTAGAAATGGCTTTATAACCCTTTCCAGACTGAGACATGTCAACTATTTTGTTTCTCATGTGTTCTTGAATTTCTTTAGATCGCGGCATGATGTGTTGCTCTTTAAGCATGCTTCACTTTGTCAGACAGGATTCTATTCAAGTGATTTCTTGATTCAACAGATCTGGCAGTAATCAGGCTTGGGTTTGTCTAGTGAAATTTAACTCAGCTTTCTAAAATAATGTGGTTAATCACAGTTCTTTCATGATTTAACAGGAGGGGGCAATTAATTTTTCACGTAGGGCCAGGTAGGTTTGGACAGCTTTTTTCCCTTAAATGAAATCATCATTTAAAAACTGCATTTTGTATTTACTTGCATTATCTTTGTGTAATATTAAAATTTGTTTGATGATCTGAATCTTTTAAGTGTGACAAATATGCAAAAAAAAAAAAAAAAACTGGAAGGGGCAAAAACCTTTTCACGGCACTGCATATATACAGGTGCATCTCAATAAATTAGAATGTCGTGGAAAAGTTCATTTATTTCAGTAATTCAACTCAAATTGTGAAACTCGTGTATTAAATAAATTCAATGCACACAGACTGAAGTAGTTTAAGTCTTTGGTTCTTTTAATTGTGATGATTTAGGCTCACATTTAACAAAAACCCACCAATTCACTATCTCAACAAATTAGAATACTTCATAAGACCAATAAAAAAAAATTTTTTAGTGAATTGTTGGCCTTCTGGAAAGTATGTTAATTTACTGTATATGTACTCAATACTTGGTAGGGGCTTCTTTTGCTTTAATTACTGCCTCAATTCGACGTGGCATGGAGGTGATCAGTTTGTGGCACTGCTGAGGTGGTATGGAAGCCCAGGTTTCTTTGACAGTGGCCTTCAGCTCATCTGCATTTTTTGGTCTCTTGTTTCTCATTTTCCTCTTGACAATACCCCATAGATTCTCTATGGGGTTCAGGTCAGGTGAGTTTGCTGGCCAGTCAAGCACACCAACACCATGGTCATTTAACCAACTTTTTGTGCTTTTGGCAGTGTGGAAAATGAAATCAGCATCTTTAAAAAGCTGGTCAGCAGAAGGAAGCATGAAGTGCTCCAAAATTTCTTGGTAAACGGGTGCAGTGACGTTGGTTTTCAAAAAACACAATGGACCAACACCAGCAGATGACATTGCACCCCAAATCATCACAGACTGTGGAAACTTAACACTGGACTTCATGCAACTTGGGCTATGAGCTTCTCCACTCTTCCTCCAGACTCTCGGACCTTCTCCACTCTTCCTCCAGACTCTCGGACCTTGGTTTCCAAATGAAATACAAAACTTGCTCTCATCTGAAAAGAGGACTTTGGACCACTGGGCAACAGTCCACTTCTTCTTCTCCTTAGCCCAGGTAAGACGCCTCTGACGTTGTCTGTGGTTCAGGAGTGGCTTAACAAGAGGAATACGACAACTGTAGCCAAATTCCTTGACACGTCTGTGTGTGGTGGCTCTTGATGCCTTGACCCCAGCCTCAGTCCATTCCTTGTGAAGTTCACCCAAATTCTTGAATCGATTTTGCTTGACAATCCTCATAAGGCTGCGGTTCTCTCGGTTGGTTGTGCATCTTTTTCTTCCACACTTTTTCCTTCCACTCAACTTTCTGTTAACATGCTTGGATACAGCATTCTGTGAACAGCCAGCTTCTTTGGCAATGAATGTTTGTGGCTTACCCTCCTTGTGAAGGGTGTCAATGATTGTCTTCTGGACAACTGTCAGATCAGCAGTCTTCCCCATGATTGTGTAGCCTAGTGAACCAAACTGAGAGACCATTTTGAAGGCTCAGGAAACCTTTGCAGGTGTTTTGAGTTGATTAGCTGATTGGCATGTCACCATATTCTAATTTGTTGAGATAGTGAATTGGTGGGTTTTTGTTAAATGTGAGCCTAAATCATCACAATTAAAAGAACCAAAGACTTAAACTACTTCAGTCTGTGTGCATTGAATTTATTTAATACACGAGTTTCACAATTTGAGTTGAATTACTGAAATAAATTTTGAAATAAATTACTG
Source organism: Schizothorax lantsangensis (assembly GCA_027422415.1). NCBI lineage: Eukaryota > Metazoa > Chordata > Actinopteri > Cypriniformes > Cyprinidae > Schizothorax > Schizothorax lantsangensis. The sequence goes on along the minus strand of CM049854.1, from coordinate 14,571,318 downwards.
AAAGTTTTCCACGACATTCTAATTTATTGAGATGCACCTGTATATATATACAGTATATATATATATATATATATATACACACACACACACACACATAAATACACACACATATATATATATATATATATATATATATATATATATATTATGATATATAAAATTATAAATATTCATTAATAATATATGCAATATATAAGTATATAATACAATAAATACAATTATATTAATGAAAAAATATTGATGCAACACACTTCAAAAGATATACAGTCATGGCCAAAAATATCAGCACCCTTGGTAAATATGATCAAAGAAGGCTGTGAAAAATTAATCTGCATTGTTAATCCTTTTGATATTTTATTTTAAAAATTCACAAAAAGCTAACCTTCCATTGGATAATAAGAAATTAAAATGGGGGGAAATATCATTATGAAATAAATGTTTTTCTCAAATACACGTTGGGCACAATTATTGGCACCCCTAGAAATTCTTATGAGTAAAATATCTCTGAAGTATATTCCCATTCATATTCACAATTTTGAGCACTCCAGGGTGATTATGACCATGAAATTATCCAGCCATGGCTTCCTGTTTCACAGAAATATAAATAGGAGGGAAAACAAAGCCCAAATTCCCTTAATCATCCATCACAATGAGAAAAACCAAAGAATATATTTCTGATGTGCAGCAAAATATAATTGAGCTTCACAAATTAGTGAAGTGGCTTTAAGAAAAGAGCTAGAGCAGTGAAAATTCCCATTTCCACCATCAGGGCAATAATTAAGAATTTCCAATCAACAGAAAATGTTATGAATCTGCCTGGAAGAGGACATGTCTATATCGTCCTAATGCACGGTGAGAAGGAAAGTTTGAGTGGCCAAAGACTCTTCAAGGACCACAGCTGGAGAATTGCAGAAAATAATTGAGTCTCGGGGTCAGAAAACCTTTAAAGAAATTGTCAAACAGCACCTACATCACCACATGTTGTTCGGGAGGGTTTCAAGAAAAATTCTCCTATCTCATCCAAAAACAATCTCCAGCATATTCAGTTATCAGACACGACTGGAACTTCAAATGGGACTGGCTTCTATGGTCAGATGAAACTAAAAAAATAGTTTTTAGCAGCAAACACTCAAGATGGGTTTGGTGCACACAGGGATAAAAAAGTACCCCATGTGTACAATGAAATATACTGCTGTATTTTTTATGTTGTGGGCCTATATTTCTGCTGGATGTCCTGGTCATCTTGTTTAGACACATGGCATCATGGATTCTATCAAATACCAACAGATAAAAAATCAATAAGTGACTGACTCTGTTAGAAATCTTATATCCAAACACAAACCTCAAAAACAACACAAAAATGGGTCACTGGGCACAAAACCAAGCTTCTGCTATGGCCGTCCCAGTCCTCTGACCTGAACCCTGTAGAAGATGAGTGAGGTGAACTGAAGAGAAGAAGCACCGTCATGGAGCTGTGAATCTGAAGGATCTGGAGAGATTCTGGATGAAGGAATGGTGTCTGATCTCTTGTCAGGTGTTCTCTAACCTCATCAGGCATTATAGGAGAAAATTTAGAGCTGTTAAACTGGCAAATAGAGGTTTCAAAAAGTATTGAATAAAAGGGTGCCGTTAATTGTGGCCAATGTGTATTTGAGAAAAACATTTATTTCATAATGGTATTTCCCCCCATTTTAAATTCTTATTATCCAGTGAAAGGTTCGATTTTTTTTTTTTTTTTTAATAAAAGATCAAAAGGATTAACAATGCAGATTAATTTTCACAGCCTTCTTTGATCATATTTACCAAGGGTGCCGACAGTTTTCTTCCAGTCGACGGAAAATGTGCAAATTGGATTTATGCTCAGCACATCTTTCATTAATGTAGACATAAATGATCCAATTTCTCCTCCCTTTTCCTTGACTCTCTCTCTACCCTTGGCTGAGTGTGGTTATTATCTTTCTCTGGAAACGTTTGAATGCTTTGACCCTCACAAATGTTTTACAAGTGCAGATCACGGCTGAGCACACCTCAATCCAGCCCGGCTCGAGTCGTTCTGACACCCTCAGCAGAAAGTGTTCAAAGAGCACTCGGACCGAGCTGTGAGGGAGAACCGCTCCAGAATGCAAGTGAGGCATGAAGGAGCCCTTTTACAATGTTTCATCAGCGAGAAAATTACCCGGGCAGTTTTCAAGCTTGCATATTTCTCGCTACAGAGGAACTTGCTGTTACAGTTTGTTTTTGAAATGCTCTTGACTGCCTTCCACAGCAGCGTACGTGAAGAAAAAAGCCAATCCTCTCATCCCTTTGTGAGCGAGATTGCCTCCTTAACCAAAGTTCTCAGTGAAGTCCTCCTCACACCATTAAACAAACTTCATTCTGACTTCATTTCCCTGTGGGTGTTGCAATCTGCAGTGCTCCTCTTTGAGACCTAATTTCCCTTTAATTAAATTAGTAAGACTTCCAAAGAAATCCGCCAGAGAGGCCCTGCGGCTGGGTTTCTGTTGTCGGGCAGATAACGGCTGTGAGCGTGTGTCGTCTATGGAGATTGATAAAGTAATTGAATCAGTAATTGTCAACATGTTGGCTTTTATCTGTTCTGGGAGCTTACTAAAATAAGAGCGTCTGGTTGGCTGTGCACTTGAAAGGCTCAGTTTTACCAGCAGATCTGAAACAGTCTCTAACATCATTGAATTGTGTCCATTCTTCAGATAAGTACACTTAAGATCATGTGCACACTGTAAAACAATGTAGAAAATGCTACAGAAAGAAATCTATCCAAATATGGTAAACTTTATTATTATATATTTTCTTATTCTTAATATTTCCACTATTAATTATAAAGTAATATTATATAGCATTAATATTAATATCATACATTGCTTTTCTACAAGTACATAATTTGTACTTGTAAAAAGCAAATGTAACATGTATATATTTTATTTTATTAATGTATTTCAATGTAGTATATTAACAATATTTTAATTATTTTATACATATTAAATTATTAGTACTAAAAGTTTGCAGTAATTTATACGTTGTAGTATAGATTAGTAATTTAAATATTGTTAAAATTGTTTAAATAGTTTCTTACAAGTAAACATTATGAATTATATTTAAAAAATGTATGTATGTATGTATATATATATAGTTTATAATTATTTTAAAACTAAACTTAAAAACGTATGTATATATATATATATATATATATATAGCACATTTTTACAGTAAAACAATTTTGGAATTATAGTTTTTAAATTATGAATTGTGATTATTTGTATTGAACTATTTTTTAATTTAAGGTATATTTCTTCTTAGTTTTAGTTAGTTTTAAATTATTCAAATTATTATTTTATATATTATTTTTATATTATTAATTATAGAGAAAAACATACCTGCAAGAACCATCAAGTTCTATATATATATATATATATATATGTTTCAAATAATAAACATAATTTAAATAATTTAATAAATATTAAATTACATTACATTTTTAGCATAAAAGTTTCTGAAAAGTAATTTTACTATGCTGTGTTCTTAAAATAGTTTCTTACACAAAAAAAATAACAATTTGTTTATTATTAAAATATTTATTTTTAATTTATGTAATTTCAAATTATTAATATTTACACAGTAAAAAAATATTATAAATATTTTTTTATCAAATCTAATTTTATCTAACATAATGTAATTTTTTTTAATTATGAATCTCCTTTTAATAAAAAAAAAAAAAAAAAAAAGTGAAAGTGACGTGACATACGGCCAAATATGGTGACCCACACTCTGAATTCATGCTCTGCATTTATCCCATCCAAAGTGCACACACACAGCAGTGAACACACACACTGTGAACACACACCCGGAGCAGTGGGCAGCCATTTATGCTGCGGCGCCCGGGGAGCAGTTGGGGGTTAGGTGCCTTGCTCAAGGGCACCTCAGTCGTGGTATTGAGGGTGGAGAGAGAGCGCTGTACATACACTCCCTCCACCTACAATTCCTGCCGGCCCGAGACTCGAACTCACAACCTTTAAGTTACGAGTCCGACTCTCTAACCATTAAGCCACGACTTCCCTTATGGAGAAACCATCACATATATATTACATTTTTTAAAGCTACATTTCTAAATTTTTGTTGTCAGTTATGTGTATCATTGGAGTGTTTAATGTTGTATATGATATAATGTAATTAATATTCATGGCATTATTTTAGTGTTGCGTGTTACTGATGCTGTTTTGTTTTTGTGCTTTGTCTATATACTGACCATGGTTGGAGGAAAAGCAACTTATGATGAACTTTAAAAGATCACGTGGCCCTCCGTTAATCGAACTGCATATAAAAAGCATATTACAGTACATTTGTACAGTGTCTAATTGTGTTCTTCGTCTCATTGAACAGAAAGCCTGCCTTGCCTTCTGTCACCCCAGTATCTAGAATGTTGGATGCTCCCCTTCAGGATACAGACTGTGTATTTTGTCAAGCAGAACCGCATGGCCTTCTTCTCTGATTGAAATCACAGCCTCGGGGCTCTAACACTTCAAGAGCGCTCAGCAGCCACAGTGGGAGAAGATGCAGAAATAGACCTGAAGAAACAACCACCTTTGGACAACAATGAATTCCTGCTCAGTAAATGGCAGTTTCTTGACCTACATTTATGTGTGCTGTATCAATGCAGCATGCAAGTTTTATATGTAAACACAATTTCATAATTTAATAAATTGGCCCAAAGCCATATTTAAAAGCAGATGCCTGGCATAAGTCAACTGTGCTTATGTAGATAATTGTTTACTGGCTGCATTGTGCCGTCATGCATGGGAGGATGTGTTTTTAAACTCTCAGCCTTAATCAGTCACGCATGTTAATCAGCCACAGACACGCGCTGATTGACAGGACTTCATTAACACTGAGAATTTTAAAGGGGGACTCAGGAAAGCATTTGCTAGGATGAAATTCTGATGAAATTCTATACAGAGCATTTGCTAGACACAGTGACTGTTCCTTTAAGAGATGCTTAGGCTCTCCACCCCTCCCTCTCTGTGTCCCTCACAAGCCTCAGATTGGGTCTTCAGTGCATTCTGGAGTGTGGCAGGCACCACTTAAGAGTAAATATGCGAACGGTCTCAGATTATGACCAGACATCAAGCGTAAAACGCAGTGCAGAACTTCACCTTACAGCAGAACTCCATGAGAATTCTTAAGAGCAAAAAGGTAAATGCATCACTAAAAGATTGTTCTAAATCAGTTTGACATTAATTTGTGCATGTTTCATAAAGTTGTCTTGCATTTTATTTTATATGTAATAGTCTATTTAATACATTAGGCTTTCAAATTATTATTTATCCTTTCTATTTTATTTATTACATTTAAAGTTTATTACAAATAGTGTTTTTGTATTTTGTTTTGTTTTATTTTATTTTATTTGTGTGTAATTGTACATTTAAATTCATTTGGCTTTTATACTATATTATGTGGCTTTTGTATTATTATTATTATTATTATTATTATAAAAGAGAGAATAATAATTATTATTAATATTATTACTATTATTAATAATATTTTGTTTAATTTAATTAGAATATTTGTTATATATAATGTTTCAACTGAATTTAATTATATTTATTTTATTTGTGTGTAATATATATATATATATATATATATATTTAATTGGATTTGTAAACACATTGGGCTTTTTATTATTTCATATTGTACTTTTTGTATTTTATTTGTGTGCATATTTAAATACACTTGGATTATATTATTATTATTATATGATTTTTCATTTTTGTTTATTTTAATTTAAATTTGTATATAATGTTTTAATTTTAGTTCATTTTATTATATAATATTAATAATTAATATAATATTTTTATGATTTTTTTTGGTGTGCAATCTATATATATTTAAATATTATTTATATCTTATTTTATATATGTAATGTTTTTTTATGTTATTCTAATTTTATGTTACTTATTTTAATTTCAGTTGGATTTTTAAATACATTGGTCTTTTATTTTATTTTATTATTTTATTTTGAATACATTTGGCTATCCTACGCTTGGTTGCATCCATAAACTAAATGCTTACTTGAGATAAAAGTTCAAATAATGTTTGATTTTGACCAAACCAAGCTTACTGGCTTTAAAGCGCGGTTCTGTCTCTGAACTCATGTCTTTTTGTCTTGTTTGGTTACAGCTCTCTTCTCACGGAGACTGAAATATGCTTCAAAGGCAGTGACTGAGAAATCGCTGATTCTCAGCACTTTCAGCTTTGATGAATTTGCTCGATTTACAGAACAGATTTGTTTCTTTCCTTCATGTCAACGGCCAGAGAGTATAAAGTAAATGACAGCTTGTCGTTCACTTCACAGCTTTGGGAATCACACAACATTTAGCAGTTAAGATCATTTGGTTTCCCTCACGTCTGTGCATTTTTTAATGCTGGAAAGCAACATAATGTATTACAACATCTTGGAGGTAAAAAATCTACAGTTCTGGGAAATATTATCAAGTAAGTTCTGCAGCCCCAAGAACATATAAAACAACCTATAAATATGTTTATGCCGAGCCGAGAGCTTCATGATAGCACACAATCTAAATGCACCACATCTGTCCAACCCTCTCAACTCAATCCCACAAACCCTCCTGGATCTTCTAGCAAACCGACGCAAGGTGGATTCAGGAAGATCCGTTCCACTGGAGAACCAATCCCGTGTCCAATCCCAGGACTGCCATCTGAGGTGCTGGAAATGCGCGTGAAGGAAGGGAGCAAGATCAGGAACCTTTTGGGTTTTGCCATGTCTCGAATTCAAGGTGACGGACACACGGCTCCAGCATCACAGGTCGTGTTCAGCGGGACGGGACGGGCCGTGACCAAAACCATCACCTGTGCGGAGATAATGAAACGCAAGGTGCGGGGTTTACACCAGCTGTCAAAGCTCCAGTACAGGACAGTGACTGAGGTGTGGGAGAGCCAGGAGAGCGGCCCGCTTCAGATGACCGTACACAGAACTCTTCCTTCCATTTGTATTCTTCTGTCCAAAGAGCCGCTGGACCCGCAGGAGCCGGGATACCAGCCTCCAGCCGAAATAAACGCTCTCTCAGAGGAAAGCAAATGGTCAGACGGACCGCAGGGGGCTGGAAAGACAGAAAAAAGACCAGCGAGTCCTTGTCCTCATGATGTTCCCAGTCTTAAGAGAGCTGCTCTGGGACAGGACAAAAGTCCAGCACTGGAAGCAGGGAAAAAATGTTACTATAAAAGGGAGGAATTCATATAAATGTTTTTGTGTGTGTGTGTGTGTGTGTGTGCGTGTATTTATAGCTTGCTTAACTGTCGTATAATTTGGCCATATCAGGATGCAATAAATGTGAATGTATAATCTGAGTGATAAAATGCATGATCAAGTGATTTTTTTGTATTGCTTAATAATAGTGTGTAATTAAATGACAATAAAATTAAATATAAATCCAAATTATTTATTTTTGGCTATTTCTCACACTCATTCACTTTTATATATATATATATATATATATATACATTTTTTTTTTTGCCTGCTCAATGGTTTTCATATTTTCTGTTGCACTTTTGGTTTTATCAGTGTTATTTTAGTGTAAGGATACGATCATAGTTTCTATTAATATGTTATTTTTATTTTTTCCATTTTAATTTTATTTTTAAAGTTTTAGTAATTTTGTTGTGTTTTTGTCATTTTTATTCATTGTAATTTTTTTTGTCAAATATGATAAATAATATATAGCCTAAAATATTATAAATGTTCATAGTTGCGGTCAAATACACTTTAATTTCTTTTGATATACATTTTTATTTTTTATTTTAGTTACTTTATTACAAGTTATTCAGTTAACTTTAAATTAATTATATATATATATATATGTATGTATATATATATATAATTAATTTAAAGTTATTTATATGTATATATATATATAAAACGTTTGTTTTTTGTAATGATTTTTGTTGTAGTTTTTGTTAACTGTAATAACCCTAGATTTTATTTTATGAAATGTAATACTGCCCCCTGCTGGTGAGAGCAACTATTTTGCAAACACATGCTTGTAGCTCTGTTGTCTTGAAATGAAATTCACATTCAGGATTTGAAGCTCAAAACTATGGCAGTTTTACAACATATTTTTCTCGTTAACTTTTCAATTAAAGACGAAAGATTTACTTTATTGATGTATATCTAACACTAATATTTCAGTAACATTATAGCCTATCAATTGCTACGACTGCAAAGTGCATAATGAAACTGAGCAATTTTGATCAAAATATTTGTATGATAATAATGCATAATATTGTACCAATATTGTCTTCTAATGATGGCCTAAATATCATATAAATGATGACGAACTGCTTGTGTGTTTATTGAAATAGATATAGATACAATAAATGCAGAGCATTGCAGCTGCCGTTGTGTTTTTGTTGTTTTATGTACATGTTTTGCGTTATCCATTGTTAAATATCAGTATATAAATCAATAATTCCATCAAATTTCCATACAGAAGGTTAAATATAACTGCTCATACTGGATGCAGCTCATAGAGAAGGACTGTGATTTGTATACAGTACAGAAATGTATCTTTTGTCCTTCATGCTCTTTTATAATCCTCTTTAGCAAACTCCCTCGCTATACATCTCCATGAGCAGCCAGAGTCCATACTCGGCTTTATTGCCAAACCACTGCGCATGCGCAGTCACAAACCAGACGCGTGTTAGCAGGTCTGCTAGCTTAACTAGCGTCTGCAGCGGAAGCCTCTTCAGTCCGAGCTGCGCGTGAGTCCGGTGAGCCACACTATGTTCAGAGCAGCCCTTCGACTCTCAGTCTCCGGTGCTCGGAGTTTAACAAGGTCACGGCCACAATATACAGGTAAATACACAATTTGCCATTCATTATAAAACCGCTGATAGGAAAAGCTACAGTAAGGGACAGGAGTTAACGGAAACACCTTGAACTTAGCTTAGCACATAAGCTAACGAAAGCCGCACCGGTGCCTTGCAAGAAAGGTTATACCCCTCAGAGGTTATCACACGCTAAGTTATCGTCTGTATAAGAGCATTTCCATATCATAATCGCGTTTTCCCAGTCATTTATGGAGTCTCGTGAATGTTTTCTCACAGTGTCCTTGTAATGACCCACTAGACTAGAGTGAGGCTTCGGCCCAGCGCGAGGAGGAAACGCGACACTGAAAAACTGAAAGCATCCCAGATTGACACATTTTTCTGTCAGGTTGACATTTCATTGAAACAGCTAGTCTAGTATATAAATACGTGGGTTTTGAAAGCTCTTCAATAAGGCTGTGTGGTTTACAAAAATACTCTTCTGTAGCAGTTTCATCATAAAGAATGACTACGTGCGCCGCAGGGTTGCGTCTATGAAGAATGCGCATACATTCATGTTGCATGTCGCTATAGTTAATACTGTCAGCCAGAATGATTTCTGTGACAGTGCACTGACCTCTGTGAAAACACACACCACATATGCAAATGAAGTGTCATCAGTATATGCTTCATGAACATACAAACATCTGGTTTGCATGTTTTGTATTATACGTCTCATTTTTGGAATATCAGTTGAACTTATTGATATCAGATGGTTAAGCGTTAGCTCAAATAATACTCCCCCAACGGACCATGTACCAGTCAAACATAGGTCAAGCAAGAGCACTGGACCAGGTCCAACTGGAACAAGGCCTGCATGCAAAACGTCACTGCACTATTAAGTGTTTTTGACCGACAATGATACACCGATGAAATGATTAGTCTTATAATGAGATTTATGGCCCTTTTATGCCTACATGAGTTCCCGGAAGTACTTTGGCTGTGTTAAAGTCAAAGTGTTTGTCTGGATGTTATTCTCTAAGGCTGATAAAGTGAATAATTTTTGCTTAAAGTCTCTTCTGATTGTCTCTGGTCTTTCTCTTCCACAGCTTCATTAGCTGCTCGTTCTTATTCCCATGGCAAACAGGAGACAGATGAAGAGTTTGATGCCCGCTGGGTCACTTACTTCAACAAGCCAGACATCGATGCTTGGGAGCTGAGGAAAGGTGGGTGACGGCAGAGCTTTGACCTTGTTATTGAATCAGCAGATGTGCATTCGACTTTACCCTCATAAATTTATTTTAGTGGCCATATGTTCTAATTAAAATCCTCTTGAATCTGAATACAGTACATGTAGTACTGTAGTAAATTATATTTCCTGAAATGTTTTGTTTGTTGTTTGGTCCCCATTTTTTTCTGAAAGTTAATATAATAATAATAATAATAATAATAAATATTAATAATTTTGATGTAATATAATTTACAAATATATATAATATATATATAACTGTTTTATGTCTTTTAACACATATTATTTTACATTTAAATGTATTAATATTTATTTCTATATTATATATTATTATCTATAATGCACGATTAGACAGACCGTTTCCATCAGTAACAATAGTGTTTCTGTTTGTTTTTAGTGTTTGCTAACCTGTAAAGCTGGTTTTGTTCGATCCGTTAGTATCACTTCTTCAAAAATTCTTTATGACGGTCTGTTTATCATTAACCTATAAAAATCTTTGGAACAAGGAAGTATGTTTTTATTTGCATCAAGGAAGAAAACTCAAACTGACTGTGGAGTAAATACATGTCCCCTTTGTTTCGCTTCAGGAATGAACACTTTGATCGGTTATGACTTGGTACCTGAGCCAAAGATCCTGGAGGCAGCCCTGAAAGCGTGTCGGAGGCTAAACGATTTGGCCAGTGCCATCCGCGTCCTTGAGGCAGTCAAGGTCAATAAAACTCTCAGGACAATAGCAGAATACGCCACAGTGACATTATTTAATTCATGTCTTGAAGCTGCATAATTTAACATGATTTTACTAAATTGTAATTAGAATTTATTTTAGTTTGACTCGTACTCATTTATTTTAATTTAATATATTTATTTACACAGGACAAATCTGGCCCACACAAAGAGATCTACCCCTATGTTCTTCAAGAGCTGCAGCCTACCCTCAATGAGCTTGGTATCCCTACACCTGAGGAGCTTGGCATTGACAAAGCATAGATGTCTGCGATTGTGGTGAGTATCAGCATGCTTTTTTTTTTTTAAAAAGAACAAAATTCAACCTGCATGGCAAGTGCAAGATGTATGTTTCCTTACTTAATTTAACATCCATTGCATCTTTCCTATTTATCTACAGAGTCTTCCAGGAGACTGCTGCTCTTCTCTGGACTGAGTAGACCACTGTACTTGAAGTCTTTGCCTCGTGTCGTGGTGTTTGTGTTATATTTAACTGGCCTTTATTATGTTCTTTTGCTTGTAAAATATTGATGGACATAATAAAGGGAGATTTATCTTTACTCAGTCTTGTGTTTTTATCTGATGCCTCAGACTTTGCTTCAAACTTGTATTAATTTTTTTAAAATAAGGGTTCAAATCAATCACAACAGTGAAAAATCTATCCTCTAAGTCTTTCAACATGGAAAACTATTTCTGTTAAATGTATTGACAACCTATTAAATTGTTTTATTTGGAATATAATAAAAAAGCAAACTATTTTACCTGTGAATGTGCGAGACTACTGTTTCTTTAACAGCTATAGGTAAATAGAATAATAAAAGTGCAGTAAACGGCAAAACCTACCTAAGGCTACAACGATAATAAATTAACATGATGAAATTGAGTAACAATGGACTGGTTTAACTGGAACACCGGAAGTCTCGCACATTCAAGGTAAAAATTGCGCACCCAGTGTTATGTTAAAAATAAGGTGGACAGCAAACCGTTTTTGGTTTTCTGCTTGACACCAGCTATAATTATATAGTAAACGTTACAGCACTTTTGAACCAGTGGAGGGCGTAGCAGGAATGCGTTCAACGTAAATCATATTTTAAAAATTCAAATAATCAAAACATTTAAAGTTGCTGTGCATGCTTAGTAAATAAAAACTTTGGAATAAAACGTGTTTTCCCCATCGTACGATTAATAATTGTTAATTTCCGTTTCTTTTATAAACATATGGCTAAATTGGGTTCAGAATTTCTAGACAAAAATAAAAAATGTCAGTCTAATATTAGATCCATGAAACAGCCACGTAAGTGTATGTTAACTCCTCTCGGTTTGTGTGCTATAAATATTTTACTTAGTTGCTTGCAAAGGGGAAAGGTAAGAACGTAGTAACTTGTTGCACGAGCCAGTGGGGCGGGATTTAAACGCGTTAATGTGCGGGGGGTTTGGCTCCGGCTGGAGGAGGAAGAGTCGAGGGGACTGTGGGAGTCCCTCAGCGCGCAGTTCGGGAGGTGAGGTCAGGCGGTTCCCCTTTGGCTGGCCCCAGTGTCGAGTGTTTTTTTCCTCTGTAAACACCGAGAGGTTTATTACCGTTCTATCAGAGGGGATATTACACGTTCGGGTGGATGCACACGGACTCGGTGCGCTGAGAAAACACGCACGGTTGTTTATCTAGGAAAAGAGTGATGGTGGACAATTCCAGTAGCAGCAAAGCGCAAGTGGTGAGTTCCGTCCTGTTGAATGTATTGATAAGCTCCTGTAATATTTAATCAGCAGACATCGTGTATAAAATATTGCATGTACATTTACGAATTTTTGAGATATAAACTCAATGAGTCGGTCTTTATTCTAATTACTCCCGTGTGAGTGATCAAGCTATTATATGTAACGTTAGCGAAAATCCACATTGGACACGTCATGATTTCAACTCGCGCTGTTTATTTGTTGTTAAAGTTCCGCCGGATTCGAAAAGTCAAAAACATCTCCGTTTGTTTCCATCAGAACGCGGTACTTTGCGTCGTGTGTTCGTTCTCTCTTTTAATAGCTTAATTGTTTTTGGAAGAGCGCCATACTTTTGGGCAGCCATGATTCGTCTGTGAACTGAATATCTTCTGTTATTGCGCTCACTTATCAAACCGTGCTTTAATTAGTTATAGAGTAACAGCATAAATCGACTGGATTTGGCTAAATATTAATTATTTAACTAAATGAAAAGCGACACGCCGTTTTGGCCGGACATCCGGTCGTTCTACTATCCAGACTATTGGGGGGGGTCAAAGGTAGGTTGGCCTACTGGGCAGCGAGCCGCGGAATGCGACGTTAATCTTTTGAGACATATAAATACTGTTAATACGAATTAAAATTCTTGTGACGTTAATTCGAATTCCAATCGGCCATGTCCGTTGTGATGATTTGCTTACACGTATTTGTTTTTCATTTAAATTAAACAAATTTGAATTCTTCCGTCATGTCGTTTGTGCTTATTTGTTTACGCGTATTTGTGTACTATTTGTATCTGATTCGAATTAAGTTCATTTTAATTCCTCAGCCACTTCGTTTAATCATTTGATAATGCGTCTTTAATTCGAACTTTAATTCCTGTTAGTTCGAATTAAAAGAATTCAAGTTACTCAAAAACAGTGTGAATGTTTTGTTTACACTTTAGTTGTGTTGCGTGAGCGTTTTAAAAACGTTACTTTTAGTTATAAAAACATATTTTATATTTATATATATATATATTTCACCCCATTATGAAAATTCTGTCATAATTTCCCCACCCTGAAATTATTCCAAACCTGTATGATTTTATTTCTTCTGCTAAATATCAACAAAACATGATATTTTGAATAATGTGAGGAAACAGTTGCTGGTCCCCATTGACTTCTGTAGTATGAGGAAAACTGTTTGGTTACCCACATTCTTCAAAATATCTTTTATGTTCAGCAGAAGAAAGAAATTCATTCAGGTTTGGAACAACTTGAGGGTGCGTAAATGATGACAGAATTTTCATTTTGGGGCAAACTAGCCCTTTAAATGTTAATTATAAATTATATCGAACTCCTGTTTTGGTAGAGTATGCTGTACTTTCTTCATCTTAAAATTAATATTTTTTAAAAGTGGAAAAGATGGACTTAGCTTTTTATAAAATGTATTTACAGAATTATTTTACTTATTTTTCCTTCACAATCCAGCCCAGCTTGTCTCAGGACAGTGGTTTGGCTGGTGCATTTTCCCAGGCAGCTTTCGGAAGTGCGTCTGGAGTCAAACTGGAGGCGGTTATGGAGCAGCTCCAGAGACAACAACAAGCTAAACTGGAGATGGAGCGCAAGGAGAGACACTTCAGGGAAGCCCATATTCTGTATGCCCAGCAGCTGGCTGCACAGCAAGCCATCATGGCCTCCGCCAGAGCTCAGGGTGTCCCATTAACCCCTGATTTCTACAGCAAAGACTCCAGAGACAGAGCGCTGAAAGGTGGCCAGGGGCCTCAAGCTGCCAGGGGACCCATGATAACCGGCCCTGACCAAGTACACGAGGAAGATGCCGCTGATGAGATGGACAGAGGAAGAGGGTCTGAGGGGGACGAAGATGACGATGATGAAATGATGGATGGGGAGGACGGTAGCGAAGAAGAGGAAAACGAAGGCTTGGAGTTCCTCAGGAAGCAAAGCCTTGCGCTTCAGCAAGCGTCTGTTGGAGTTCCTCCGTATCCATTTCCGGTCTACGCTGCATCACCGTCCGCTGCTAAAAAACATCCCCTGTCTCCGACCACTAAGGTGAAAAACGAGCCTGACGACTCTCTTACCGACCAACAATCGTTCAACACACCAAACGGACTGAATGATTGGAGCCTGGATGACTCATTCAAACAGGTTTGTGTCTATATTTCTATGACTTGTCATTAATCTCAAGGGGTTTCAGTATGTCAAGCATTTGCAGGCATTGTGTATACTCTCATTTTATCTCCAATGAACTACAAAAACAGCAATACAGCATATTTTCATTCATCTCTGCATGATTTGAGGAGTGCCACAACATGAGATGAATTGTAAAGTCTTTACATGTTCATAAACTGTGAAACCACTAAAACAGACTCATCTCGGCTTACTGAAACGCAATCGGCTCTGAATAGGACATCTAATCCAGTTTTCTCGAGCGCAACAGGAATACGTGTTCTCCCAAAAGTGTACAAAGGAATTGGGTTGGACTTCTAGCTCTTTAATAAGAGGGAAGGGTTTAGTGAATGAGCTTTATAGTCACTTCATAAAGAGTGTAATTTTTGTCAAAAAAGAAAATGTCCAGATCACTCCAAAATCAAAAGAACAAATGTTGAAATTTTGCTTTGCTTTAAGGAAAAGAAACATATTTTTGCAACCATTAAAGTTTTGTTTTGACATTATTTACTTAAATTAAGCAGAATTCCCCATAAATTCTCATTACCATAATGCAAAAAAAAAATCTTATTTTTGTATCATCACATTAATGTAAAAACTGTTATACTATTAAATTAAAATGTTTATAAATGATGGTAGCATTTGGTATACTGTCCTTAATTATGCTGATTTGAATAAAGATTTAAAAAATAAATTCCTGCAATGCGCTAATGATAATCAAAATCATAATGATAATTTAAAGAAATAGACATAAAATGTCAAATGCCTTATTGGGGGTAAAATGTGCTCAATTGTCTTGAAAATAACTACTGATAAAGTTTTTTTTTATGCATTTATCCACAATTTGTAAACTTGTTTTCATATTTTATTACCATAATGTAGAAAAATATTACATATTTATAGTGCTGTCAAACGATTAATCACATCCAAAATAAAACTTATTGTTTACATAATGTGTATACTGTGTATATTTATGTATATATAAATACAAAAACATGCATGTATATATTTAAGAAAAATGTTTACATATTAAATATATTTATATATAATATAAAATATATGAATATAAATATAGACATGTAAATACATGTCAATATTTTCAAAATATATACTGTATGTGTGTTTATATATACATAATAAATATACACAGAACACACACACAAATATTATATAAACAAAAACTTTTATTTTGTATGCGATTAATCGTTTGACAGCACTAAATATTTATAAATAATGGTAGTATGTTATACTGCCTTTTAATTTTGCTGATTTTAATTTTCCTTTTTTTTTGCGCACAAGAGGACTACACATTTCTCCATAAGTTCACAAAAGACATCGGGCCTCTGATTTTCCCCTTCTCGTTGCGTTCTACTTCTTTCTAAAGCTATTGTCCTCCTCTTCCCTTATCGTCAATAGTCTCCTGCTGTGAGCCAAGCTGTACCCTCAGACATGTTCTTACGGCTCTTTCAGTTCATTTCTCTGTTTTTTCATCCCGAGTCTTTGGGGAATTCTGTCCTGACATAAGGCTTTTGTCCCTGGATATCCCTGAAGTGTGGCGTTCTGGCAGGCGGCCCAACAGGAGTGCGCTTTCATTCTCTCTTTCTTCTTGCCGTCTCACTTTCCGCTGTCATTCCCGCTACCGCTGGTGTTTCTTGAGAACAAGCTCTTGGCAGTGTGCTGTAATGCTGTCTTGGCCTGTGACCAGAGAGGCACGCTGTCAAGTTACAATACAAGAGGCAGAATGTTACAGGCGCGTGCTGTTGGAGAGCCGCCCTGACAGTTCACACGTGGAGATTTCCCACAGTTTAGGTAGTTGAAACTGGCCAACTGTGAGTGGGACTCTTTAATAAGCATGTTTAAATGGATTGTTAATCTAAAAATGAAAATTCTGCCATTGATTACGCACCCTCATGTTGTTCCAAACCTGTATGAACACATAAGAAAACATTTCGAGAAATGTCTCAATGTTTTGTCCATATAATGGAAGTCAATGGGGTCCAAAGTTGGACATTGGACATTTGTCAAAATATAATTTTGCGTTTGACAGAAAAAAGTAATTCATACAGGTTTGGCACTATATGAGACAACTTCTGAATTGTCATGTTTGGGTGACGTAAGTTTTGGAATCGTAATTTCGTCCTCGCGTCAATCACGATAGGATGAA
The DNA here is from genome assembly GCA_027422415.1 of Schizothorax lantsangensis. Taxonomy (NCBI): domain Eukaryota; kingdom Metazoa; phylum Chordata; class Actinopteri; order Cypriniformes; family Cyprinidae; genus Schizothorax; species Schizothorax lantsangensis. The sequence continues at coordinate 14,554,472 of CM049854.1, read as the reverse complement.
GCCATCTTTCAGAAGACCATCTTGGTGGGTTTAATGTGGAGAGAGACATTTCCCTGTAGTGCTGTCATCCATTTTAGTTGCCTCAGGTCTGAGCTCTTTGTTTGCTCAGCTGCGCTTGAGTGATCGATCAATCAGGGAAAAATGGATTGCTCTAATTTCATACGCTCACACTTATGGCATCTTCAGCCCTTGATATTTGCATGCTTTCAATCAAAGCCCATTTACCATGCTTGTGTTGAATAATACAACATTATATATATCAAAACCCCCAAAGTGCCATTTAGCAGTGCATCGGTTTTATTCCGTAAGTGTTGCTATCTTTGTTATGACCGTGTGTTTTTACGCAAAACATCCAACGTGGTTTTATCGACAGTTACTGACATCAAACATGTTCAAAGCAGTTTTATGTGCGGTAGATCAGTAACAACAAGCAAAAGTCTGTAAAACTATGGTGATGTTTGGGAAGGTTGTGTGTTGACAGGCAGGTCTGTGATGTTTTCATCACACCCATGTCATTATATATGTATTTATAGAGGGTAATGGTCTGAGGGCTTGTATACTGCTTTTCAAATATAGGCTTGTCCACGTGTATTGGAGACAATAGGAGATTCAGTGCTCTGAAAAGGCTGATGGTTGGACTTATACCTCATTACTAAGAGGGAAGGATTTTGTGAATGAGCTTTATAGAGTCACTTCATGGTGAGTGCATTTTAGGGGGGTGATTTTCACAAAACTTTGTCAAGAAAATGTCCAGTTTGCTCCAAAATCAAAAGGAAAAATAGAACGTTATATATTGCTTTAATAAAATAAATCCTGTTTTTACAAGTATTTGTATTTTTTTGCATTATTTGAAAACTTATTTCACATGATTTCTATAAAAATTAAGCACAGGTCTCCCTTAATGTACTTTACCGTCAGGCACAAAAAAAATATTTATATATACACATACATACGTGTGTGTATATATGTGTATATATATATATCTATCAGACAGACACACACACATACATATATATATATATATATATATATATATCAGGTGCTGGTCATATAATTAGAATATCATCAAAAAGTTGATTTATTTCACTAATTCCATTCAAAAAGTGAAACTTGTATAATGTATACATTCATTCCACACAGACTGATATATTTCAAGTGTTTATTTCTTTTAATTTTGATGATTATAACTGACAACTAATGAAAACCCCAAATTCAGTATCTCAGAAAATTAGAATATTGTGAAAAGGTTCAATATTGAAGACACCTGGTGCCACACTCTAATCAGCTAATTAACTCAAAACACCTGCAAAGGCCTTTAAATGGTCTCTCAGTCTAGTTCTGTAGGCTACACAATCATGGGGAAGACTGCTGACTTGACAGTTGTCCAAAAGACGACCATTGACACCTTGCACAAGGAGGGCAAGACACAAAAGGTCATTGCAAAAGAGGCTGGCTGTTCACAGAGCTCTGTGTCCAAGCACATTAATAGAGAGGCGAAGGGAAGGAAAAGATGTGGTAGAAAAAAGTGTACAAGCAATAGGGATAACCGCACCCTGGAGAGGATTGTGAAACAAAACCCATTCAAAAATGTGGGGGAGATTCACAAAGAGTGGACTGCAGCTGGAGTCAGTGCTTCAAGAACCACTACGCACAGACGTATGCAAGACATGGGTTTCAGCTGTCACATTCCTTGTCAAGCCACTCTTGAACAACAGACAGCGTCAGAAGCGTCTCGCCTGGGCTAAAGACAAAAAGGACTGGACTGCTGCTGAGTGGTCCAAAGTAATGTTCTCTGATGAAAGTAAATTTTGCATTTCCTTTGGAAATCAGGGTCCCAGAGTCTGGAGGAAGAGAGGAGAGGCACAGAATCCACGTTGCTTGAGGTCCAGTGTAAAGTTTCCACAGTCAGTGATGGTTTGGGGTGCCATGTCATCTGCTGGTGTTGGTCCACTGTGTTTTCTGAGGTACAAGGTCAACACAGCCGTATACCAGGAAGTTTTAGAGCACTTCATGCTTCCTGCTGCTGACCAACTTTATGGAGATGCAGATTTCATTTTCAAACAGGACTTGGCACCTGCACACAGTGCCAAAGCTACCAGTACCTGGTTTAAGGATCATGGTATCCCTGTTCTTAATTGGCCAGCAAACTCGCCTGACCTTAACCCCATAGAAAATCTATGGGGTATTGTGAAGAGGAAGATGCGATATGCCAGACCCAACAATGCAGAAGAGCTGAAGGCCACTATCAGAGCAACCTGGGCTCTCATAACACCTGAGCAGTGCCACAGACTGATCGACTCCATGCCACGCCGCATTGCTGCAGTAATTCAGGCAAAAGGAGCCCCAACTAAGTATTGAGTGCTGTACATGCTCATACTTTTCATGTTCATACTTTTCAGTTGGCCAAGATTTCTAAAAATCCTTTCTTTGTATTGGTCTTAAGTAATATTCTAATTTTCTGAGATACTGAATTTGGGGTTTTCATTAGTTGTCGGTTATAATCATCAAAATTAAAAGAAATAAACACTTGAAATATATCAGTCTGTGTGGAATGAATGTATACATTATACAAGTTTCACTTTTTGAATGGAATTAGTGAAATAAATCAACTTTTTGATGATATTCTAATTATATGACCAGCACCTGTGTGTGTGTTTATATATATATATATATTATATTTATTTATTTGCATCGGTAAAAAACGATTTATTTATATATAATTACTAGTGGATGCGCTACACTTTTATTGTTTAGAAAGTGACCAATAATATGTGACCAATATTTTATATGTAGATTGATTTCTCCGCTCAAAACTGTGTCTCAAGCGCGTTCTCTCATCACCGCTGCACGTGAATATGACGAATCACAACAACACTACGAGACCAGAGGAAAAGCGGGGATTAATGTCCAAAACCTGACTTGAAATAACCTAACAAATCAATCGGGGCTAAAGCGGTTATAAACGACAATGTAAATTCACACAATCAAACTAATTTGTGCACGCTTATTCTTAAGCAGCCCTTAATCTCGATCATGGATCAAATCGATCCACCATGGCAAGCAGCGAATATATTTGTGCTGTTTAATGCATTTGAGACGTTTTGTTTTCCTCCGTGCATAACTGACATGTCATGAGTATATTTTTCATCTGTAAATGTTAGAAAGTCATGCAAATATATCCATTTTGCTGTCAGGAGTGGTCTTACATGAGTGGATGAGCGCTGCTGCGCGCTAAACAGACTGAGCGCAATAATTCTGAGTCAAATATGCATTTTATGATAGCAGTAACTGTAAAGGGATTATTGTAATGGGTAAATAAAATGTAAGCTAATATAGTCCTAATTACTAAGCTCAGAGTTAATGTGTATTTCTTATAGCAGTTAAAATGTAGTTTTAATTTAGTGATTTTAAATTTTAGTTTAGTGATTAATGCTTTAAAGAGCAATGTTAGATTGTAATGTTCTAATGCAATCTGTTCTAACTATAAAAGGTACAGCCGTTATAAAACCAGAGAGAAAGGCTGCATGGCTATGATAGTATGTGAGAGAGTCAGTGGTAATATCATTGCATTCCTATTGGTCAGTGAGGAGCTCAGCTTAGCCTGACAGTTTGCCTGCCCTGAACCAGGTTAGCTTTCCAGCATAAGTAGCCACAGTGACTGAGGTTGATTTTTGTTAAATTTGCTTTATGTAACCAAATCATTTGACAGTGAGTCAGACTAACTGAAATAAGCCTGGCCTATTAGGTAAACTTGTTTTATGAAATAGGCCCCGAGGCGTTAGAAGTCAGAAGACACACAAGTTAATTTATGATTTGCTGTCTGTCTGAAACAAAGAAATAAAAGCGATCCTATGTTTTCCATTGGATCATATTGCATCGAATCGCGTTGTTGAATCGAATCGAAATCGAATCGCACTGCATCGTAATAGAGGTGTATCGCATCGCTAGCTGCTTCATATGTATCTTCATTGTATCGTATCGTTGGCTATGCATCGAGATGCGTATTACATTTACATTTACATTTATGCATTTAGCAGACGCTTTTATCCAATGCGACTTACATTGCATTCAAGTTACAGTTTTACATTTTATCAGCTCTTGCTTTCCCTGGGAATCGAACCCATGATCTTGGCGTTGCTAGCGCCATGCCCTACCATTTGAGCTACAGGAAAGCCGTATTGCATCGGCCTCAGTTATGGAGATGCACATCCCTTATATATATGTATATGTGTGTGTGTGTGAGTCATCTTTATTACTGCAAAAAAGTTAATTATTAAATTAAAATATTTATGAATAATGGTATAATTTTTACTGCCTTTAATTTATGCTGATTAATTAATTTAAAAAAAGTTATTACTTATGCAGTAATGAGAATCATCATTGGAGAAAAAATTAAATAGTAAAAGTAAAATGTCAGATGCGTAATGGTAATGAAAATTAAAGGGTAAAATGTGCTTAATTGTTCAAAAAGTAATTATTGGTCCTGCATGTGGTGATTATCTCTATGCAAAGTATTATTTTTATTTTTAATATTTTACAGGCTTTGTGAGATAATAAAATGTTTTAATATAAAATAAATAATTTAAACAACCAGGTTTAATGCATGGAACTGAAATATTTTATTTAAAAAGTAAAACACTTTAGTTACTAAGTGAATCTGATTCACTTTTTTTGTTTATTTAGATTTTAATTTAGTATTTTGGTTGAATTTTAATGCACAAAAAGCAAAAACAGACTTCTTTAATAAGCAAGGTTTTACAGCTTGAGGGGCTTCAATCCCACCCCCACCCTCTTTTTTTTTTTTTGGTCCCACCCGTCTTTATTTCTGTCCTTTAGTATTTAATGATGCTCTCTGTGGTAACAGTATCAGATTGCAGGGTGGGGGGGATGTGAAGAGACTGGTTTGATGGCACTGATTACACAAAAGAGAACAGATGCCACAAATGGCATTTTTAAATGAGAGTTGGGGGTTGTCATTTTGAAGCTTTTCACACTTTAAATGGATAAGCCTTAGTCAATCAGTAAACACCTTTGGTAAAAGAGCAGTAGTCTGGTGTAAAGTTGGCGCCAGTGTTTACTCATAATCTTAGCGAACGGGGGAATTAATTGGCAGTTTGCAGATAAAGGAAGTTCACGCCAGCTTTGTTTAGAATCTCCAAGGGGAAGGACTTTCAGGTTTTTCAGGGAGGCCCATGGATGGGGATGTTTGGTTAGGAGACATTATTTCTATTTACTGTGCTTGAAAAGTTGAGTTTTGGGTTGTTGCTGATTTGTTTTTCGGGTTTACAAGTGTTGAATTCAATAAATCATCTCCCAAGTCAATGAGGAGGTCAAATGGCCGCCATTAAACTTTTCATTGAACACATGGCTGAGGCCAGTCCAGATAGCTAGGCGCCCTAAACCTAGTGTTTTTAGCGGTAGCTGACACAATGCCCTTTTTAGGGAGCTCGGCATGGTAATCTAGGGTGATTAATGGAGTTTTAATCAGGCTCAGTTGACGTCGGCGCATGCATGTGCCTTGAGTTACAGCCTCCCATTTGGCGTGTATGATGACCATATCAAAGGCATCGGGTCAATAGAAACACCCCCGCTACTTTGATTCTGCGTTTGTCAGGAGAAATATATGGAGGCAATTAGCAAAATCTTTTAACCAAGTACCTGTTTATTATTTTAGAGACCAAATATTCATTCCAAGTCTTACTTTGAAGCCTCCCATTGCGTTTTTGCCACACTCTTTAAAAATAAAGGTTATTCAGTGGTTCCATGAAGAATCATACTTTATTAAAATAATGGTTCTTTTTTTTGTCATCGAAGGTTCCATGAAGAATCATACATTATTAAAAATAAAGGTTCCAAAAATGTGTTTTCATAGCAATTCTATAAAAGAACCATTTTTGGTTCCCTAAAGAACCTTTCAGTGAACAGTTCTTTTCTTAGTGTGAAGGCCATTTTAAACATCTAAAGAACCTTTTTCTACTATATAGAACCTTTTGAGGAATGGAAAGGTTCCATGAATGTTAAAGGTTCTTCATTGAACCATTGATGCCAATAAAGAACTTTTATTTTTAAAAGTGTAGAATCTTTTCATTGCACAAAAGGTTCTTTATAGTGTAAAATGTTATTTAGATGTTTAAGAAATTGGTTCTTTTAAGAACTGTTCACTGAAAGTTTTTTGGAGATCCTAAAATTGTTCTTCTAAGGCTGCGAAAACCTTGTGTACCCAACATGGATTGAGTTATATTGTCTTCTTTACAATTGCTATGGCAAAAGTGATGTGTACGAATAAACAAAGACAAATGTGCTTTAGATGGCACACTCTTGACGTTCTCCCTTCCCCCAAAAGAGCTTGTTTCTAAACGAACAACAGGAAATTTGTCCTTGGGTTTGGGAGCAATCTTGTTTGTCGAACTCTTTTGCATTATTTAACTGTCAGAATCACCTTGACAACATTTCACCCCCACGCCAACGATACAATCCAGCCGGTAGCAATCAATTCTTATTATATCAGGGTTTGCTGTCGCAGTGGAATGATTTTCCATATAAATTATCAATGACCCAACGGCCTCACACTTGTACGTTCGCTCCAAATGTTAGCACGACATCTGGTGCGTATTATTAGCTTATTTCTCTTGAACGTTACGGGTGTTAATGCGCTCGTGAGGTCTGTCAATCTTTCCCTGGTAGCTTTGACAGAGCTTGGTGGTGGTCCATCTTGATGGAGAAGTTTCAGTCGGACGACCCTCCTGGGTCCTATGATGATCTGATTGCTGGCGTCAGCTCGAAGTGCAGCCCATCTGTGTGATAGATCATCGCAGATTCAATTAGCAATGGTCTTTGCTCTTAAGAATATCATCTCGACAGACCGATTCCATGATAAAACATTGTTTATTTGAATTGCAAGCTGTCAGATGGATGTTTTATAGCCTTGTTTTGGTGCCATTTTGCCCTTCCCGTTTTTCAGTGCAGTGTGAACTATCTGGTCGGGTGGTAACTCTAACCCTTGAATAGGAGGCATTTGATAGTAAAAATCTTTAAAGGCCAGAGGCAAGAATGTGAGGTTGGTGAGGGGCTGGTGTCTGCGTCTAGTTTGTCCAGCCCCACCCAAAGGAAACATTCCAAGTGGAATTAGAGTTTCTTTTCTTCAAATGGTGAGAATTCCCATTAGGGGCCTGTGCATAAAGGGAGAATAGAGGGAGTGTCTTCGTCACAGCCTTCCTATGATTTGTGACCGTTTCTAGTCCATTTCACCAAATGTAACAGGAGCAAGTAATGGAGGGGGAAATGGTAATCAACCAGAAAGGTATATGGGGAAGGGAGGAGTGTTTTCTTATTTGTCCATCCATTTCCTATCCCTCTTAACAAGTGTAGAATGTTTGTCCCCAACCCCCCTCAAAACCTGTCCCGACTCGCCGGAGGTTTTCACAACCTTCGTTTTTACCAAAAGCAGCTTAGGGCTTTATCATCACACAGTATCTATTTATCAGTGTCACTAGAATGTGGAATTTCAAGCACACCTAGGAAGAAATCAAGTGCTAAAAAACGCATACCTACTACCCATAACCCAGTAGGGTTGAAAGCAAGGATATTATAGTTTTGAATTTTTAAATTAGTTTTTATTTTATTATCGTTTTCAAATTTCCTATCATTTCAGTTTAGTTTTAGTTAGTTTCATTAATGGTTTTGATAGTTTTAGTTTATTTTTTATTTTGTACACATTTCTATTTAGTTTTTATATATTTTAGTTTTAGTTTTAGTAATTATAGTTTAACAGAGTTAATGGAACACTTCCAGACCAAGACATTTATTTTTAGCAAAGTTGAATGTTTGCAGTTTACAGTTAACTCTTGTGCAAACCTCTTAATAATGAAAATAAAATAATTATTTACAATTCAACAAAAACCAAAAATATGCAACTTATATGTATACAGTTTATTAATTCATATTCATGTTCATATTCATTCATATTAAATATGTAATCTTGTTTAATATGCCAATAGTTTACAAACAACAAGCTAATCAAGGTTTTCAGAGTTACTAGACAGCATCAGGCAGTTGAGTTTTTATCAGGGTTGGAGCTCAATTCTGCAGGACAATGACCCTCCAGTGCTGGATTTGAGGAAACATGCCATGCGTCCCAATGTGCATACTATCCACCCTATCTGCCCTAAATAGTATTAAAAATGACTAATATCACATAGAATTTAGCATGGACAGTGTGCACATTCATTGGGACGCAGGCATGTTCTTTGCAATCGTCATTGAAACTCTGTAAACTTTATTTTTGTCCATCTGTGTTTTCAATGCATTAATTTGTTGGATCTTTTGCACAGACGAGCCACTACTGTATGTCCCGTCTCTCCCTCTATGAACGCACACAATAAGAAGAAACAATCGAAAATGCTTTGAAATCTCATACTACTCAAATAAATGCGATAAGGTGATTTAAATGATGTTTGCACTTTACTTTGACGAGCCGCTCCAGCGTGCGCGCGCGCTTCAGATGAAGCCCCTTTTACACAACACGGCAAGCAGTGAAAACACAGCGCGGCTATCGCTTTCTCTCATTTTGGATGCGTTACAGTCAAGGCGGTGCTCGTGTCATGGACACGAGGCGGACGTTACCATAGTAATCGCAAAGCGTGTCAAAATGACTATTCACTAAAGTCAGCTCATCCAAAACTTTTCATTCTGTGTCTGTTAACTCACTCTCATGTTGTTCTCGCACGTCAAGCATGCTTTTAAACGTTCGTGCGCATTATTATTATTTCCCATTTCATATTTTATAGTCATTTCCCATTTCATAGCCCGCGCCTTGTTTTTTAAATGCAAAAACGCATTCTCTGTGAATAGCCGCTTAGGACGCAGCTCACGTGCATGAAGCGCCATCTAGTTCCCTAAACAACCACAGGTCCGATTTTCCGGCACAGAATGAGAGCTTATTAAATCACGAACACGATTATTTATTTTTGCTAATTATTTTATTTTAGTTAGTTTTTCAGTTACTGTTGTTTGTTTCATTTAGTTTTAGTTTTTCATTTATTTAAAAATTATAATTTTATTTCAGTTTACGAAAATGTTTTTTGACCAATAGATTTAGTCTTAGTTTCAGTTTTCGTTTACGAAAATAACCTTGGTTGAAAGTGAGTTTTTTTTTTTTTTTTGTCATCAATAAAAACATGTTTATATTGGTTAAAAGTACATTTGGGCTATCAATAACATTGTTATTTTATGTTATGTTTTGTTTTTTGTTAATCCTGTTTATTTTATTATTTTTTTTATTTTATTACTTTAGCATCACCTTTATTTATTTGATTTTGGTAAATTTTAGCACCTTTTTTGTTTCATTTATAGCCCCTTGTTGTTGTTTTTTGTTTGTTTTTGTTTTTTGTGGAAAATGTAGTCTCTACAAGTGTTTTCAAATAACTTTTTTAGAGTGGACTGCAGCAGTTGTTAGTCCAGTTTGACTACATTAATGAATGTGTTGTACAAAGGTAGACAGAATGCAAGAATTGCAAAATATTATAAACAGGACATGCGAATATCATCATGCTCTGAATCCTGAAAGGCCCAAATCTGATTCTTGAGGGATTATTGGCATTTTAAAAATTCTCAAATTAAGTAGAAAAGCTGCCTAGGATAGGTATGCTTTTGGGATCTGTCCTCCTTCAGTTCCTAACTTTCCAAACGTTCCGATACTGAGGTAAAGCCATGGTGGACTGAGATCTTCACACCTGTGTCCATTTGTTTGAAAGACAATCTGTTTTCTCATGTAGCACCCAGTCAGGACAAAGATAATGGATGTGAATTCTGCCTCAGGCCTTTGTAGGATGTTCAAGGATTTGGACAAGCAGTTACAGGCCATGGCTTTGGGCCTTTTGTCTCGGTTTCGGCTCTTCTCAACTATGTGCCATTTGTATTGTTCAAAGGGCCATATTGACCCTAATAGAGGGCCTAATAAAGCTACTTTGTGTTTTTTTTTTTTTGTTTTTTTTTTAACCCCGCCACCTTTTTTTTTCTTGGACACAGTTGTGCAGGCTGCACATTTTGCTGACTTTTTCCCACAATGGACTTCTTATTGTGGGAGACTGGACAGCCGCACACCTTAAAGGATCACTTAGCGTAGTGCGGCATACAACCACAAATTGCTCTTAATGGATCCATTACAAATTCCCAGGGACAAAAGTCCCCAATCTACTCCCTCCCCCGCCTCTCCAGCCTCTATTTCTCCTGGCACAGCAAGGAGCCGAATAAGTGTGACTTTTGGCAGTGGAGACCCAGTTATTTGATTTGGATTAAAGATCCAGGCCATCCCCCATGGTGCTGTTGCCTATGGATCAGCTGTGGAGTTGTTGAAAATCCAATGGCTGTGTGGCGCTTGGACTTAAAGGGATACTCCACCCCAAAATGAAAATTTTGTCATTAATCACCAGGCACCGTAACGTCTCCACTGCGTCAGCGTAGCGCCATTTTGGAGATTATCCCCTGGACGCAAAATGCGTACACTCTTCTGTGTCAGCCTCGACACAGGGATGTGTCTTCTACGTCAATTTACGCTTTGATTTGAACGCAAACCGCGCATCCTTGTGGCGCGGCTGACACAGAAGAGTGTACACATTTTGCGTCCAGGGGATAATCTCCAAAATGGCGCTACGCTGACGCAGAGGAGATGTTACGGTGCCTAATTGTTGAATAAAGTCGTTAATTTTGTTTTATTTCCATACAAAAATTATTCTCGTCGTTTCATAACATTACGATTGAACCACTGATGGCAGATGGAGTATTCTGGCGAAGTGTTTCATACTTTTCTGGTCCTTGACAGTGTAATTTACTTGGCAGTCAATGGGACAGTCACAAGCCTCCCGGTTTTCATCCAAAATATCTTAAATTGTGTTCCGAAGACGAACAAAGCTTTTACGGGTTTGGAACGATATGGTAAGTGATTAATGACAAAATTTTCATTTTGGGGTGGAGTAACCCTTTAAGTTCTCTTGTCCAAGTCAGAGAAAGTTTCCTTGATCCTATTTGTTTTTTTGTCTTTATGTAATATGGTTATTGTAAAATAGAGGTAATGGCAAAAATCTTCTAGCACTATAGTTGTAGTAGGCTAATTTTTGCTGAGAGCTACCTGTACATTTCTTTTCTGTTTGTTTGTTTGTTTAGAACTTGACTGTATTCTTTTTAAAATTGAATTTTTCTTGTTGGTTTTATTTTGCATTTTGTTTTTATTTTGGGAGCTTGTGTGCCTCTTTCTTTGTTTTTTTTTATTTTTTTTTTTTGTTGTTTTGCTCATTTCTTTGATTTTGTTTCTGATGTCTTTTTGTCTTTGTTTTTAATTATTATTATTATTTTTTACCTTGAATCTCTCCTTTCTTTTTTGTTTCTTTTTTTTATTTTGGCAGACTTTTTTTTTTTTTTTTTGGTTCAGTTTTGTTTTATATGGGTGGCTTCAGTGCCTCTGTCCCTTTTTTACCATTTATTTCTTCTTTTTAATCTGTTTGTTTGTCTGTCAATTGTATGATTTGGCATTTTGCAATGTTACTTAGTGACTACAAATGACCTACATTTACGCTAAATGCATGTGACACATCAAAACAAAATTGCTCCCAACAAAGCTGTTTCACCATTTGAAGAGTAGCTCTTTCCTGTCAAAACAAAATTGCTCCCAACTGATAAAATGTAAAAGCTGTTTCAGCGTCTGCTAAATGCATTAAATGAAGAGTAGGCTGTCATTTTGTTTTTGCCATCCTTATATATCTGCACCACAGATTTACAGTATAGCAGAATCTTTACATACAGTCATACTGCCCAACCCTGTTGTAAAATAATCCTTTAAGAAGAAATCAAACAACCTAAGTGCCTCAACTGAATAGTGACTCATGGTGAGTGCTGAAGACAAAACTGCTCCACACAGCATGATCTCTAACTTATCAAAATGTAATTACCACCCATTCCTATCAGCATACTGGTATATTTGCATTAACACCCAAAGATGTCTGCTTGATAGGGGAGGTAACTGTTTCATCTCAGTTGAACAATCCCATCTAGGTGTTGATAGCACTTTGGGAAGCCCACCCTGTTATAGCATTACTGCCTGTTGACTTAATGTCTCTGGTTTCTCAATGGTAGACTGCATTCACATTAGAAGATCTCTGTTTGGGCTCTTTTGTTAGGATATCACTTATTTAGTAGACTAATGCTGTGGTTTCCACCCGTATTGATTTTTTTCACTAAATTCAAATGTTTTTCATGAGCTACACTCTTACAAATAAAGGTTCTTTATTGGCATTGAAGATTCCATGAATAACCTTCAACATCTGTGGAACCCTTTCTTTGCACAAAAGGTTTTTATAGTGGAAAAAGGCTCTTTAGATTTTTAGAATGTTCATGGTTCTTTTAAGAATTTTTAACTCAAAGGTTCTTGGAGGATCCAAAAATATGTCCTCTATGGTATCACTTTCAAAAAATTCCTTTGGAACCTTAATTTTTAGGAGTGTAGAGTTGCATTTTGTGTCCATCCTTTCAGCCCAAGTCTTTATTTGCTACATTCAGATGTGACAAACACTGGACAAGCCATGTGTTTGTTCCTCCCACCCAAGTAATTATTTGCCATGGTCAGCTAGGGCAGTGGTTTCTGTCGAATTAATATGGGGGAAGGGGCTTTCATTTCCTTCGGGTGACCCAGATGGTCATCTGCTTCCTCTTCTCAGCTAATTTGGCCACTAGCCAATCAGTTCTCCCTTAATATGATTAGTAAGGCCAAAGCCTGACCTGTAAGCCTGATAACAGCTTGCACAGTTCTTGTAAATGTTTTCAATGTAGGATGTTTGTGTTCGGCTCGCGTGTCGATGCCATTTGGCTTGACGCGTGCACCGTAGAAGTCTGAGATTTCTTGTGATACTTTTATAATGGAATTCAATACACAAGTGCTTGTTGTTTTCAGATTCCCTCAAGGTTATACAGAAGACGATCATTCACTTGACACATCACAATACCACACAGCATGGATGCCCACCGCAGTTGATTCCCTGCCGGGTTCCCGCTCCCGGGCCCAGCTGGTGTGTGTTTGCTGTAAACGTGGAGAGGGCCTGGCTGTAGAGTGCGCTCTTACCCAGCTGTGATTCACTTAGCATATTAAAGAGTGGGGCAGTGGATGAGTCCTATAAACTGCTTTATTGCCACTCTGCCTTTTCCTTTCAGACTTTGTGTCAATGAATACTGGAGCCACAGTGGATAACTTGTAATCAAGCACAGGGCATGTGCACAGGGGGACTATTAGATTTTATAACTGTTTTGTGGTCATGGCCTCTGGGGAAACAAGGGTGACGCAGTGCTAAAACTGATTGCCTTCAAGCATATGAGCTGAAAACATTGCATCTTTCTTAATACTAGAGATATATGAATGTACAGTAATATTGGTTATTGGCTGATAGAGATTTTAGATTTATCATTATTGCTCCATATTAGATGTATGTCAGCTTATATTGGATTATATTAGCCAATATTGGATATTTTTTGCTTGCTTGTTTCCTCTGTTACGTTTAGATAACCTAACACTCACTTAGTTATTCTTTAAAATCACTGATAAAGATGTTATCAGTGTTATTAAATTAACAGTGTTAATGTAATCTTTAGTATATGTATTATGTATTTATTCATAGTTATATATTTAATTCAAATGCATTTTTTTTGTTTCTTTTTAGAATTTATGGAATTTTAATATCAGTCATTGTTTTATAATTGTTTTTAATTTATTGGTATCACCCGGATATTAGATGTATTTCAGTTAGTTTTTTTTTATCAGACTATTGAATATTTAATTGTTCATTCTCATTTCTCTATATCATTAAAAACACTAATAATTATTTCATATTTGTCTTTAGCAAATCTAAAAATGTTTTTTTTTTTTCATACTGTATATTATGTTGTGATGCCTAAGTTGACTTTTGTATTCAAAAAAGTTTTTTTTTGTTTTGTTTTTTTAGACAATATTTTTTAGTTATAACTTTAAAATAATCATCAGCCAGAAATTTTCAAAAGTTTGCATATGGTACATTTGTACTTTCTTGTGGCTTCTGTCCACTGTCACCCAGCCATCAGCTTTGTACCCCTTCATGTTCACACAAGGAAGACCTTCAGAGTTCAAAGGTTAGCATTAAGGAACGCCTTCCTGACATGCAGACTGGAGCCTGCTTGTGCATCTTGACTCCCGACACCCAATAACTCACTTTCTAGTCTGTCCTTTCAAACAGTGGCCCCCAAAGTCATCCTCTCCTGTCACGTTGTTTTGATAATAGTTTTTCTCTCTTTTCTTGTAGAATGGAAATTCAAGTTGGAACGAGGAAGGCGAGGGTGGGAGAAGCCGAGGAGAGGCCTCCAGAGACTTTGCCAAGGTAAACATTGTTTCTAAGCAATGGTCATTTAGTCATTACACATTTTGTCAGTGACACACTAACACAGTTTCTCTGAGTTATTAACTTTACAGTAGTGTGTAGAAGAAACATTTGTATAGTTAGGGGCTGTCAGTTTTTTTTATTATTTTTTTTTTATCACAATTAATTTCCTTATTCAGGTATATATGATTTTTGGTTTCTAAAATTTTTGTCTGACACATTACAGAATATTTGTACACTACTGTTCAAACGTTAGTATTAAGGTCTGTAAAAAAATTTTTAATGTCTCTTATGCTCACAAAGTCAGCTTTTTTCTTATTAAATACAGTAATAACAGCAATATTGTGCTTTACTTTTATTAAATAGATAGATAGATAGAAATATATAGAAATATATATTTCTATTTTAATATATTTTAAAATGTAATTTGTTCCTGTGATCAAAGCTGAATTTTCAGTATCATTACTCCAGTCTTCAGTGTCACATAATCCGTCAGAAATCATTCTAATATGCTGATTTAAAACAGTTGTGATTAATATTTTTGTAGAAACGGTAATCCAGTTTTTCAGTGTTTTTATTTATATCTAGAAAGTTAGTTTTGATGACTAGTAAACAATCTAAACATTTAAAAAACATTTTTCAAATAAAAGTGAATATAACATTATAAATGTCTACTGTATTTATTTATAAATATAAACTACAAAATTCACTTTTGATCATTTTAGTACATTTTTGCTGAATAAAAGTATTAATTTCTTTTTTTTTTTAAATGGACAATGAACAATTATGTATATAACCGAACGCAGCACGCTAATTAACGGACAGCCGCAGCAGAGAGAAAGACCATGCAGTACCTCACATTAAACTATGAGTGCAAATGGCTTTATGCTTTTGTGCTTTCGTGGGGCTTTTATTAAATATGCCATCTTGATTTGATTTATGAATAAATTACCAGTAAAGGTGGTATTTTATTTACTTTATTTGAAGTTTATGGTCAAATTTTATGATATTAACAGTATTATATTTATTTAATCACATACATTAACAAATTGACAGCCCTTATATTGAGATATATTAGTATATTAAATTCTGTATTTTATTGAACAAACAAGGACTTTTGGTTCAGCCTTAAGAACAATAGCTTCATGTCTAAAAAGAAGCTGACATAAAGAAGTTTCCGAATGGATGTTACAATGATTAACTAATTAATTCTTCACAATTTTCCTTAAAGCTTTACGAACTGGACAACGACCCAAAACGGAAAGAATTCCTCGATGACCTTTTTACATACATGCAGAAGCGAGGTAGGACTGGCTCTATTAATCCTATTTTAAACATTAATTTCCTCCCAAAGGGACCTACATCTTGTCTTTTATAGGACAAGGGTCTGTAGGAATAATTTAATCCACTTTAGCATTGCTCTTTAGCGATGACCGATTTAATCGGACACCTCTACCTAGCGTGGAGACGGCCCCCTTAGTTAAGTGGAATCATATGTCCCCGGTCTCAGATTAGCATACTGTGACAGAAAGATGGGCCTGACGGCATCATCCGACTAAGACTAAGCTCTCAGCGACACAGCTTGACGGGGCTATTAACCCCATACCACGGGTTTAAACTCAACCAGATGGAGAGCTGTTTGTGTTGGTCTACCATCAAACCCCCCGTACCACCTACTAGTGTGCGTAAGTGGGGTTGTCAGCTGAGACTTCATAATGGGCGGGGGATGGGAAATAGTGTGATCTTGCCAAATGTCCATCATGGAGGTCCTCTCAGCCATGATTAATGATGTTTTTTTTGACTGATGGAGTGTGTGAAAATGACTTCTGTGGGTGACAGTTGGGTGTTTTTCAAGTGCTGAAAGTGTTTCAGTGTGCGACTCTATTCATCTGGGATGAGTAGCTGGATTTGTGTAGATTGCAACCAGTTTCTACTCTGCAACCAGACGTGTTGTTTTGTTGTTTCGTTTGTCTGGTGTTGGTCTGAAGTCTCTGGAGTCATGTTATCAGTGACTAGCTAACTAGCATCTCTCGTTCTACTTCACTTTATTCTAGTGGTCGACCAATATGGATGTTTTTATGACTGATGCCAATTCTAATATCTTAGAGCAGGGTAGACAAGTATATACCACACCATTTAATCATAAGATAAAATACCAGTCAGTGTTTCCCCTAGGATTATGGCTTTGGGGGCGGGGTGGGGGTGTGTTCCGTTTTTTTCCGGCATAAAAACATTAATTTAATTTATCTTTTAATTAATGAAAATTAAACACCTTATTTTTTTGAAAAATAAAGGGGATTTAATATTACAATTAAAACATTGAAGACATATTTTATGATTATTCCTTAAAAATAAGGTTTTAATCATTTTAGTAGGCTATTATGTACATTCTACTGAACAATAGTAATATATTTCTGCCGCAATGTCTACAATTGAAACTAGGGATGTGCGCTACGACTAATTTGACTGTCGTTTAAATGGAAGTTTTGTATCCGACTAGTCTAAAAGCTAGAAACCCCCCCCCCCCAAAAAAAAAAAAAAAAAACTGTGCTTGTCTATATAACAGCATACAGTTGAAATACTTAATCTTTGAATCACTGTCAAATCCCTCAATGAATTCTGCTAAAAATAGGTAATGATTATGCCGTATGCTTGCCTCGCGTTATCATCAATTAATTTTAGGCGGTCGTTAAACAGGAAAAAAAGGAAGAGCATACACTCAACATAAACCAGTGCGTAGCTTATTTATTCAGATCGGCTGGAGCAATGCAGAAATGTAAAATCAATCAATAGACTGACAGAATTCTTCATTTTCATATAACGTTAGCCAACATATTAAAACACATATTAAAACAAAAGTAAAAAACAATAGGAAAGTTTATCAAGGAATAGCATTAAAATGGCTTTTAAAAATGTACTTCATGTTGGCTATATTGTCTAAAAACAAAACAAAGCTCGTTTTACTTACTCAGACCGTGCGCATTTGTTCATTGAATTTAACATGTTAATGTGGTCTGGTGAAAGACGGGACTAGAGGCGATTCTGCACTTGAAAAAAAAACCCGCGCTCGGCAGGAACTGAAGTCACAGGCAAGCAGATAGATAACTACAAGCAAGCAGACAGTTTGAAAAGAGCCTGGAAATCCCGCACCACCACCGAAGTGGGTCTTCGTTTGGAGGAATAGACGGCGCGGATGGGATTGCGGACCGCAGCGGCAGGTTGTAGTGTATGACATGATTGACATTTGGCTTTGGCTAGACTCCAAGCTAACGCATACGTGCCTGTATTGAATATGATTACGCATAGCTCCAGTAAAGTTATTGTAAGCCAATTTGACATTACACAGTTTACACAAAACCTTTCCATTTCCTTCTAATTCAAAATAATCCCACACCTTGCTGGTCTTTCGCGTGGTCATTTTGAGCTCGCCGCAACTGACATGAAGAAAACGCATGTGAGGTAAAAATGTAGTTTCCGCCCAGATACGCTTTTAAAAATATTTATATATTTAAATATTTATATATATGTATTCTTTTTCAAAAGTGTTATTTTAACTGTTCTTTAAAATGTTTTAAATGTAACGTTAAAATGATGGTAATTTGAATGATAAAATCGTTTTTTTCTCTCTCGTGTAATCGACTATTGTTTTCAGTGTCGACAAGTAGGAGCTGTACCGTTTAGTCGACTAGACCCGCACATCCCTAATTGAAACCCAAACTTTTATTTTGACGGGTTGCCGTGAATACCTTTTAGATTTCTGTGTGAGGATAGTTTTACTCAAATGAAACGGTCAAATGCTCATGAAATCCCTGGTAGCCCTTCGGGCAGGTACTCTTCAGATTTTGGTAGGCCGAAAATTAATTTAACTAGCCCAAATTTTTTTTTTATTTGGGCTAGTTAAATTAATTTTCGGGCTACCAAAATCTGAAGAGTACCTGCCCGAAGGGCTACCAGGGATTTTGAAATTATTTCATATATATATATATATATATATATATAGAAAATCAGACAGGAGTTTAAATCAATCAAAAATATTTTCAATACACAAATATCAACAAATATGAAGGAAGGAATTTTATTTCACTATTTACAGGGTATCTGCAGAATTTAAAAAAAAAAAAAATTTAAGGCAATTTATGACCCATTTTAAGAGCTGCACAAGTAAAATGAACACAGTGTGAGCGGGGGTTGGACAATGTCTATGGTAACAGAATATTGAGCCATAAAATTACATGATTTACAGTTCAGAAACAGGTTTTCACAAAAACAAAAATCTTATACAACAGCATTTCAGCCTTTAGACCATTTTCATGAAAAGGGATAAATCAAGCATATAAATTGTTAATTTAAAACGTATAAATATTACTGTATTAATTGTTTAGAAGGCACATTAACTTCTTTCTCATTTAGAACTCTGTGTTTGCTGAGTTGATATTTGCATAGATCTGATTGATCTGCATTCGTTCTCTGCCATGAGATAGCGCTTTAGGAGCGCTGAAATATTGCGGTTTCCACGGTAACGATTGGACACAAAGCAGCTCCGCGCTCATAAAAGCTGCTTAATCAGGAATTATAGCTAAAATGAAATTAAATTGCCAACGACACGTTTCTGAGGACAGTCGGTTCCCTTCAGATACATTCAAATAAAGACATCCGCGCTGCGTTTTGACTTGAAAAGTGCAGCTCATATTTATTCAATGACATCATTGCCTTTTGAAGTTGAATCCAGTATCGTGACTCTTGTCTTTCTGTCTCCAACTGTAGAACTCTTGAAAATATAATGACATTTCTTACACAATTTAATGTATTTCAAACTTTTTATGGCCTTAAGTTTGATACAACTCACTTTAGGAGTTTTTAAGAACCTGCGGGGAGGTAGCCCGTCGGCAGGGCAGTGATACATTTTGGTAGCCCGACTGGAAAACACAATAGCCCCGGGACGTCGGGCTAGCGATTTTGCGAGCCCTGCGTACGTTTGTGTGTGTGTGTGTGTGTGTGTGTGCGTGCGTGTGTGTGTGCATTGGGGCGGAACTCCGCTGTGCGCATACAGAGTGCGTGAATGTAATGTAACGTTAGAGACAGAAATAACATGTCGTCGTGTAAATAAGACTAATAACGTAAGGCTATTTAGTTTGTTTAATAAAAGAACAAGGTATAGACCTGTTCTATTGGAAAGGTATCTTTAAATGACTTCTGTTGTGATCTGGCGCTATAGAGAAAATAAAATTAAATAAAATGAACTTGAGCTTCAAGGGGGGCGGGGGGTGCCCTCCCAAGATAATGGCAGGGGAAACACTGCCAGTAAATAAGTTGCGGCAATAAATTTTTTTTTTTTTTTTTTTTTTTATGAATTAGAGATAATTAGTTGAAAAATGAACCAATATGAATGAATAACGTAATTAAATCTGTGAAATAAACTTAAATGTATACTTTTTGTCAGCAATTTTGTTTCTTTGTTTAACATTTTGTCTTTTAATTGATTAAACTGAACTGTTAAACAAAAAGTAATATAAATTCCAACACTTAACAGCCAAACTAGAGCCCTGCACGGGCCTAAAATTTAGGCCCTGGCCTGGCCCGTGTCCGACAGCTTATCAGAATTACCGGCCCGAGTCCGACCCAAGCCCGTCTTTTTTCCCCCTTCTCCCAAAACAGCTTATACTACTGTTTCAGCTATTAAAATAGTTCAGTTTTGTATGAAATGGCAAAGTGGTTGTATTTCGTTTCATTATTTTAAGTTAATTTAGAAAAACTTTTAGAGCATTTTTTAATTCGTTAAATGTAAGTTTCTGTTTTTTAAAGTAACGACCAAATGGCCAGCGGCAAACAGTGAGTTGATCACAGCCTATGTTTGATCAATTTAGCTTTCTCAAATCATCACGACTTGTCTAAAATTAAAGCTATAGTTATAAACCAGCTCCACAATGTTAGTTTAAACGCTTAACCTAGATAAATGTGCACTGATGCATATCCAGTCTTTTGTGTGGAGTGTGGAAGCTGAAGTGCGCTTTATATGATGCGCCAGAGCCATCACTTGCATTAGAAACATTTCAAAATACGCGGTCATTTGCTCATAAAGGTAAGAGTAATAGGCTACATTGTTCGGAACTGTAAAGGGTCTACTTTTATTTGTGTGCACTCACAATATCAACAATGCGCTTTTATAAAATCGGTTTTGAGCAAGCTGAGCGCTTCTGAAAAATTGGAACACAGCAAAAAATCACTGACTTGATAAATATAGTATCCATAGAAAGCTTTGAATTACTACTTTAAAACGAAATAATTCAAATAGAAAACAAAAACTCTTTCATTATAAAATCCCTAAAGATGCATTTCTCTCTAAAGGCGCATCCAATGAGATGATGGAAAGTCAGGATCATCATCATCAAATGCATGGATGATCCAAAATGCCGCTTTTCCCAAAGCATTGGGAACTTTTAGTAACTCCCCATGCTCCAACTTCTCCCTGATGCTCTGCATGGCCAACGGTCACCTGTATGCTAATGCTTGCCTATATGCATTGCATATTGCTTAGGCGACGTATAATATTTATAATATAATCAGTATTTCATACAGTAGCCATGTGTGCTCTGCGCGTATATGGGCACAATAAAAGGAGAGAAGCTAAATGAACCCGAGCCCGATCTGTTTGAAAATTGTTGGCCCTCTGGAAAGTATGTTCATTTACTGTATATGTACTCAATACTTGGTAGGGGCTCCTTTTGCTTTAATTACTGCCTCAATTCGGCGTGGCATGGAGGTGATCAGTTTGTGGCACTGCTGAGGTGGTATGGAAGCCCAGGTTTCTTTGACAGTGGCCTTCAGCTCATCTGCATTGTTGGGTCTGGTGTCTCTCATCTTCCTCTTGACAATAACCCATAGACTCTCTATGGGGTTCAGGTCTGGAGAGTTTGCTGGCCAGTCAAGCACACCAACACCATGGTCATTGAACCAGCTTTTGGTACCTTTGGCAGTGTGGGCAGGTGCCAAGTCCTGCTGGAAAATGAAATCCGCATCTCCATAAAGCTTGTCAGCAGAAGGAAGCATGAAGTGCTCTAAAATTTCCTGGTAGATGGCTGCGTTGACTGTGGACTTCAGAAAACACAGTGGACCAACACCAGCAGATGACATGGCAGCCCAAATCATCACTGACTGGAAACTTCACACTGGACTTCAAGCAACATGGATTCTGTGCCTCTCCACTCTTCCTCCAGACTCTGGGACCTTGATTTCCAAATGAAGTGCAAAATTTACTTTCATCTGAAAAGAGGACTTTGGACCACTGAGCAACAGTCCAGTTCTTTTATTCCACAGCCCAGGTAAGATGCTTCTGACGTTGTCTCTGGTTCAGAAGTGGCTTGGTAGCCCTTTTCCTGAAGACGTCTGAGCGTGGTGACTCTTGATGCACTGACTCCCAAGTGTTTGAAGCTTTGCTTGACTGTATTCTCAAGCTTGCGGTCATCCCTGTTGCTTGTGCACCTTTTCCTACCCAAATTCTTCCTTCCAGTCAACTTTGCATTAAATATGCTTTGATACAGCACTCTGTAAACAGCCACACCTTTCAGTAATGACCTTCTGTGACTTACCCTCTTTGTGGAGGGTGTCAATGTTCGTCTTCTGGATCATTATCAAATGAATTTATACTGTATGGATGGTCAATTGAAACTCAAAGTAAATATTCCAGTATTTTGAGATAGATTTTTGACTTTTGCTCTAATCATCAAAATTAAAACAAAAAAAATGTTTTACTTTACATGTAATGAATCTAAAATATATGAAAGTTTCACTTTTTGAAATAAGAACAAGAAAAAATGAACTTGAAAAATGAACACAGTCATTGACTGTGATTTAATCATGATTAAGATTTACCTGTAAATGTGTTGAAATAAACAAATGCATGACAAACTAGTTTAAGGAAACAAAACCTTTCACACTTCCGCCAGGTATGAGACATAATCCTTATTATTCTTTTATCACTATTCTTTTGTTTTTATTCAGCCATTATCAGTCTTTATACTGGCAATAAAACGTTTATCAAGCCACATCCCTTCAATCCCAGTATACATTTACCCAACTATTATCAAAAGTATTTCTAAATAAATGCAACAAAACATTTTCTTGTGACCTTACGTGAAGTATTATGACAAAATGCATTATGAAGAAGAATTGGACCTGTTCTGCAGGTGCATTAGAGCTAACATTAGCATCATGCTACATAAGACAATTTATGAGATTAATAGTACACTTTTACTCAAAACTCACTTCAAACCACCATCGAGTGTTTGTAATAACTTCCTTTTGCGATCACATGTGGAATTTGGTTGTTTACTGTTGTTAAAATATGCTTTTTATAGCCTTTTATATCACTGCAAAAATTTGCATTTCAGATGTGAGTTACACATTCATCTCAAGAAAATCACATAGAAACCATATCCTATCATAATCGTGTGTTTTTTATCTTATATAATCTATAGTGGCTGTAGTCATGTTTATTTCTGGTGTGTAAAAGCATTAACGTACGTTATACTATGCTCTGGCTGAAACTCACGTTGTGATGTTACAACCGCCTCTCCTTTCTGAAGTTGCCAGGTATACATTCCAAGTATGATACACATTAGTAAAAGGATCTATTTTAATTTGTATTTGTCTATATACACTTTGGGCGGCCGCGGTAGATTATAAAAGTAGCCAAAAAAAACGCAACCCTCGGCTCTGTAATTTTTAAAAATAGCCCACAGCCACTTGTGCCACAGCCGCTACCCTGGCAACACTGTTCGCTGTACCCTCATCACACACTGATAGATAACCTTCCACGCTGCGATGACGGGAAGAAGTTGGGGTCAAACCTTATCAAACGATTAATTTGCGTTAATAAAAATATTAACGCGTTAAAAGTTTTAGATTAATCACATTCGTTAATGTTGACACCCCTAATATTTATACGCTTTGATCTTTCTAACTTTACACACACACCTATAAAAGTCGGCCTCTGCCCTGTGTATTGTCCACATCAGAGCCCTTGAAACTTGATAAGATGGGAGGAGGACAGGAGCAGTGGCTGCAGGGGAGTTTTGTGAGGGGGTGTTTGGTGTGTGTGCGTGTTGATTGGGGGCTGTGAGGGGGGCGTCTTGCCCGGGGCCTGGAGGGATCAGATAGAGGGTGGCTGAGGTGGATTAAGGGGCCCCTGTCCCTCTTCTGAAGATTAATGAGACCCTAAAACTCAGGGCCCCACCTTTGATATTAGAAGAATGACAGACAGTAGAAATCAAAGACAATGGAGTGACTGCTGAATAACAGCGGGATAGGGAGGGGATTGCATGGATGAGAGGAAATGATGACAAGATGAGCAGAGAAAGAGTTATAATAAGTTATAGGATTGCAGAAAACCGGCTAGTAAAGTTCTGCCCCAACACAAGTTTAAAAATGGAGAATATGAAGTTTATTTGCAAAAACCGATAAACACCACTTTAAAATAAATAAACATTATTCTCCACGTATAGCGCGATCTGAACCCTAAACACGTTTTGTCAAAAAAGCCGGTATTGTCCACTTTCAAGGCATTGCGAGTTCACGTTTTACTGCAGAAGCCGACAAGCACCCTTGTTGTTTTTGAACAGAAGCCGATAAGTCCATTTTGACGAGGCTACTTTCACTTTGAAAAGATGTGCTAGCTGAGAGGAGTTTCATCAAAGCTGACTAAAAGTGATCGAAGATGGATAATTTCGACGAACTTGATGAACCTGTGATATCTTCTTCAGAGCGTAAAAGGAAAATAAAAGCTGAAACGTTTTCACAGAGCCTTGCAAAAGCAGCGCGTTACAATGGTGAGGGAAAAGCTCCGTGTATTACGTGTAATCACATCCATACAGGCTATGATCACCACAACAACAACAACGTTTGTCAGGCATCTACATTGTCATCTGAGGAGATTACAAAGATTAAACTAGTGTTTTTTTAAACTCTAAAACATGAAATGTGGAGTTATCTGCTTTTGCCAAAAAACGACAGTTGGAGTTATCTGCTTTTGCTATAAAACAAACTTTTAATATGTAAAAAAACATACTTTCAATGAACTTTAATTTTGTAAATTACCTGTATTTGTAATTACAAGTTATTATTACTTAATCAAAACAACCCAACTGGAGTTTGATTGATATTACTTGGAATGTGCAATAAAAAAAACGTGATTTCTGAAAATAAATAAAAATGGAGTTATCGGTTTTTGCAAATGAACTCTTCATATACAGGTGCATCTCAATAAATTAGAATGTCGTGGAAAAGTTCATTTATTTCAGTAATTCAACTCAATTTGTGAAACTCGTGTATTAAATAAATTTAATGCACACAGACTGAAGTAGTTCAAGTCTTTGGTTCTTTTAATTGTTATGATTTAGGCTCACATTTAACAAAAACCCACCAATTCACTCTCAACATATTGTACTGATTTTTACCATGGTTTTATCAATTCCCTTAATATTAGAATGTCGTGAAAAAGTTCATTTTTTCTAGTAACTTATTTCAAAAAGTGAAACTTCCATATATTTTAGATTAATTACATGTAAAGTAAAACATTTCAAAAGTTTTTTTTGTTTTAATTTTGATGATTAGAGCTTATAGCTCATGAAAGTCAAAAATCAGTATCTCAAAATATTAGAATATTTACATTTGAGTTTCAATAAATGATCATCCATACAGTATAAATTCTGGGTATCTCTTGTTCTTTGAAACCAAAATAATGGGGAAGACTGCTGACTTGGCAATGATCCAGAAGACGAACATTGACACCCTCCACAAAGAGGGTAAGTCACAGAAGGTCATTACTGAAAGGTTGGCTGTTTACAGAGTGCTGTATCAAAGCATATTAAATGCAAAGTTGACGAAGGAAGAATTTGGGTAGGAATAGGTGCACAAGCAACAGGGATGACCGCAAGCTTGAGAATACAGTCAAGCAAAGCTGATTCAAACACTTGGGAGAGCTTCACAAGGAGTGGACTGAAGCTGGAGTCAGTGCATCAAGAGTCACCACGCTCAAACGTCTTCAGGAAAAGGGCTACCAAGCCACTTCTGAACCAGAGACAATGTCAGAAGCATCTTACCTGGGCTGTGGAGAAAAATAACTGACTGTTGCTCAGTGGTCCAAAGTCCTCTTTTCAGATGAAAGTAAATTTTGCATTTCATTTGGAAATCAAGGTCCCAGAGTCTGGAGGAAGAGTGGAGAGGCACATAATCAATGTTGCTTGAAGTCCAGTGTGAAGTTAACACAGTCAGTGATGATTTGGGCTGCCATGTCATCTGCTGGTGTTGGTCCACTGTATTTTCTGAAGTTCACAGTCAATGCAGCCATCTACCAGGAAATTTTAGAGCACTTCCATGCTTCCTTCTGCTGACAAGCTTTATGGAGATGCTGATTTCATTTTCCAGCAGGACTTGGCACCTGCCCACACTGCCAAAGGTACCAAAAGCTGGTTGAATGACCATGGTGTTATTGTGCTTGATTGGCCAGCAAACTCGCCTGACCTGAAACCCATAGAGAACCTGTGGGGTATTGTCAAGAGGAAGATGAGAGACACCAGACCCAACAATGCAGATTATCTGAAGGCCACTGTCAAAGAAACCTGGGCTTCCATACCACCTCAGCAGTGCCACAAACTGATCACCTCCATGCCACACCGAATTGAGGCAGTAATTAAAGCAAAAGGAGCCCCTACCAAGTATTGAGTACATATACAGTAAATTAACATACTTTCCAGAAGGCCAACAATTCACTAAAAATGTTTTTTAATTGGTCTTATGAAGTATTCTAATTTGTTGAGATAGTGAATTGGTGGGTTTTTGTTAAATGTGAGCCTAAATCATCACAATTAAAAGAACCAAAGACTTAAACTACTTCAGTCTGTGTGCATTGAATTTATTTAATACATGTGTTTCACAATTTGAGTTGAATTACTGAAATAAATGAACTTTTCCACAACATTCTAATTTATTGAGATGCACCTGTGTGTGTGTGTGTGTATGTGTATATATGTATTAGGGCTGCACGATATTATCGTTTCAGCATCGATATCGCGATGTACGCATCCGCAATAGTCACATCGCAGGATGTGCGATGTTTAGTAGGCCTATACTTTTCGTTATAATATATATATATATATATATATATATATATATATATATATATATATATATATATATATATATATACTGATTGTTTTCTTTGCTCACACACAGACACTGCATCTACACCAGCTGTACAGAGATCCATTTTTAAATAAATTTAGTAGCAGAGCTACTGCCAGATTTCAGTGCTGGAAATCCATTTATCCTTTGCTGAAACTTCCGCGTTGTCGAGGAGCGCGCGCTGATCACGGTTGCTTAGCAACGGCAGAAGCCACGAAAGCGCAAGCTCCAGAGCGCTTTGGAAAGAAGGAGAAAGCAGCGCGGCTGGCGTTTTCCACGCGTTTTTAGCCACGACATGTGAACGGCCTATGGCCCCAAAGTTTGTCTACACTGGACGCGACAAAGCTACTGTTACAAATCATTTGAACTTTTGTGTCAGTACGTCATAAATAGAGCGAGGCATCAGTTAGAGCGGGGATTTAGACCGGGATTAGAGTGGGAATTTGTCGTGCCGCGCATGCATCCAGTGTAGACAGACAGCATCACTGATTATGGGTTCTACAGTATTTTGTGGCGTCGCGCGCGTCAGGTGTAGACAAGGTAAGAGCCACGCAAATGCTATGGTTGTAATTTGTTTATTTTCTATGCTGATTTACTCACCTATAAAATCACCCCAATAATTGTTTTTTTTGTTTGTTTTTTTTACAAATAGAGATTAAAATCATCTGGTGATTTTTTTTTTTTTTTTTTTTTTTTTTTTTTTTTTTTTCATATCGCAATATATATTGCAGAAAAACAAAATATCGCAATGTGAGTTTTTTCCAATATCGTGCAGCCCTAATATGTATGTATGTGTGTGTGTGTGTATATATATATATATGTATATATATGTATATATATATATATATATATATATATATATATATTTATTTATTTATTTGTGTTTTAAAGTTATTTATGGGTGAAGTGAATCTTACTGTTAAGTGCACTGATGTCATGCTCATTTTGGATAATAAAGTTTATTGTTAAATACCCTGCTTTCATTTAGGGCTGGGCGATATATTAAAAAAAAAATGATATTCTCGATATTTTCAAAATTTTTACGATATTAGATATATATCTCGATATGTTTGCATTTGCTTTTAAATAATAAAAAAAAAACATGATTTTCTTTTGCCCCCATTAAAAAAAACAAAAACTATTTAGATAGAACAGCTATCGTTACAAAGTAAATACAAAATGTTTAGTGCAAATTTAAGCATTTAAAAAAAATCTAGACCAAGTGATCACTTACTGCTTTTTATTTTTAAATGAACACATGTATATGTAACTGAAGTAATGCAAAACAAGTACAAGAACGTTCATTCTGTCAACCTTTTTAGTGCATGCAATTGACACTCTATAATTAAACGGGGATAAGTGGTTTTTTTTTTTTTTTTAGAAGTTTTTAGCTAAGAACACAAATCTGTCAAATGTCTCTGGTTTAAGAGAAGCTCTGTGGCATGAAACTATGTTCCCACTGGCACTAAAAACCCTCTCAGATGGAGAGCTAGTTGTTGGAACACAGGTATTTATTAGCTAATTTTGCAAATTTGGGGGAATGTGCCTTATGGATGATCCACCACCATGAGCACAAATTGCAATAGCCTATGTTTCTCTGTTCAAACAACAGCGGTTGAGTAAGTGCATTTATTCAGCGATCGCAAACAATACACTCTAGATCTCATGACAGAACACAGACGGATAGAGTGACACTTTCATTTTGATCGCTAAACTCCAGCTTGTTTGTCAGTGATTTCAGACCATCGACGACGGCGCTTCCGCAATGAGGAGCGAGCACGTGTGCATGGTTGCCAGATTGCTTAAAATAAACAAAACACCGGGCAGAAAATGTATCCTTGCAGGGAAGCTCTGATTTGGGGATTTGAACTCTTGATATCTGGCAACCGCACTAATGAAAGCTACCTATCTCTTGCGTGGAAATACTTAAGGGGGACGTAATATTGGACATTCGGCGCGTTCTTTTGGGAAAGTATGCTTGAATTTGAAATATTCGATATTCACGATATTTTCAAATTTGACATCGTCGTCATAATTATTGCAATATTATCGCTAATATTCGATATATCGCCCTGCCCTACCTCCATTACATATTTTTGTCACATCATTATAAGTGTTTGATCACCACATTTGAGTTATCATTGCTAAAAATGTGTTTGTGTATATATATTCTGTTTATGTATATACTGTATTCTAGCCTATATACAGTACCAGTCAGAAGTTTAGACACACGAATGGGAAGTGTGTCCAAACTTTTGACTGGTGCTGTACTATAAAATACACAAAGAATCTCGGCCGATATATCAATATCAGCCTAGTTTTTTTACTCCCTAATATCGGTATGGGCATCGGCCCCAAAAAACCCATATCGGTCGGGCTGTAGTTATCATAATCATCATTATAATAAAAAAAAAGAGGAAAATAGCTGCATATATATATATATATATATATATATATATATATATATATATATATATATATATATATATATATATATATATATATATATATATATATATATATTAGGGCTGCACAATTAATCGAATTTCTAATTACGATTATGGACGCCACGATTACATAATCGTTTAAAGCCGCGATTACAAAATAAATAAACAATTAAAAATGCCCACTTGCATTATTCTGTGTGCTAAATAGGTGTTTGCAGCGCAGGGTTTAACAAACTCAAACACACTGGATAAAATACATTTTGTCTAACTGATAGTCGTTGTCACTCTGCTGTGCATGATAGGTATGTTAAAGACCAAATGTGTCAAAAGCGGAACAAAATAGCGGTACTCGTTTGAACTGCGCGCCACACTGACCTTTTATCTGCTCGCCTCAAAAGAAAACCGCGCAGCACGAGCTTAGAGCGTATGTGTTTATTACAGTGACCCTGCAGTCGCGACCACGCACTATACAACACTGTGAAATCCAGTAAGAAGCACTCGAGTTCAGCGCAGAGTTCTCCAGTACAAATCGCGTCTCTTTAATTTAAACTAATAAATCGGAGCTGTTATTCTCACCAACACTGATGCAGAAAGCAGCAGAAACAGTGCAACAACGATCCAGTTAGAAGACGTTTCAATCCACAAATCACCCACATTTACCATAGTTTTAGCCAACTGTAGTAACACTTACGGTAACAATGGTAAGGTGGCAGAAAAGTAGGATATTCATACTGAGTATTATTATATTATTAATATACTAAATATGTTAAAGGAGTAATGGAATATAATTACATTATTTTGTTAATAATTCTATCAGTTGATGTGGATTTGTAATTGACTGAATGTCTTTAGGCTACTGTTTTTCAATGCAAACACCATAGAAACCATATAGTTAGGCTACTTTTCTACCATTGTAATGAGGTGATGTACTTTTGGTTATGTTTACAAGATAGGCTGTTACAGTTTTCACAATGGTACTGTCAAATGTACATCTGCATCCCAACTCAAGCTCCTGCTACTCTGAACTCAAGCTCCTGTTCTAATGTGCATTTCTAAGAGACAAAACTAGTAATATTACATGTTCAGTGCTACCAAATCAGGTGCTGGTGCCACTGCTCTCCAATGTTAGTCTGGAGCCCTGATCATAGAAATTATACTGTAAAATGTTACTTTAATTTGAAATTTTGTCTGTTTAATTGTAAATGAAATATATAGCTTCAGTAAACCATTTTTTCTTTTTTTTCTTGTAGGTTTAGTATAACATTATTATACTATGCACAATGTTACCTTTTTTGTTTAAAGAAGAAACCAAACCAGTTTACATTTGAGGCTCAATGCTATAGAAAGGCAATAAAAGTTCAGGAAGAGTGTTTTCAGCCTTTTCTTAATATATATTTTATATAAAAATATGGCATGCAGCTTCAAACAATGGCAAAAATCTGTTCAAAATAATCGTTGTTAATAATCGCAATTACAATCTCAAGGGAATAATCGACAATTATGATTTTTGTCATAATTGTGCAGCCCTAATATATATATTTACAGTATATGTGTGTGTGTGTATATATATACATATATATATACATATATACATATATACATATATACATACATACATACATACATACATACATACATACATACATACATTATAATAAAAAAAAAAACATTATGTAAGTGTTCAAACTGTTATTTTGTTGTTGTTCTCATCATTGTTTCACGCGGGTTCATTTTGTTGACTGTTGCTATAGAAACGGATAATCCCCAGTCCGAGGACGTGAACAGCACAGAGTTGAACATCACGTGTTGTCATCTCGGAATTACGATATGGCGTGAGCGCAGCATATCTTGTCATTAGGGATGTGCAATATATTTTTCATATATATTATATGCAATATATTACTTTATCAGTTAATGATTAATATCATGATTACTATTCTGAGCTAAAACTGAGACTTTAAATATTATATTTATATTAGGGCTGTCAACGTTAACTCGTTAACGTATGTGATTAATCTAAAAAATGTAACGCCTTAATATTTTTTTAACGCAAATTAATCGTTTGATATGGTTTGACCCCAACTTCTTGCTGTCATCGCAGCGCGTATAAGGGTACAGCAAACCAGTGTTGCCAGGGTCGCAGTTTTCCCACACAATTGGGCTATGTTGAAAATACAGTCGCGGGAAAAATTACAGCCATGGGTTGTGGTTTTTTGGGCTATTTTTATAATGTACCGCGGCCACCCAAAGTGTATATAGACAAATAAAAATGAAAATAGATCCTTTTACTAATGTGTATTATACTTGGAATGTATACCTGGCAACTTCAGAACGGAGAGGCGGTTGTAACCTCACAAACAACGTGAGTTTCAGCCAGAACATACATGTGAAGGCTTTTACACAGCAGAAATAAACATGACAACAGCCACTATAGATTATATAAGATAATAAACACACGATTACGATAGGATATGGTTTGTATGTGATTTTCTTGAGATTTGGATATTTTCATAACACTAATGAATGAATGTTTACATCTGAAATGCTAATTTGTACAGCGATTTAAAAAAAAAAAAAAAGCTATAAATAGCATATTTTAACAACAGTAAAGGACCAAATTCCACATGTGATCGCAAAAGGAAGTTATTACAAACACTCGATGGTGGTTTAAAGTGAGTTCTGAGTAAAAGTGCACTATTAATCTCATAAATTGTTTTATGTAGCATGATTCTAATGTTAGCTCTAATGCACCTGCAGAACAGGTGCAGTTCTTCTTCATAATGTATTTTGTCATAATACTTCACGTAAGGTCGCAAGAAAATGTTTTGTTGTATTTATTTAGAAATACTTTTGATAATAGTTGGGTAAATGTATACTGGGATTGAAGGGATGTGGCTTGGTAAACGTTTTATTGGCTGAATAGAAACAAAAGAATAATAAGGATTATGTCTCATACCTGGCGGAAGTGTGAAAAGTTATGTTTCCTTAAACTAGTTTATCATGCATTTCTTTATTTCAACACATTTACAGGTAAATCCTAGTATTTTAAATTTGTGATTAATCATGATTAATCACAGTCCATGACTGTGATTAACGCGATTACATTTTTTAATCGATTGACAGCACTAATTTATATAAAAAAAATATTTCAGCTAGTTGCCAGGGTGACATGACAACTTGTTGTATATAGGGATGTAACGATTACCGGTTTGACGATAAATCATGATAAAATTCCCCACGGTTAGTATTACCGTTTCATATTTAAATTATCATTAAAACCGTATTGGATTACCGCGATTAACAACTCACGATAAATATCGAATGTATGTACGAATGTACCTCTGAAGGTTCTGACTGTCTTCAGAAACGATTCGATGGCATTTTGTTTTCATCTTCGTAGTGTTAGTGTTTTAATCGCAATGCTTTGTGCACGGAGGAAACAGCTGTTATTCAGCTTTTCCATATAAAGTGCCACCTGCTGTCAGAGAGTGGATTTACAGAGATTCATATTCAGTCTGTGTGCAGTTTCTGTCTGGCCAAACGGACCGAATTTGCATGCCCTGCTGTACATTTTGACCGGTTGATGAAAAACAAGCGTATCTGGATTCTACACATTTAAACAATTCAGAATTATTTATGGAGCAGATAAAATGCATGTAATTTATTAATCAATTATCATTTTGACTTAACCCTTTTCTTTATTAAAGGCTGAAATGTGTGGTTTACATTTTTATGAAACTTTTTCAAAGCTTTATTTGAACATTTACATTAGATATTTGAACATGCTATTAAACTGTTGTCAGTCACGTTGTCATTTAAAATCATTGGTAACGTTATTGTTTTAGTGATTATGCAAACAAAGTCATTTTATTTGTTTGTTGATTTTTAAATATAAAACTTGAAGTGATTTATGTGTCAGTACTTTTTGAAAATCTCCAGCACATTTGAACAATACCGTGATAATACTGATAACCGTGATAATTTTGGTCACTATAATCGTGATAAGAAATTTTCATACCGTTACATCCCTATTGTATTAAAATAACTAAAACTGAAATAAACATTAGTGAAAACTATATAGATATATGTTAAAGACAAAAACACACACAAAATGAAAATAGAAAAATAAAAACTGATTCTAAATATTAATAAAAACTATAATAGTTGATATCATATTAATTTGATAATATCAGCTGATTCAGAAAGTATTATATTTTTAATTAATCATATTGGTCCATATTTGATATATTGTATATCTTACAATACTGCACAAATCCCAAATTTAATCATATTTTTTTTAATACTGTACATTTATAACGTAGCATTTATTTCTATTCGTTTATTTCATTTATTGTTTTTTGTTCATCACATGACAATGATCAGTTTATCGGTATTGATTTTTAATATCAAGGTTTTAATATTTTAACTTTTTTATATTAAAAATAATTGAATTATTTGTTGTTTTTGTTTTTTAAATGCCTTTTTTTTTATAATGACATTTATGGATGCAAAAAAGTACCTGTTACTGTACCAAATATATAAAAATGGCCATGAGTTTTCAAAAGAAGCATATAATAGTTTCATATAAACGCATCAGTCGAACACGCTTTCAAAGTCAAGGCATGACCCTTTGTTGAATTATTTAACTGGCTCATTTTGTTGCCGTTATAATGTTTGTAGCTTCTCAGGGTAACAAAGAACAGTTTTGAATTGACTAAGAGCATGTGTCGTCCAGTTGAATTTATCGTTGACATAGCGAACAGCTGCGATAGAAGTGCTGCTGGGTTTCCTATAGTCAGCAGGGACGAGGTTATATGTGAGCACGGCCTCTATTGTGTGACTTCATAATAAGTGTGGCATGTCCTGTTTGGAGCGTTTGTCTTGTCACTCCTGAGGCTTGTTACTCTCCTCAAGCATGTTTATGACATCCTGGGCTGCTCTTTTCCCACCCGAGCGCCTCCATCCTTTTATGACCACCGACTACAGATTTATCTAGGAGAGTCAGGAAGATCCCCAAAAAACTCTTTCCTGATCCCTTTCTCTTTGCGTCAATGTTCACTGTCCCCCAGAGGAACGCAGTCATGCACTGAGCCCTCGATCCGTTTGTTTTTATGGCTCCGCGGTAAAGAGACGTGGCCCTCCTAAACCAGTAAACATGTTGAAGTCTTAATCAAATGCACTAAATCAAGCATGACAGCAAATTCCTTGTGCAGCGTTAAATCCAGCTGAATTACGACCCAGTGGCTTGTTGGATAGGCAAGCTATTTATAATATAATATAATAAATATTGTATTTATTTATATTCACAAAAATAAGAGTCAATGTGAAATTAGTTCACTTTGAGTCAGGGCTGCATATAGGCTAAAGTGTTTTTAGAGTTGCGGAGCGGTAGATGGTTGTCAGAGGAAACATGAATATTTCATACAAGAATGGAAAGTGCTTATTACCGAAGAAAATGAAAAATGACCCTTGGACTCCCTGTTTGTTATGATTTGGCTGTTGTCAAGGATGTTGTGGATGAACATATATATATAGTCACTATATATAGTGAAATATGTACATACACTATATTGCCAAAAGTATTGGGTCGCCCCCTTCTAATGAACAGGTTTGACTACTTTAGTCATTTCTATGAGTACAAATCTTAATGTTAAAGCATATAATGATATTCTAGGAAATTGTATGCTTCTAATATTATAGCAACAGTTTGGACAGGACCCTTTTCTATTCTAACATGACAATGCCTCTGTGTATAAGGCAAGGTTCAAAAAGAAAATGATTGATTCAGTCAGTGTGGAAGAACTTGACTGGTCTGCATAAAACCAAGTCCTAATCCCAGTTTAACACCTCTGGTGTGACTGTAAATGCAGACCTTGAGCCAAAAACTCATCACCAAACACCAATGACTTGTACATACACCATATAGACAAAAGTATTGGGACACCCCCTTCTTTAGAACAGAAAAATGCACTTCCAAATCTGTGGCAACAACGATGTGAACATAATTCATGTATTTAAATATTGTATTTCCATCTCTGTTGCAACAGTTTTGGAAGTGTCTAAAATGACTGTACCCATATGTACAAGTCATTGGTGTTTGGTGATGAGTTTTTGGCTCAAGGTCTGCATTTACAGTCACACCAGAGGTGTTAAACTGGGATTAGGACTTGGTTTTATGCAGACCAGTCAAGTTCTTCCACACTGACTAAATTGTGTCACAGTAAAATTTGTGTAATGAGAATCTAATGTAACATTTGAATTTATTTATATTAATGAATGAATTTGTTTTTATTTTTGTCATTCATAAAATCTGTCCGGACACTTTGCAGTAATGAGAATTTGTGCTTAAATTTCATATAAATAATGTTCAGAAGACTTTGAATGGAACTCAAATATTCTTTCTTTTTGCAAAATGCAATTTCTTGTTTTTTCTTTTGACTGGTGTGAAATACGATCTGGCATTACTGAAACGTTTTTCAGGTTATCTAAACAAAAGATCTAGCCACACAGCATCATCCAGGGTCTTTCGTCGGATGTTAGACCATGCACTTCCTGTATGCCCCCTCACTTCCTCTCTACAACTGCATTACAGTAAGAATGGCAATCATTGTTTAGGTCAGAGAGTGGAATTTCCTTCACCAGCCCAGCGTCTCGGGGTGCCTTATTGGTTCATCACAGAACGCTGGCTTCTTGATGTGGGCAGCTGTTTCCTCCTATATTTAGGGCAGTGGTCAGATTCACTGGCCTCCTTTTTTTTTGAACAAATGGGGGAGGGGATGAAATTAGATGGTGTGATAAAAAGTAAATTAGTTAGAAATTGCTTCCACTTCCTGTCAGCACACAGATTAGCTTTCTCTATGAAATCTACATGCAAAACAATGACAGCATTGTATTAGTTTATAGTAGATAAACAACTAGTAAAGTGACTAAAGCAACAATGCTAGTAAAGTTTCCGTCATCTTCTGGAATCGAGTGTGAAACTGTTCTGTTTTTGTTTCCATATGTTTTTGTTTTTATAAACAATTTAATTGATGATAAGTTGAATTTGCTTCTGAATATACTCTTCATAGATATTTTCAGCATTTATACGTTTGCATACCCTGCAACCTCATGCTTTTATTTCCTTAACCCCATCTGACGTGTCTCATTGGCCATTTCTTGAGACGTATGAAGGGAGACAACATGATATCAATTAGGAGTGCAATGCTTCAGCATTAAGCCGTAGCACAGCTCACATCAATCAATAATGAAGCCTCTTTAGCAGGAAAAGGCTTCCAATGACTTTTCCATTCTTGAGTTTGAGCTAAATTGGTTTTGCAGTTATGGAGCGTATCACAAGGTCGCTCTCTAGATGCCGCTGCTCCGCGCGATTTCCTGTGGACCTGTACCTGAATCTCCAGCTCGGTGACCTAGCGCTAACCTTTCACTCGAATCTGAGCAGCGATTGTTTGATGAATGAGTAATGTCATTCCCAGCATTAAATAACTGCCTTTCAAAGGCAGCTCTTGCTCCGGACTCTCCGGGGGGTGCTGGGCCTTGTCTTGGAGGCCTGGGCTTCTAAATTACACCGGGTAAATGAACGCTTTATAGCTGTTTGAGAACAGAACATTCTGATCCTGATCATTCAAGAGCAAGCACACAAATAACCACGAAACAGACATTTCGTGTTTGTTTGGAACTAGCGACTATATTTTTGACCATCGAGACCACCATTAAAATTATATCTGTTAATATTTAGCATTTGAATGTTTATAGTCCTATAACATAATAATTATTAAATAATAATTATTATTTTTATATGTATGTTTCTTTTAATTATAATATCTCAAATTATATACTTTAAATGATCATTTTATATACAAGTAGTTTTTTACACAAACACATGTATGTTTGTGAGTAAATATACATTTACATAACAATTTTATATAATTATATACGTTATGATGTTTTTTTATATATATATATATATATATATATATATATATATATATATGTAGAGTGGATATATATTTACATAATGTATAATTATTATATAGTGTATATATTTTTATATATTAATTTACATTTGATGAATTAAATGCGTTATTTTTTATGCTAATTTTATGTATGACTTTGCAAGTTTTTTTATTCACACATACACGTATGTGTAAATATATTACATAACATATAATTTTATATATAACTATCATATAAAATGTATATTTTAACATATATATATATATATATATATTATATTTTATACATTAAGTAGATAGATAGATGTTTGTTTGTTTTTTAAGCCACAGAATTGGTGTTGCTCGTTGATATTTATTTTGTGCACAGGTGTCCATCTATGTGCATGTGAATCCATGTTAATGAGAATGGAGTGGCTAAATTAGGGCATAATCCTGACCTTAAATCACCAGGACTATTTAAACCCCCCTCTTCTCACAAAGCGCACACACATACATTAATTGGTTTTATTCTAGAATAGGCCCAGCGTGGTATGTGTGGGGAGGATTTGAGCATGGCATTATGGGGGGTCAAAGCCCCTCCCTTCCTGTTCCGTACACACTTTTGTAACTGTGCTAACAGAGCGTGTGTGTGTGTTTTAGTTGCTACAATCCCTCCAAATGAGCTTCATTGCACTGGCCTACCCACATCAGCTCATTGCTCACAGATTTAAAAACTCAATCACTTCAATCCCTGTTTTTCTGGAAGGGGTGGGTGGCACAGATGCATATGCACTTTTAAAGCGACAGCTCTGTTTCCTCAGCTGGTTTCATGCGATCCATCACACAAAATAGCTAAACTCAGCTGTTCCTGTCTGTTCTGTCTCCTCCAGGTACTCCTGTGAATCGAATCCCCATCATGGCCAAGCAGGTGTTGGATCTGTACATGCTTTATAAGCTGGTGACCGAGAAGGGAGGTCTGGTGGAGGTGATAAACAAGAAGATCTGGAGGGAGATCACCAAAGGCCTAAACCTGCCCACCTCCATCACCAGCGCCGCCTTCACCTTGCGCACACAGTTAAGATCGCATCTCTGAAAAGTAGACCATTTACCTTCAGTCACATTGTAAGCTGACAGTTGTTGGTCTTGTCATAGGTATATGAAGTACCTGTACCCATACGAATGTGAGAAGAAGGGTCTGAGTTCCCCTGGGGAGCTGCAGGCGGCCATCGACAGCAACCGCAGAGAGGGCCGCCGCCCCGGATACAGCAACAGCCTGTACCGCTTCTCCTCTTCTCCCAGTGCCTCGGCCCCTCACCTCCTCTCTCCTCCCAAAATGCACCTACCTGCCATGGGACATAACGGACTGCAGGCCACCCCCAGTACTGCCATGAAGAAAGCCTCAGGTGTGCAGTCTTTTTTACAAGATTATCGTTCTTGCTTGAGAGAATATAAGCCACATTTCATTTCCTTAATTTCCCTGAATAATTTGTTTAGGCAAAAGGAAAACATTGCATGTCATCTTAAGCATTTGATGTATTTACACAACCTAGTGGTGAGACAGAGCCACATTCTTATAGCTACGTTTCATTCATTTATTGATGGCTCAATTGGACTGAAAAACCTTAATGTAAATGCCTCAATCCATCAGAATGAGCTTGAACCAAAAGCATTTTCGATGAGAGTGATGTAGACCTGAAATGATCCGATTAGAAGGAAGAAATTAGCATGTAAACACTTGAATCTGAAACCACTTTGAATTGTATTAAAAAAAATGCAATGCTGTAATGTAATGCTAATGTTTACGTGCATTTTGCAACTTATGAACATGCGTATGTTTATTTACATGCTAAAAAATTCTTCTGACATATGTAAACATACCTACTAAAAATATTCTAGCCATGTAGTGAAATTTACATTTAATTGGTATATGTAAATTTCACTGTATGGCTAGAATGAAATAAATCCATTTCATTACATCTTAAATCATTAAATCGTCACACTTTACATAAATCAACTTTGATGTGGAATAGAATCAAACCAAAACCAGGCAGGAAGTGTGTGTAGGAAATGGAGCAAGTTTCCTGGTGTGATTGGGGCAACTCCGAGTGTAAAAGCCATTAAGAGACTGCATTTTCCTGTGAGGGTCTACTGTCAGCGACAAACCTCAGGGGCCGAAGTAAATGAATCGCTTATCCGGATGTGTAATATAGGGAACTATGTTCATGTCAAAATATCTTGCTTCATAACTTTCAGTTGACTGATAAAAAGTTCCCTAAAAAATTGCTAATCTCAAAGTTAACTTTGCTTTTCTGCTGTCACCAATAGCAACGTTTTGGTATACTGACCCATTTTGGCATACTAGCAAGTAGCATTTTAGCAAACTAGCATTCAGGTCTGGCTCAATAGACCTCAACAATCATGTTCCAGAAGTAAAAATCAGATTAATTTCCCCCATAGGGATTTATATTTTTTTAACAATAACTTAACCTTTAAAGACAGACCTAATAACAGCTGCAAGGTTGTTAAAGGGTTAGTTCACCCAAAAAATGAAAATTCTGGCATTAATTACTCATGCTCATGTTGTTCCAAACCCATAAGACCTTCATTCATCTTCAGAACACAAATTAAGATATTTTTGATGAAATCCGAGAGCTTTCTGACTCTGCATAGACAGCAATGCAACTGACACGTTCAAGACCCAAAAAGGTAGTAAGGACGTTGTTAAAATAGTCCATGTGACGTCAGTGGTTCAACCGTAATTTTATGCAGCTACAAGAATACTTTTTGTGCCAGAGAAAATTTTTGGGTGAGCTAACCCTTTAATCAATGGTATATGCTTCAGTTGAAGGTCTTTATTAATTTAGCTAAATTACCCATGATTCTGAAGCAAAATCTCCACCAATCAAAACAAGAAATCTATCTACCAACAACTGTGAATCAGTAGTTTTATATTTCTACATCATTTTTAATTTGATTGTCATTCACAGTGCTTCATGAGATTGTAGTTTTTTTCCCTCACTAAAGCCATTAAGTACACAGTCTTGTGCCTTTTGTCTTTTTGTCCAATTTTTAAATGTTTTGCTTCAAATCAAAGTTTGTAATGTTGATATTTACCTTGTAGCTGGTCTGTTTGATTCACGGCTCATAACTCTTTAATGAAGACTTTTTAAATTCCTATCACAAAAATACTTACTATAAAAATACCACTATAAAATTATTTATGGCATGAAAATGCATACTTTTCATGAGCCGATAAATCACATCCCTACGCCCCCCCCCTCCATTAAATAACCTGTTTAAATACATTTAAATATGAAAGTGCAATATGTTTCAAGTTCATATGAATCAACAGAATAGAATGTGAGGGATAGTACTGTCATGAATTACATTATGGATGTGATTTAGTAACAGATTTCAAGGGTTTTGTTTCCTCTCCTCAGTCCCAGAGGATGGTCCATCCTCCATGTTGCCAGGTCGACTCCCCTTAGCACTGGCTCTCGGGCATCAGCAGCAGCTGGCACGTGCCGCCACCCTGGAGCAGCTGAGGGAGAGGCTGGAGACCAGCATGGGTGCCGGAGTGGTGAACGCTGGGGCCGCTGTGCTGGAGGGGCCTGAGAGGAAGATGGCTCGTCTGGCGGAGGAGCAGCAGAGGCTACTGCAGCAGGCTTTCCAACAAAACCTGCTGGCCATGGCATCACAGGTGAACCCTGCCAACCTGCGGATGATCAACAACACCAGCGCCCGTGGTGAGTACCGTGACGTTTTTATCCAAACATGTTCAGTGACTTAGAACGTGAGACGTGTATCAGTGACATTTGGATTTTGTTTTCAGAGGAAAAACAGGACCTGTCTCTCAGCATTTCTTCTAATGGCTCTGCTAGCATTACTGTGTCTGTGGAGGTCAACGGGATTATTTACTCAGGTGTGTATTATAGTATTTGTGCACGTGTGGGATTGTCCAATATTGGCTAACGTACTTAACCTCAGGTTACTCCAAGACCCCCTTTCCATTTCTTTGAAACCATTCTATTTTTATAGGAAAAACTGCCTCTGCATCTGCTCCTAAAACCTGTCAGGCTTATAAAAAAAAATCATTTTTATTCCTAGAAAGCAATTAATCTTAAAATGTTGTTTAAATTGTATGCAAGCATACTCCGTTTACAAATGAAATATTTGAACACTGGTAAACTTAATCAATTTAAATGTATATATATTAGGGCTGTCAGCTTAACGCATTAAATTAATTAGTTATGAAAAAAAAAAGCGCGATTTAAAATATTTGACCACAGTTAACACAATGGCCCTGCCCCAGACCTGTACGTCATCTTACATTTCATACAGTTGACTGTTGACAAATATGATGCAGGGCAACAACTCCATAAAAGCAGTTATGTCCTAAAATTCAAGGTATGGGGCAAAAAAAATTCCCTGTATGAGTTTTTATCTCATATTTATATCATATGATAAGCGATACCATATGAGCAGCGAGAGCAATATAACATGAGTGCTGTTTTGTCACGAATATCAAGAGTTTAAATGTGATTTTATACAACAGTTCAGTAAAGTAGTAGTTAATATTGTGTTTTTTTTAAAACACAATGTCGGTTTTTCTCAATTTTGCAGAGAAATTATTACCTTTAAAGCCTCCACAGAACTGTTACGTCTGTGAGCAACACAGTTTGTTGTTTCTGAATGAATCCACATTTCGAATGAATCCAATGATTCAATAAATAGTCTAATCATAAACTGAGCCTTTACTTCATTCTGAATGAATCAGCAGTTTGAACATGTTTTTATACATCATTCATTCATTCACATTTACCGCCTCCTGCTGGCAGTTTTAGTTTCTTATTTAGAACATCATTACATTTAAAAAATAAAAACTGAAAAAGAAGACTGTTGGTAACTAAGCTGTTTTGGACTTTAATGGTAAAATACAGAGATGTTTCTCAAATAATCTTTTTTTATGTTCCATAGTTTATGTTAGGCCATTGTAGCCTAAACGTTTGTGTAATAAATTTTATGTTGAATCAAATAAAATGTTTATTTCTAAAGCTACTATTTGTTATGTCTACTTAATACTTTCTCATTTAACACAATGGTTTTAAATAATCTTTTGTGGGTATTTTCATAGCCAAATTTAATTTGTGATTAATTAGATTAATTAATCAACACATCATGTAATTAATTAGATTAAACATTTTAATCGACTGACACCCCTAATTTATATAATTAATTTGTTCATATATCTTTTTTTATATTAGCCCTGTGTTCATTTTGATGATCCAGAGTATTTGAGAACAGCCCAGAACATGCATCCAATAAGCCTAAAATTATTATAGATCGTAAAAGTATTATATTGTAATACTAATAAATACAAATACTAATAAAACAGTTTTATGTAGCTCATTATACACTATATATTTGAAGCAGTACAGTAAAATCTAAAATCTTACATTCTGGGATTTAAGCGAAAGGCTGTCCTAAATGTTAGTTTTTTGTTTGTTTTTATAGTATTTCATTTCTGCTCTAGTTTTCTAATCTAGCTATTTAACCGTGACACTATGAATATTGTTTGCTCTACGGTAGATTGCAATGAGTCTTTTTTCCCCAAAAGTTTGGGTCGTGAGTTTTTTTTTTTTTTTTTTTTTTTTTTTTATAAATATTGGGCTTCAGTTCTCAAAAAACTGTAATATTGTGGGATATTACTTTTTAAATACTGTTTTCCATATTAATAATTTATTGTTGTGATGACAAACTAAATTTTCAGCATCATTACTCCAGTCTTCAGTGTCACATGATCCTTCAGAAATCATTCAAATATGCTGATTTGCTGCTGAAAACATGTGACATTGATGTAGAAAACATGAATACAAAGTTGCACTGCTTAATATTTTTGTAGAAACCATGATAAAAATGCTTTCAGGATTCTTTCAGGAAAAAAAAATATTTGAAATTTTTTTGTAACATTATTTATGGTCATTTTAATACTTTTATTCAGCAAGTTTACATTTAAATTTATCAATTTCTTAAAAATAAAAATAAAATCACTGACCCCGAACAATACTGTAATATTTTAGTGTGAAGGAAATTAATGAATGCATTTTTTTAATACCGTTTACAGGATCCTTATATGCTCAGAAGTCTGGAGCTGTTCCCACCGCTGTCACAGCCATGTTTCCAGGCCAGACCTCCACCCTCAGTCCCGGAATCCCCTCTTCCTCCTCCTCTTCCTCCTCAAAGGGCCCTGACTCTGTGGAGCTGGCCACAGGAGTCTCACCCTAACGGTCACCAGCTCCCTGAACCAAACAGCCAGTCAGTCCAACCCAAACTACAGTCTTTCCTCCGAGCGGCGGGAGCCGTTCTGCCCTCTAGAGGTGACATAGCAAATCCCAGTCTGCCTCCCGCACAAACCACAGCTGTGTTTTCCTTCCAGTGAAGGGAGGACCACACATACACTTTTACAAACACATCGGCTGTTGAAGCTCATCACGGACCCCACCTGCTCTTTTCTACAAGATGTTTTCTCAGGACTGAGAAGGTTTTTAGAGATGTTTGATTCAACAGAATACCTCAGCTGTCTTAATCTCAGTGCTATCGTGAGAGTAAACACTTCGGTGATCGTGTAATCATGCCTTTCCGCACCCACAGTCATTCACTCAGAGATATGCGAAGCAATCGTGGCATGATCGAATCTACTTCTGCCAAAGTCACATTTGTGAGGTTGTGGTTGACACTTTTTTTTTTTCTCTTTCTTTTTTGCTGTCTATTAATTCTCTTATTTAAAGTTTGCTGAATTTACCTCATCTGCAGTGAATTTAAAAGACTCAGGATCGATTATGATACTGCTGTGTTGCTCTGTCTAATTTGATGGATTTTAAAACACGCTACAATCAAGTGTTGCAAAGTTGGTTTGGTAAGAAAAGGGGTCACAGATATTTTTCCTTGTTTAAAAATTATTTACTTGATTTTATTGTTTTCTATTTCTGTTATTTTTTAGCTTCTAGATACAGAAATATTAATATGATTTGAAAAGAGTTTTGAGTTTGAAACTATTTTACACAGCTGAGAGGTTTTGGTTTTTTTGTTCTTATTTAGACATATTTACAGGCAACAGTTTGGTTGAAAGATTTTTCTCTACCTCA
Source organism: Schizothorax lantsangensis (assembly GCA_027422415.1). Classification (NCBI taxonomy): domain Eukaryota; kingdom Metazoa; phylum Chordata; class Actinopteri; order Cypriniformes; family Cyprinidae; genus Schizothorax; species Schizothorax lantsangensis. Next base: position 14,510,379 of record CM049854.1, on the reverse strand, counting down.
GACACAAGACAATGTATGGTTGAAAAGAATTTATGTGGACACGCACGGTTTGTGTCACACATCAATCATTTCTGTGCGTTGGACGATCATGTGCAGGCTCGTAAATATAAGAGCCTCGATTAATGTACTATTCTTCTACTCTGCTGCGCATACGAGTTCTTTAAAACAAACCAGGTCACGGAAAAGCAGGATAACATTCAAATCAAAGGAAGATTGGATGTTTTTTATTTTGTATTTTTAATTGTTGAACTTCAGACCTCACGTATCTTTCCATATTGGAAAGAGAGTTTCTCAGGAATTTCTTAATTTTTTTCTTCATAAAATTTTAACTTCAGAACCTACATGCAGTCTCACTTCTGAAACGAATGACACTAGATATAACTCGGTCAGTGTGGGACTGAAATAGCTACCTCAGTCAGAATTTACCTCGGATGTAGTTCAACTGCCTGCAGTACATCACTGAAGTACTGCTGTCTTTTAATGCAAAAAGTCTCTCAGGTAATGAATTAGCATAATACCTCAGTGAAAGGCAGAACAACGTTAATACAAGTGTGAGATGAGATTATTGTTTGAAGAGTTTGATGCAGTATCTTATATCCATGAAGTATTGATTATCGCATGTCAAACTGTCTTCCTGTACTTCCAATACACTTCCAGTAGCAATCGAGGCTTGTTGGCTGGTTATGTTCACATACTCGTGCTGATTTAGCCTCGTCAGCAATTAGCTTTACATTTTAGCCGTTTAGAATCCTGCATTTGCTTGACCCTGGGACCTGCTGGGATACAGACACTTTTTTTTTAATTTGTATATTCTTCAGATAACGGCATAGCTGAAAACCAAAGACCATGTGTTTGTTATCCTCTTTGATGACCTCACTGTATAGACATGCAACTTTACACAAAGAAATTAAAGTCTGATCTGATGCAAGATTTTTTTCGTTTTGTGTTTTTCTTCATGTGTGTGAGAAATGTCTCTTTTTGACTTAACTAGTTGATTGCATTCCTTTTGAATTTTAAATGTATAATTTTATTTTATATATATATATATATATATATAATGAAGAGTTAATTTGCAAAAACGGATAACTGTCAAAAATCATGTTTTTTCATTGTCCATTCCAATTAATCTCAATCAAACTGCAGTTGGGTTATTTTGACTAGGTTAAGAAATAACAAAAAAAATACAGCTAACTAACACAAAAAAAACAGTAAGAACATAACATAATAAAAAACATGATTTTTGAAAATTTAAAAAAACGGTTATCTGTTTTTGCAAATAAACTCTTCATATATACACACATACACACTGATATATATCAGTTGCCACAGAAACGGTTTTCATTTAGCTACTTGAAGTAATAAAATAACTAAAACTTGCATTAAATTTAAGAACAGACATTTAAAAAAACTAATATAGTAATATATATATATATATAAATAACAACTACAATATAATAATAATAAAAAAAACTGAAGTCCAACAAAAAAAACAGCAATTTCAAAACAATTTTAAGGAAAGATGCAGTTCATGTCTTAAAACACCAAGAGGCAGTACATCAATAATTTGCTTTCGAAATCAGACAATTATGTCCACACCTCAATCTAATTTGAATCTGATTTTGTAAATATGCCTTCATAATCCTTACTAAAGCCTTTGATGAGTGGAAGTGCATGTAATATTGAAATGCATGCATATTTACTTCTGTATCTGCTTAAAACAGCAATTCACATTAACAGACTAGAGATTTTGATTACGTGCAGAACTCGCAGTGGATGTGACAGATGCTGTTTTGTGGGGGTCGTGGGATGGGATTGTTTTGTTGATGCCCTTTTAATAGGCACAGGGTGGGACACATGGCATAGTTGTCCTTGACCCGTCACCAGTATAGTGTCTCTTCTCACCATCTCTGGTGTGTCCCGCCCCTATCCTGAGAAGGACCACCCTCTAAACTCATCTCTGTCTCTCACCAAGGGAGTCAGTGGAGAGGATTACTACCCTGGACATAATCAAAAGACAGATGTAGCAGAGGAAAGACCACAAGAGGAGAATCAATGGGATTTTGTTTAGACTCAATGACGATTTGGATTTTAATTATATAGAAAAATTCTTCGGACAACTTGATGGATGGTATTACACAGCTGGTCTTGCTGCTTTGGGAAACTGGTTGAGGTTCATCTTAAAGCATTCTGACGAAAGAAAGACTCAAAACCAGTTGTGACTTCTAGCTAAGAAAGCACACAAGTGTCCAGAAGAACATTTGAAAGAAACCAGTTGTTCAACTCTAGAGATACATACAGACGAGAGATCCTGCTTCGAATAGTGGAGTTCAGCTTCACAGTTCTGAAATTACCTCTTTGGAAATACATGATGTTACTTTAGAAGGTAAAGATTAAGTGAGAGCTGTGGTGTTCCTTGGTCATCATGCCTAATGAGGAGGAGGAGAACTCTGGGCAACCTGTGTGGCAGTCCGTCCTGCTGTTTGGCTGTAAGGGAATGATCGAGGGAATCATTGTCCTCTTGTTTCTCTGGCTGCTGGTGCAGGTGCTCTTCACGAAACAGCATGAAGGTAAGGTAGATCTAACCTACTGCACACTTGGGACGTGTTTGTCAGGCAAGTAGTAGACAAGTTGTCCATTCAGTCTGAGACAGTCTGAGATTTCAAATACAAGCACTGCAGTTCACATCTGGTTTTTACTGTTCTGTTACTGAACACTGACTTTATGCAGATTAAATTGTTTCCTTTGTTTGCAGATTACATTTCAACAGTTGTTCCGACATTTGGAATGATAGTTACAGATTAAAATGCTGCTCTAACCCTCCTCTGTCTCTCTTCAGTCCACTTGCAGATTCTGCTGAGTGTGGGTTTGGTGGTCCTGTGTTTTTCCCTTATCCTGGGCTGCATCATTTGTTGGTTGAAGACCAGACACAAACCACCCGAAGACAAAAAGACTGTGAGGACACCCCCTCTTCCTGATTATGTGGATCATGTGACTGTGGCTTTGAGTCCTGCCCCTTTATCTGGAACCACATTTACCAAATTGCAGTACGAGGAGCTGGAAGGAGCTGTTCAAGACTATCCATCTGCTTTAGAGAGCTCTACACCATCAGATGACGAGGTGACTGCTGTCTCTGAGGTTAACAAGTCATGCTTCCAAATGAGACGACTCAGTTCTCCATCAGTCTCCTCTTCTCTATATAAGCCCATGGCCAGTGGCCGCTCCTCTCTCCCCTCTTTCCCAAGACTTAGTCTTCTCACAAAGACCCGGAAGGTTCTGGAACGGCAGTGCACTGTGGCTGGAGATAGTTACTCATTTAGCGAACACAGAAGGCTCACTATTCCCAACCCACGATCACCCTGTGCCCTTTCTCCACTTCAAACCCAAGGTCTACTACAGGACGAACCTTTATTTCCTAACTATGGTTCAAATTCTTGCAGCGAGACCTCAGATCCCTTCTTGCACTTTACCCTGACCTTCTCTTCAACACAGAACACACTCACCGTATCCATAGTGGGTATAACCGGTGCAGTCCATCGTCTAGAAGAAGTGACTGTCCAGGCCAAGCTGCCCCCACTTTGCCCTGGACCTCTGGATATATCTGCCCAGGATTACAACCTTAGCTCTGGGCTCTATAAAAATAATTTGGTGATCAATGTCGGATCTCTAGAGGGGCTTAAGTGTTGCATGCTCAGACTGGCTATCTTCATGCAGGATAATCCAAAGACATCCCTATTTGAGGAGCTGGAAGTTTGCTGTGGTAGTCTTGACTGGACACCAGACAGGCCTGTAAACTGTGTTAGAGAACTAAGGCAAGTCATGGACAAGTCCAAGAAGGACACTTCATAGCTCTTGCTAAGAGACTATACTGTCTTAAACATTAACCCAAACATTTCAAAGACCTACACCTCATGTTCTCTTTTAAAGGACAAGAGTGGTTAATTTTTTATTCAACATGCTCAACTTTAATTGGATATAGACATTGACGTCCCTCTCGGAATATGACCTCCCAAGTATCAGAAAGAGGTCACAAGGTCTTTGGTCAGCTCTTCATCTTGTTGCAGTACCAGACTGTGGTTCATTGGCTGAAAGTCCTCATCCTGAAAGCAGTCAATCTTACTAACCAGACTCCAGGTGAGTATTACAATACACTGTTCTCACCCTCTCCCAAATGGTACCCTTGCCCTAATATCAGTTGGACTGATAGCTATACAAGTTTATAGATCATGTTGACCAATCTGAAGTCCAGAACAGAGGAACTCTCAAAAGGGGCATTGAGAGCACTCAAATGCACCATTCTGAACCCTAAAACAGGGCTCATCAACTCCAACCCTGGAGGGCCAGAGCTTAGCTCTAACCCTAACCAAACACTCCCAATCAGGTTAATCAAAGTATTGAGAACCACTCACAAATAAAAACAGGGAGTCAAACTGGGATTGACACTAAAGTGTACAAAACACTGCCCCCCAGGACTGCAGCTGAAGAGTCTTCTCTCTGAAGAGTCTTTCCTAAAATTATAAACAGGATACCCTACTACTGGGGTAGCCAACCCTGTAAAAGAGGCCAGCTGGTAAGAGTTGTGCAGGTAAACCTCACTCCCCTAAATTCAAGAGGTGCACTAGAGGCTGTGGTCTTTAGCATCCTTATCAGTTCGCCTCCCATGCCGAGGAGGCCGGCGACTCTGGTCCATGTCCCTCTCGCATAACATAATTAAAAGTGTGGAGGCGGTAAAGGACAAAGGCGCAAGCCTAGGCCAGAGGGGTTGCTCCTGGAGGCCTACTTTGTCGTACCACAATACTGTCCACAAAGAGTTAAAACTTTTGCCAAAAGGAACTATGTTAGTGTCCAAACTTCTCTGGGCTCCCTGGGATGGAATCAGTGGAAACGTGTACTGTGGTCTAAACCAGTTCCGGACCAAAGAAGAAAAATCAAGGTGTTCGGGATTTCTTGAAAATAACAGGTAGGATTTTGCACAATATGTTTGAACAGGGTCAACAAGACAATGGAGCTGAAGTCTGCAGTCCCAACTGTATGTGTGGTGCATTTTGAAGCCTGCGACAACGAAGACCCCAGGACTTGTTTGCAGGAAGAATGACAAAATTACACCTGAAACACTTCATCATTGGTTACCTCTTTTAAGTGTTGTGAAAAGGAATGCCAAAGTGGTAAATGCAGTCCCAACTTTTTTGGAATGTGTTGCAGTCAGGAAAGGATGTATATTTTCTGCCCCCAAATGGGTACAAGTCAAAGTAAATTTAGAAAAATCATTTTATTATTCAGAAGGGTGCTCACAAGCTAGTATATACCATCAGTGTGCCCTTTCTCCAAGGCCATACTGGTGCAGACTTCACAGTAGATTTCTACCTGGCGTTTTTTTGTGAATCATATCACCCAAATGTGGACTTGAAGGAGGTAAATGTTAGAAATGAGGGTAGCATTTAGGACAGGGCAATTAATAGGCAAAGTTCCATTTCTATGATCGAGTGGGGCCAAAAAGATGACAAGGTGAGCACATCTGTGTTTCATGACTTGATATAGGTGGCATGAATTTATTGTGTGATTGGAGATTAGAGTTCATACTTAATCTTCATCTCACAAAACACACTGCATTCCTCTTCCTGTCTTAAATTCTGCATTAACCAAATTTCACACAAAAAATTACACAAAGCTTAAAATGTCAAGAGGTGCCATATTGTCCATGTACAATGCAAAATAGTTCCCAGAAAACTGTTTAATAAAAGCAAGAGGATTTATCCATCATAAACTCCTGGGATTAAAGTACGAGAACCAAGCAGGAAAGCATATTGCACCACAAATCCCTCCTATCAGATAAATGCATTCATCTCCATAATACATATAAAATTTGTCATGATATGACAATGAATTAGAAGCACGTCTGAAACTTTCATATATTTTAGATTTTTCATATGGATAAGGCAGGTCCAGCTTACATGACTGTTATGTAAAAGCAAGAGGATTTATCCATCATAAACTAAGCCTAAATGTTTGCTTTTAATGTTTGGGATTAAATGCTTGAACCAGAGACAACGTTTTACTGTGGAGAAAAAGAGAGTCCTCTTTTCAGATGAAAGTAAATTTTGCAAGATCCACTGGAGGAAGAGTGGAGAGGAGATCAGCCTATTTTAATGACATTGTAGTTTAATCCCCCTCCCTCTTCAATCCTTCAGACAACAGTCCGATCCCTTTCATTTCAGACCTGCTCAAACCTCAGCAATAGGAGGTCACGGCCATGAGGTCAATTACTTGCCAACATTTACTAAAAAAAATTTTTTTAGCATTCTAATTTGTTGAGATTGGTGAATTGGTGGTTTTTTGTTAAATGTGATTTCCATAGATAACACACATAAAATCTCATGGTGTTACATATCTTGTACGACTATAACACTGGCTTTTATATCTAAGTATAGAGAATCATGGACATGGACATGTTTTTAATAACTACATGTTGCCATAATAATCTGGCAATTTTTTTCTTTATAATGCATATTTTATTGAATATTTCCTCTTTTTCTTTTGGCAGAGATGTACCTGCTCAATGTCACTGAGGCAGGTTCTTGTTGGTTTTGAGGCCAATGAAGAGTGATAGATTCACTGTGTAGCACAAGTCAAACAGAAACTGTGCAACATCATGTTTTTCAACCATAAGTGCAAAATGAAAAGCTGACAAGACCTCAAGTCTGACCCAACCATTAACAGATATTTGACCTTTATTATACCGGCATTCTGTATCCTATGTTAAAAGACATTTTTGAGTGAATATCTTTAAATATCTAGAACTAAATAATATAATTAATTATTATTATGTTACTGTTGTATAAACTCAGTATAAATGTATGTATTAGTGAAATCAAATATCTCTAAACAAACTCTTTAGAAAATAATCTGTAACTGGCATTAAAAAGTCCGTATTTATGGAAAAATTAGATAATTGCAAAGATTAATAAATATAGTCTGTTTCATATGACATGTTGGTTTTTTGTGTGTGTGTAATTTAAATTTACATCAAAGATGTTTCAAACACGTAAAAGCTAAACAACATGCTTATGAAAATTTCCTTTTGAAAAATGTAATAGCTGTACTGTGTAATTCATAATAAATCGCAATTATTAAAGAAACTGTCAGTGCAGTATGGATTTTCACAATGGATTCTCATCACTCCAGACGCTGGCTCCCCTCTCCTCTTCAAATGGACCCTTCCGTATCTTCCAAATCTGAGTCCCAAACCTCAACCTGCCTTGCGAGGAATGTTCCATCACTGCAGCCCAGGGGAAATTTGTCCTGTTGTAAGTTTGGTTGAGGAGATATTACTTTGGCTGGACCAGCAAGACAGAAAAGAAACATAATTACACCACAATAAAAGACTGCTAGCATTCTGAGAAACTAAAATAGTAGGAACCCAAAAAATGTCCAAAAGTTGAACAATCAAATTGGCCTGATTTTTCCATATATTGATTGGATTGGTCACACTTTTCACCTTCAAGCAGATTTTCATTTCTCTCTTTTAGATTTTCCATTTCATCTCTCACTGCTGACATCTGCGAGGGAAGTAAGTGTGGAACATTTCAATGTTTTATTTTATTTTAATTTACCACGTATTAGACAGGGTTCACCGATTTTAATAATATCGCACCACAGCACTAAAGCTGTTTATCCCATTGTACTTCTATTTTAAGTGCTGTAAGGATAAAACAACTACACAACATTTGGAATTTCATTCAATACAGGGTTTCTGATGTGTTTTATCCCTGCTTCTGACCACATCTCCGCAGACGCCCTCCTGCAACCCTAAAAGCTGCTTATGTGCCCCTTCATCCCAGCATGCTCTTCGATTAAGACAAAATGTGAGATCAGGACACTCCAATTAGAGTCTAAGACCTGATGTGCTTATGCATGGTGCTTGTTTGTTTGTAAAACTTCCCTCTCTGAGGGACAGAACAACAATTCCATCAAGCATCTTATTAAAATATGACTGGTAGGACAGGTTTTATGTTTTTACCGTAATCATCATCATAACATACATGTACCTGGGTTGTCTTGCTGTGGTTCTTCAGATTGGTGGGCTGTTTCTGCTCCTCCCCTTTCTCCGACCTGGTTGATCCCCCCTGAGAGACTGAGATCTGGGATGAAGACCTCTTTGCTGCCCCCTGATGGAGTTCTTGCTCCAGTTTCTGTGTTTTTCTTCCCTGATGGTTTAATGTGTCAACAGCATTCCTGTTCTAAATGTGTCAAACAGCGGTTATTAATTTCTGTATTAAAAGGCCAAAAAAGTATTCACTACTTGAAAATGATGTAACAACACGAGATGTTTACCTTAGTACTTGTAGCATTTTGGACCCTGCTGTCGACCAAAACAGATCTTCTTGTGAAAACTGGAGACCTAGTACACATATCAAATACGTAAACATTTTTTGTCAAATGTCAATAAAATCTGATTTACGGCCTCTTCTCCAAAGTGCGTTTTAATGTCCGCTCCTGTCAAATGTGAATTATGACACTGGGAAAATTCCAGCGTTCCCACCCCCACTCCTCTTCCTGAGCCAGGATTCATGCAGATCATACAGAGTAAGAGTTATTGTAGTTAATTAAAACTAAAACCATAGAAAATAACAATAACAAATTTGTTACTTGAAATAAAGTAAATGTTAACTTACATACAACAACTCAAAATTCAGCTAATTGCAGAGGAAACATTTTTCGATTTCATTTAGTTTAAATTGATGTTCTAAAATAACTAAAACTGAAATAGAAATTAAAAAAAACTATACAGACACGTGTATAAAAAAAATATAAAACTGATGAAAAAAATAATGACAAAATTATTCAAACTTTAATTAAAATTGAAATGGAAAATCTAAGAATAAAACTAATTTAAAGTATTAATAAAAACTAAATAACAAAAAAACTAATGAAATAAACTAAATAACTAAAGCTAAATAAACTAAATAAATAAATGTATTTTTTTTTTTGTTTTCTATACTAGAACTACTGGTTTCCAGTAGGTAAGTAAGTAACCATTACAAAAAATAACCATGGTTTTACTACAAATAATACAAACAAACAAAAAAAGGTTACTATAGTTAAGCCATGGTAGCTACAAATTAACCATGGCTTTGCTGCACTGACCATATTTAGTGGTATTTGTAGTAAAACTGTAGTCATACAAATGGTAATCAATATGCCAAAAAATAAAAAATAAAATTTTTACTGTAAAAACTTAAAAATTTACTGCAATAAAACCATGATTATTTTTTGTAATGGAAATAAATAAAAATAATATTGGTGTCACAAAAGGATTTTGTAAATATCGTTAAGTGGTCTTTCAAATATCTTCTTTTTTTTTTGTACCAGAATTGCCGGTAACCAGACAAACACAAACAAACAAAGAAATTAATAAATATATTATTGGTGTCCCAGAAACAGTATTTTTTGTAAATGCAACATTCTCAAATATAACTTCTTTCAAATATTTCTTGAATGTTTTCTGTACCAGAGCTGCTGGTTTCCAGTTAAACTCCCAGTTAAAACTTGAGTCTTTTCCTTTCCTTTTTGATTTCAGAAACCAGTGGTTGAAGGATTTGCTTCAATTTGATATAAGGAATGATCAATAAAAAAAGTCAGATAAACCTTGACTGATCTTGATTAATAATGTGCCCATTCAGTGTGTCTGACCATCCATTTCATGGGCTCACTTACTGATTTCTCCACAGATTTTCAGTGTGTAACAGGAGGAGGGGGAGGGAGAATGATGGAGCCTCTGAGTCTGGAATTTCCCCACAGTCTCGTTTTTATATAAGAAGAAGTGGAAATAAACCCGCCTTGGGGGGAAGATAATGAATCAAACTGACTGACAACTGACAGAGTGTTGATGCTGCTCTACTGACCTCTCTCCACGCTGCTCTCTCTCTCTGAACAGACTTTTCAGCTGTAGCACAGAAAGGAGACACAAACAAGCACAGTCAGGAACTAAATACTATAACACTTTTTCTGATGAAGTGTTTAGGAGTTTTATTATACACATGGTGCAGCACCTGCTCCGTGACCAGCCTCCTCTGTTGGTTTGGATCTACAAGGTCTGAATCCGTGGGTTTCTGTTTTTTAGTCTCTAATGGAGATTCTTTCTCTGTTTTACACTATGGAATGAAATATCAATGAATAAACACACTAACACACATGTGCAAACAAACGTCAGTCAGTACCTGCTGGGGAGGTTCAAGATCCTGCAGTTTTTGTAAGGCTCGGTCTCTCTCCTGCTCAAGTGTTTCTGCTCGCCTTCTGCTTTCTAGAGCCAAAGCATAAAAACCAAGTAAGTTGCAGGAAGATACTCCTGAACGCTTAGCTAACACATTCCTGTTGTACAAAATGTGCATTCTTCAGTTATTTTGGCAGGAACTTTTCTCCAGTACACAAGGGGGCGATAGAGTCACCTACAAACTGCTGTGCTTTTAAGCAGTATTCATGTAGCTAGCTAAACACAGGTCGACAGTTTCAATTTATTTTAGTTTCAAACTACTCCACCACCTTTGCAGCAGATGCTAATGCTAATACGCTATAGAGCCCCTTCTAGTGTAAATGCTACACCTACTTGCACTGTGTTTTAAATTCTGACACATTTCAGAACACAACAACATGTAAAATCGAACTTGTATATCTAGGAGCTTTTGTTTTCTATTAATTATGATACATTTTTGGACTTTACTCAATCTTAGCATGAGGAAATACCTTCTAGCGGGGCCTTCAGTGACTCTAAGTCCTCAGGACTGCATTCACTGACCACTTCCTTTCTTGACAGTAGACCTTTATGTCCAAAAATCTGCCCGAGGTAAGAGGCACAAAGACGTGTGATACTGAAACCTCGTCAGATTAATCTGTTCTGCCGTGAGAGAGTTTTAATGTCATGGCTGTCGTTGTACCTCCTGCTCCAGGGCAGATATCTTGATCTGAGCCTCTGCTTTCTCTGTTATCCTCTGTAACTCCAGGTTCTTCAGATCTTGATCCCTGTGGTAGAAAGAAAAAAATATCTGATGACATGAAACCTGTCATATAGTTTATTGTTCCATAAAGGAACAATAAGCGGCTGCTTCCTGTTTTACTAGTTTTTGACAGCACTGCATGATCACATTCCATGACCGTTAAACCCCCAACTGGAAATAAATGGTGTCCTTTGTCCTGATGGACTGATCTGAATTGTGCATCTTAAGGTCCTTAAACAGTCACATGCATCATTCACTCAAATATGAACAATAAGGCCATAACTATATGGCCATAACTATTCATTTATGTTAACACTGGTTATGTGGATAATATATATATATATTATATATATATATATATATATATATATATATATATATATATATATTGTACAGATAAGCATGGCATGGCATAAATATATTGCAAATATATTTTAAAATATACTTACAAAATACATATGTTTTCTTATAATTGCTCATTTATTTTTGGGACATATATATATATATATATATATATATATATATATATATATATATACATACATACAGTATCTCACAGAAGTGAGTACACCCCTCACATTTTTGTAAATATTTTATTATATCTTTTCATGTGACAACACTGAAGAAATGACACTTTGCTACAATGTAAAGTAGTGAGTGTACAGCTTGTATAACAGTGTAAATTTGCTGTCCCCTCAAAATAACTCAACACACAGCCATTAATGTCTAAACCGCTGGCCACAAAAGTGAGTACATCCCTAAGTGAAAATGTCCAAATTGGGCCCAATTAGTAATTTTCTCTCCCCGGTGTCATGTGACTCGTTAGTGTTACAAGGTCTCAGGTGTGAATGGGGAGCAGGTGTGTTAAATTTGGTGTTATCGCTCTCACTTTCTCATACTGGTCACTGGAAGTTCAACATGGCACCTCATGGCAAAGAACTCGCTGAGGATCTGAAAAAAATAATTGTTGCTCTACATAAAGATGGCGTAGGCTATAAGAAGATTGCCAAGACCCTGAAACTGGGCTGCAGCATGGTGGCCAAGACCATACAGCGGTTTAACAGGACAGGTTCTACTCAGAACAGGCCTCGCCATGGTCGACCAAAGAAGTTGAGTGCACGTGCTCAGCGTCATATCCAGAGGTTGTGTTTGGGAAATAAACGTATGAGTGCTGCCAGCATTGCTGCAGAGGTTGAAGGGGTGGGGGGTCAGTCTGTCAGTGCTCAGACCATACGCCGCACACTGCATCAAATTGGTCTGCATGGCTGTCTTCCCAGAAGGAAGCCTCTTCTAAAGATGATGCACAAGAAAGCCAGCAAACAGTTTGCTGAAGACAGGCAGACTAAGGACATGGATTACTGGAACCATGTCCTGTGGTCTGATGAGACCAAGATAAACTTATTTGGTTCAGATGGTGTCAAGCGTGTGTGGCGGCAACCAGGTGAGGAGTACAAAGACAAGTGTGTCTTGCCTACGGTCAAGCATGGTGGTGGGAATGTCATGGTCTGGGGCTGCATGAGTGCTGCCGGCACTGGGGAGCTACAGTTCATTGAGGGAACCATGAATGCCAACATGTACTGTGACATACTGAAGAAGAGACTGGGCCGCAGGGCAGTATTCCAAAATGATAACGACCCCAAACACACCTCCAAGACACTGAGGGTAAAGGTGATGGACTGGCCAAGCATGTCTCCAGACCTAAACCCTATTGAGCATCTGTGGGGCATCCTCAAATGGAAGGTGGAGGCGTGCAAGGTCTCTAACATCCTCCAGTGACTCCAGTGGCAACCTGTGATGCTCTGGTGAACTCCATGCCCAAGAGGGTTAAGGCAGTGCTGGAAAATAATGGTGGCCACACAAAATATTGACACTTTGGGCTCAATTTGGACATTTTCACTTAGGGGTGTACTCAATTTGGTGGCCAGCGGTTTAGACATTAATGGCTGTGTGTTGAGTTATTTTGAGGGGACAGCAAATTTACACTGTTATACAAGCTGTACACTCACTACTTTACATTGTAGCAAAGTGTAATTTCTTCAGTGTTGTCACATGAAAAGATATAATAAAAAATTTACAAAAATGTGAGGGGTGTACTCACTTCTGTGAGATACTGTATATATATTTATATTATATATATATAAATATATACATATATATTTATATTATATTATATTATAAATCTAATTTTTCTTGGTTAAATAAACATTACTTACACTATCAGAAAAAATATATTTTATATTTTTACATTAACAATGTAATCAATATTCCATTTATTAAAGCCAAGTATGAATCTCATCAAGTTTGATCACAGAAATAAATAACATTTTAAAATATATTAAAATAGAAAGCAGTTATTTTAAATATTAAAAATATTTCACAAATAAATGCAGGCTTCAAATAAATCAACTCAAATAAAACTCAATTAAAAAAAACTAAAAAACTTACTGTTCAAAAACTTTTGACTGTAAGATAAGTGTATTTTATTAATATATAATTTATATATATATAATTTTTCCTTTTAATTTCCCATATACAGAACATATCAGAAAAGAAATGGTTAATATTACATATAATTTAATCATATAAACACAAATGTTTTTTATATATGGGAATGATTATGAGTAAAATATACATACTTTTCTTTAATTTCCTGATCTCTCTTTGCAAGAAGCTGCTCCAACCTCTGGACCTCACCACTCTGTTGTGACACCTGCACAAGAAAAATCATATCTCTGTTATCGCATCAATCAGTCAACCAAGATGAGCCAGATCTCTGTCAGGTTTGCAGGTCCCACCTGATGACGAGCAGACTGCAGCTCCTGTAGCTGTTCCTCCAGCTCAGTGTCTCTGATCTTCAGCATGTCCCTCACCTTCAGCAGCTCCGCCTTCCCCTGCATCAACTCTCCATCCACATCTTCAAGAGACACCTGGGACATGACGTTTTTAACATTGGGAGGTTAGAAAACAGTTTGACCTACAAGTTGGCATTGTGACCAAACAGCTCTTTAAATGCATATTATATATTTATTCATGAGGGACTTTTTGACTAAGAACAAAGGACATACAGAGCTACCCATGAGTCTCTGCTGCACATGGCTTTGGTCTCTCTCAGGCTCCATCTGTTGCAAAATTTCAGGCTCTCGCTGTAAGACAACTTGAAGATATACTAACATATAGCACAGCAACACTACAGTTGACAAATAGTCACATTAGAACAATAAAAGGCAACAAAAAATGAAAACAAAAGTTACGTTGTCATTCACTCGCTGTTGACTCTTGAGCTCATCGAGTTCTGCTTGTGTCGAACATAACGTCATCGCCACATCCAGCCATCTCTCGTTCCAGTGAGCAGACAGTTTCCTTAACTCCTCCTTTTCCCGTTCAAGACTCCGCCCTCATTTGCTGTTGCTCCTCCTCTTTATGGTTATACCCCACCTCTAAGATTTGGAATTGTTTTTCCAGGTCTTGACATTTTAATTGCAGAGTCTGATTTTCTTGTTCTAGATTGTCCTGCAAGTCTCTGTATACATGGAATTAATAACCTGGATCAGAGCCAAAAAAATCTGTACAATCAATATTAATAATCATTTAGATAATGGACAGAGGTGTCCGACCTGTGCTGGCAGCATCTCTCTCCCAGCTCTATCATCTTCTCATGAAGTCCATCATCAAATGTTTTCCTCAGTTCCTCTTTCTCTCCTATCAGCTGCAAGCGCTCAGTCTCCAGTGCTGCAATCTGATTGGTTTGGATCAGTTTCTCTGCCTCCAGCTCATGTAACTGGTTAAGAGTCACCTGTAGTCTCTCTGTAGCTTTGGTCAGATCAGACGACAGCTTTTCGTTCAACTGAAATTCCAAAGTATTCAGAAAAGGGTTGTTCAAAACAATTCAGAACAAACTAAATACAAAATAAACGGGTTTTAATGAAAGCCAATCAAATTGCTTAAAAAAAAGTACTTAATTATTCAGTTATATAATATTAATGTTATTATTTTCTAATGCTAATATTTAAAATAATAGAATTTCACCTGATATAATATAATATAATTAATCTAATCTAATCTAATCTAATCTAATCTAATATATCTGGCAGAGATCATCTGGGAAAGTCAGATCTAATATTCAAAATATTAGCATTAAAAAAATAAGAGCATTATGTATTTTTGAAAAATGTCTCTTATGCTCACCAAGGCTGCATTTATTTAATTAAAAATATAGAAAAACAGTAATATTGTGATATATTATTACATTAAAAAATGTTTTCAATGTTATTATATGTAATTAAATGTAATTTATTCCTGCAATGGTAAAAATTCAGCATCATTACTCCAGTTTTCAGTGTCACGGAAATCAGAAATCATTCTAATATGCTGATTTGCTGCTCAAAAACATTTATTATTATTATCAATGGTGAAAACGGTTGTACTGCTTAATATTTCTGTGAAAACTGTGAAAGACAGCATTTATTTTAAATGATTTTTTCTGTTGCATTAATGGAGTTTTTACTGTCACTTTGGATCAATTTAATATGTCCTTTCTGAATAAATGTATTAACGTCTTTCATAAAAGAACCCCAAATTTATGTATGGTGATATATTTTTGTATACAGATTTGGAAAAGAGTGACCTCTGACCTCTTTAATGGAAAGCAGCTCCTCCTTCATCAACATGGTTTCCATCTTCTGTTTGTTGGTCTGGCTCTTAGCTTGAGACAGCTCAGAATGGAGCTCACACACCTGCTCAGTGAAGCCCTGTTTGCTCCTCTGCTCCCTCTGCAACTGCAGATCCAAAGCCTGGATCCTCTGATGCAGCTCTGCTTTCTCCTTTACAGACATAGACAGAAATGGTCAGCGTTTATACCACATTACATCTAAAACAGTGCTTCTGAACTGGAGGGCTGCGGCCCAGAAAAGGTCTAGGACAGCAGGGGCAATCAATGCTAAAAGAAAGTAGTAAAATGTGTACGATAAATCAAATTTTGTCTGATAAAACTGTTGATATTGTGTAAGGTCATAGTTTAATATGAAATGTGATGCCAGACCTGGACAAGACGGTCTTTGTCCATTAAAGCTCCGGATAGTTTGACCTTTAAGTCATTCAGATTGTCTTCTAGTCTCCGGGTTTTAGTGGAAAACAGGTCTTTTTCCTAATAAAAGGAGATAATAGTTTTTTCTGGCAGTAATGGATGTAATAATGAAAAATTAGAGAGTGTAGCAGAGTTTTTTGCTCATACCAGCTCCATTTGTCCCAGACGGCTGCGGGACTCATTCAGCTGGTCCTCTAGCTCTTTCTGGGTCTGGATGGAGCTGCTCAGTCTTTGTTCCAACTCTTCTGCTTGGTTAATTGCCTCATGTTTTCTCTGTGTAAACATTTGTGCACTTCTTAAATCTAAACTTGGCAAATTCTTAGCAAAATATCAGCTTTTAAAGGAACAGTTCACCTCAAAATTTAAATTCTGCCATACTTATTTTTTTTATGTTGTTCCAAACCTGTATGACTTTCAGTCTTCTGTATAGAACACAAAAGAAAATTTTTGAAGAATGTTTGGTAACACTTTACTTAAAGCCATTATGTATAATTCATTATAAAAGTAGCTTTAATTCATTACCTTGTAATGCACCTTACAATGCATTGTACAGTCTCATGAATAATTATAACCACAGTTAATACATTACAACACTTATTAATTCATTGTTACACTATGCATTTCAAATTTTAGGTTATAATTATTTACAACAAGATATAATGTATTATAACGCATATTATGAATAATTATAATCCATTATACCCTTTAATAACCCTTTATAATGCATTGTGCATAAAGGCTTTAAGTAAAGTGTTACCGAAGGTTCTTTGGACCGGAGTTATTTTAGTATTATTTACTATATTTATTTTTATGTATTCATTTTAATTCTAGTTAATTTTAGTATGTGTTTTTGTCATTCTCATTAGTATTTTTTATATTACTATTCTGGATTATTATTTTAGCTTTAAATTTTTATTTATTTCAACTTTTAGTGCTTCAATTTAAACTTATTTCAGTTAGTTGCCAAGGCAACATTTCTAATTTTCATTTAGTTTATAGTTTGTATTTTACTTTATTTATTTATTATTATTATTTAAAATAATTTTAGTTATAGTTGACAGTAATAGCCTCGTTTTGGACCCTATTGACTTCCACTATATAGACAAATTCAAAATCTTCTTTTGCATTTCATGTAAGAAAGTCATAGAGGTTTGAACAAACATGAGGGTGAGTGAAAACAAATCTAATCAGTGTTTAACCTCTTCAGAGGAGTGGAGCTGTCTCAGTGCGCTGTCTTTCTCATACTCCAGGTCATCTGTTCTCTCCTCTGCTTTTCTGAGAGCTTCTCTGAGCTTCTTTGTCTCTTTCTCAACCTGCCTCTGTCCCTGGTGGAAGCAGCAGCATACAAAACCTGAAAGATGAACGCTTCTCATGTACGTTTGCAGACGTGTCACACACAGTGTGCTCTACCTCTCTGAGGGTTTGGTCTTTTGCAGCGGGCAGAGTTCTGCTGAGAGGGTTTGGTGATGTGGGTGGACTTCTTCTCTCCAGGTTAGACCTCATCTTCAAAATGTCCAACTCAAGCTGCAGAACTCTTTGTTTACATGGAGTGAATCAACATATCAAATCAAGACAGAAATTGAAATGTGTAAAAGTGTGTCTGTTTTGCTTTTTTCAAATGTTATGGATAATTTTTCATTGTAAATTATATCATTGATAGTAATTTCGAGCAAAATAATAATAAAAAATTAGCATTAATTTCCTTGTTCCTGATCTCCATTCTGATTTGAGTTGATCCAAATAGCATCTTATGCTTCAGTGGATTCAAGAATATCTGATCATCTGTACAAAGGTGTCACATGATCAATAGCACAAATGTGTGACTTAGAAATAGTGCAGACTTTTCTATATTTATTTGCATTAAACATAGTGTTTGTTTTAAATCTTTCCAAATCTTAAAAAATGTGTTTATTTTTGGTTTTAAGGGGAAAGAAATAGAGTGATCTTAGACTTTTGGACCCCACTGTATGATACCATTCAAAGATTTGGGGTCAGTAAGATTTTTTCTTAAAGAAATTAATACTTTTATCTAGCAAAGACGCCTTCAACAGTTCAAAGTGACACTATTTATAATGTTACAAAATAGTTCTATTTTAAATAAATGCTGTTCTTTTGAAATTTCTGCTCATCAAAGAATCTTGAAAAAAAGTGTCATGGTTTCCACAGAAAATATGAAGCAGCACAATGGTTTTCAACAATAATAAGAAGAAATGTTTCTTTAACAGCACATTAGCATATTAAAATGATTTCTGAAGGATCATGTGACACTGAAGACTGGAGTAATGATGCTGAAAATTTAGCTTTGCAAGACAGGAATAAATTACATTATAAAATATATTCAAATTGAAAACCTTTATTTTAAATCATAATAATATTTCAGAACATTGATTTTGTACTGTATTTTTGATCAAATAAATGATCATTGGTGAGCATAAGAGGCTTTTTCAAATACAAAACATTTTACCGACCCCAAACTTTTGAATGGTAATGCATGCATGCATAAATTAAATACTTTAAAGTTCTAAGTAGCAATGTGTCCTTGCAAAAACAAAAATATTGTATGTTGATTAAATGTTAGTTGTTTAAACTAACATTAATGTACTTGTCACACAGAGTATGGATTCCATATAATGCCAATATAACTCACTTATCATGTAATTCCCCTCGACGGCGGCTTTCCTCAAATCGGCTCAGCTCTGCAGCTTCCTTGTCTTGTTCAAGAGCACTCACTGCTTCAGACAGCTGCTGTGGAGAAGAAGATCAACAGCGATGAGGGTTCCTTGTAAACAACAGCACACTTTGATATCCCTTTCCTGTTTACTGTCCCATCAAACTAAACCAATTGTAAAATTCAGTGTCTGTAGAGCTCAAACTGCTTCAAACATACCTTGTGCTTCATCTCCAGGACGTTTGAGATGCTCTGGCTTTGTTGAAGCTGAGATCCTTTGGTTTTCAGAAGGTCTGTCTGAGTATCCAGGTGACCTCTGGCCTCTCGGAGCCTCTGGATGAGCTCTGCTCTTCTCATGCTGCTTTCCTCCAGAGCAGCTCTGAGCTCAAAGTCTTCAGCAGAAGAGTGTGCTCGTGGAGCTCCTTCTGGAGCCAGACGGGATGTAGATGACCATCTCGTCATGCCCGGGGAGCCCTTGTGTTTCTGGCTGCCAAGAGTGCTGGTTTAGAGAGATGTCAATGTTTTTATCATTCATCAGCTGGAAAAAGATCATTTTGAATGTGATTCCAATGATATTGTTCCTCTGTGATATTATCATTGTGTGATAATATGTGATATTATCACTGTGGACTTCACTATTCTCATAGAATTAGAATGATTATTAAAACTTTATATTGTTATAATTTCCTTGAAATTCCTCACCTTCAGGCCATCCAAGATGTAGATGAGTTTGTTTCTTCATCAGAACAGATTTAGAGAAATTTAGCATTACATCATTTGCTCACCAATGGAGTGAATGGGTGCCGTCAGAATGAGAGTCCAAACAGCTGATAAAAACATCACAATAATCCGCAAGTGATCCACACGACTCCAGTCCATCAGTTAACATCTTTTAAAGTGAAAAGATGCATGTTTGTAAAAAACAAATTCATCATTAACTTTAAAACGTCGCTTCTGGCCAAAATACCAGTCCATAATCCATAATAACACTTCCTCCAGCGAAAAAGTCAATACTCTGTTGTCCTCTCACATCAAAATCCACCAACATAATTGTTTAGAACTGTTTTCACTTGTAAACGGTGATTGATCTGTGCATATTTCTCTCCTGCTTCAGACAAAATGATTTTTCACTGGAGAAATTAATGTTATGAATAGAGGACTTGTATTTTGGTCTGAAGTTAAAACGTCTTAATGGTGGATTTGTTTCTTACAAACATGCACCTTTTCAATTCAAGACATTAATTGATGGACTGGAGTCATGTGAATTACTTTTAGATTATTGTGATGTTTTTATCAGCTGTTTGGACTCTCATTCTGACGGCACCCATTCACTGCAGAGGATCCATTGGTGAGCAAGTGATGCAATGCTAAATTTCTCCAAATCTGTGAAGAACTATACATTTTGGATAGCCCGAGGGTGAGTAAAGTTTCTAGTAATTTTTCATTTTTTGGGTGAACTACTCCTTCTAAGCACTAACCTGGTGCTGATTTTTGAGCGGTCAGTCAATCCAGATAAGCCTACACAACTCCATGCTGGAGATTTCTGAAAAGAAGCATCATATTTGTTAAAATTTTGTATAAGATTATTTTAAAAAAAGATTTTTGATCCTCAGAGATTCACTTTGTACATACCCGAGCTTTAAGAAGAGATCTACTATCCCACAAGTCAAGATCCGAGAGAGCGAGGGGACTTTGAGACCTAAGAGTGTGCCAGAAAGATGTACGACCCGGGTCAGCGTCCCATTCCAGCTCACTCCAGAATCCTGAAGGTGAAAGACTTCTTCTCTCTCCTCTCCACTTGGCCATATCCAAAAGTGAGTTGAGATACTGTGTACACAACAGCAGATTGTCCTGCCCTTATACAAAACTATTTCACACGAACCAGACAGTTTGAACCTAGCATGCCAGAGTGGCGCAACAACATGGAAACAATGTCTAATGTTTATTTGTTGCTAGAATCTTTTTAAGCTTAGTTACTTGACAGTCGAGCAGTATCTGTGACAGAGGGGGCTTTGTAGCATTTGCTCTTTTATAATATGCATAATATTAAGAGTAAATATTCATATTACTATTAATTGAGATAAATTTGTCACTAATGCTGTCTATTATTAATTTACAAGTACATAATTACCAAAACAATATAACGCACCTTTTGTATCCTTGGTGATGGTTGTTTTTCCTCCTCGTGTTTTGATTTCACACACACTCTGTTCTTGACACTCAGTCAGTTTCTTTATTGAGCGGGCAGTGCTGTTGAAAGAGAAGCCTTGGCAGCAGGTTTCTATGGTGACTGTCATATACAGGACGCAGCCCACCTCTTCACTGAATAATCATTTTGTGAGCTCATGGGACTATTTCTGGAAGGTATGAATGCTGAAGATTTAACATGTACCTGCCAGAACACTGTAACCAGTCAGTAACAACAATGGAATATATAGTTACATATAAATTAATTTAATGTATTTAGTCATAATAGGTTTGATTATTTTAAACATTATTAAATATATATATATATATATAAATAATAATAAACTTGACCTTATTTTTTTTTTATTATTATTATTAATTGTAAATTATTTTAAATGACTTAAGGCCCGTTCACACCAAGCACGATAACTATAAAGATAACGATAAGGGCTTTAAAGTCAGTACAGATTTAAAATACACTTTTATTTTTTTTACACTTTTATGTATTTCTTGAAGTACACGTGTACATTCCCATATGAATACTTGATAATATCGTGGTATATATCAAATTACCGTGCTAATTCCTTGTTTTGTGTGAAATAGTACCAAGGGTTATTATTTATTTTGGTCTTTATCTCTTTTTTCCCCCTGTATTCATGTTTACAGCGTTTTAATTTAAACGAGTAGTTACGTTTTAAATGTTCTTACCATGCTAACATGTTCCAAAAGAGTGATAACTTGGCAAATTTATCATCCTTTAGTATTACTTTTGTTATTGATTCCTGGTCAACTTTTTGTTGTATGTTTTTCCCCTTGTTAATGTATTCGGAAAATTTACAAAGTTTAAAAACGTTAGCATGTACTTTTAGTTGAGCGCTCTGATTGGTGCGATGATCTTCGTGACGTTGCAGACGTGCCATGCAGGTCTGCGCATGCGTGACAGACACGTGGAAGAAACGTAAACAGAAGGAACAGGAGGGCATTTGACTCGTTTAAGCATTGCAGACATGTACAGAGGAGTAATCCTGTGTTTCCGCGGTCAGGGAACTTTAAACGCATTTCAAAGAGGAACGTGTTGTTTAATGCGTCGATACGCGAGAAGCGTCAGGTCAGAGGATGATATAAAGAACTGCATTACAGACAACACAGAAATAGTGAGCTCTCAAAGTTTAACCCCAGAGATTTCTTTAAGACTCTTCACCCCCACCTGCCGGTTCTGGACGGAGAGACCTGAATTATGGCCTTTTCCTGATCCGTACTGGGCAATATATTGGCCCGGTGGACAGGCGCTGGCTAGGTAACCAATCACTAATAATAATAAACGCTACGGTAGATTTTAGGTTAGTTACTGTAAGATACATGCAGTCTACCTGCCTTAGTCGTTTTTATTAATGATGCAGCTCTGAGTGGACTGTTTTCTCAGGTATCTGTTAAATAACCCCGAGGTGTCTGGAGGCAGAAAGGTGCTGGATCTCGGCTGTGGTTGTGGCGCTTCAGCCATTGCTGCCAAACTCACTGGAGCTACCCATGTTGTTGCCAATGACATTGATCCAAGTGAGACTTGTGTTCCTGCTGCACCTCATAACTGAAATAAGAATAACTGTGATTTGTGATATAAAGTCAAAGTCACTTTATTGTCATTGCCACATGTAGACAACATACAGAGAAGAATTGCGTTATACTCCCTGGTGCATACAGATAACACTAAACACAAACAGTAGAACGCAGAAATCAGAAAGTACAAATCAATACACACACACACACACACACACAACCAAATGCAACATTGCAAATATACAATAAGACATGTAGGAAAAAAATAAAATAAAACATTAAATAAAGAATGGATAAAGTGGCAAGGGACATGGCAGATAGTGCAAATCAGTGAGATAAACAAACAAACAAACAGTGCAGAATATAGATGGTGTAGTGCAAAGAGCTTATAAGCTATTTAAAGTGACAAGGAGCAGTCTTTTTTATTCAGACTGCCAGACGAGGTAGTTGAATGAATGAGGTCAGTCCAATGCTGTACAAGTGACCGGTGCTTGTCCAGTGTGAGTGTGTGTGTGAGTGTGAGTGAGTGTGGGGGGGTGGGGGTCTGAGTTCAGTATTCGTGGGGTAAGAGAGGGGAGGGGGGGCAAGGACGGGAGGGAGTTCAGCTTCCTGACAGCCTGGTGGATGAAGCTGTCTCTCAGTCTGTTTGTCCTTGGAGACTCCTAGTCTCCTCCCTGATGAAGCAGCTGAAGAAGTTGTGTGTCGGGTGGGTGGGATCACCTGCAATGCTGAGGGCTTTGCGGGTGAGACGGGTGTTGTAAATGTCCTGGAGGGAGGGGAGAGAGACACCAACGATCTTCTCAGCTGCTCTCACTATCCGTTGAAGGGCTTGCGGCAGGACGCGTTGCAGGCGCCATACCACACAGTGATGCAGCTAGTCAGAATGCTCTCATGGTGCCTCTGTAGAAGGTGCAATATGGGGGCCGGGGCTCTGGCTCTTCTTAGTTTGCGGAGGAAGTACGCTGTTGTGCTTTCTTGGCTAGTGCTGCAGTGTTGTTGGTCCAGGAGAGGCTACTTGGTGGTAGATTTTAGGTTAGTGTGTGAAGTCAACGACAACTGTCTTCTCCACATTCAGAGAGAAGATACATCGCAGTCTCATCTCCTGATGACCCACCACCTTAGCAAATTTAATCGTTTGACGGTTAGTCGTGGGTTAAGGGGGCTCAGATGCAGCTGGATGTGTTCTGAGTGGACTGTCAGAAAGTCCAACAGCCAGTTGCACAGCGACTGAGCCCCAGGTATCTGTTGAATGCTGAATGAACTATGAACCCGACGTGTCCGTTTTGTCTAGGTGTGTCTGGAGGCAGATGGCAAGGTGCGATTGGACCTATATGCAAACTGGAAGGGGTCAGGGAGGGGGGGAGGACAGCTGTGGTGCATGTAACCGTTCAAAGCACTTCATGAGAATAGGAGTGAGTGCTTGGACGGTAGCATTGAAGCAGGATGGAGATGACTTCTCGGGCTGGAATGATAGTGGTAGCTTTGAAGCATGTGGGGACAACAGCCTGACTTAGTGAGACTGTTGAAAAGCTGTGAAGACATCAGTTTAGTTCCATGCACAGTCTTGTACATGCCAGGAATGTTGTCAGGACCCGGAGCTTTGCGTGGATTGATCCTGCTGAGGGATCTCCTCACGCTGTGCGGGGACAGCGTCATCACTGGTCGCCTGGAGGAGGTGGAGTCTTCTTCAGTGGTGCTGTTTTGTGCTCAAAGCGAGCAAAGAAGGCATTCAGCTCTCAGCAGGGGGATGGTGCTGTCACAGGTCTGTGGCGGGGGCTTGTAGTCCGTAATGGTCTGAATCCCCTGCCAAGGCTCCGAGTGTCTCTGCTGTCACTGAAACTGCTATCCTCCTGGAGACTGTCTCTTGCCTCTCTGATGCCGCGGGAATTGGCCCTAACTTGACGAGTAAACTAAACGTCCTTTCTTGCAGAGTTTATCAAAAACATGGTGGGCAAAATTATTAGAACACTAGTATTTTCACCAGCATTTTTTTTTAAGTCAGTTATTTCTATCTTTTTCTGTAGTGTGTCAGTAGGAAATATCAGTTTACATTTCCAAACATTTATTTTGCCATTAATTGTAATAATTCAGTGAGATTTTTGTTTGCACAAGGAGTCTGACAGCTCCACACAGAGATCTGATCTGATCATCATCAGTCTGTCTGGTATGACATGAAGAAACAGAACAAACTGAGACAGACTAAATCCAGAAGAACTGTGGCAACGTCTCCAAGATGCTTCAAGAAACCTACCTGCCAAGCTACCTAAAAAATTGTTAAAATAAAATAAATGTTATATATAAAACCTTTTTATTTAAAAAACGTTGATGTTGTTGTGTTTTATATCGTTTGGAACTATAAAATCCTCTAACTTAAATCTAATTAAAACTTCCGTCTGCGCCGGTCCGTCGTCTTTTGTTTTTTATCTTGGCGGCTCCATTCTTTTTGGATTCCTTGGACAAGGAGATCATCAAAATACATTTCTAGTTTACCTGGTTCATTGTTACTGTTCCCAATTGAGAATTGATCGGGGAATTGTGTATATATTGGGTCATCTGATCCTACAATGTACTAAACTAAACTGCAACAAGAATAAATAAAAACTATTTTGACACTTATATAAAGAAACAAAAACTACCAAAAAATGCAACTAAATGACTAAAACATTAACTAAAATGAAAATGTAAAATATAAAATAAAAACTGATTTCATGTTACATCACACTGACTGACAAAGGTTTTATAATATTAAACATAAGTGCTTTGTTTTGTTTTTACAGTTGCTGCCATTGCCACAAAAATGAACTGTGAACTGAACAATCTGGACCCTTTACCTTGTGCGACAGACAACATGATCGGCTCAAAACCTGATGACTGGGACCTCGTTCTTCTCGGAGACATGTTCTATGATGAAGATCTGGCTGATCGTCTGCATAAGTGGCTCCAGACATGCATAACCACACATGGAACACAAGTGCTTATTGGTGACCCGGGACGGGCTCAATTTGAAAGCCATGACATCCGAAAATTATTACATAAACTGGCTCACTTTGAGCTGCCCGACTCAGTCAAAGAGGAGAACTATGGACTAACAAATAGCACAGTGTGGTGCTACAACTACAAACCTGATCTATAACAGCTAAAGCATTCATGTGTAAGTATAGTATGGATGTCAATAAAACATTATTCAAGAAAATGCAAATATGTATTTTATCAGACTATCTATCAGTCTATAATTGATGCTGTTTACTGTAAGCAAACATGTTCAATGGAACATATTCTGGAGCAGATTACTGTTATTTCATACATTTTATTTATGTATTATAGTACAGTTGAAATGTTGAAAATGAAAAGTAGGTAAACAACATTTTACATAAATATATTCTTAAATATTAAATAACATTACAATGCAAGCGCTGCAAATGCTGTAAAAAATTCATTGATTTTTATAATTTTTTCCATCAAACATTGATCATTTGTTTAATAAATTTGAAAAGGATTATGCATATCTTCTTTGATGAGCGCATTACATTTATGACAATAAAGTTGATTAGCTGATGTACCATAGATCAGTGGTCCCCAACCACGTTCCTGGAGGCCCCCCAACACTGCATGTTTTCCATGTCACCTTAATCAAACACATCTGATTCAGATCATCAGCTCATTAGTAGAGACTCCAAGACCTGAATTGGATGTGTCAGACAAAGGTGAGATGCAAAATGTGCAGTGTTGGGGGGCCTCCAGGAACGTGGTTGGGAACCACTGCCATAGATGATGATAAGTCACATCAGTACACAGTCCAGGACACTTGTTGGATCTTGTTGGGACCAATAAAGTTTTGGAGCGCCTCCCTTGATTTATCTAAAAGAGACACATAGATGCACTGAAATATAATTTTTGGACAACAAAATATGTGTTGCATTTGATGTCCATGTGACTACCTGTAATCAGGGGACATCCATGGAAATTGAAAATTCTGATGTTGGCGCAGTTTGCAAGAACAGCAGTCACAGCCACATCAGTCAAATTGCGACATCGTATCATCTGTAACTCCTGTAACAGTAAATAATTAATTAAAAATAATAATACAATATTAAAGTGGTCTTAATGAAAAATGTTAAATCAGTATGCAATACCTTTACGCTGTGTGAACAAACTCCAGTTGCAAGTCCAATGACCCCTTGATCAGTTACCTTTAAATAGTGTGAATGTACAAGTAAGTATTTGGTCAAAATAATAATCATCAATGTGTACAAAATGTTCAAAAGGATTTAGAGCAGCATTCTGGTGTATACACTACCGGACAAAAGTTTGGAATAATTAAGATTTGTAATGTTTTTGAAATAACACTGGCTAAAATTTATTTGATCAAAATACAAAAAAAACAGTAATATTGTAAAATAATATTACTATTTTAAATAACTGATTTATATTTGAACATATTTTAAAATGTAATTTATTCCTATGATGCAAAGCTTAATTTTCAGCATCATTACTCCAGTTTTCAGTGTCACGTGATCCTTCAGAAATCATTCTAATATGCTGATTTGGAGAGAGTTTTTTTCTTTTTAACATTTTAAAAATCCTAATTATTCCAGACGTTTGACTGGGTAGTGTCCAAAGTCTGAAAACCCAACAACGGTGTAAATGACCTCTGTCCCAGAGAAGTAAATGCTGTGCAGCATCCTGCAGTTCTCTCCCAGCTCCAGCAGGGCTCTGTCACTGAGAGCAGCGCAGCCACGCAGGGAAATCACTTCCAAACATCTGCAGTGTCTCGCCAGAGCCTGAACCCCTGAGTCTGTCACAGCCGTGCAGCCCGTGAGATCAACGACCTGAAGATAAGGGCACCGGGATGCCAGCACCTCTAGACCTGAGGGAAAGAGAAAGAGATTTTGGGTGTTACATTCCAAGACAATGGGAAAATCGATAATAAAGAGGACCTGACGTTCACTTTCTGAGTTATTAGTCAAGTAATAAGTGCGATTTCATTTCAGTATACAAAGTTTAGAAAGGTTTTTAATACTTTTGAAAGAAGTCTCTTATGTTCAACAAGACTACATTTATTTGGTCAAAAATACAGTAAAACAGCAATACTGTGGAATATAATTACTATTTAAAATGAATATGTTCAGGTTTATCATATGTATGTTATTCCTGTGATGCAAAGCTGATTTTCAGCATCATTACTCCAGTGTCACGTGATCCTTCAGAAATCAATCTAATATGCTGATTTGGTACTCTATAAACATTTAAACATTATTATCAATGTCGACAGTTGTGCTGCTTAATATTTTTGTCATTTTTGATCAATTTTTAATGCAATTAATTTTTTTTTTTTTAGTTATTGTAGTTATTAAAATACAAAATATACATGTATTTAGATCTAGATAGATTTATATCCAATTATTAGTGACGTTTTCTAGTTGATTATGATTCATAAAGTTTCATTATTATTAGTGCTGTCAAACGATTAATCACGATTAATCGCATCCAAAATAAGTTTTTGTTTACATAATATATGTGTATACTGTGTGTTTATTATGTATACGTATATTAGTACGTTTGACAGCACTAATTATTATTAACAATTAATAATATTTATAATTAATCCCGTAATATTTTCAGGTTTAACCATGGGGACACTTTTATTATTTACCCCATATACCAATTTATACATTTCTAAATTAATTTATTAATAATTGACTGTTGATTCTTTAGTTAATTTCAGTGTTATTTTAGTACTATTTAAATTCTAATATAGTATGCATTGATATGTTTTAATGTATGTTTATATATATATATATATTATTCATATTTTGTTTCAGCTTTATTTTAAATACCCGAAAACATTTTAATAGTTTTAGTTAACAATAACAACACTAGTTAATTTACCAACTAATGACTGCATATCACAACTGAAGCCCCATAAACAGCACTGGTTTGTGAACAGAATACCCTCAGAGGTGATCTCTGCACAGCCTCTCAACAGTATTGTCCTCAGCTGTAGGCACTGGATTTGTTGAAGCGCAGAGTCTGACACCTTGCAGTTCTGCAGATCCAGTGTGTGGGTTCCGTTGTGCACGAGCTGAAACACGAATCCCACACATGAGCGCAATATAGTATCATCACAAATGCTCTGGTGATGGGGACGCATTACCTGGCTGATGTTGGAGTCGGTGACCGTGCCGTAAGACATCATTATTCGCAATAATCTGTCTTTCACGGCAGCAGGCAACATCCTGATCTCCTCATACCTCTCAGCGCGCTGAGCAACACTAAAAGCGCACCTGCGTGAGGAGAAAACACTCAAAGATCTGGAATTCATGATATTAAATGAACAGAATTAATACTGCCAATAGCGTTAGACGCTTAGTAAACAAACGATGTTACTCACAAGCTCATAAGAGAATCTATGGTAGCCATGATTTGGTCGCTTTTAGTGCTGTTTATATATCTTTATATGACTAACTGAGAAGATATCACATGTAATATACGTTCATTATGTTTTATAATTTAATCACATCGTTAACTTTCTATCTAGCATCTTCGTCGCCACATTGTTTTGGTTTTCTCTCCTTCGCGAGTATCAAAGTGGGCGGGTCTCATTTATAGTGTTACGTCATTCATAAGCGACAAACAAAAGCGTTCGAGGAATTTAGAATATACATTTTTTACACGTATTTTCTATTTGAAATTGTTTTGCGTTAATGTATGTGAATGTTTAATATGTAACGTTTTTGCACTGTAAAGACGATCTACAAAAGCTGTATATAAACGCCACATCTTCAAAATAAATTTTATTATTATTACGTTTACTAGGTTATAATATTGCCTGTGTCTGGGAATCTATCTAGCCTAAGGTGTTTCTTGAAATGTTTTATTATACACATCTCCTCTCACAAGTTTACTTGTGTTATCTGAAATTGCTACTATCAAAATAATGTTCACTTGTTTTATCACTGACCTCGGTGAATATACTGATATATATATATATATATATATATATATACATACAGTGAGGTCAATAAGTATTTGATCACCCTGTGATTTTGCAAGTTCTCTTACTTAGAAATCATGGAGGGGTCTACAATTTTCAGCATAGGTGCATTTCCACTGTGAGAGACAGAATCTAAAAATAAAAATCCGGAAATCACATTGTATGATTTTTTAACAATTTATTTGTGAATTACGGTGTCAAATAATTATTTGATCACTTGAGTCAAAAATGTTTAATATTTGGTACAGAAGCCTTTGTTAACAATTACAGAGGTCAAACGGTTCCTGTAGTTTTTCACCAGGTTTGCACACACTGCAGGAGGGATTTTGGCCCACTCCTCCATACAGATCTTCTCTAGATCTGTCAGGTTTCGGGGCTGTCGCTGAGAAACACGGAGTTTCAGCTCCCTCCAAAGATTCTCTATTGGGTTTAGGTCTGGAGACTGGCTAGGCCACGCCAGAACCTTGATATGCTTCTTACAGAGCCACTCCTTGGTTATCCTGGCTGTGTGCTTTGGGTCATTGTCATGTTGGAAGACCCAGCCTCGACCCATCTTCAATGCTCTAACTGAGGGAAGGAGATTTTTGCCCAATATGTCACAATACATGGCCCCGTTCATCCTCTCCTTAATACAGTGCAGTCGTCCTGTCCCCTGTGCAGAAAAACACCCCCAGAGCATGATGCTTCCAGCCCCATGCTTCACTGTAGGTATGGTATTATTGGGATGATACTCATCATTCTTCTTCCTCCAAACACGGCGAATGGAGTTAAGACCAAAAAGTTCTACTTTGGTCTCATCTGACCACAGGACTTTCTCCCATGACTCCTCTGGATCATCCAGATGGTCCCTGGCAAACTTCAGACGGGCCTGGACATGGGCTGACTTAAGCAGGGGAACCTTCCGTGCGATGCAAGATTTTAAACCATGACGTCTTAGTGCAGTGGTTCTCAACCCGCGGCCCGTCACGAATCCTAATGCGGCCCACCATGCTGTGCTGAACACAATTAAAATATAACTTTCAGTTTTACAATTCATTTTAGTTTTTACATTACTTTAAAAATGTACTAAACAAATATAAGCTATGATGTTTTTGTTATGTAAAATAATTTAGTTTTTTATATATATTATTTTCAGACATGAGCAGATCAATGTACTCACGTAATTAATGTTACGCATTTAACGAACACTTACAAGCGCGCACTTTGGCAGAATTCAATTCAGTCATATAGTCATCAGCAGCCATTAGTTCTGTAACACTGAGCATCAGAATGGACAAATTTGTTAAGGGAGAAAACGAAATGTGGAAAATGCCAGCGAAGGAACGCTGAATAATTTTCTTAGAATAATTTTATTTATTTCAATAAATGTAATCGTTTAGATGTCATAATATTTAGGCTATAAATAATATTATAAATCTGGTTGGTTTGAATTGATGACGTAATATGTAAATGAGATGCGTGCGGCCCATGAGACTTGCACTTGGACCATAGTGCGGCCCAGTGGAAAAAAAGGTTGAGAACCACTGTCTTAGTGTATTACTGATAGTAGCCTTGGAAACTATGGTCCCAGCTCTCTTCACGGCATTGACCAGCTCCTCCCGTGTAGTTCTGGGCTGATTCTTCACCATTCTTAGCATCATTGATACCCCACGAGGAGAGATCTTCCGTGGGGCCCCAGTCCGAGAGACATTGACAGTCATCATTAGCCTCTTCCATTTTCTGACAATTGCTCCAACAGTTGTTCTTTTTTCACCAAGCTGCTTGGCAATTGCCCCGTAGCCCTTTCCAGCTTTGTGAAGGTCTACAATTTTGTCTCTTGTGTCTTTTGACAGCTCTTTGGTTTTGCCCATATTGCTACTTACTTTGGCTGATTGTGGGGTGCACAGGGGTCTTTATGACAGCTAACGACCTCAAACAGGTGCTCTAATTTAGAATCATGACAGTGTAGCTGGACTATTTAAAAGCAAAATAACAGGTCTTTGAGGGTCAGAAATTGGCGGATAAGCAAGTGATCAAATACTTATTTGACACAGTAATTCACAAATAAATTGTTAAAAAAAATCATACAATGTGATTTCCGGATTTTTATTTTTAGATTCTGTCTCTCACAGTGGAAATGCACCTTGCTGAAAATTGTAGACCCCTCATGATCTCTAAGTAAGAGAACTTGCAAAATCACAGGGTGATTGATATATGTATGTAGATAGAGATAGAGAGAGAGAGAGAGAGAGAGAGAAGAAGAGAGAGAGAGAGAGAGAGAGAGATATAGTTTAGCAGAGCTTAAAAACCAGGAGCAAAATTAAATGCATTTGTAACCAAATGTTTTTATTAACAAGGTCTTATAAAATCGTACCAAAAATAGATTGTCAATTTTTTACAAACCAGTGGAATCCAAATAAAAAAAACAATATACAGAATAAAAAACAAAATACACTTTCATGACAAACATGTTTCTTGGAAATGTAGTTAATGTATAAAACTGGTACACAAATACTGGATGACTAGCAGCTGCTGAGCTGGATGAACAGTGTGCAAATGATGCGTTTATAATATAATACAAATAATCAAGTTCAAGTAAACAGTAAAAATGTATTTGAACACTTGCAGTTTGTATCGGTTTAGGTTTATCATTCACAGAAGGTAAACACATGACAATATAAGCCCATTTGCTTTAATTTTAATAAAAATCAAGCTCTTTCACTGACATTCAAGTTCTGCTTGGAGGCAATGTCCTTAATTTCTTGATATTTCTTTTTGAACTCTTGGAAGAGGCTACATGAACCCGAGACATCAGTGTCCTGGATGGGCTGAGTGCACTTTTTCTTCAAGGGACTGAAACTCCAGACACCTGCAGATAGACAAGCACAAAGCCATTTAGATGAGTGGTAAACTACCTGCCAGACAATGTTATGCGATTCAGTTCAATAATCATTATTCAAAAGTGGTGAATTGCACTTTTACTTTATAAGAGGCTAATAAAAATGTTACATTTCAAATTAACAACATGAATCTTGTGTCCAATACCTTGGGTTGGCACATGGCTAGATTTCATCATATTAGCTTTTTCTTCTGGGCCAGACATCTCTTAAGAAAAAGGAACAAGAATTTATAAGTATACATTTGGTACAGCGTAAATAATAATAATAATAGTATATATTTTCAGAAGTTACCATTTTGCATACTCCGTGATGTGTCGGCTTGAGCGCAATTAAGTTCAGCTCCATCTTCAAAGTTAAAAGTCTCTGGCAATACTTTGAACTCCAAAGCAGGACCATCTTCCAATGGCATCAAAGCAGGGTTCCCCAACTCATATTTACTTTTCTTCACATTCTCGGGTGAATGCAATAATTTGGATGGCACAGTCTTCCCTCTAATGATATATTTATTCATTGACATTTGTTGCGTTGTATGCTTATGCAGTCTCTTTCGCTTATTTCCTTCAGCCAAATGGATGTCACTCTTCACATTAGCACTTTGACTGAGCACTTTTCTGACTGAGGTAGATGAAAGTCCAGTTTTGCCAAGTCCAGAAACAGGATGCAAGGGCAAGGATTTACGCTGAACCAGATTTTGCAAGGATGCACTTTGTATTTGCTCTCTACTGTCAGTAGTATCTTCATCATCTGATTCCACACATTTGCGCTTCTTTGACTCACTCTTGTTTTTAACCTTCAGGTGAGAGGTTATAGTTACTTGAAGAGTTTTTGGGGGTTCTTCACAACTTGATTTCTCTTTGTTTCTTTTAGTTAGCTTTAGTTGGTTGCCTTTTTCAGAAGACGACCCATATAGCGCAAGACATACTGTATTAGTCTTCAAATCAGGAGCTGGGGTGTCTTGCTCAATCTCATTCATAAGAGTCATGTTTGTTGCACATTCTGTGGACGATTCATTTCTTTTCTGCTCTGAAGTTTCATTCACTGCCTTAGAGGCCTCTTCAGAACTTGATATGTCCTTCGCAATCTTGGTCTTGTCCGTAGCAGGATCGTGCAGCAATGGGCTTTCGTCCTCAGAATCATCTGTGACTTCAGAATCATCTGTTCTTTCAAGAGCAGCAGCATCCATTTCCACCCGTTCGCATTCACCTGGACTGTCTTTTTCAGCCTGCACCTCTAAACTTGTGCTGTGGGCCTCAATTTTAATCTCCTTCTCTCTCAACTCGGCTTTTATCTGGCACATGCACAATGAGCTATTTCCATATTCTAAAGTTTGAAACCATTTAGCAAGACAACAGAAAGACTCCAACTGTTCACCACCAGAACTTGGATATTTCCTCTCTTTTGTCTTCACATCTTCTAGGAGCACTTCTTTTTCAGACTTGAGTTCCTGAACTTGAACTTTCACCTGGTCCTCAGTGGAATTATGAACTGTAATGTCTTTCTGCAGGTCCTTATCTTCTGTCTCACCAGCAAACCATAGCTCAGCCATTTCATGAGGGAGAACATTGATCTTAATAGTGTCTAAACCGTCAATCTTCTCAGTCTCCTCTTCATTCATGTTAACAGGAAGTTCTTGACTAGGTTTTGGATCAGTCTCGCATCTCACGCTCTCCCCTGTGAGCATACGGTCAATTTCAGGCATTTCTTCACTGGATTTACTTTGCACTTGAGATGGTTCTTTAATCACAGGATCAGGTTTTGGTGGACTTGCACTAGTACTTTGGCTCGTTGATCCTTCAGTCAACACTGGACTTTTAGCTCCATCAGTCCCTTCAAACCTCCACGTGTTTATTTGTTCTTTTGTTGATACAGTGTCTGTGGGTGAATTCAACAAACAGGCCTTGTGCATTGTCTCTGGTGGTGCAGCAACGTCTTCATCTTCCAACATCTGATCAGAAAAGCATTGCATAGCCACTTCATGAGGGAGAACATTAATCTTAATACAAGCTGAAGTGTCCAACCCGCCAATCTCCTCTTCATTCATTTCCACAGGAAATTCTTGACCAGGTTTTGGATCAGTGTCACATCTCACACTCTTATCTGTGAGTACACAGTCAATTTCAGGCATTTCTTCATCTGATTGCACTGGAGATGATTCTGTAAGCACAGGATGAAGTGTTGGTGGACTTGCGTTGCCAACTGGGCTGGCTGATACATAATATAACAATGGATTTTTGGCTCCATTACAAAAATGCTCATTAAGCCTTGATGTTGCAGTTGAAGTTTGAGGTTTGATACTTCCAGTTTGGTGTTGATGTTTTCCTACTGCCCTAGCCAGATGTGTCATGGCGTTCAGTGGATGTACTCTATTTGATTGGGAAACTGGTGGTGCAGCGGTGTCTTTATCTTGCACTAACTGACCAGCAAAGCATTGCTTAGCCACTTTGTGAGGGAGGACATTAATCTTAATAGAAGCTGAAGCATCCATCTCGACAAACTCCTCTTCATTCATGTTCACAGAAAGTTCTTGACTGGGTTTTGGATCAGTCTCACATCTCACAGAGTCATCTGAGAGTACACAGTCAATTTCAGGCATTTTTTCATCTGAATCATTTCGCATTTGAGATGGTCCTGTGAGCACTGGATAAAGTTTTGGCGGACTTGCATAGTCAATTTGCCTGGATGATCCATCAGCCGACACTGGACATTTGGCTCGATTACAAAGAGGGTCATCCAGCCTTAATTTTGCATTCTTTGGCGTTGCAGCAATGTCTTTATTTTCAGCAAAGCATTGTTTAGCCACTTCCTGAGCAAGAACATCAAGCTTAACAGAAGATGAAGCATCCATCTCAACAAACTTCTCATAATTGATTTGTACAGAAAGTTCTTGACAAGGTTTTGGATCAGTCTCAGATCTTAGGGTCTTATCAAATTTACTGTTAAGCATCATTTTGCTGGATTCATTTTGCACTTGGATTAATGGAACAATCTCCCGTTTTTCAACCACAGGACTAAGCGTCGATGCTTCGATTGTGCAGTCACTTTGGCTGGATGATTCATCAATCAACATGGGACTTTGGGCTCCAACACGATTACCAAAACCGTTGTCCAGTTTTGGTGTTTTAGATGACTGTTTATGCTTTTTCAAACCACAATGTTTTTCAATTAATTTTTTATACTTTAATGAAACATTTCGTTTTTCCAGTGTCCTCACCAGATTTCTCATGCCCTTCAGAGGATTAACAGTATTTGGTTGTTGTTCATTAAGCTTCGGAGAGACGTTATCAATCACTGGTGGAGACTGAGCATTCGAGGGAACAGGAGATTCTTCACAAATCTCATCGTACATATTTTTCTCTGAGGAGATTTGTTCTTCTTGTTGTACTTTGTCTGTAATCTGATTATGTTCAGCTAAAGATGATTTATACCGGGCTGATAGCAATGCTAGAACTCCGGATGCAGAATTTTTAGCTTTCCCCTCTAGCTTCTGCCTGCTTAGTGGTTCTTCGGTTGATATTGTGTCAAGTACTTGGGGTGTGTTCAACAAAGGCGCCTCGTGCTTGTCTGGAAATGTAGCAATAACTTTATGTCCTTTCATCTCATTAGCAAAGCACTGTCTAGCCATTTCATGAGGGAGAACATTCATCTTAATGGCTGAAGCATCCATCTTGTCAGTCTCTACTTCATTCACGTACACAGGAGGTTCTTGACTAGGTTTTGCCGTGGTCTCACATCTCACGTTCTTAAGAACGGCAGTGTCATTGTTAAACATTCTTTGACTGGATCCAACTTGCAATTGAGAAGATAACACAATCTCCTGTTGTTCTGCAACCGCATGAATGGGCTTTGGCGAGTTGGTATAGTCACTTTGGCCAGTTGATTTGGGCGACACAACACTCTTGGTTCCAAATTGGTTATCCAAACTTGACTTTCCAGTCGGGACACCTCGTTCATCCAAATCCACCATGGCCTCCAGAGAATTTGTAATAATTGGTTGACTGTTGGTTAGTTCTGTAATCTGACAATTATGCTTCGTCGAGCGGTTGATGTTAGTCACAGGTGGAGATTGACCATTAAATGAAACCGCCACGTTTTCAAGTAGACTCTCATTGTTTGATGTTGGTTCATCTGCTGGTACTTTGTTCTCCACCTCTGATGGTAATTGTTTAATCCTAATCAATAATGGCTTTTCAGTGGCATCTTGCAATTTGCTTGGTGCTTCACATGCCAAGTTTTGTGCTTCGTGTTCGGGGACATTTTGAAAAGACTTACAGAACCAAGAATAACCACACTCCTTGTCGATGTCATCAACGTTTTCATTAAGATTTAACCAGGACGACGTGTACGTCATCTTCGGTGGCGCTTCGTTGTGTTTTAAAACGTGAAAATCCTTGATGACTTTGCTACGTGCATCATTTACAATTTGCCTCAGTATCACAGGCTCGTTCATTGGAGCGCAAATATAAACTTCTTCCATTATGCTTTGATATATGCCACTGTCTACAGCTTCAGAAAACTTGCGAGTATCCCCGTTCCAGTAAAGCTTTAAGATCTCCTTCCCAGGGTCAGTTTTGTGGATGTTCTTTTGATCCCCATTTTCCATTTGCTGAATCACGTCTATTAAGGTGTGCAATCGATCTAATGGCCATTCAATAAAAGGAACAGTGTCAACTGGGTCAACTGTTTTCTTGTCGGTGATGGTACAGTTTTTATTGGTCTTTTCAGCTGGTTCACTTTGCATTCGAGCTGGAACAGACTTTTTTTGTTCTGCGACCGCACATTTCAGGTTCGGCGAACTTGCACGGAGACTTTGGTCAGTTGATTCATTAGCCAAAACTGGACTCTTGGCTCCAACTACGTTGCAAAGGCCATCATCCAGCCTTGGCTCTGCTGACTTTGATCGTTGACGCTTGCTTGTTAGGTCATTTGGTTCTCCCGTTTGGTTCATCAGATTAGCGTTGGTCATCAGAGGATGTGGAATATCTGGTTGATGGTGTACAGTCTCTTGCACAGGGCTTACATTCATTTTCACATTAGCAGATTTGTCTAACACATTAACAGGTGCTGTTCCTATCGGAGACAATGGCGTGACAATGGCAACAGCTCTCTGAGCAGCATTATTCGGTTGCAGGTTCTGTGCACATGTAGAAAGCATTTGCACGTTAGCATTATTTGATTTCTCAGCAAACAACAACTGGTAAAGGTATCCACCAAACAAACTATTTGGGCCATGATGTGGATTTTCTGTTGGGGTACAATAATTTAGGTCAGATGGCAAGCTTTTCCTTGTTTTTGAGAAGTCTATTGGCAAATTAGTAGGAGCATTAGCATAGTGCTGCCTGCTATGCAAGTTGCTTGTGTTGACATTTATTCTAGCTTCATTAAAACTTTGAGTGTCTATTGTTTTAAACTGTTGCAAATTATTTGGGCCAACTGCTGAGGAGGTAGCTTGCTGTTGCAAGTATAAACTGTTAGAGTTAAAGGCACAATGTGACATGTTTGGCCCATTATTGTTGGGAGCATCTTGTAGATTTGTGTTGTTAACAGGTAGGAATATCTGGCAATTAGATGGCATGTTCCACAGAATAATTTGGGAGTCCTGTTTTCCTGTCGGCATCGTATGGTTTGAATTAAGCTGATTTTCTTGTGCAAGCTTTGTGTCTTTTGTAGCTTGAACACCACTAGCCAAAATCTGGTCACTGGTTGCTGATTGAACTGTGCAGGTTAAGTAATTTCCAGTGGCAGTTTGTCCAGAATATGAGGGACTTGCAGTGTGAGGTGGTAAACATAGTTGGTAAAAGTTCTGGCTCGTCCCGTTTCCAGGTGTAGTTCCTTGTCCATGCAAATTTTGCAGTTGTCCTGAATGTTGTGAGTTGGCTTGCATGCTACTGAATGCTCAATTGCATCTCCAGACAGAATGTAGGAGTGGAATAATCACATCCCTGGAAAAAAAGAAAGCAAAATATTAGGGTAACAAAATACTTTCAAACTAAATACCATTAGTATTACAAGATCATTCACTGGTGTTAGATTAACTCTTTGGAAGTTTATTATATCTGTTATTTATTCTATCAGCAAATCCCTGTGGTTTTCCACTGCATATTCGCAATATTCGAAGCTTTGGAGGGAGGGGGCTGAACATATTCTTCTCTCTAATAATAAAAGCAGGAATCTCTGTGCGTCTGTCTGTCTGTTTGCATTTTTATTATGTCGAGACCCATTCATCCAATGACTTCACGCGTGGCTGGTGTGTTGCTGCCGACCCAAGGGAGCGCAGTGTCGAATTTTGGTGCAATATGGACACTAGGGATGGGCGATATGGGCTTAAAAATATATCACGATATTTCTGGTATTTATTGCGATAACGATATCAATGACGATAATTCAGGGAATCCTGTTTCTTTAGAGAAAAGTATTATCTTTCCTATTTTTTTTATTATTTTTTTATACACAGCATCATAACATAACATCCAAAATATAACAAAACAAAACAACAGACATATACTCAATATCTCAAAAGTCCACTCAAGAAGGGAGGGAGAGAGGGAAGGACAAGAAAAACAAAAGTCACTCCTTTATACAATCACATATATTAAGGAGAAAACACTGCCAAGCATCAATGGTCGAAGGCTTGGCCCCATTGATTCGTGCTGTTGTAAATTCATAAGTCACTATTTACAGGAGGCTATGACATCTTTCCTATTTTTACCCTCAATAGGGTGTTGTGAGCATTACTGAGTACACATGTAATGCATTGACGGTTTAATTCATACTGGACGCCGGAGAGGACGCAATCTTTAGCGCATTGAAAGCGTCCATCATATCCATAGCAGAAAGCGTAATACTACTGACAACGCTTTTCCATGAAGGGTTAACCAGTATACGGTCACTGAATAAAACGCACAACTGGAGATAAGATACATTTTAACTGATGAAACTTGAAGACAATAAACATACAATTTCCAGGCACAAAATATATGGTTTAGTAAAAGTCATGTGAATTTTATTTCACAATCTTGGGTATTTCTGTATAAGGAAAGTTATATTTATATCAGGTCCTGCAATTTGTGTGCTATATCAACATAGCCTTTATCACTGTATATAACAGCTATCGAGTTCTGTAATATGAAACCACGTCTGGTCACAAAAATAAGTTATTCCTCAAACACTCGACTATGTTATTAAGTTAATTTGGAGAAAAAGCATGTCAATAAATTATATCTTTGTTGGACGGACACGGCATCCCCCGCCCCCCTTGTAAACAGGCTCATACACATGCAAAACTGTATCGCACACATACTGTACTACATTTATTCAGACTGATGTTTTTGTGCACTGTACAGCCCTAACCAAACCAGCTCCAGATTATAAAAGGAGCTCAAGCTCATCATTTAGCTATATACTTTTCCTCAATTTCACGTCTGCCTTCCG
The DNA here is from genome assembly GCA_027422415.1 of Schizothorax lantsangensis. Taxonomy (NCBI): domain Eukaryota; kingdom Metazoa; phylum Chordata; class Actinopteri; order Cypriniformes; family Cyprinidae; genus Schizothorax; species Schizothorax lantsangensis. The sequence goes on along the minus strand of CM049854.1, from coordinate 14,470,598 downwards.
CGATGTCGCTTGCACTGTCCAACACAGAAATATGTCAACAACTAGACTTTATCGTTATTATCGCGGGAAGACTAATTCTTATCGTGGGGAGAATTTTTACCGGTATATCGCAAACGATAAGATATCGCCCATCCCTAATGGACACGCGACACGTTCAGAATTAATAAACTTACAGAACAGCGCGAGCCGGAAGTGGCGCGCCTCACGCGGGCAGGCGCTTATATGAAGTCTCCGAAGAGCAGGACACTGCACTAGTGATACAAAAGCACACAGGCACTTCTGTTAAGAGCAAAATGGAAATATTTATGGCTTTTAACATTTACAGATAGCCCAGTGCTTAATATACCTGTAAATTGTAAGTTAGGTGCATTACGGAATAAAGCGGGGTAACGGATCCGGCATGTGATTAGAGGAGCGGAGAGGACCAATCTTTAGTGATTGAAAGCGTGCATCATATGAACGCAGCGTTGCTTTTATAGGGTTTGTATACGGTCATGAAAAACCTGGAAAAGCTATGAAATTTTAAATACTAGCACGATTTCTTCATATAAAGGCCTGGCAAGTTCAAGTTTTGTAAAAGTATATCAATATTAACATGGTATCAAATTTTATATATCACAAATTATCTGTATAAATAGAGTTATAGAACATTATAATCAGGTCCTTTTGTGATCTGACATTTGAAAATATGTAGGTATATCGCATCAATGGTTATTACGAAAATACCATGAATCCCGCAGTCTTTCAAAACGAGTTTATAATGAGGGAAATTCCTGCAAACATTTAACGGCATCCCCCGCCCCCCTTGAAGCTCAAGTTCATTTTATCTTCTCTATAGCGCCAGATCACAACAGAAGTCATTTAAAGTTACCTTTCCAATAGAACAGGTCTATACCTTGTTCTTTTATTAAACAAACTAAATAGCCTTACGTTATTTGTCTTATTTACACGACAGCATGTTATTTCTGTCTCTAACGTTACATTCCGTTTGCATGCTCTGTATGCGCACAGCGGAGTTCCGCCCCACACACACACATACAAACGTATGCGCACACACAAGTGAGCCCACTCCCACTAGTATTTGTAAATTAAGCCACAAAACGACTATTTAAATATGACTTCTGCCTGTCTCTGTGTTAATGTATGGCGCAGACGCGCGAGTAGTTAAGTATGCGACACCGACCTTCAAAATAAAAGATTTATGACTTTGACCTCATTCCATAGGGATTAACCTTTTTACGAGCGCACCTGGGGGTGATGTCATGTAATATGTCATCTGTTTGTAATATATCATGTTTATAGCTCGTTAGCCGTGAAATGACCCCGATATTTACAACATCCATGAACGATCTCATTCCATAGGGATTAACCTTTTGACATTTTTACGAGCGCACCTGGGGTGACGTCATGTAATATGTCATCTGTTTGTAATATATCATGTTTATAGCTCGTTAACAGTGAAAGGACCCCGATATTTACAACATCCGTGAACGAACGACCTCTGTGATGTGAAATGTGTTTGCAATATATCATGTCATTACGATTAATCTTATGACATCGGTTTGTAATAAACGGTAATGATGTCCGGTACGTGACATTAACTTAATAACAACATAATATATCATGTTTTTATCTGTTGTGCGATATATCTACCTGACCTCCGGGGTTAAAACGAGAGAATGTTTGTAATATAGATGTCGATCCTCCGGTACGCATCCCGTGATCTGTTTAAATCGTGGTCCGCGTGTGCTCTTATCATGGTGCCACACTAACGCAGAGGGTTTTGGTCATCCCACACAGAGGTGCGAAAGAGATGTTGGTTTAAGAGATAAAAAATTAAAGTTACAAGTTATTGTTATTTTAGATGTGTAAAAAATGACATTGCTAAAGGAGCCAATGTATGAGAAAAAAAAATACACAGGCACGCACACACACCTTCTACTCCCAGGATAAGGGAGTATAGGGAAACGCAGCGGTGTGCTGCACATCATTGCTGTCACGACCTCTCTCTCTCTCACTCTCTCTCTCACTCACATGCACATTCAATCATCCTTCTCTTCTATTAAATGAAAATAAATAAATAAATTATTTGTCACACATGATATCAAACAAAGCAGAACATTTACACAAGTTTTTAGTCGCCATTAAAAATGTCATATATTTTACCAGGACCGGGATATCGAAATAAGTAAAGGGGGAAAATATATATATATATATATATATATATAGAAATATTTATTTGTGCTTGAAAAGCTAAATGAAAAAGCGTACACCACACCAGACTTATGATGTCCTGTCCGAATTCCTACACCGTTAAAACCTATATACAATGTTACATTTTAATATGGTCCGTGTTTTGAGTATATGACTTTACTTTTCATGTTTATGAAGATTCAATTCAATTCCTAGTAAATATAAGGCCAAAACATGATATTACAAAATAAATCATGTTGACAAATGTGGTTGTTGCAGTGTTTTTAAAATTGGATTTAAAAAATAATCCCCACACACACACCTTATTCAGGAAGGTCAGTGGTTCAGATTGTCATCTATAAGCTAGTTTTCAATCTTTTTCCCAAAATCTTTTGTATAACACTTACTGATTTTAAAGCATAAGCTTGCAATTACGCTCGGGTCATTTGTCTATATTTTTGTAAATGCTGAATTATAAATTACTTTCCTTACTTCTTTCTTATACCTCTTGTTTAGATAGATGATGATATTTACATTTTATTTGTCATACCAACAACTCGTTTCTTTCAACATTTCCGCTTGACATGAAAGAGTAGGCCTACCTGTACTCCCCATCACATCTACCGAGTGCTAAATTTCTTCTGTTTTGTCCACTTTGGCAGATTTGACTATGTCATCTTGTTGTAATGCGATCACAATTAAGAACCATAACATTACACTACATTGCCTTGAAAAGGTTATAGACAGTTTTTTTTTATATCATAATATGTTTACACAACAAAAATATGTATCAGTATCACAAATACCTAATACTGAAATCCTCTCTTCTAAACTTTTGATAAAGTTTCCTCCGTAAAACGTCCCCGGACATGTCAGGGGGCCCCAATAGCCCTTATATTTAGACCTGTTAAAATATATATATTTTCCCCCTTTACTTATTTCGACATCCCGGTCCTGGTAAAATGTATGACATTTTTAATGGCGACTAAAAACTTGTGTAAATGTTCTGCTTTGTTTGATATCATGTGACAATTTATTTATTTATTTTCATTTAATAGAAGAGAAGGATGATTGAAAAGAGAGAGAGAGAGAGAGAGAGAGAGAGAGAGAGAGAGAGAGAGAGAGAGAGAGAGAGAGAGAGAGAGAGAGAGAGAGAGAGAGAGAGAGAGAGAGAGAGAGAGAGAGAGAGAGAGAGAGAGAGAGGTCGTGACAGCAATGATGTGCAGCACACCGCTGCGTTTCCCTATACTCCCTTATCCTGGGAGTAGAAGGTGTGTGTGTGTGTGTGTGTGTGTGTGTGTGCGTGCGTGCGTGCGTTCGCCCTATACTCCCTTATCCTGGGAGTAGAAGGTGTGTGTGTGTGCGCGTTCGCCCTATACTCCCTTATCCTGGGAGTAGAAGGTGTGTGTGTGCGTGCGTGTGTATTTTTTTTCTCATATATTGGCTCCTTTAGCAATGTCATTTATTTTACACATCTAAAATGACAATAACTTGTAACTTTAATTTTTTATCTCTTAATATCTCTTAAACCAACATCTTTCGCACCTCTGTGTGGGATGACCAAAACCCTCTGCGTTAGTGTGGCACCATGATAAGAGCACACGCGGACCACGATTTAAACAGATCACGGGATGCATACCGGAGGATCGACATCTATATTACAAACGTTCTCTCGTTTTAACCCCGGAGGTCAGGTAGATATATCGCACAACAGATAAAAACATGATATATTATGTTATGTTATTAAGTTAATGTCACGTACCGGACATCATTACCGTTTATTACAAACCGATGTCATAAGATTAATTGTAATGACATGATATATTGCAAACACATTTCACATCACAGAGGTCGTTCGTTCACGGATGTTGTAAATATCGGGGTCCTTTCACTGTTAACGAGCTATAAACATGATATATTACAAACAGATGACATATTACATGACGTCACCCCAGGTGCGCTCGTAAAAATGTCAAAAGGTTAATCCCTATGGAATGAGATCGTTCACGGATGTTGTAAATATCGGGGTCATTTCACGGCTAACGAGCTATAAACATGATATATTACAAACAGATTAGGGCTGCACGATATTGGAAAAAAACTCACATTGCGATATTTTGTTTTTCTGCAATATATATTGCGATATGAAAAAAAAAAAAAAAATCAATGATTGGGGTGATTTTATAGGCGAGTAAATCAGCATAGAAAATAAACAAATTACAACCATAGCATCTGCGTGGCTCTTACCTTGTCTACACCTGACGCGCGCGACGCCACAAAATACTGTAGAACCCATAATCAGTGATGCTGTCTGTCTACACTGGATGCATGCGTGGCGCGACAAATTCCCACTCTAATCCCGGTCTAAATCCCTGCTCTAACTGATGCCTCGCTCTATATATGACGTACTGACACAAAAGTTCAAATGATTTGTAACAGTAGCTTTGTCGCGTCCAGTGTAGACAGACTTTGGGGCCATAGGCCGTTCACATGTCGTGGCTAAAAACGCATGGAAAATGCCAGCCGCGCTGCTTTCTCCTTCTTTCCAAAGCGCTCTGGAGCTTTCGTGGCTTCTGCCGTTGCTAAGCAACCGTGATCAGCGCGCTCCTCGACAACGCGGAAGTTTCAGCAAAAGATAAATGGATTTCCAGCACTGAAATCTTGCAGTAGCGCTGCTACTAAATTTATTTAAAAATGGATATCTCTGTACAGCTGTCGCGTCTGGTGTAGATGCAGTGTCTGTGTGTGAGCAAAGAAAACAATCAGTATATATATATATATATATATATATATATATATATATATATAGAAAAGTATAAGCCTACTAAACATCACACATCGGATGCGCACATCGCGATATCGATGCTGAAACGATATATCGTGCAGCCCTAAAACAGATGACATATTACATGACGTCACCCCCAGGTGCGTTCATAAAAAGGTTAATCCCTATGGAATGAGGTCAAAGGTCAAAGTCATAAATCTTTTATTTTGAAGGTCGGTGTCGCATACTTACTCGCGCGGATTTGTTTGCTATTCATACAGAAGCATGCGTGAGGCTTGCGGTGATATTAACGTCTGCCACCTCACTAAATGAGGATGTAAATACAGAACATATCCAGAACTGCTCTGAGGGTCACTTCATGAGCATTTGACCATTTCATTTGAGTAAAACTATCCTCACACAGAAATCTAAAGGTATTCACGGCAACCCGTCAAAATAAAAGTTCGGGTTTCAATTGTAGACATTGCGGCAGAAATATATTACTATTGTTCAGTAGAATGTACGTAATAGCCTACTAAAATTATTAAAACATTTTTAAGGAATAATCATAAAATAGGTCTTCAATGTTTTAATTGTAATATTAAAGCCCCTTTATTTTCCCAAAAAAATAAGATGCGTTTAATTTTCATTAACTAAAAGATAAATTAAATTAATGTTTTTATGCCGAAAAAAAAAAACGGAACACACCCCCACCCAAAAAAAAAAAAAAAGAATATTCTAATCTCAAAATTGAAAATCGAATGCCAACCCACCGAACGAATAATCGAATATTCTGGTCCAGCCCTACTTTAGAGATGGTTTCAGTTCCTCACGCTAAATAGCTCAACACAATGTGAGAAAAAGTTAAAGCACATTAAGAAACAAACAGAACGGTGAGTGAAGCCTTGAAATTATATTAACAACTGGAAATTGGTCAGTAAGAAAAAAATAATAATTAGGCTCCAAATGAGGACCCTTCCACACCAAAGCAAGTTCTATTCAAGAAAAGCTTTAAGGATTGCTCTCGCCTCTACCCCTGCTGGTTCCACCATCAGTAATCTACAGCTCACAGGACCCTTCCCCCTCATCCCCTTCACCAAGTCCACTCTGTATTTAAAACAAAAGGCACCATCTTGTCCTAATGGTCCTCACAAACAACCCTTGATGTTTATTCACACCAAAAGGCAAAACACAACAAAACCCAAAAGACAAATCCAACAATTTTTAAACCACAACCCTAATAACCACAATTTTGAAACATAACCATAAATAAGCCACTATCAATGTGTGCTTACAAAGGAAATAGTATAAATTGATTTCATGCAGACTTTCACAAGAAATCCAGTAAATAACTAAAACAGAAAAAAAAAAAAACTCAATTCTGAGAAAAAAAAACTTGGAATTGGGATTAGTCAGAATTCTGAGTTTAGTGGCCAGTTGCAAATGCTTAGACTAGTCTTGCAAGTTAGTCATCTAAGTTTTATTTTTTAAGATTGGTCATATCTAGAGATGGAAACTTGAGTCACACTTAAGTCACAAAAAAAGTTTACTTGCAACTTGGACTCAAACAATTGACTCGAGAAATGGACTTGAAGAGCACCTTGTCAAAAACAAGTCATTGCCAATCATGTTCTCTTTTTAACAGCATCAAACACCGTATTTTTGTCTATTCATTCCTCATCAATACATGCTGCAGCAGCAAATATCACAACAATTCTGCTCTAAACACACCAAGTCCTTATACATGCGAGACATCTGAAGGCGTGCTTGTTCATCACCCATAGGAAAAGTGTGGTTATATAAATGAACAACAAACAGCAACAGTATAGCATAATCTTTAATCTGACAATCTTCGTGTCATTTAATTTGAAATACAATCCAGTGTTCCCCATTAATTATTTACTCTGGTGGCTACCACAGTTTCATAATGAGCTTAAAATATTACTACTAATATTAATAAAAAAGTATAAATTAACCTATACTATTATATTTTAATTGCTTAGCTATTGCTAAAAACAGAAGACTTGACTTGGACCTTAGGGGCTCATGAACATGTCTGGTCCAAACTTTAAGAGCGTTAAATACAAGTGGAGATTGGTCTCATTTGAATCCGAGAAATAAGACTGGTTACCCATTGGTTAACTGCTAGCTGGTCAGACTACTGGTTACCCATTGGTTAACTGCTAGCTGGTCAGACTACTGGTTACCCATTGGTTAACTGCTAGCTGGTCAGACTAAGTTAGGTTCTTACACAGTCTTAACACAGAAGCAAACTCTGACTTTTCCCCCCTCAGAATTGCGAGAAAATAGTCCGAATTGAATTTGTGGGATAAAAAGCTGCAATTTTCTTTATTTGTTTTTAATTCCGTGGCGGAAACAGGCTATTGTCCTCGACTAACGTTAGATGGGTGTCATAAATTACTAAATATGAATTAACGTTACATCGCTTTATCAGTGACCGTATGCACCAAAATTGAAAAAGAATCAAAATGTAACACTTTTTTAAATATGCTTTTAAATGCATAGACTTGCTTTTGTTTGGGTTTACAAAGGTTATCGTTTTTACGCAAACCAAATGCAGACTGCAATATCAACACGGCCGAATTTTAAACGACGGAAACACAAATCGTTCACTACAAGGAAATACTGAACTACTTACTGAATATTCGTGAAAGAAACGCTCCTCTGTCTGCGATGAATGTATTTCTCTCAGCTGCTTTCTCTAACTACTGCTAGTCAGCTCCACGCGATTCATATCAGGCCTCTGATGTGCGCGAGGGGTGGGACCCTTATAGCCCATGTTGCCAAGTCCATTGTTTTTATGTCGATTTGTGTGTGTGTGTGTGTGTGTGTGTTATTGTACATTTACAAATAAAACGTTGTATTCTTTAAAAAAAAAATCATAATTCTATAATTTGTGTATTTTATACTTAGCGTGCAGTTACTCCGCAATTGATCCAAATGATTCCGTTTTTGATAAATTAGGTGTGATCTGGCAACATAGTGTGACCTGAATGCAAGCAAAGACTCGAGACTTTGATGCAAGCCGGAGGCTCTGGTAATAGACTTTACAGCCCATGACCTGTAGTCACGGATCTGGCTTCGATTAGCAGCGTAAAATAATTCCCTGATAGTTCACGTTCTTTTTGTAAATAATTAGAGGATAAATTAACACATCTGCTTTTTGATTGCTTTATATCCAAGCAATTTTGGTCGGATCTAGATTCTCATATATTTTATTTGGTCAATGTTGTACACTCCTTTAGTTTAAAGACATTATTCTTTATTATAATAATATTAGAAATAAACCCCTGGAACATACTAGTATTTTTTATATATATGGTTAATTTTTCATTAACAAACAACAATTTGCAAATCCCATCTTCTCCCCTTTTTAAAATGGAATTAAACTCACTTTTGAAACCTCTTTACCTTATAAAGAATAATAATTACAAAAACACTAGGTTTCCTGAAGTAGGCTGTTTAAAGAAAATCCATGCATTTAGATGCTTTCCTTGTCAATGATTGTTTTATTCTCATTGTATTGTCTCTGTAATGTCATTTGCAATCAAAGTTGTTTTTTTGGTGTGTGAGTAACGTTTAGATTCTGTTGGCCTTTATCTCATTGTATTGCCAAAAAGTGTTTAAAAGGCCTTCTGTCAGATATGATCAGTTTTGCCATGTCTTTCTCCCCTGCTGTTATATGGAAAATTAAAACGAAGTCAAGACAATAAGCAAACATCTTAATATAAGAGATCCTATTGAAAACAGTTAACACATGTGATGGAAATTTCTATATTTTTCTTTATTCTCTATATTCCATGCATGTTCTCTTTGCACAGGTGTTGGCCCTCAGTTTTTTTCTGTATGTGACTAAAACGTCTGTCAGCCTTCCTCTAGCAGGGTAATGGCTGATCTGGGATTTATTAATATAATAAAACATATAGAAACAGTAAACACATAATCAGCTGGTTCAGACTGTCAATGTTCTGCAGGAGACTGAAAAATCTGGATTCTGACAGACACTGAATTTTATGAAACCAACCATGATTCAGTTGAACAAAACATTGTTAAAAATAAACACCAAAAACAGATTTGACAGCCATTCTGGAATTTAGAGAGGTTGTAAAATAAGATGAAACGCAACATATAAGAAAACAAACATATTCCATGTAAGGAAGGGAGATAAATCATTCTGACAAAAATGATTGACAGGACGCCCTCAAATACAAGTCACAGTGGGCTGGAATAAAATACAGATAAATACAATTTTAAAAAAATCAACCGCTTCTTTGATATATCACTGAATTTGCTTCGTTATCATTCTCTCCTCACCGTCAGAAGAGAGTTATGAGGCTGCAGAAAACCCCCGCTCCTCTCCTGAGTCAGGACACAATCAAAAGTGTTAAAGTGTGAACCGCCCCATCAGACACTCTGTCTAAGCAACGGCAGGAAGTTACCCTGGAGGTGTGATGCCATTCAGACTGTGTCTTTGTCATGTGGCTGCTCTCAATCTTCTTTTAGATTGTATTAATATATTCATTTATTAATGAATCTTCTTTTTCTTCTGAACCAGTGCTTTTTAGTATCTACTTACTATTAATTATTATTAAGAGTCAGGCTGTATTTGTCTGTTGGCTTTTTAAATAGATTACAAATATTCAAGAAGTCCCATATATAATACCTAATTCAATAATATAACATTTTCTTTTATTAAATAAAATGAAATAATTTAAAATATAGTTTTTCCAGGTTTTACCACCACAATATCCACAGTTAAATATTCACATAATCCTTTGTACTAAATCTGATATTTTTTCTGTCATTTAGATTTAGACAGGATTATTTCACTGGCCATAAACACACTCATTCATAATGCTCAAAAAATATACAAATAAGCATGATATTGGAGAAAAGACGACACAGCTAGGGACAAATATTTTTAATAAATTAAGTGTTTTGTTCCTCTTTTCGTTTTTAAATGTCACTTTTTATGTGCTCTTGCGGTAACTGATGTCCTTATGAAAGCACGGTTTTACAACAAAATGAAAATAATAAACAAAATGAAATTCAGCAAGAATTGTATGTAAAATCATCCAAAGTCGCTGTCCTAAAATGGGCCACACTGAAGAACTTATTTACATTTATTTTTGGATTTGACTGATAAATGCAGATTGCTTTAAAATGAGTTCTTCATGTTGAATGAAATGCATCAATACAAATTCACATAAACATTGAGGAAAAAAAACATACACAAAAATATGAACTATTTACAAAATTTCCACATTTTATTTTAAGTGTTAACATCTCACCAAACTGAAATTACACATGCAACATGATTTTTAATCTATATAAAAAAGGAGAAAAGCCCTCATTCCACTAAGTTGCAGGAAAATTCACATTTGTTCTATTTTATTGCTTTGATAGAGGGGTGAGTTAGTTTTGAACCCCCTCAGGACCCCTTTTACCCCAAACCATAACATGGATAAAACTCCAAATGTATGATGAAAAACAAACAAAATAACACCCAACAGACTAGTCACGTAAAATCATAATGTGTGTGCACAGACACACACGGAGCACACACAAAAACAAGCTAAACAAACATAGAAGTCCAGCTCTGTGACCCGTGAGAGTCCACTGAAGACCTCCATAACGGACCCCACCGCTCATGACCTGTGGAAGTGTGGAGGTCTGATTCGTGATGATTAGGTGTTGGTTTCTGCACATCTTCAGGAGAACTGAAGCTGTTGCACACCTGGGATCTGCATCAGATAAAACACAGTTAAAAGCATCACTCAAAATGCTTGAAAGTGAAGACTGAAGTGTGCGATCTTGGTTTGATTCTGACCTGCTGATAGGAGGTGGTGTACACCATCACATTTTGTTGCTGTCCATCAGCTGTTATGATTCCTGCAGGTAGTGGATTTGCTGAGAGAGAAACAGATTTCATTGTGCTGGATTGGTCAACATTTACATTACATATGTTTGTGTTGTGTAAACATAAATGTTGTGTAAATGAAATCTTTTTCTGCTGTGTTGTAAGGATTCTTGAGTACTTGAGCCAGGCACAATACACTCACACACAATAATTACTGGAAGCACTAATAATTATATATTATACAGTGTCCTCCACTAATATTGGCACCCTTGGTAAATATGACCAAAGGCGGCTGTGAAAATAAATCTGCATTGTTTATCCTTTTTATCTTTCATTCAAAAAAAAATCACAAAATTCCAACCTATCATTGAAGTAAAACAATTGAAAGTGGGGAGAAAATCTCATTGTGAAATAAATGCTTTCACTATTTCATGTTGGCCACAATTATTGGCACCCAATTATTGCAACGTCCTTTTCCCAGGGTAACAGCTCTGAGTTTTCTCCTATAATGCCTGAAGAGTTTGGAGAACACCTGATAAGAGATCAGAGACCATTTCTTCATACAGAATCTCTCCAGATCCTTCAGATTCACAGCTCCATGACGGTGCTTCTTCTCTTCAGTTCACCTCACTCATTTTCTGTAGGGTTCAGGTCAGAGGACAGAGACAGCAATGGTAAAAGATTCATTTTGTGCTCAGTGACCCATTTTTGTGTTTATTTTGATGTTTGTTTTGGATTGTTATCCTCGTGGAAGATCCAAACATGGCCCATTATAAGATTTCTAACAGAGGCAGTCAGGTTTTGATTTTTTATCTGTTGGTATTTGATAGAATCCATGATGCCATGCATCTGAACAAGATGTTCAGGACCTCTGGCAGAAAAACAGGCCCACAACATTAAAGATCCAGCAGTATATTTAACCGTGGACATGGGGTACTTTTTTATCCCTGTTTGTACTAAACTCATCTGGTGGGTTTGCTGCCAAAAAGCTATTTTTTCAGTTTCATCTGACCATAGAAGCCAGTGCCATTTGAAGTTCAAGTCGTGTCTGACAACTGAATTTGCTGGAGTTTGTTTTTGGATGAGTGAGGACAATTTTTCTTGAAACCCTCCCGAACAACATGTGGTGATTTAGGGGATGTTTGATATTTTTTTTTTTAGGTTTCTGACCCCAAGACTCAACTAATCTCTACAATTCTCCAGCTGTGATCCTTGGAGAGTCTTTGGCTACTCAAACTCTCCTCCTCACCGTGCATTAGGATGATATAGACACACGTCCTCTTCCAGGCAGATTTTTAACATCTTTAGTTGATTGGAACCTCTTAATTATTACCCTGATGTGGGAATGGGGATTTTCAATGTTTTAACATTGAAAACAATCTTTTCTTACAGCCACTTTCTATTTTGTGATGCTCAACAATCTTGTTCTTCACATCAGAAATATATTTTTTGTTTTTTCTCATTGTGATGGATGATTAAGGGAATTTGGCCTTTGTGTTCCTCATATTTATAATTCTGTGGAACAGAAAGTCATGGCTGGACAATTTCATGCTCCTAGTCACCCTGGTGTGCTAAAAAATGTAAATATGAATGGGAATATACTTCAGAGATATTTTACTCATAAGAATTTCTAGGGGTGCCAATAATTGTGGCCAACATTCATTGGAGAAAAACATTTATTTCATCATGAGATTTTCTCCCCACTTTCAATTGTTTTACTTCAATGATAGGTTAGAATTTTGTGAATTTATTGAGTGAAAGATCAAAAGGATAAACAACGCAGATTTATTTTCACAGCCGCCTTTGCTCATATTTATCAAGGGTGCCAATATTAGTGGAGGGCACTGCATATATATATTAAGATATCAGAGCGAATAAGACAATTTAAGATTCGATCAGAACATCGAAACACGAGGAGCCAAAATTCCACAAAGACGCCCAAGACAACAGGATGTTCGTCATAAATCTGTCCACGATAACCTAGAGCCAGCCAGTCTGAAGCAAGCCTCTTTCACAGAACAGCTTGCAACATTAAGACAAAAGAATACTTATTGATAAGTCCAACTCAGGAAGGAGATTGTCAAATTTGGGGCAAGTAACCAAGATTGATGATCAAAGACACAGCACATCATGGCCATCACATGAGGAAAATCATTCGTAGAAACTTTGTTGGGTGGGTTCCCCCACCCAGGACAAAGACCAGACTGAAATTCCTTCTAAACCCTTTTTGACCTTTGTTCCTCAGAACACATTCTCACATCCACAGAATGGCACAGAAACTGTGTAGATGCACCAAAATCATCTTAAAAGGACTTATGAGAAACTAATCATTTCTATGCATAACTCCATATTATGTATGTAACCTACACTTTTGACTTTCATGTCCTAATCACTCATTGTGTATGTCTTTTTAATAACTATTGAATAGCTTAAGGGTTTATATTCATGTTTGGTATGTATGAGTGTGACCATTCTAGCTTGAAACGTTTCTTCCAATCAATACTTTGTCAAATGTATCTTACTCTGGTTATAGAAATCATGTCCAAAATTATACTCTGCAAGAGCGGGAAAGTTTGGACCATTTGTCTGACCAGATAACATGTTGATTTATTTATTGGGAGGAGAAACAGAGCAACACCCCGAGCTAAGACAGTATCTAATTGGTCAACACACCATTTTGGGATGTGTCCAAAAGCCCAGTTAAAAACTCAGGACACCATCAGACCATGCTTTTAGCTTCTAGCTTTTTGTCATCACTTTTTTCATTTTTTTGAGCGTTGTTCCAGCGTGCTTCGGCTTACATGCCAGCCGCTACTTAACACCACAATGAGAAGAAAAACCACCTAGTCTCGTTACATCCTTTTATTCTTTTACTTTAGTTTCTTTTCTTTCCGTTGGGAGTTTCATGTTCTCAGTTAAGTTTTGCCGCCACGCCTTGTCTCCGAGTTCAACTCGAGTCTGTGATCGCCTCAAAACTTCAACCAGCCACAACTCCGCATCTTCAGCCAACGCCCAACCATTGGCTTCCCAAGACATCACTTCAATGACTACTGAACTTCCAACCAATCAGCAACCTCGGGAAACCCCTTTCCTGCAAAGACTATGACAAAAGGGAATCCCTTAACACTTAACGCAAGTAACCTCCAGATTCTAGCTGAGCTGGTGCATTTAATATAAATGTTAGCCTCATTGAGAAACTCAATGCGAGGGTTAATTAAGTAATTGATGGTTGTTCAGGTCTATGCAATAGCACATATTGCTATAAACTTGGGATTTAAAGTTTTCATTCTCTTAAACTCATCCTTTCCTCACTTTCTCTCTTTCTGCAACATGTATGAATGTGTGATCTTGTTACTGTGCTATTTAATAGTGTTTTCACTATATTTTGGATTTTCATATCCAGTGCAGAATTTATGTTATACGGGTCGTTCAGTGAATCGCTGGCCAACAGTGATCAGCCGTAAAACAGTGATTCTGTCCAAATTCCCTATAAAATCATAAATGATTCCCTTTGAGCTAAATTGACCTGTTTCCCTTACAATAGGCTCTCTCTCTATATATATATATTGTGGCGGGAGGAGCAAACGACAGACACAGTGGGCGTGGCCGCACGGGCGTGGCCGCACGGGCTCCCCTCTCGGGTCCGGAGCGCGAGGGGCAGCGGCTTCTCCTAGCGGCTTCATCCTCCTTCGGCCCACGGCCCCTCCGGGGACTATACGGCCCGGCATCCTGGCCCGTCAGCCGTGTAACGGCTCTCTCAACGCTCCCTTCCTGGACCCACGAGGACACCAGCGTGCATGCACGGGGAAGAGACCAGTCTCCAGAGGAGAGGCGCACTCGGCATATAACAGCGGCGGTGATGAGGCTCCATTCACTTCAGGTGTGCCTCATCACACGCCGCCAGACCTGGACGTTTTCAGCGCCCCTCCTCTCTCACACACCCACTCCCGTCGGGAGCCTGGTGAAGGGCGGCGATTAAGGGACGGGGAGATGCTGACAATTAGGGGGAGGCAGCCGACTCGTCACAATATATATATATATATATATACACATATTGTATCAAACCCAATAAATGAGATGCACTCCCCTAACCAATCCCCACTAACAGGAATCCTGAACGAACTTGACATGAGTCAAGTGATTTAATTGTGCAAGGTTTGCAAAGGAAGCACGACAAGGAGCAAAAGAAGGAAAAGAAGAGAAGCAGGAAGAATGGAATACACCCAAGAGGAGATAATCTCTAAAGCAAAAGGCATGATAAGATTAATTAGACAACAAGAGAGAATAAATAAAACATTTATGAAAGTTGTAAGAGACATGATTGCACTTGGTGGATTTTACTCTGACTTGGAAACTTTGACAGGCGAAGTTGACACTTTGAACTTACAAAAAAGCCTCAGAGCTATCTGTAAGTAAAAACAGTTTAAGGGAGCAACTGACATCCTGTTGAGGCGAGAAGAAAGCAGGAGTCTCTTGCTGCAGTTAGCAAAAGGTATAGAATTAAAGATGCTGTCATGTATATCTCTCGCTTTGCAACAGAAGTTTTCTGCTAAAGTAAGGGGGGGGTGTTAAGCAAATAAGGACGTTTTTGTGCTAAGGGGAAAACTTTGTAACCAGGAAGAATATAAATTGTGAAGCTTGAAACAGAACGAGGCCGAACCTCGTGAAGACTTCTCACTTGTTATGTTGATGATTATTATTGTAAATTTGTTTCTTCATAACCTATTATCTGAATGTGAAAAATACTCACATCGAGCTTCAAGAGCCGATTTCTAAGCAGCTGACAACGCTCTCAATCTCAAGGTGAGGACAAATCTTTTGATTTGGAATTGGATTTTGGATTGTTGAGATGTGTGTTGGAGTACTTATTTAGAGGGAATATAAATACAACTATATTAATAAATGTCATGTCAAACTGCATGTTTATTTATATATTTATACAATATGTTTGATAAACTAGTAGTTAGGTCTGTAACAAATTACAAGTAACAAAAAATAACAAGTAACAAAAATTTTGATGGATGACCTTTGACCTCTCCCCCCTCTCTTTGGGATTAACCTATGACCTTTTAATGATCTCCAGATGTGCTATTCCATCTGTTTATAATATAGACGGATTACCGCAATTAACCTGAGACCTCCGGCATTAAATATGAGATTGTTTACATTGGCCTTTAATGATCTCCAGATGTGCTATGCCATCTGTTTTGTAATTTATCTGAATTACCGCAATTAATCTGAGACCTCCGGCATGAAATATGAGATGGTTTACATTGGCCTTTAATGATCTCCATCTGATTATAATATAGACGGATTACAGAGGTTGACCTGTGACCTCCGCAGCTGAAATTTGAGTTTTGTTTAAATTGGCCGTGTCACAGTTCAAGTCTGTTTTTGAATTTAATCGTCCGGGACAGCTGTGGACCACATGTGTGCGGTATCGGGTGGCATGCCATCCATCACAGAGGTTTTGGTCAGTCTACATGGATGTGAGAAAGATATATTGGTGTAAGGACAATATCAAAAAATAAGTAAAAGAATAAACCATTTTAAGAGATCAAAGCATGTTGTGTATATATCTCTCTCAAGTTCAAGTTGCTTTATTGGTATGACATTTGTGTTATAGTATTGCCAAATCATTTTAGATGTGTAAAATACAGAATATAATTACACCACCAAAGTAAAAAAGGAGTCAATATATTTATTTTAATTAATATTTAAGAAATTTGAAATCATTTGAAAATGTATTTAAAATTAAAGTGTAAAATAAACATACTTATACTTCAGATGACAAAGTGTTTTTCACAAATAAATAAATATTTAATACAAATATAATTAAAAAGGAAGTAAACACTGTAACCAACAGGGCACTCAGTATTCTGGGAAGTTTGTGTGCATTGGGAATCATATATATATATATATATATTATATATATATATATATATATATATATATATTTAAAATAAAGCCAAGGTAACACTCATACACCACAGAGAAAATGATATGAATATGACAGTGGGCAAATGCATAAAGCGCAGCATAATTAGAAATCATGAGTTTAAAGTTTGTCGATCGCGCGTCTCCAGTGAAGCTGAATTCTCTTCCTGTCCGCATTCAATTCACACGGACCGACCGTCACGCAGAGAACACGCGATCATGCAGGATACAAATGCACACTTCACAAGATCTCACAACTGGACTCGACTAAGTTTGTAAGGTTTGTGAAATGAAATGTTCATTAGTCATTCAAAGATTTGCTTAAATGATATAAATGCATATTTGCTGAATGCTGACGGCAAACAAGAAAGTATTAGGCTATAATGTTTGCCTTTCTATTACTACAATAATATAAAAGCAATCGTTATAATACTTTTGTATACATTTTAAATCCTTTGTTTAACCGTTCTATCTGATTATTTGACAGACTTCTATCTGTATTAGACAGAACTGTTAAAGGTGCTGTATGTAAGTTTTTGACTCTAATAAAGCATAAAAATACCATAATATGTTTGCAGATATTTAAGAAACATGTTAAGTTAACATACTTGTTTATCTGAAAAACAATGCTACAGTCAGTTATTCTCCTTTGAAAATGTGCGTTCCAGGCCGGAATGTCGGTCTCTGTTTTGGTTTGTGAAACCCGCCCACTGCCAGTTTACCCAATTTTATTTCGGCACCCTGGGTTGCCAATTGCCGGAAAACACAGTGTATTTCATGTCATTCATCATCATGTGTGCTCGTTCCTGTTCGGTGTCATTAATCTGGCAACCTGCGTGTGTGTCAAGTCTGAGGAGGAGAGGCTGGGTGAAAAAAACCCTCTCCAATATTTTGAATTTTGAATCAATCCTACATACAGCACCTTTAAGGACGACAGCGAACAAGAGGGAGAATGTGAGCACTGTGTGCTCAGGCGCTGCCGTTCTCAGAGCCATCAAAACAAAAGTATGTTGCGCCGTCACAATAAAAGTCCCTCCTCGAACATACAGGAAAACTTATCGGCCGATGCCGATATTTGAAAAATGCCAAATATCGGCCAATATATCGGACTTGGCGATATATCGGTCGACCACTAGTTGTAACCACTAATAACATACCCATCTGTACTAATAATTTACTTACTGAAAGTCTCGTCGGTCAGCTCCTCTCCCATGCCTTCGGTTACTGTTACACTGCTTATGCCTTTCTCTCCTTTCATGGCCTGAGAACATTCACACAAAATAATGTAAATGAAAAGAGCACAACCAGTCAAGAGGTGGAAACCACATCTGACAGCTGTGCAAAGTGTTACTGCTTATTATACCAGACAGGAAGTTAATAAGCCTTTTTACTTCAATGATGCATGATGATGCCATTAAAATGTCAATGTTACCTCTCTGAACTTCTGCAGGTAGAGCTTCAGAGGCTCCACATACATGTCGAAACCCAGCGTGGACATTGCGAACAGGATGTCTTCGCCGTTTATCGTCTTGCGTTTCTCCTGATGGCATCTCTCGCTGGCTTCTGAAGTGATGAAGCTGATGAACTCGCTCACACACTCCTGCACACACTCCTTGGCATCCTTTGCTATCTGAGGTGATGGAGAGAAAGGTTTTCTTTTGAATAACTTGTGTGTAAAACTTGACTTCACGCTAAATTTTAAAGAAAGTTTCACTTTCTTTTAGCAAAATAAATGGTATTAGTAGTAACTAGGTCCGGACGTTATGTCAAAATATTTGATTGATGGCCCCTCAGCTGTTAACCTTTGCCCTCAGCTGTTATGACATCTGTTTGTAATGTATCATGATTATATGTCCACAAATAAGAGAGTGGTTACATTGTCCATTAATGTACAGCAGATGTGATATGACATCTGTTTGTAATATAGCTGCTGGACCTCCGGTATGGAATGTGACATCTGTATAAATTGGACTGCTGGGTCCGCATGTGCGCTTATCTGGTGTCACACCGTCACATAGGTTTTGGTCGGCCTGCATGGATGTGAGAAAGAGATAGTGATTTAAGGACAATTTTGAAAAATAAGTAAAAGAAAACAATTTTAAGAGAATTTCAAGTTGATTTATTGTTATGGACATTTGTGTTACAGTCCTGCCATTGCATTTTAGATGTGTAAAATAAAATTACATCACTAAAGGAGTCAATAAATGAGTAATAATGAGAGGAAAATATTGCAATTAAATACCTCACACACACACACACACTCAGGCAGATATACCAGACTAGAGGAACCAGGGGTCTTCTCTCTCACACTCTCTCACACACACACACACACACACACACATGTGTGTGCACAGGCAGACTATGCCAGACTATAGGAACCAGGGGTCGATCTCTCTCATCTCTCTCTCTCTCTCTCTCACTCACACACACACTCAGGCAGATATGCCAGACTATAGGAACCAGGGGTCCTCTCTCTCACTCTCTCGCTCTCACACACGCTCAGGCAGACTATAGGAACCAGGGGTCTATCGCTCTCTCTCTCTCACTCACACACACGCTCCGGCAGACTATACCAGACTATAGGAACCAGGGGTCAAATATGGAAAATATCGAGTAACGTCTGGGATGTCGCATATGGATAAAAAATATTTGAAAAACATCACGGTCATCTGGCAGCTGCTTGGCTTACTCCTTGATTAATTATAGAGGTTCAAACACTTACACTATTTTTAGGCGTCGCTAAAAATATAAAAATGTTGTACATTTTTCAGGAGCGGGAAAAGAGATTGTCATGTTAGGATTGGGGTTAGGGTCATAAATTTGTAGATTATAAACACCAAATGTCAAAATAAGTAAAAAAAAAAAAATATATATATCTATATATATATATACTGTATATATATATATATATTAACAGGCCAGAAAATAAGGGCTATTGGCCCCGACATGTCTGGACTTGCCATAGATGTAGTGATTTTAATACTCTGTAGGATTCTCCCTCTGAAAGGACGCACAAAATAACTTGGAAAAGCACATTCCTTAGCAGAAGTTAAAGGAGTCTCCTCTCCACCATCTGCAAGTCGTAAAACTAGTTAATGATCAAACCTAACGTCGATTGTCTGGACCAGTTCCTGTCAAGGCCTGGTTCCTTATCCCTTAAACCTAATTCAACCAACACAGAACAAAGAACGTGGTATCTGGAAATGTTCCAGCGACAGACACTCCTGGAACCCCTGACCAGTTAAAAACATACATTTATAATCGGATCAACAAAGGAAGACGGATTTACGAGGAAATGTCTGAGCTGAAGTTCCACAGATACACACCCGAAATTACTTTCTGACCTCCGGACATCTCCCCTTCTTCTTCCTGCATTCCAAAAGAATGTGCCTTTTTCTCTTCTTTGGCAGACAAAGAAATTCAAACTTGCATAGAGGATTTCTAAAAAGACATTCATTTATTCCCATTGCTATTAGAGCAAATATATCCACAAATGACATGCTTAATGTCTTTCATATGCTTGGTGTGATTAGTAGAATTTAGGATATTTTAATCTATGCCTTAACCGTTTAGTAGATAAAATTAGTATATGTACTTTGTGTATGCCAAATACTCGATGTTTGATGCTGGTTTTATTAGCAATAATTTGGTGTGGATGAAAGTTGACCTTTAGCATCATAATGCATGATTACAACATGTTATAGAAATCTGCTAGGATATTTTCTTCATGTGTATAAATTGACTAGCATATAATGTATGCACGGAAAAAAGCTGTGCGGGGCGGGGCTCTGCCCTACACACTGTAAAAAAAAAAAAAAGTTGGGCTACCTTAAAATTTTAAATCAACCAGCTAAAGCAGATTTTTGAGTTCTCAACTTATTTTTTAGGAAATTTCTCAACTTTTTGTTGCATAAACTTAAAACAAGAAGTTGAGAAAACTCAAAAATCTGCTGAAGCTGGTTGCCCAACTTTTTTTTTTTTACAGTGGGACAATTTGATTGGAAGAGCATCCAGTGGGATGAACTGAAATCAGCTTGCTAAAAACTGGACACAAATCTCTGCTCTTGGCTCTTTCGCCGTCGTTGATCGCACAAACACTTGCGCTCAGATGCTGCAATCTCAAGCGACTGAGTCATCCAAACTCAAACACTCCGTCAAAACATCTTACCAAAGAAACTGTTAGAACCTGAAGCCGCAAGAAACTCTAAAGTACTTCCAGAGTACTTCATCATGTCACAAAGAAACCAACCAATCACAGGAGGGCTTTCCCCAGTGACGTCATGCAACGATGACATCAGCAGCCAATCAGCCACCGGGGTTCCCTCAACCACCCGAGGAAACCAACAAGATCCGCGGTCATCTCAACTCAAAATCAAGTAAACAAACAAAATCTCAGTCTTGCTGGAAACTGGTCTAGTTAATCTAAAGCCTTAACGATAAGCTAGAAGTTCTCTGTTGTGTGGTCTTCCTCAGGATGAATTTTAACGAACTAGCAAAAGAGTGCTAGACGTAAGACTTTCTTCAAATCGCAATAACTCATTTCCTGAACGTGTGTATGTGTGTGTGTGTGTTTTAGCTTAGTTTACTGTACCGTAGTTAGCAAATAAACTTTGTGTCATTTATAAAGAATCTTTGTCTTGTGTTGTGAAATTTTCAAGTCTAAACATCTGCCAAGATCTCATGTTACCTTGCTCATGGTAAAATGTATATTTGTTTGAAAATATCGTTGGCCACGAAGGAGTAAAACAAATTGATAACACTAAGTTTGACTACGACACTGGACGTCTAAATTAATAAGGTGTAAATTATTTGAATCAGATCAATTTAATAAAATTAACCCGAATCTATAAGATTCGATTCCCAAAAGGATAAAATAAGAGCTAAATTTCTTACAACTCCATCAACACCTAAACCTACCCACCACAGTAAACTTTCTACATTTATTTTTCATTAAAAATTTGTAAAAACATCATTTAGTATAATTTATAATTTAAAAAGTTGTTATGCTCATGGGGACAATTTTTGCACATGTCAATCATTTGGACTATTTTTTTTTTTTATCATTTGGACTATTACTACACATCTGGTTTTTGGGACACTTCATATAGACGTAATTTTTTTTTACTTTTCAAACTCTAGGACCTACTGCCCATCACACAAAAAATTTCTGCATATGATTCCATTTTTTATTAAATTTAGTTTGTAAGCGATCATAATTATGAGGACTCAAGAAATTTCAGTCTTTCGGATGAGACGTTAAACCGAGGTCCTGACTCTCTGTGGACATTAAAAATTCCAATGTCACTTCTCGTAAAGAGAAGGGGGATGTAACCCCGGTGTCCTGGGCAAATTCCCTCCACTCTCCATCATCCAAGTGGATGCTGCACACTGGTGGTGGTTGAGGAGAGACCCCCCCCACATGATTGTAAAGCGCATTGGGTGTACACCAATACACAATAAAGTGCTATATAAATGAATTATTCATTCATATATTGTTGTTATATCAGTGTAATACCCATGTCATTATACAAATTTGTGTTCTGATAAATCATATAAACAAGTACAGACACAGCACACACACATACACACACACACACACATACTGACACCATTCAGAAAGGTCAACGGTCTAGGTCTGCACTGATGGCCATGAGTGAAAATGCTAAAAGCTAGTTTTCCAACTTTATCTCCCCAAAATCATATATTGTCCATTTTATACTTTTTAATGTAGCTTGAAAATTTGAATAAAAGATTAACAAATGTATCTTCATACCCGTTGCATTTTGACACAATGTCATAAACAGATTTATCTTTAATTTATAAGATTTACTTTTATTATTTCTACAAAGGTTCATGCTACAGTACCTTTATCAGTCTAATAAATATGCGGTCAATACATGATGAAACAAGAATCGTGGTACCAAATAAGTTTTACACAATGTTTTTAAGAAAGGGATGTTTTAAAATACAACTAAACCAGACAACACGACAGATTATTTTTTCTTTTTGACAAACCTACATTTCAAGTAATTTGCCCCTGAGGTGTTTAACATCCAAGCGGAATAGCTCTTATTTTCTAAGTTCCAATACAGGGCTCCAGATGCAGCTTCTTAACCGAACAAAGAAAACATATTTTCACATTCATTCAACATATTTTTCATATTTTGCACGAGTAGCATGGGTTCATGCCTTTTTTAAAGGCTTCTTGTCTA
Source organism: Schizothorax lantsangensis (assembly GCA_027422415.1). Classification (NCBI taxonomy): domain Eukaryota; kingdom Metazoa; phylum Chordata; class Actinopteri; order Cypriniformes; family Cyprinidae; genus Schizothorax; species Schizothorax lantsangensis. The sequence continues at coordinate 14,447,611 of CM049854.1, read as the reverse complement.
ATGCTTTAGATGCATCAAAATGTGGATTTTTTTCAGTATCCAACATGAAATTAAAGAGTTGTATCAGTTGTTTCAGCTGTTTATTACCATTTTCTTAGGTTATTATTATTATTATTTTACTCACATATTGAATAGGTATATAATAAACCTTATCATCCATGCTTTTCCCCTTTACAGACCCCCATGCACAATTGTAAATTCAAAAGGCCTAGTTACGCACCATTTAAGAAAAGTGCCATAATGCATTCAGAATTCAGAAAACCCCCCTCTTGATCTATTACGACTGGCGTTTTACTTAGTCAAATGATCAGGATTACGGATGACACTGTACACATTTCGTTTGTTGGACCGTATATCTCATTACTATGACTACAGGCGATGCATTCTCTCTGAGAGCCGTCAGCATTCACTGTTTATAGAAATAAATGAAAATTTCCACTTGAGAGTGTTTGACTAAATTGGCATTTCTTTTAGGACAATTATCCATCTCTACAATGAACCGTCAACACAAAGTAAGGCTTGTAGTTTTACACTTACAACTGAAACACATCACACCATTGCGCTCAAAGCTAGAAATTCGGTAAAGTTTGAGATTGTTAAAGTTCCATGCTCTTGAAAAGGATACAGACACAAAAAATAAAGGAATTTTGTGCACACAAAACCCCCCTATGTTACTCAATCACTAAGAAAATTACCATATGAATGTGGAAAATTCCGCTGGTGATCATTTGTGTATATTTTTATAAGCGTTGTTTTAAATTACTTTTTCCTTACGGCACTAGATTTAAACCTCTTGTTCAGATAGCTGACGACAATGTTCACATTGTATATCGTACTCGTTTCTTTCAACATTTCCGCTCGACATTAAAGCGTAGGCCTATGTGTACACCTGCTGGGCGATAGCTAAAAAATGCATCAACGATATAAAGTTCATATCGTTTGGTATCGATAATTACTGACATTTTTTATAACCTTTTTTTAAACAAAGAGCAATATATATATTTTTTTAATTCAACCACTGTATTTTTAATTTACCAATTTTTTTTGTTTTAACAGTCAAACACAATAAAATTTAAACAAATATCAAATTTCTTATGTTTAATATGCAGATTAAATAGCCACAGGAGGGTGCAATGAGCAAAATAATGCAGTGTGTTAAATTGTTTATATAATGCAATTAAAATAACAGTTGATAAAAAACATGCACAACGTCTAAATTAACATATATAAATCAAATAGAATTTCGTAAATTGCATAAACAATTATGAACAAAACAGCATCATGTATTTATACATAGCTTAATTCAAATAGCCGAAGCGCCGATCACACAGATTGCATTTAAAAACATGAGACGCAGTGAAATGGAATAAACCTCCACAAATTAGCAATGTGTTTTCTATAAGTTTAAACTCTTTTAACTTTGCATGGCTTTCTATACATCTCTTGCGTGAGACGCGAGTGCAACAGTCATAGTTGTCTGTCCCAAAAATGCGCCAAATATGCGTTCTTTGTGAATGGCTTGGTTTCGGTTTTAACCTAACCAATAACTTCTCCGTATTGAGCTTCTATATTTCTTTAATATTTTGAATGAATAACGCAGCACCGGCGCGTCTTGTGGGTTCAACTAAACAAACTAACAAAAACAATAAAGTACGACAAAGACACTTACATCATCATCACTGCATCTCGTGCGCCTCTGATGAGGCTCCCTCACCGACGCACATCTAACATTCGATTGCACCGTTTTTGCATTCAAATTTTTTAATTCGACTAATATTCATTTTTGTATTCATAATCTCCTCATCACAGGCAGGCAACAGCACTCAGCATGTGTTCATGGGCTGTCTGCGTCACTCATAGCACGTGCCTATCATGCGCTATATCAAATAAAAATTATATCGTTATCGATGTAGGAGTACCGTCGATACCAATACCGTTTTATCGCCCAGGCCTATGTACACCCCATCTACCGAGTGCACGTTTTTTTCTGTTTGTACACTTTTGGTGGATTTGCTAGAGGGACTATGTCATCTTGTTGTAATGTGAGCACAATTAAGAACCATAACATTACACTACATGCCTTTGAAAAGGATTTAGACATAGTCTTTTATACAGGAAATATGTTTGTACAATTCACAAAAAAAATATGTTACAGTGTAAGAAAGGAGACACTCTTCTAAACTATTTTTAGTTTTTAATGTTAATTTTGATGGTCTGCCTCCAGCTGATGACGCTGTATTTTATTTAAAATGGGGTCTTTGGGGAACTGGAGAAGTTTTGACATGCCCTGACATTTGTGTTTTTCAGTATCTTAAAAATATATTAATGGCTAAAGACTGATTATACTGTATTCGGCACAAACTGGGCTACAATAATATGTAAGCAGCATGAATGTACATGTTTGTGGGTTTTTTTTGTTTGTTGAGAAAACCACGTTTATGTGTGGTTAGTAAAAAACTTTTTTTGTTTAAAATGCTTGTTTAAAAATGTATGATAAATGGCTTGCTTTGCTTGAGTAACATGTTTGTTACTATGCTGACATATATAAATCTATATTTTATTTATTTACATATTCTTTAAAATAGAGATAAGTCTCTTTTTAGCTTGAAATGTTAATGTATGTGTGTACTTGTTTATATGATTTCTCAGAACACAAATTTGTATAATGACATGGGTATTACACTGATATAACAATGGATGAATGAATGATGCATTTATATTGAGCTTTATTGCGTATTTCTGTACACCCAAAGTGCTTTACAATCATGTGGGGGTCTCTCCTCAACCCCCACTAGTGTGCAGCATCCACCTGGATGATGCGACGGCAGCCACAGCACAACGGCACCAGTGCGCTCACCACACACCAGCTACAGGTGGAGAGGAGAGAGAGATAGAGCCAATCAAGTGGATGAGGATTATTAGGAGGCCATGATTGACAAGGGCCAGTGGAGGGAATTTGACCAGGACACCGGGGTTGATTAATGATTCAATTTCTTGAGTCCTCATAATTATGATCGCTTACAAACAAAATTTAATAAAAAATGGAATCATATGCAGAGATTTTTGTGTGATGGGTAGGTCTAGAGTTTGTAAAGTAAAAAAATCAATACGTCTATATGAAGTGTCCCAAAAACCAGATGTGTAGTAATAGTCCAAATGATAAAAAACAAAAAAATAGTCCAAATGATTGACGTGCAAAAATTGTCCCCATGAACATAACAACTTTTTAAATTATACTAAATGATGTTTTTGAAAATTTTAATGAAAAATAAATGTAGAAAGTTTACTGTGATGGGTAGGTTTAGGTGTTGATGGAGTATTAAAATCACTACGTCTATGGCAAGTCCAGACATGTCGGGGCCAATAGCCCTTATTGTTTGGCCTGTTAATATATATACACTAAGTTTGGAAACGCCCTAGAAAATGGGGTTTTGGACAATATTGGCATGAATCCTTTTTAATTTGTGCTAATTTTGCACTGATAAGGGACAACACAAACTATGACATATTTTATTACATAAACAGTTTATACATAGAAAAAAACTAAATTTTCGATTCATCAAAATATCCACCATTAGCAGCTATTACAGCTCTGCACAATCTGGGCATCCGAGCTGTCAGTTTATAAACATTGACTTGATATATTACGCCAAGCCTCCTGAAGGATTGCCCAAAGATGATTCACACTGGTTGGACACTTCTTACGGACATCACGGTCCAGTTCCTAGTAGCTCAATTGGGTTGAGGTCGGGTGATTGGGGAGGCCATTCCATGACAGACATGATGCCAGCTGACTGTTTCCTCTCCAAATAGGATTTGCACAGCTTGGAAGTGTGCTTGGGGTCAAGCTTGGAAGTGTGATATCGTCCAAAACCCCACTTTTCGAGGGCGTTTCCAAACTTTTGGAGGGCAGTGTATATATATAATTTTTTTTTTTTTACTTATTTTTGACATTTGGTGTTTATAATCTACAAATTTATAATTGATCCTAACCCCAGCGCTAACATGACAATCTCTTTTCCCACTCCTGGAAAAATGTACAACATTTTTATATTTTTTAGCGACGCCTAAAACTAGTGTAAGTGTTTGAACCTCTATAATTAATCAAGGAGTAAGCCAAGCAGCTGCCAGATGACCGTGATGTTTTTCAAATATTTTTTATCCTTATGCGACATCCCAGACGTTACTCAATATTTTCCATATTTGACCCCTGGTTCCTATAGTCTGGTATAGTCTGCCTGTGCGTGTGTGTGTGTGTGAGAGTGAGTGAGTGAGAGAGAGAGGACCCCGTGGAGAGAGAGAGGACCCTCTGGTCTGGTATATCTGCCTGAGCGTGTGTGTGAGTGAGAGAGAGAGAGAGAGAGGACCCCTGGTTCCTCTAGTCTGGTATATCTGCCTGAGTGTGTGTGTGTGTGTGTGTGACAGAGAGAGGACCCCTGGTTCCTCTAGTCTGGTATATCTGCCTGTGTGTGTGTGTGTGTGTGTGTGTGTGTGTGTGTGTGTGTGTGAGAGAGAGAGAGTGAGAGATCGACCCCTGGTTTCTATAGTCTGGCATTGTCTGCCTGTGTGTGTGTGTGTGAGAGAGAGAGTGAGAGAGAGATCGACCCCTGGTTCCTATAGTCTGCCTGTGCGTGTGTGTGTGTGAGAGAGAGAGAGAGTGAGAGAGAGGACCCCTGGTTCCTCTAGTCTGGTATATCTGCCTGTGCGTGTGTGTGTGAGAGAGAGAGAGAGAGAGAGAGGACCCCTGGTTCCTCTAGTCTGGTATATCTGCCTGTGCGTGTGTGTGTGTGAGAGAGAGAGAGAGAGAGGACCCCTGGTTCCTCTAGTCTGGTATATCTGCCTGAGTGCGTGTGTGTGTGAGAGAGATCGACCCCTGGTTCCTATAGTCTGGCATAGTCTGCCTGTGCGTGTGTGTGTGTGAGAGTGAGGACCCCTGGTTCCGCTAGTCTGGTATATCTGCCTGTGTGTGTGTGTGTGTGAGAGAGAGAGAGAGAGAGAGAGAGAGAGAGGACCCCTGGTTCCTCTAGCCTGGTATATCTGCCTGAGTGTGTGTGTGTGTGTGTGTGTGTGAGGTATTTTATTGCAATATTTTCCTCTCATTATTACTCATTTATTGACTCCTTTAGTGATGTAATTTTATTTTACATATCTAAAATGCAATGGCAGCACTGTAACACAAATGTCCATAACAATAAATCAACTTGAAATTTAAGAACTATCTCTTAAAATTATTGTTCTTTTACTTATTTTTCGAATTGTCCTTAAACCACTATCTCTTTCTCACATCCATGCAGGCCGACCAAAACCTATGTGACGGTGTGACACCAGATAAGAGCACATGCGGACCCAGCAGTCCAATTTATACAGATGTCACGTTCCATACCGGAGGTCCGGCAGCTATATTACATACAGATATCATATCGCATCTGCTGTACATTAATGGACAATGTAACCACTCTCTTATTTGTGGACATATAATCATGATATATTACAAAAGGGTTTTATTTTTCCTTCTCCAAACCAAACTGCCTTAAAAATTACTTACTTTTCCAGTTTGTGGGATTGCATTCTTCATGATTCGAGCTACGTTAGCGATAGGGAGGTAGATGTCTTGTTCACGTAGGTTATCTTTGCTTCCATTGCCATCCTCGAGGTCATTGAGACCCTCATCACCTTCATCTTTACAAAAAATAATTAAATAAATACATAAGAAATGTTTCTTGAGCAGCCATATAGTAAATTAGAATGATTTCCGAAGGATCATGTGACACTGAAGACTGGAGTAATGACTGATGAAAATTCAGCTTTGCATCACAGGAAGATAGTCAAATAAAAAAAAAAACAATATATATATGTATTAATCAATTAATTAAATGATAAATAAATCATTTGTAATAATTTAAATATGACTTTAGCATCACTTACCTTCTGGAGCTTGAGCTAGAACAAAGTGACTACCAGCCATATATTCTCCTGTTATGCCAAGTTGGGAGGCATCTGTTGTTGAACTGTCTCCGTCCATCTGAAACATAATTTTTTCTTTCATACATTTTTGCAATTTATTGGTCGTGTTTCAAAACCAAGTGAGCTGCCTACCAAGACAGCATTTTTGGCCAGAGTGCACTATTATACTTACATAAACGTATGTGGGCCCGCAAAATTGAGACAGCCATTTCATCAACATAGATGTACAACTACTAAGCCACTAACATGAATTTGACCTTTCTTTTATTCAGTAATAAACATTCATAATTATCATCTGTCAGTGAATCACATAAGCATACATTTTTCACTTAATGGAGATTAAAACACAAATTCCCCTCACAGACCATCACAGGATTGATTATATAATAAAAAAAATTAATGGATAATAAAAATTCTGATATTTTTCATACAAATATTAAGGACATTCTTTTGAATTAAAGACAAATAATAACACAAACAGTTCATAAATGAGAAAAGGTGCTTTGGCAACTACCTGAAATAAAATAGGTTTGAATATGTTGTTTAAGTAAAAAAACAAACAAACAAACACAAAATATACATTTTATTAAAATAAATAGTTAATTCATTCAAGCGACATAGAAATATCAAAAGACAAAAACACCGAAAAATGACAAAAAGTTACTGAAATAAAAAATTTAAGAAAAAAATATTAAAATACTACAACAGTATATAAACAATAATTAATAATCAATTAAATTCGAGTTAGGTTGTAACCACCAGTAACGTCCATCTGTAACGTTACTAATAATTTACTGACTAAAAGTCTCGTCAGCTATAACTATATTGCCAATTATACAATGAAGGCAGTCAGTGTAGTCTAAATATGATAATTAATCAATAAAAAGCGAATTAAAGATAACAGGGCGCATTATATCAACATTTTGATACCAGAACACATTATATTGGCTAAAGAGCTCGCTAGCAATGAACATGGATGGTTACACGCACTAAATAAAAACAAACCACACTTTCCCACTGAATCATTCTGATAAATTGGTCAGATGAGTTATTATAACAGCATTAGAGGGCAGAGAACAAGGCAGACGAGCTAAAGCAGCCGTGGATCCGCTAAAATTGATCGTAGTAAACAAAGGGGCCGAGCACGATCACGAGCTTTTAACAATTATAAGCAACAGCGAGCTGCTTTTCATAAAGCGCGCTTAATTTCTCATTCTCTCCGCCAACTAATAATAAAACTCTCGCGCGCGGAGATTTCCATTCGATGTAACGAAATATGGGTTAGCAATCATTGGCCGGAGCCGCTCACTAACCTGCGATGAAGCCCTGGTTGGTTCTCGTCTCAGCTCGGCCGTTTGGTTGGACAGAAAATGGCTGCGGGAGAGCCAGTCCCTGCGCAGGGCTGAACGGTCCTGGAGGAGGACTCTACCTCGGACACTAGGTGGCGCTTGAGCCCTTCTGTTTAAACTGAAAAACTAAATGTTGTCGAAATAGCGCCCTCTATCGGTAGTGGTTGGTACACGACACTGAAATCCTTCGAGAAACATCCCAGTCTGTGACCTGGGGCCAGTTGCATGAAAGATTTAGACTGGTCTTTATAAATTAGCCATCAAACACTGGTCACCATTTTTAAAAATTCAGTTACATAAAAGCATAGATTAGTGTAAGTTAAATCCAAAAATGAGACTGATTTCTTATTGGCTATGCTAGTTGGTCAAACTCGTACTTATGTATTTATACAGAGGCTAAATTTATGCAACTGGCCCCAGATTAGCTCACATGTTAGTGTCCCTTACGAAACGTTATTATGGTTATCATAGTTCCAGGAAACATTAATAGTTACTGTTATTATTGCTAGGGTACATAATTCATGTATGTGGAGATGAGTGAGCTTATGTATCTCGTGGATCATAAGAGTCCAACAAAAAAAGAGTCTGTATACAGTTCCCCAGATGAACATTATTCAGAAATATTTAACCAATGAATGAAATAAAAGTTGTTTTCCCAGAAAAATGAAAAAAAAAATAATAATCTAATGTTGTCCTTTTATAATAGCATGCATATCTCAATGATAAAAGCAAAGGTATCGAAAAGACAAATTATTTGTAATAAGGAATTTATTCAACCGTGGATACTAAATATTGTTAACTAGCTGTAAAGGAGAGGATCTTTCAAATGATTCCTATGCAAATCATTTGTACAAATCTTCACAAACTTCAGTTTTTCTGTATACATGTATACAAGTATACATGAATGAATTGAGTTTTTTTTTTTTTTTTTACAGCAAAAGATAATAAAGTAATAAACTATTGCAGGTGATTTAATCAAATCAAATCAAATAATATCCTATCAATATATCTCAGACATTATTGTATTTTTCTCTCCTTAATACATCCTGAAGATTAATAATTAATCAACAAAAAAATAAAATTCACATGCATTGTTAAATTGTATAAGGCTGCTTAATGCAAATATTTGGACATTAAGACCATATTATTAATAGCTTATCACATATCAGTGTCACTGATGAAACATTTCTGAACCATAAAAACATATATTATCGTATTTTTATTACAACCAATTAGGGAATGCTGTTCTATATAGTACAAAAGAAAGGATACTGATCCAGGAAGATGAGTGCAAATCAGACATTTAACATAACATATGAAAACAGACAACAGCAGTTCTTCATTGAAAGAAGATAGTTGTGTGACTTGGAGAAGTGCTATTGTCACATGACGAGCATGTGCGACTCATTGAACTGCACACAGGGATTTGACTGGCATGTATGGAGAGGTTGATATTTCAAGTAATGTTCATCTGGCTGAACTGTGCAGAGAAATGGAAACATGTAAACCAACACATTAGATAACAGATCAGATTAAATCTGTTTAATGAAATCGGACAATGTCATTTTAATGTTTATGTCACCAGTGACATAAGAAGAAAACACAGCGTCAGAAAGCCAGTGCCCAAAAGATCCCCCAGAGCCGTCAGATACGGGATAGAGAAGCTATCAGGATCTCTGCCGCACTTCCACAAGCAGTGAACCACCACATCAGCGATGCCCAGCAGAAGAAACACCTGAATGAAAGAAGATTCAGAATAAAATACCACACCTCTCCTTAATAAAGACATATGCTAACATCTCTTTCCCTTGCCTGCGTGAAAGCAGCTACCAAATAGATGAAAACGAAGGCTGCAGTGGGCGGATCCGGGCTGCCTTGTATTAGGTAAATGCTGTAGATGAAGATCAGGTGGCCCGGGATGGCCAGCGTGAGCAGCACCTGAGCTGATCTTCCATTCGGCCCTGTCAGAAGCAAGGAAGAGTATTTTTTGTCTTCGTTCTGAAACCTTAAACCAGGTCCACTTTCCTGCAGAGTTTAGCTCCAACCCATTGATGAAAATGTTACCTGTGGTGCAAAAGCTGCGGCATGGGCAGTAACATCCTTTAGCGTTGTCTGGAAGTTCACCCAGGGGACAGTGGAAATGAAGATACGTGGCTATACGACTAGCCTGGATGGAAACCAGATTACCACCAACACCTTAAAGGAATAGTCCACACAAATATGAAAATTCTGTCATAAATTACCCACCCTTCATGTCGTTCCAAACCCGTAAGACCTTCGTTCATCTTCAGAACACAAATTAAGACATGTTTGATGAAATCTGAGAGCTATCTGACCCTCCCATAGACAGCAACACAACTGACACGTTCAAGGCACAGAAAGGTAGTAAAGACGTTGTTAAAATAGTCCATGTGACGTCAGTACTTCAACCTTAATTTTATGAAGCTACGAGAATACTTTGTGTGTGCAAAGAAAACAAAAATAACGACTTTATTCAACAATTTCTTCTCTTCCATTTCAGTCTTCGACATGTCTTCATGAGAGAACCACGACACATGCGTGTGCATTCCTCTGTTTGTAAACAAAGTCACAGCGCATCCGTGTTCTACGTCAGAACGCCAGCTCCTGCGTCAGCAGCACCACACACGTGTAATCCGAAGATTATACATCCGAAGACTGACAGGGAGGAGAAGAAATTGTTGAATAAAGTCGTTATTTTTGTTTTCTTTGTTCTCATAGCGTCATAAAATTAAGGTTGAACCACCTCTCCTTAATAAGACATATGCTAACATCTCTTTCACTTGCCTGCGTGAAAGCAGCTACCAAATAGAAGAAAACGAAGGCTGCAGTGCGCGGATCCGGGCTGCCTTGTATTAGGTGGTCTATTTTAATGATGTCCTTACTACCTTTCTGGGCCTTGAATGTGTCAGTTGCGTTGCTGTCTATGCAGGGTCAGAAAGCTCTCAATTTTCATCAAAAATATCTTAATTTGTGTTCTGAAGATGAACGAAGGTCTTACGGGTTTGGAACGACATGAGCATGAGTAATTAATGACAGACTTTTCATTTTTGGGTGAACTATCCCTTTAAGTAAAGGTTGAAATTAAAAGGTATGTATAAAATTTTAAACAAACAGTTTGATTGTTTCAAACAAACAGTTTCCAATTTGATTAGAACATAGTATCAGTTTAGTCTGACCCACCATTTATAACAGGACTGTAGAGAACAACTCCTTCAAGCTTTGGATTTGCAATGGCACGGTCCAGAATCAGTCCTCCAAGGCTGGAGATATGAAACCAAAGCCAACATAAGCTGGTTGTACCAATGTAATTGGTATAGTTGCACCATCACATGCTATACTGATGTACCAAGAGAGAACATTTACCTGCTGATCACCATTGCAGTTATTATTGGCTCCCAGCTGGAAAGAAGCAGTTTTTGGCTTTCAGGGTGCCGAAATGATAGAATTACCCACACCGGCGTCAGACACAGGAAAACAACACACACCAGGTAGGTAATATAAGGGTAAGGCTCTAGAGAGAGAGTTACAGCATTAAAGAGAGTAAAAACAACCCACAACTAGTCATTAACCAGTTACTGGTCTTCCATCCGCACCCATGCAGTAAAAGAAGCCTTGACTGATGACGGCGAGCAGTCCAAGTGTGATGATGTCACCTAAACTGGCAGCGATGGGCGTGGCTATGTTGTCAGGGTTCACGCCCACCTTCTTGGATCCAACAATCACACCAACCATTACGATGCCTAGAAAGATTTGCATTGATCAAATCCATTCTGAATTTATGTATCATGTGGTATAAAATTACAAATTAATTTTTATGTGCATAAACATTCAAAAGTTTTGGGTCAGTTCTTGTTTCGAAAGAAATTAATACTTTTTTTCTAGCAAGGATGCAGTAAGTTGAACAAAATGCTGTTCTTTTGAACTTTCTGTTCATCAAAGAATCTGAAAATATATGTTTGTCAGCACTAAGGAATTTCTCCCATTAATCATACTGACAGTCTTATCCATTTATGCTAAATGCTGATCATGTGAGCTATGTGGCCTGAGGATGTTGGGTCTATATTCGGGACCTGTATGGAAAATGGGTTTGCATGCCCAAGATCACAAGCCACGAGTCATTCAAGAGAGAATAACCTCATGATCAGCACCCACAAAGATGATGTCCTCCTTATTTGATGCCCATGAAGCGTTTAAAGATTATAAATTGTCTATTTTAAGTAGATAAAAATTGGTCCGAAACAAAAGCGGGATGCAAACCCTGTAGGAGGGATGCTGTGAATGCTGTCACAACGCTGCAACAGCAAAGCAGAGCTACGTGGTTCATGATGAGCTCCTTCTCCAGGATCCATCCAAGAGCTGAGGCCACCAGAGCAGCCAGGAAACCCAAAACTGTAGCTTGTACCTGAAGAGACAAATAGAGTTTAATGAAGAATAGAATTTCACCAAGCAAGCATCAAATGAGCAGGATTAACCTGTTTGAGGGCGAGATTTCCAATGATCAGGTTCCACTTCTCACTTGAAGAGTTCATTCTGCCAACATTCACCTGCAGGACAGATATTCAAGTGTTGAATGACTGTTTATTCATTTACTTCAGGAAATATAAAACTTTACAAACAAAAATTCAATAAACCTTTTATTTTTGTTCAAACCGCAACATTTAAGTATAACCCTGAGGGCTGTTTTCTTCACAGCAGGGTGTGAAGTTCCTCACCATGACAAACAACATGTGATGCAGAGGAAAGAACACAGACACAACACTTCCCACACATTTCAACCAATGGCCTTACATGACTTTTATGAATATTGTATAGGGATTTTTAAAGTAGAGCAAATTCAGACTTCAGTTTTGTTTGAGCTGACACACACACACACACACACACACACACAAATACATATATATATATATATATATATATATATACATACATACTGTATATACAAACTGATTCTTTTCCCAAAATAATCCGTTATTAAAATAACCTTTTTTTAAGTGTAATAAACATTTTACTAATCTGAAGAAACTTTTTCTGCTATAAATTACCTTTAATGGAAAGTTTCCTAGATCTATAGTTCTTCATGGAACCATAATGAATAAAGAATCTTTATTTTCATTTTGTGGATTTCAGATAAAGACACATTTAATGAATTTAAATTAATAATAGAATATTTTCACCATGAATGTAAAAGAAAGTATTTGCACTAGTGTCCCCACCAGACAGGTTAACCAGCAAGACTTCATTGCTCATCTTAATCAGAAAGAACATTCTTGACCAGCTTCACAAGCTAATATTTTTAAGGATACATTAGGATAAAACTATGGATGATGTGACAAATCAATAATTATTGTCTTATTTATTGGCTGATTTATTTGTTGGTTAGAATTCCACACTATTTTGCCTAAATAAATAAAAAATGCTACAAGACAAATGATTTTGCGCAACTCAGCATTACAAAGTACAGTATGAAAATTTGATCATTTTGAGATTCGCTAAAGATTACATTTGACAGTTTATTCAATTATTAATTTTTAGCTTTTTAACTTTTAGCTAGCATTATAACGGTAAAGGTAATCGAAAAAAATAGGAAAAATGTCCTGGAAGAACTGAATATCCAATATCAGCCAACAGCGCTAAATTAAAAAAGTTCTAATTAAGTAACTCTCATATTTGCAGAAAAACCAATGTAGATATATAGACAACATAGTAATCTTACAGCGGTGGAGAGTCTTGATGCCAGTGTCATCTCCAGGTTCCCCTTCAGACCCAGTAGAGGTGGGACAAGGATGAAGATCTCAGTCACATTACGGAAAACGTCCCAATGCTGATTCATCAACACAAAAAACAACCATTTATAGTCAGCTCATCCCAAATCCACCCCATCATCATCATTTCCCTACTCACCTGCACTACATCCAGCAACATCCCTGCCAGAACCGTCCCAAAACCAGCCAGGAGGAACGGAAACAAGATCTGCATCACCATGGCCCGGACTGACTCGCTCGGCATCTCCTGGCCATGAATTTGTGATATGGTCCCAGAGGCCAATGCTGTCCCGTAAAACTCATTGGGAAGTAAGGGATCCGACTCTGAAAATGCCTTACTGCAGAAGCTTGATGTTCTGTCAGGTCTTCTGGTCTCTGGTGTAAACTGATGCACATTTTCTCCGGATAACAGGTGATCTGGGGTCAGCTGACACTCTTTCTGCTTTTCTTCAGTGACGGATCCCATTGTCATCACACAACCGTATTAAAAAATATATTACAGTCTTGACTTTGAATTCAAAGTACCAAGAGATCATGTGAAGGTACTTGATATAATGAATCTTAGATTGTGTGAATAGATGAATTTTAGATTAAATTAGTATAGATGATTTGAGTGAGTTTGATGAAATATTTGCTTAACATCTCACCTGAAAAACATGAAACACTTCAAATCAAGAATCACAATACAAAAATTATCAACATTAAACCAGGGTTATTACAGTTAACTAAAACTAAAACTCATTTAGTTTAATTTTATGTACTAAAATAAACGACTAAAATCAAAGTCATAACTTTACATTTAACAAAATGATTAAAATTAAAACAGAAGATATAAAAATCTAAATGAAATCAAAATATTACTATAAACTATAATAGTAGCCTATCCCTATGATGCTAAAAAACACAACATCAAACAGTTAATTTGTAATAATATTGAATCTACTTCATTGTTAAATATTGACAGCTTGACATCACTTAAAAGTTTAACTAGTAACATAACAGTCTCGCCTGTTACAGATGCCAGCCAGCATTTTTATGATTTATTTGGAGTCATCCTAAATGTAACCACTGTAGATCAAGGTCAAACTATTAAGCTTATAGTTCAAAATTAAACACATTTATTTGTCTAAAAATAAACTATAAAATGTGTTTGCAACAAACTCACCAATCTGAGATGCTAAATAAACCGTAATATTGTTGAAATAATTAATTAAATAAATAAATGTACATAAAATACAGCATGGCACAGTGTATGCACAATAAATACAATTATTTAAAATGTAATTAGATATATTTTGTCTCATGTACACAGGAATGAGGTCAGATTTTAAATTTAATCTTCAATTGTAATTAACTGTAATTAAATAACTTCAATTGAAAAGCCAGTGTTTACAATAATGTACCTTACCTCAAAGCAGCAAAGCCTTAAAACCAACTAGCTGAATATGTGATGGTTGTCGAGCACTTTTTTCACTCTTTTCTCTCATTCAGCCTCCAAACACATTATTAGCTCCAGCAGACTGACTGTGACAGTGGAGTCAATGCAGGTTTGTGAAGACACTGTTTGTGCTGAGCTCATAAATGCCCATGAACTCATTTGGCACACGTTTCTTATTAGAAAACCGAGGACAGACTAAAACAGGGCAGGCACGGTATATGGTTATGAATGCAGCCTTCAGGCTTTTGCTGTTCAACTGACTGGTATATAATAATGCATTCATTTGTACAATTAGTTGAGGAAAAAAAATTCATAACTTGTTTTGTCGCTGTGCTTTATGGCGCCACTCGCAGGACAGAGTGAGAACTGCAGGTCAAAAGTCACTAAAATACATTCGTTTTAATAGCAATATTTCTATTTTTTAATTAATCAGAGATGATGCATTTACTCAAATGCAATATTTCTCTTCTCTTTAATTTATTTAATCAAAATTATGACATTGCTTTATCATTCTTCCAAATCCCCCTGTCCTCAGAACATTACTCAAAAGTAAATATACTAATATATATTGCAGCATATATATCTTAAAAAATATATATGTAACAACATAAAACGTAGATGTTGGACTAAATAGATATCCGGGCATTTTTGGCGTGCTTTTATTTTGAAATTCGTCCTGTAGCGCAACCGGAAGTTCGCTTTCCTGTGCGAATCATGTGATTCCCAGCACAGCAGCTCCTCCCCACACTGTGCAGTAACCCCCAAACAGACTGATCTAATGGCAGCTCTCTGAAAACCCCAGTCTGTGTCGTTTCTATCAGGATGGCTGTGGATTCATTATCTCCTGATTGGGAGTTTGATCGCTTTGATGATGGGTCACAGAGTAAGTAACGCGTCTGACCGCAATGATACTGGTAATTTGTTGTGTAAAATATGCATAAATCCTGCAGCTAGCTGAGTAATGTTAGCTAGCTGTCAGATGACCAGGGAAAGTGGCCAAGTTCAAGCACTCTGATTAGATTAGTGTGTGTGTGGTCTTTATTGATTTCACAGAAAATGTGATAAGGAAGACTTTCGCTTTCATTTGAAAGTGTTTCCACATCATTGCATTGGAAGATTTAATTTATTTTAATGCAAAAATAGATAATTAATCGATTGACCAGTGAATTCAATGCTCAGAATAATATGAATAATTTTAATTATTCTCTTTATAGTATTAAATGTTGATATTGATGTAATAGATTCACATGCCATATATATATATGTGTGTGTGTGTGTATATATTAGTGATGTCAAACGATTAATCGCGATTAATCACATCCAAAATAAAAGTTTTTGTTTACATAATATATGTGTGTGCACTGTGTATATTTATTATGTATATATAAATACACACACACATGCATGTATATATTTAAGAAAAATATGTTACGTTTATATATTATATATATTTATATATGATCTAAATTATATGAATATATATATATACGTGTAAATACTTGTAAATATTTTCAAAATATATGCTGTATGTGTGTATTTATATATACATAATAAATATACACAATACACACACATATATTATGTAAACAAAAACTTATTTTGGATGCGATTAATCACGATTAATCATTTGACAGCACTAATATATATATATATACGTACATACATATAGCATCAAAATTATTTATTAAAAATAGTTATTATTATTGATAAAAATTCTAAAATTTAGTTTCACACAAATCAGGAAGGAAGTCATTTGGATCTTTTATTTCTGGTTTTGTGACTGTTGATCTGTTGCATTTGGTTCGTTCCTGTGCAGAAATTCACACAGAAGTGCAGGTTAAAAACTATGAGAAGTTCTTAGAGGAATACACCGCTCAGCTCCAGGGTATTGAAGAAGCGTTGGACGACTCTGTCGGAGATGTATGGGACTTCACTCTGGACCCCATCGCTTTGAAGGTGTTGTGTCATGACTTATAGCTTAATAACAGTGTTTATTTTTTAATGAATTGTTTTTATACCATGTCACTCTCCTTGCTCTGTCACACCAGCTCCTGCCGTATGAACAGTCCTCACTGTTGGAGCTCATCAAGACCGATAATAAGGTATGAGTATGAGATGTTGAACAGTTTGATGTTTTAGATGCTGCAGTTTACATGTGATGTGAATACTGAATGAGAATATGTGTATTATGAGTTTACCTGTTGCTTTTTTCTCTTCTTCTTCACCAGGTGCTTAATAAAGTTATCACAGTGTATGCAGCTCTTTGCTGTGAAGTTAAAAAGCTGAAATATGAGGTAAGTGAAAATGTGTAATGTTCCAAAAGATTTATGTTTCAAATAAATGCTGTTCTTTTGAACTTTCTGTTTATAAAAGAATCCCGAAAAAATGTATCCCGGTTTACAAAAAAATATTAAGCAGCACAACTATTTTCAATATTAATTATAATAATAATGATAAGAAGAAGAAATGTTTCTTAAGCATCAAATCAGCATATTAGAATGATTTCTGAAGGATCATGGGACACTGAAGTCTGGAGTAATGATGCTGAAAATTCAGCTTTGCGTGACAGGAGTAAATTATGTTTTAAACCATATTAAAGTAGAAAAAGGTTATTTTAAATTTTAATGATATTTCACAATATTGCTTCCCCCCTCCCCCCTTGAGTGTGCAAGTCTCTTACTTAATTCAAAAACATAAAAAAAAAACATACTGACATTGAGTGGATGTTTATAAAGTCAATTAATTTGAATTAAACTGAGCAAAATTGTTAATTGTCTCATTTTAACGGTTTTGTGCTTTCTACTTTTAGGCTGAAACCAAGTTCTACAATGGCTTGTTGTATTATGGTGAAGGAGGTAAAAACTACTTTAAAAACTACTTTTTTTGCTGTTCAGTTTACATACACAACTGTATGTATACAATTCTATATCCATTCTTTAATACAAGAACCTATTAAATTCAATATGATTCACTTTTTATTTCTATAATTGTATATCTGAGTGGATATTAAACACAAACTAATACATTTTGTCCTTCCGGAATAGAATGTTTTTTTTTTTGTTTGGAATTGCATGCATCTATCAAACTTAAGCTTTCAATTTTGTTATTCAACTTTAATTTCATTTAACCTGTAGCTTTTAACAATAATAAAAATAAGTAGGGATGCAGAATATTATCGGACTGATATCGGAATCGGCCGATAATGGCTTTAAATGTAAATATCGGCATCGGCCTGATATGAAAAATTATGCTAATATGTCTTGCCGGTAAGAGGAATGTGTTAACTCACATGTGCTCAGGGTGTGCTAGCGATTAGATCACGTCAGCAGTGTGGCTCATTCTTGAAGCAAAGTTTTGTCTGAATGACGATTGTTTTGGATCACTGCATTTAATCTGTGAAAGCATGTAGAATGACGCTTTCGGTGTGTGAAAGTGTAAACAGTGATCGCACATGCAGCGGCAGCAGAGGCAGCCCCCCCCCCCCAGGGTCCTAATGCCCGTTCAGTAAGGAGTTGTAATCTGTAGGGGGCGCTGTTGGCTTACTTCTAATTAAATTAAAAGTAAAATAGCCTACACAAGTAACATTTAGACTGTGTTTCCGATTAAATAAAGCAGTAATTGATGTCATAAAATAATGAGTATGTTTTGATTTATTGGTCAGACGCTATAGCTTACATGGAAAAAAAATCACAAACATGACACTTGTAAATTAAAAAATTTAAATATAATGATTTATTCATTAATGTGTAATATGTTTTATTTTTTAAACAAATCATGAGCTCTAAAAGATTTTCATAATTTTTACAACTCTTTTGTTTTAGACCATCTACAAATGTTAAATCTTAAAATAAAATGTTAGGATTAACACTGCATCTTTCTGGGGGACAAAATGCAGCGATTTAATATAGTTTATTTATAGTTATTTTTAAAGCTTCAATGTACTGTTAAAAAAACCTTCATTAATTCTTATTTAATTCTAAGAAATAAGTTCTTGTTAAAAACTAACCAAAATTAAAAATATTTTGCTTATAATTTCTGCACAGGAGAGACTTGGTGTTGTTTCCAAACAAAAGGAAATATATCGGTATCGGCCAAAATGAGTTGAAAAATATCGGCATATCAGATATCGGCAAAAATCCAATATCGTACATCCCTAAAAATAAGTATTGCATTTGAATTTTTTTATTTATTTTTGTGCAGTGTCAGACACTAGTGTGGTGGAGGGAGAGTCTCAGATTCAGATGGGCCGCTTCATTTCCTTCTTACAGGTTTGATATAATGATCTTTTTGAATTGTTACTGATAATATATATATATTTCTGAACATTGTTTTATTTGGTTGTATGTTACAGGAGCTGTCTTGCTTTGTGTCACGCTGCTTTGAAGTGGTGGTCAACATGGTTCACCAGCTGGCTGCTTTGTACAACAGCAGCAAGTGAGAAATGTAAAACATTCTCATATTATGTGGTTGGTTATGTGACTGCAGTGTTGCTAATTATTATTATTTTTTGTATGTCTCAGGAGTGCAACAAAAATCATTGAGTCCACAGGTGTACACTTTCAGGTAATTCATGTCCTCTTCATATGGTTCTTCGCTGCAACCTGACGTCTTGTATTGATGGTTCTCTTTGTCTACAATCAGACAGTGTACGAGCATCTGGGAGAACTTCTGGTGGTCCTCATCACCCTGGATGAGATCATGGAGAACCACGCCACACTGAAAGATCACTGGAAGATGTACAAAAGGTGAAGTGGGACCTTTTAGATGTTGAACTGCTCTGTAAAATTTTATGTTGGTAACCGAAGACAAAATGAAGGCCTTTACAGTATGATTGTGTTAAATTGTGGTTCTTAATTTCTTACCACAAATTCTTTGTTGTTGTTTGAAGGTTACTGAAATCTGTCCATCATAACCCAGCTAAGTTTGCCATTCCAGAGGAGAAACTAAAACCCTTTGAGAAGCTTTTACTGAAGCTAGAGGGGCAACTGTTGGACAGCATGATTTTTCAGGTCTGAAGCATCCCCAGACTTCCTCATTTTCTGTTTTTGTATTTTAAAATCTATTTCTGCTATGAGAACCATAGCAGTGTGGGCATCGAGGAGAGTTGAAGTCAGGTCAACTTTATGGTAATGAGCTATGATGCGATTCGGCGGCAACCAATCGTAATGTAGAAGTCCTCCGCTTGAGAGGATTACAGAGAACGCAGTCCTGTAATCTTTGATTCTAACCACATTAGTTCCCAAGCATTTTCGCACTAGAACGCTTGTTTTTCAGTGCAAATGCAATTAATTTGCTCAAAATAACACCGATTTGACCAATTGCATTAAGGCTACACTTCAACCAGGGCTGCGTTTCCCAAGAGCATCGTAAGCCTAAGTGCATCAACTTAGGCTTACGATGCTTTTGGGAAACGCAGCCCAGGACAGTTTGCAATGTAGGCTGTGCACAAATGAATGATATTGTTAATTAAAGACCAAGGCTAGTAAACGTCTCCTATAAACTGCATGTTGAAATTAGACTAGCACTTAACCATGATCACAAAAGCCACACCACACAAATGGCTTTTAATTGGTTTATTTTGTTAGCAAACAAGTAACTATAATTAAGTTCTTTTCATCAATCAATTTCTTGATTAATTCTTGATTAATTTATACCCTGCTTGTGATCAGTCTGCACAAGATCAACATGCTTATCTGCTTTGTAGCCCCTTAAATACAAGACCAAGCATTCGATCGTCAGAGCATCCACAAATCTTTTTTTTTACAGCATTGTTGGCAGGGCTGCCAGAGTGAATTTTTACGCTCTCGCCGGCGGTGGTGTTGAACGCACGGTTAAAGGGATAGTTCACCCAAAAAATGAAAATTCTGTCATTAATTACTCACCCTCATGTCGTTTCAAGACCTTCGTTCATCTTCGCAACGCAAATTAATATATTTTTGATGAAATCTGTGAGCTTTCTGACTGTCCATAGACAGCAACACAACTGACACATTCAAGACCCAGAAACGTAGTAAGGACATCATTAAAATAGTCCATGTGACATCAGTGATTCAACCTTAATTTTATTTAGCTACAAAATACTTTTTGTGCGCAAAGAAAACATTATTATGTTATAATGCATAATTCTTCAGTGTATGTTGTTAGGAGAAAATGTTTATTTTCTACTGAAGTTTTACTGCATTATTGATCATTGAAATATGTCACTTAACAAATTAAATAAATAAAACTAAAGTTTTTATTTTTCATGCAGGCTTGTGTGGAGCAGAGGTTTGATGACCCAGGAGAAGGTGTATCGGTTTCTAAAAACAGTGCCTTTGCAGAGGAATTTGCATACAATATCAGAACCATTTTTGCCAGCGTTGAATCAAAGCTTGGTTTGTATTTGTAATTAACCTAAATTAATTCCAAATACCGTTAATGAGACATCTTGGCTGTAGACAACAACCGTTATGATCCATTTGACTTGCAGGAGAGCCGTCAGAGATTGATCAGCGGGATAAATATACAGGCGTATGTGGCCTTTTTGTGCTGCACTTCCATATCTTCAGGACTGTAGACAAGAAAATCTACAAATCCCTGCTGGATGCATGTAAAAAGGTGAGTACACTAACTAGTGGGATCGAGTGGGATATATAAATCTGCTCTTTCAGTCATTATGAAATTTCCCTTCTCTCTCCTCCAGGTCCCTGCAGTGACATTAGCAGCTAATATAATCTGGTTTCCAGACACATTTCTGACAAGCAAAGTCCCTGCGGCAGCTAAACTGATGGACAAGAAGAGTATCCAGAGCATCCGCAGCAGCAGAGATGCATTCCTGCAGCAAAAGGCACAGACATTAATGAAGTAAGACATACACGCTTCTGATATGATTCATAAATCAATTATGATTTAGCCTAGTAAAGTTAAATGGTCATTGTATTTTACATCATTATAAATATATCATTTAGGGTTCCATGTATGTGTTTCTATGCAGGGACATGCAGTCCTACTATGTATTTGTCACCTCCTGGATGATGAAGATGGAGTCTATATTATCAAAAGAACCGAAACCAGACAAACTGTCTGAGGATTTGAGCAACAGGTGTAATATCTTTGTGCAGGTAGAGACTGACGTTTTCTTCTTTTCTGTTATTTTTGAGATTAAGGTGTTCTTTATAGAGTTGGAAATTTATTAATTTTTGAATTACATTATATTTCCAGTGCAGTGACTGCTTCATAATCAGATGTTTGTGTTTCTGTAGGGAATCCTGTATGCTTACAGCATCAGCACCATCATCAAGACCACTATGAACATGTACATGTCCATGCAGCGGCCCATGACCAAGACCTCTGTGAAAGCCCTGTGCCGATTGGTGGAGCTGTTAAAAGTAAGTCGATGAGTCATAATATTATATGCAACAGCAAATACTTCAGTATTGATACACATCTTTTTTTTCAGATTTGCATTTGTGTCTTTTATATGTATTCAAAACGTACAATTTATGTATTTATTTTGGTTTATATTAACAATTTATGTGAAAAATGTACTATGTAGTGTACATTACCTCTAGCAGCTTGCACTATTTATATAGCACTAGACAGTGTTCACTACAAATCTAGTATATGATAATGTGCACAATAATTGAAACACTAAAATTTAGTACATAATTTTAGGCATTAATAGTAGTGTTCAATACATATCTAGAATATCTTTCATTGTGGTGCTCACAATTTAAACACTAATGTGTGCACTACAAATTTAGTACATGAATTGTAGTGTGCACTATAATTTGGACACTAATAATGATGTGCTACATATAGTATGTTCACTACATATAGTATGTTTGGTTTAATCTGCACAAAAATCTTTAAAACATTAATAGTAATCATTAATATCAGTGTGCGATATACATCTAGTATATTTAAGTGTGCACAATTTAGAAATTAAAAGTAGTCCGCACTGAAGATTTAGTGCATTAGTTCTAGTTCTCAGTGTTTAAACAGTAATAGTGTGCACTACAAATCTAGTACATTACTTGTAGTGTGCACAATAATTTCAAAACTGTGAACTACAAACTTAGTAAATAATTTTACACATTAATAGTAATATTCACTACATTTCTAGTAAGTTGGTTGTAGTGTGCGAAAAAAATCAACACTAATTTTAGTGTGCACAGCAATTTAGTGCATTGTTGTAGTGCTAATGGTGTGCACTACAAATGTAGTATATTAGTTGTAGTGCACATTTATTTGGAAACTGATAGTAGTATTCACTAATAGTATATCTAGTATATTGGTTGTAGTGTGGACAAAAATGTTGACACTAATAGTAGTGTGCACTATAAATCTAGTACATTATGCTATACGTATTGCAAACTGTATTGGTTATTTACAGGCTGTCCTAGGTACTGTACGTTTAGTTCTAGTGTACACTATGTAGTATGCATAAGTTCTAATGTACAGTGATAGGTAACGTGTGCTAGTTTTAGTGTTCTATTTACTAATGTTGTGTGCACTAGTTCTAGTTCACTAGGCAATGTCCACCATAAATCCACCACTTTAGTTAGTACACTAACTGTATTGTACTAGGTAGTGTGTGAAGTGTGCAGTGTTTATGTCAGTGTTTGTCATTCACAGGCTGTGGAGCACACGTTCCACCGGCGCTCACTGGTTGTAGCAGATTCTGTGTCTCACATCACGCAGCAGCTGCAGACTCAGGCACTGGCCTCCATCTCTAATGCTAAGGTACAGATGCACCACCATTACCCAAACACCAGCTCCACAGAGCAGATATTCTAATGACTGATTGTTGTCCTCCTTCAGAAACGTGTGATCTCTGATAAGAAGTACAGTGAGCAGAGGCTGGATGTTCTGTCGGCTCTGGTTCTGGCTGAGAACACTCTGAACGGACCCAGCACCAAAGAGAGGAGACTGATCGTGTCTCTGGCTCTCAGTGTTGGCACTCAAATGGTGAGTATGGATAAACAGTGTAAATCAAATTAATGGCCATTTCAAGACATTTGTATATAAAGTATTAAAATAAATGCTGTCAAGAAGGCCTTCAACACATTGAACAAGCTGTGAGTTTCCAGTCCGTTTGACTTGGTAGCAAATTGCCCAGGGTGTTTATTTTTTTTTAAATAATAAAAATATTTTATTTATTTGTTTGCTTTTGTTATTGGTTTTCTTGTTTTTTTCTTTTGTTTTGTGTTTTTCTTGTTTTGTTTTTATTGAGGTGTTTTTTTTATGTTCCTGTTTTTTGTTTGTTTCTGTTTTGTTTTTTTGTGTTTTCATGTTTTTGTTTTTATTGTCTTTTTTGTTTCGTTTTATTTCTGTTGTTTTTGTTTTTATTGTTGTTTTATTGTCTTTTTTGTTTGTTTTATTTCTGTTTTTTGTTTTTTTCTGTTTTGATTTTGTTTTTGTTTTGTTGTTTTTTTTCTAATTCTGTTGTTTTTTGATGTTTTGTTTTTTGTTTTGTACAGAAAACCTTCAGGGATGAGGAGCTCTTGCCTTTACAGCTTGTGATGAAAAAGCTGGACTTAATCAGTGAATTAAGAGAGCGGTAAGCCCTGAATTAGTTCAACTAGTTACGATTAGCAATAGTAGATTTTGATTCTGTGACTTTGTTGTAATTGCATGATGGGATATCCTCTCTCCTCAGAGTCAAAGTGCAATGCGACTGCAGTTTCCTGTACTGGCATCGTACAGTTTTTCCTATCTACCTGGATGATGTGTACGAAAACGCTGTGGATGCCGCCAGAATTCATGTAAAACTCTTAACACTATTCTTAAAATACACATAACATTTTTTGTGTTTGAAATAACTGATTACATGTTATTTAAATATGTATATATTTTCTCTAGTACATGTTCAGTGCGCTCAGAGACTGTGTGCCCACCATGTTGCACGCCAAACACATGGAGTCATGTGATCAGCTGCTGGAGTGTTATGACACTGAGATCATGGAAATCCTCAATGAGGTAAAGCAGAGTGCTGGCTGCATGTCTTTTTGAAGTAATTTTGCATTTTAGCTCATTTGCATGTGTTTCTGATTGTTAGCACCTGCTAGACAAGCTGTGTAAGGAGATCGAGAAGGACCTGCGCTTGTCTGTGCACACACACCTCAAACTGGATGATCGAAACCCTTTCAAAGTGGGCATGAAGGATCTGGCTCACTTTTTCTCTCTCAAGCCCATTCGCTTCTTCAACCGTTTCATTGACATCAAAGGTAGGGCATATAAAAGACTGCCAATGTCAACTCGTTAAAATATTATTTTTTAACAGTGTTTTAACACATTAAATCTGATATCATTAATGTATCGTTCTGTCTGGTTGGAAACTATGAGATAAATAAATAAAAAATCTGTCGACAGATTTTTTTCAGCAGAAATTTTTTTTTTTTTTTTTTTTTAAATGCTTTACATATTTGTGTGTGTGTGTCATAATTGTAATATATAATTATAACAGTATATATAATTAAAATATACAAAATTACATATGTGATTTGTACATATATGTGCATATAATTATTTAATTTATCATAAAAGGACTTCAATCATACAATGACTTTATAAATGAAAATAAATAGTTGCCTTGATATTTTTAGAATGACGTCTTTTGCTGGAGAGCATCATAACCTTGAGCTTTATCTCTGCCTTCTAATCGAGATGTATGATATTAAGAATAAATCCTCCATTTCCTGCAGCCTATGTGACTCACTATCTAGACAAGACGTTTTACAACTTGACGACTGTGGCTCTTCATGACTGGGCCACGTACAGCGAGATGAGGAACCTCGCCACACAGCGCTATGGTTTGGTGATGACTGAGGCGCATCTCCCCAGCCAAACTCTGGAACAGGTGTGTAGCTCACCAGATCATCTCAGAAAAGATCTGCTGCATTCAGCCTGATATCATTGTGTGTGTCTTCTAGGGCCTGGACGTCCTGGAGATCATGAGGAACATTCACGTCTTTGTCTCGCGCTACCTCTACAACCTAAACAACCAGGCAGGACTTGACTTCTGACATTATTATTGGTCCACAAATGTAGTGCTTCACTTGATGTGTTTGTGTAAAACTTCTCTATTGTTTTTAGATCTTCATTGAGAGGACCAGCAACAACAAGCACTTAAACACCATTAACATCCGCCACATTGCCAACTCCATTCGCACTCATGGAACTGGCATCATGAGCACAACGGTATGTACAGATCCTGCCAGGACGGTCCCAGCTAACAAAAATACAAACATTTTGCTAAGATTCCCATTAAAGGGACAGTTCATCCAAAAATGTGTCATCATTTACCCACCCTCATATCATTCCAAACCTGTTTGAGTTTCTTTCTTATGTTGAACACAAAAGAAGATATTTTGAAGAATGCTGGTAATCAAACAGTTGTCTTCCATAGTATTTCTTTCCCTACTGTGGAAGTCAATGGGGACCAAAAACTGTTTGGTTCTTCAAAATATCTTCTTTTGTGTTCAACATAAGAGAAACTTATACAGGTTTGTAATGACATGAGGGTGAGTAAATTATGACACAATTTTCATTTTGGGGTGAACTGTCCCTTTAAGTTATGAAGTTATCTTTGAATGTTGTCTGAATATTCAAAATGTCCAGTTTTTAAATGTTTTTTCTTGGTTATACGAACAGTGGAGAAAACATTAAGGGAACGTTCAATTTTAATGATGATAAAAACATAATGCTAACTAAATAATAATAAATAATTAGTAGTAATAGTAATAATAATAATAAAACAAAACAAAACAACAGTGACAACAATATTAAATGAACACAACAATAACAAACAGTTAGTTGTTGTTGTTGTTTTTGTTGTTATCATTAATAATAAATAAATATAAAAGGATTATTATAAATTAATAAGTGTAACTAATAATAATAATAATAAAACAAAAAGTATGATAATTAAAACACACCAATAATAATAATATTAATAATATTCTCTGACATTCAAAACAAAATGTTTTTTCAAAATGAAAAGAAATGTTTTTTTTTTGTTGTTTTTTTTTAAACAATGGCAAAAACATTTAGGGGAACTTTCCATTTTAATAATGGTAAACAACAGAGATGGAAACTCGAGTCTGCGACTTGGACTCGAGTCGCACTTAAGTCGCATAAATAAAGACTTGGGACTTGACTTGGACTCGTGAACAGCTGACTCTAGACTTGACTTGGACTCGTGACTTATGAGACTCGTAAAAAACGCAAGTCATTTGGTATAAGAGTTTATATGAATGTATCTCTGAGGGAAACTGGCTGTCTTAAAAAAAGTTTAGATGGTATTTTCTTTTCATCTTGCCTCCATATAATGCATATTAGTGTTCATAACCGCAGCACTGCTTTGTTTACAGCGGCAACCGAAACGATGTTTAATCGATGTTCAAGCGCCACCCGCTGGCAGAGAGTGAATCTGCATTAATTCAGCCTGTGCGGTTTTGTTTCGTACAGATGTTTTATGTAGAATAGTTTCACAAAACTAAAGTCAGACCATTTTGTTTTTGCTTCAAATTTCGAAATTATACAATCCAATTTAGATTAAAAACTGCTCATGCTGGATGTACAGGTACATCTCAGAAAATTAGAATATGGTGAAAAAGTTCATTTTTTTCTAGTAACTTATTTCAAAAACTTTAAAATATTTTAGATTCATTACATGTAAAGTAAAACACTTCAAAAGTTTTTTTGTTTTAATTTTGATGATTAGAGCTTACAGCTAATGAAAGTCAAAAATCAGTCTCTCAAAATATTTACATTTGAGTTTCAATAAATAACCATCCATACAGTATAAACTCTGGGTATCTCTTGTTCTTTGAAACCACAATAATGGGGTGTACATGAGATGATTACATGAGATGTACCTGTATGCAGCCTCTTTGTTTGGATTGTGTTGTGTTTAAAATACAGTGGGTTTTTTTTGTTGTTGAGAAAATCATATTGTGAAATCAGTATTTCAAAACTGATTTAGCCTCAATAACTAGCTCAAAGAACTGTTGCTAATAAATAGAACAAAGACTTGAGATGTGACTTGGACTCCACCTCAAAGACTTAAGACTTGACTTGGACTCCGCTTTAAAGACTTGAGACTTGACTTAGACTTGACCTCAAAGACTTGAGACTTGACTTGGACTTGGACCTCAGAGACTTGTGAACATGTCTGGTAAACAAACATATAAATTATAATTAAAACATACCAATAATAATGATAATAATAACAACAATACTACTAATAATAATAACGGCAACAATAACAATAAACAATTTGTAATTATAAAACATTATTAGTAATAATAATATTAAGTAGTAGTCGTAGTAATAGTATAGTAGATATAACTAATAGTTACTGTTAAATATATTATTATTATTAATAATAATAACAGTAACAATAATAACAATAAAAATAGTGATTGTAAAATGGTAATAGTATAGTAGTTAAAAATAATAATTATGATCAAATATACTACCACTACTACTACTAATAATACATCTCTGAACATTCAAAATGTCCAGTTTTTTTATGTTTTGTCTTATGTGAAAGTTGGAAAAAATATAAAGGGAACATTCCATTTTACCATTTTGTAAACATTATGAGAGTTACTTTTTAATGTTCTCTGAAACATCTGAAACTATTAAATACTTAGATGAACATCCAGCCAAAATGTTTCAGAAGACTAGGAAACTTTGACCAAATGTTATTATCGTTACTGGAAGAATGTTTGTTCATAACTTTGAGAAAAGTTATTTAGTTCTTACCAGAACGTTCCCTGTTAGCTGCATCTGTATTACGTGACCAGTAACATCTCATCATACTGATGGCCTGAAGTGTCTCTCTGCAGGTGAACTTCACGTATCAGTTCCTCCGCAAGAAGTTCTACATTTTCAGTCAGTTCATGTATGACGAGCACATCAAATCCAGACTCATCAAAGACATCCGCTTCTTCAGGGAAACCAAGGATCAGACCGACCAGAAGGTGCGCTGTCTCCATTCGCACGTCGTTCTGTCATGAAGCAATGTAGTTTAATGAAGACATGATCTTCTGTTGGTTTCTGCTGTATGTAGTACCCCTTCGAGCGAGCAGAGAAGTTCAACCGTGGCATCAGGAAGTTGGGTCTTACTCCAGATGGTCAGAGCTACCTGGATCAGTTCAGACAGCTCATCAGTCAGATTGGTAAAGTTTGTCTATAGGTTTTTAGATGCATCTGGGAACTCTTTCCTTTTGTAATGTTCTCAACTTCATAATGTGCATGCTGGGATGCTTAAGGCTGTATGATTTGCCCGGTGTAAACATAATGTCAAGGAAAAGACAGAAATGCAAAGGTCTTCACAAAGCAGCAAATTTAAAGTTGAAAAAAAGAAATTTAAGAATTTAATTAATAAATGTAAAAAAAAAAATCCTCCTTCTCTTCCCATTCTTTTTCTTTCTTGCAGGCAATGCGATGGGTTATGTGCGCATGATTCGGTCCGGAGGGCTGCACTGCTGCAGCAGCGCTATCAGGTTAAACATCATCTACTACTATTACATACAAAGATTATTTGACTGAGACATTCAGATCGTGGTAAAACTGGTAATACTAGATAAATAATTAGTCGCACAACACTTAGAGCTAAATGAGACGCATATGGTATGAACATTATAAAAGTCATCCTACAGAAGTCTTCCGAACAAACAAGACATTAGCAAGCTACTCACATTCAAACATGTTCCAGGTTTGTTCCTGATCTAGAGGACATCGTTAACTTTGAGGAGCTTGTGAAAGAGGAAGGCCTTTCTGAAGAGACGCAGAGAGCCGCCAGGTACTGTACTTCATAATGTCAGTCTGTGCTATCAGCCAGGGAATTAATAATAATAATAATAATAATGTGAATAAATAAAACAACAATAATAAATACTGCAAATACTAAAATAATAATAATGTGAATAAATAAAACAACAACAACAATAATTAATAAATACTGCAGATACTAAAACAACAATAATAATAATGTGAATAAAACAACAACAATAATTAATAAATACTGCAAATAATAAAACAACAATAATATTGTGAATAAATAAAACAATATTTAATAAATACTGCAAATAGTAAAACATAATAATACTAAAAACAACAATTATAATAAATAACTAGACATTATTAATAATAAATAAAACATAACCACCACAACAATACAACAATAATAAACACAACAATAATATACACAACAATAAACAATTAGTAATTATTATTGCTAGTTATTGTTATTAATACGAAAGCATTGTTAATAACAATAATAATTATTATTATTAAAACATACCAAAAATAACAATTAGTAATTAATTATTGCTATTAGGTTTATTGTTTATTAGTTATTATTAATAAACAAACAAACATTAATAGTTGTAATATTAATACATAAATGTAAAAAAAAAATACAACAAAAATTGATGCTGATGATTCTTAATAACAATAATAATTTGTATTATTATTATTATTATTATTATTATTATTATAAATGGATATTAAATAATGAATTCTAAAATATAATAAGTATAAGTATTATTAATAATAATTTGTATTATTGTTATAATTATATAAATATAATTGATATATAATTATATAAATATCAATAATAATAATAATAATTTGTTTTATTATAAATAATTAAATAATACATTTTAAAATATAATTATAATAATAATTAATATATAATATTATAATTATAATAATAATTATTGTTATAAAATAAGCATTCATTTATTTTTTATTTCAGCCAACTGGACTGTGTGCTTAGTGACCTGACCAGTAACTCGGCTGAAGGAACTGAGTACTTCAAGATGCTGGTGGGGGTTTTCGCACCTGAGTTTCGCAGCGTCAAGAACATGCACTTGAGGAACTTCTACATGATAGTTCCTCCTCTGGTGGGTCTTCAGAATCGGATCTTGGATGTGGAAGTCTCTTGCTAATTGCAGCATGATCTCTTGCATTACGTTCATCTTTCCTCTCCCTCGCAGACGGTAAATTTCGTGGAGCATTCCATCAGCTGCAAAGAAAAACTAAACAAGAAGAACAAAGTGGGAGCTGCTTTTACAGACGATGGTTTCGCCATGGGTACATGTTTAATACAGTTATAAAGGTGATATACTTTCTTTCCATGGGCTAAATATTCAAGGACCTTTTCTGTGTTTTCCAGGAGTCGCCTACATCCTGAAGCTTCTGGACCAGTATCAGGAGTTTGACTCCCTCCATTGGTTCCAGGCTGTGAGGGAAAAGTATGTGAAGGAAATGAACGCGGTGGTGAAGGAACAGAACGTTCAGTCCACCAGCCAAGACGAGAAGCTCATGCAGACCATGAACCTGACACAGAAGAGACTGGACATATATCTGCAGGTATGGGAGCAATCTTTGTGGTCTTCAACAATGATGGCCAATGGCTTTGTTTAATCACATCTTCTTTCCATTTGTAGGAGTTCGAGCTGCTCTATTTCTCTCTGAGCAGCGCTCGGATCTTCTTCAGAGCTGATAAAACGGCAGCCGAGGAGACCCAGGAGAAGAAAGACAGAGGTTGGTCGATGGATCCATGATCTCTAGAATATTTTATGGTGACTTTAAGCACCAGGAAAATTCATTTAATCTCTCTTTTCAGAGGAAGTTGCCAAAACTGGTCCAGGTTCCTCAACGATCGAGGGTTCTCCTGGGGAAAGCAGTGCCAAGTGAAACTACAAAGGATCTTGAACGATATAAATCACTTGAACAGCATGGACTCGCTCCAGAGGAGGTTATAAACATTGACCCTCCAGCCACCATACTTCTGTTGGAGTCTGTACAGATGCTTAAACTCATTTTGGCGCTACGCCACCTGCACTCATTCAACTGGAACGGACTGTGGATTTGGACCAACGCTTCGGTTTTAGATTCTGATTGTTTTATGTATCGACAACGATGTTCAACAACTGTTTTGTCAAGCATTATGCGGTCAGGTCATGTAAATTCAAGAAATGTGATTGGTAGATGAATGTGTCTGTAGTTTTTTTTTTTTCTAAAGGGATAGTTCACCCAAAAAATTAAAGTTCTGTCATTAATTACTCTCCCTCATGTCGTTCCAAATCCACAAGACCTTCGTTCATCTTCTGTACACAAATTAAGATATTTTTGATGAAATCCTAGAGCTTTCTGACCCTGCATAGACTGCAACGCATGATGATCGAAGGTCTTAAGGGTTTGGAACGACATGAGGGTGAGTAAGTAATGACAGAATTTTCATTTTTGGGGGAACTAACCCCTTAATGTCCTATTGATTGTTAGGAACAAATATTTTTAAAGGATAAAACTGGCCTTTAGGATACTTTTTTCTTTTTTTTTATAGCTAAAGAAATTTAAAAAGAAATTCAAAGACCTAATTATATTTCACCCAAAAATGTAAATTATAACCTGTATTCAAACCTGTATGACTTATTTTGCAGGACACAAGATATAGATAAATATATAAGAAATTATATATATAAATTTTACAATGAACCAATAGGGTTATTTTGGACCCCACTGAACATTTTGTCCCACAGACAAATATGGTTCTTCAAAATATCTTTTTATGTTGCTCAGACGGAAAGTCGTACATGTTTTGAATAACAAGAGGGTGAGTAAACGATGTCAGACTTTCCATTTTTGGGTGAATTTTACTTTTAAAGTTGAATTATGTAAACTAGAATCACTTTTTTTTCCCGTCAAGAGTACTAATTTACTTCATTAATGATTTTCTGCCCAAAACTCATTCAACGCCATATTTTTGATATGTATAATATAAAATGTAGCACACTAACATATTCTGTTTAGTCGGTTTGTGCTGCCTAAAATATATCGCAATGTGTCCGACAGTAAAAAACATCAATTGTCCTTGAGCACTGTGATGAAGTTGAATTGCACTTGCCTTAAAGCTGCTGCTGTTACAGTATTCATAGTGATCGCGCACTACACAGCAGTTCCTTCATGTCAATGACATTCCATCTGATTTTCTTGCCTATGCTGACCTTTTGTAAGTAATTATTTGTGTGTTAACCATTAACCTCATGCCATCTTTATTAAAAGACTTGGAAAAAAGCATGTCTGTTCACGTGAACAGGAAAAAGCACAGCTTCAGGATTAGTCATTACAGGCACACACAACATGCTCGTACCGAACACCCCCTTCCCATACAGAGTCCAAACACTGGTTCAGGAAAGCCGTTCTGCTTTATTACAAAGAAAGGGAGCTTTAAAGGTGGTCATAAAATACAAGATTGGTCTGTTTTTCGTACTATGGGTTTTCCCTTTCCTACGAAATGCTTCTATTCAAATAGCTGCAGCTGAAATGTCTCCACCCCCTTGTTTTTTTTTCTCTTCGCAATACAGATGTCCTCGCTCTGGCCTTCCGTGTCGCCTTTATTCATTTAGTTGAATTGGTCTTTAAGTGCACAGGGTAACAAACGTGATTCCCCGTCTGGCAGCTCAACATACTGTTCACTAATTTTTTTTGTCTTTTGCGTTTTTTGCTTCTACCACATAATGCCATTTCTGTTCACCTCCTAAAAACGAGGTCAAGCATAGGTACTTCCAAAATAGACGCCATGTATATATATATATATAGATACATCTGTCTATATATATCATATATATACACATTCATACATACATATCTTTATTCATGTGATGTCAAAAAATTAAAAAAATGTACACGTTTATTACAAAATCGTAACAAAGACTGAAAAGGGTTCGTATTCATTCTGGAACAATGTTTCTCGGTAAGCTCACAACCGCCTGGTCCACGGGTTGTGCCCAACAACGGTCACTGAAACAGTCTGATTGGGATTTATTGACGCTAATCAGAAAACACCTCGCCAGATGAGCAACGCGGGTGAATGGAGCAAAAGAAACGGGAAATGAAAGAAAAAAGGGGAAAATGAAAAAAGCACCTCCTTGATGTTAATGACAGGGCCGCGCGTCCTTCCAGACGACGACGGGAGCGCAGCGAGTTCTCCCACATTAAAAAAAAAGCAGAAAACAATTTTTGTGTTCTTTTATTACTAAATAGTGCAACAATGAACATTGCATTTTCTTTTGCCCTTGTGTATTCACATGTATTGGATTTGTCTTTGTGTCTGTCCTGTTTGTTAGCGCAGCGCACTTCGGAAAACAAAGCGCGAACTGCGTTTTTCTCTTGAATACCAATGGATGTGTTTGTGTGCTGTACTGCAACTTCAAAGACTCCAGGCAAACACCAAAAGGGGCTTTCCATCAGCGGAGTAAACAAAACATTGACCCTGCTCGAAATGAAATGGAGGGAGAAGAAGAAAAAAAAACATAAGAGGGGAATTTAAAAACAGAATGAAAATATATAGAAGTTTTGTGTTCGGGCAGCACATAATTTGTAAGGCAGGGCCCCTCCCCCAGTTCTCAAGGTGGAGACCCCCGCCATCCCCTCCCCCTCCCCCTCCCGCAGTTCTAGTCCAGAAGTTGAGGAATAAAACCAGGTTTTTTGTGGTCAGGCAGGTCGGCTGGCTGTCTGTTGCCGATCACTCCTAGAGCTTCACGGCGCTGACGGACTCTGCTTCAGAAGGCCTGCTGGGCCGGATTGTAATTGAAGGTGGTTGGCACATGAGGCCGCTCCTCTAGCTTGTCGTATTCCAGGTGAAACTCCTGAGAGAGCAGAGAAAAGCACAAAACTGAAGTTCACTTGCATGTAGACAACATACACTTCACTTGAACGTTCAGTAGAGTAATGACATTATATATTCTAGTGGTGTCAAAGTTAACGCGGGAGATTAATTTTTTCAGATTAATGCGTTCAAAATATTTAATGCAATTAACGCAGGGGTGGGGCTAGGGTGTGGCCACCCCATTCACAACTGCTGCCTTTGTCTCTTTTTTCTTGAAAAGGATTATTTATTTAGATGCAGAACGTCTTTATGACCACATCAAACGGGAGACGTTTCAGATGCGCGCTCTAACATCGCCTCTGCGCCAGGCGTGAGTCAAACGAGCGCGGAAAAGATACTGTGCTCGTAGCGCGCGCTCTTCAAATACACGCACAAAGGTTCCGGCGCGCGCTGTAACCTGTATCATTACATAACAAACAGCGAAAGAAACTACGTGCATGCAATGTCCTAGTTATGCCGTCAGTTAAGGCATGAAGTTACCAAAAAGGCGATTAAAGCTGCCTTAAAACTGTGTGCATGCATGCAATATGATATATATGCGTCACATTTAAGAACATGTCTCTGAAATGGTTTTCAAAACTTTCCTGAGTCTCCCTCATCTAACACACCCGATTCAACTCGTCAGTTCATTAGAAGAGACTAAGACCTGAAGTGGGTCAGAAAGCAGCAGCAGCTTTTAAAGCAATAACAGGCAAATAATAATAACCAGCTGCTGTGATGTCTATTAATCCAAGAACAAAAAAAAAAAAAAAGAGGAAATCAATACCTTTTATAGCTTTAAGGGTTTCATCTATATTTAATTTAGAATTTAGTGTTTGGTAACTATTAATTTTCTGTATATTTCTGCTGAAGGGCACAGGTAGCTAAATATGTCATTTATTATAATGGGTTGGTGTGAAAATTGTTTTAAGTTCACTTAAATTAGAAGTTAAGTCTAATAAATGTTAAAATTGATAGCTCTCAATTATACTGTAATGCTGAATGGCTACAGTCAATGATTAAATATTAAGGGGGAAAAACAATTTTATAGAGACATCAGTAGTATTGATATCAGTGATGCTGGCCTTCAATCATAAAAAAATATACTGTCTTTATGTTGTTTGTACATTGTACATTTGAAGATTGAATGTGAAATTATTGCAATATAAAAGTATATTTAAAAACTTTAATGTTAGGTGGGATTACTCGCGATTAATTTTAGAAAAATGTGCGATTAATTAGTTATTTTTTTTAATTGATTGACAGAACTAATAATAATAATAATTTACATTATCAGCATCAGTAGGTAAGTGTGACCGATTGGTCACACTTACCTACTGATGCTGATAATGTAAATTAATAAATAAATATATATTGAGCAATTTTTCAGCAATTTTCACACTGCACCTGACCTCATTTTTTGTTGTGAACATGTTCACACATTCAGGAAAGAGAAAACAGGGTACTTTTAAGCACAGCCATTTAGAGGGTCTTTGTCAGTTACTAAGGCATACAAATTGCAATTAAATTTAAGCAAATATTTATTAATGAATGATTTAAAAAAAAAAAAATAGAATTGTATTATACATATCTCATATATATAGATAGATAGATAGATAGATAGATAGAATACATTTCTAATATAAATTAAACATTTTTATAATTTTTGTAACACTATATTGCCAAAAGTATTGGGTCGCCCCCTTCTAATGAACAGGTTTGACTACTTCAGTAATTTCTATGAGTACAAATCTTAATGTTAAAGCATATAATGATATTCTAGGAAATTGTGTGCTTCTAATATTATAGCAACAGTTTGGACAGGACCCTTTTCTATTCTAACATGACAATGCCTCTGTGTATAAGACAAGGTTCAAAAAGAAAATGATTGATTCAGTCAGTGTGGAAGAACTTGACTGGTCTGCATAAACCCAAGTCCTAATCCCAGTTTAACACCTCTGGTGTGACTGTAAATGTAGACCTTGAGCCAAAAACTCATCACCAAACACCAATGACTTGTACATATGGGTACAGTCATTTTAGACACTTCCAAAACTGTTGCAACAGAGATGGAAATACAATTTTTAAAAACATGGATTATGTTCCCATCGTTGTTGCCACAGATTTCGAAGTGCATTTTTCTGTTCTAAAGAAGGGGGTGTCCCAATACTTTTGTCTATATAGTGTATGTTCAAGTCATTGGTGTTTGGTATTCTAGCTGTAGAAAAGAAAAAGGTGGAGGAAAAGGACCCTGAATTCAGTATCTTTACCTTAGCTACCTTCCTCCAGTTATGACAATCAAAGAAGTAGTATGTTCCTCTCTCGTAGGTGTTGGTCTTTAGCGTGGGCTCCATGCCAGGTGCTCTTGTGATCCAAACCCTTTCCTCTTTATGGTACCGCCAGTCCCGGTTGAAGCTGCAAACAACAAAATGTTCCATTTAACCTCAGCAAAAAGCAAAAATCAGCAAAAAGAGTCCTAGAATGACGTAATCAGCAGGACTTACAGCTCAACAGCAGCGAGGAGTTGTAAGAGGTCTCCTCCGTTCATGTAGTAGAGGTAAAACAGCAGGTCTTCACCGTATCGTCCCAGTTTTATTGCAGCCAGCTGTACAGAGCACATTATAAGGTTAGCCACATATTACAGTTTCAATGAGGTTTTACTGAAGTGTTTATCACCTCACCTTGTCCCTTATGTGAATGTTGGTTAAGTACTCTGAGGGAACATGGAAGTCTAAAAAAAAACAGTAGCATTTATTACTGAAGAGCCAAAATGAATTGGTCATCTCTACAGGTTAAGTCAAATGAACTCATACCAATGTCTTGTGGTCGACATGGAGCTGAAGCCCAGGGAGATGCAAACTTAGGATACAGATTCCTACAAACCGAAATAATATTAAGGTGTACAAAAAGAGAACATTGACTAGAAATCAATATCTGGCACAAGAAAGAATCTTACTCCGGAGAGTTGAGGTTGAGTCCTAGCGTTGTTAGGTCACTTCCTAAAGCTAGGTGAACCATCCCAGGGTCCGTCTCAGCTGCCCGGATGAATGTCAGGAGTCCAATCATCCCAAACTGATCTGTCACCATTCCTAAGGGAATGTTTGTTACCTTGCCTATAAAAGATGTGAATAAATGTCAAGTTTGATTGAGAGTGTTCAATGGACGGGGTTGCTACATCTTTTGATCAATTCATTTCCATGAATTTTCCAGCAGATGCAGATTAGTTTTTTTTTTTTTTTTTAGCAAAGAGCAAATTCTAGTCAGGGATATTATAGTTAACTAAAACCATAAAACAATTTTTGTTACTTGAAATAAAATAAAATTTTAACTGAAATAATAAAAAAACCAAAACTTACACTTATTTTATTTCAGCTATATTTTATTTCACTTTCATTTAGTTTATCTTGATGTACCAAGATAACTAAAACTGAAATAAAATGAATGAAAACCATATAGACATATTAAACTATTAAAAATGACAAAACAACAAAATTCCTAATACTTTAACTACAATAAAAAAAATTAAATGTTAATAAAAATATAACATCCCAATAATACAAAAATAACCCTGTTTCTAATCAGATTAAATATATTCAGAATTCTAGTATAGTTATATTTTAGTTACTTTGAACATAGCTACAAGTATATAAGCTATATATATATATATATATATATATATATATATTATTTTTGTATATTATTGTACATATATTATAGGCCTGTATACACAATTTTTTTTACA
This sequence comes from Schizothorax lantsangensis, assembly GCA_027422415.1. Classification (NCBI taxonomy): domain Eukaryota; kingdom Metazoa; phylum Chordata; class Actinopteri; order Cypriniformes; family Cyprinidae; genus Schizothorax; species Schizothorax lantsangensis. The sequence continues at coordinate 14,409,687 of CM049854.1, read as the reverse complement.
ATATAAACTATTTATTTTTATGATGTATTGAGTTATTTTAATTTGACAATTTATTAACATTTAAATTGAAATAATTGTATATAGATTTCTTTTTAATAATGACAAATGTTGTAAATAATTTTTATTTATATTAAAAATGTCCATTATTTAATCATGATTTAAGATATTAATGACTTCTATTACTTTTCATGGGCTTGGAATTATTATTATTAAATATGTTTTAAATACACCCTGAACTGGGAACCCTGCCTGCTGCATTGAAACCTTCTAAAACAGATTCTGGAAGAAAATATTTGCACAGGATTTGTTTTCAAGCTCAGGACACTTTGGTAGTTGTTTGAAATACAGTGGTGCATGTTGCTAGAGAGCCTCACCGTCAGGCAACACCTGGATCCCCTTCTTTTGCTGGTTGTTGTTCTGTGCTGATGATGTCTTGTCGCCGGGAAACTTGGGTCCATCTGCACTTGAGCTGCCCTTTCCTGAAGAGTTCAAGCTCTGAGGAGATAGCAGAGGCCATGGCAATCAGTTAAAGCTCAAGCAATCACACTCACAGCACTGGACGGCATCACTTAAGTTTTAATAGCCACGCATTCTTACCCATCCTGCAAAACAATGACATGTTATTTATGCAATCTCTCCCTGAAGCTTATGAAAGATCAAATTCAGGCAATACTGACTGATTTGCTTTCATCCGTGCTCAATGTTGGGTCCTTGTAGTTGGGCCCGGGCAGGGCTGGGAAGTCTTCGTTGTGAATGGAAAAGTCCTGCGACTGTTCGTTCGATGGCTTTGTGACCATTCCAACTATGGAGAGATACATTTTAATAAAGATTTGAGGGTTATTGTGAGGAAATCAAAATAAAACCTCTGACCTTGTCATGCATTCACAACACATCATCCATTGAAGGCGAAGCGTGCTTAGTCATAAATACTAAGAATGTTTCAGTTTCAGCGAAGTAATGTGACTGTGTAAAATGAACTCGTACCATAGGGTGCCCTTCCAGCCAGCGGATTATGCAACGGTGTTGGGTTGCCATTTCCCTCCCTCCGACTTCTGTCTGCAAGTGCTGGGAATTCTGAGAGGTCTATTCCTGTCACATTTTCACTCCCATCTGCCACAACAGCAGAAAGAATAATATGAGAATGAGCTATTTTCTTTCCAGAGCACAATTTAAGCGTCATGGATCCTGATGTGGTGTATCATCACGAAGCACGCTCCATACAGCACTCACCTGTCCCGTTGAAGATGTTATTGGATAAGGAGTTCATGCCAAACCCCTGGCTCCGGCTCATTCCAAATCCTGACATACTACAATGACACACATGAGGATTTGACCCTTTTGTTAAGGTCAGTCTTAATCAGTCTTGATTGGCCTTATCTTGGCCTAAGGTGAAAGTTAATTAAAATACACATATATATGTATTTAAGATTACGAGAAGCCACTTTTTAACATCATCTTTAATTTCTGCAATAAACAGAAAAGAAGTCTATTGATGACAGGAGATTCGAACAAGCTTTCAATGTGCATATATGTAACCATATGTTGCCAAAAAAAAAAAAGCCGTATAAAATTTCACTTAAAAAACATTATGCATTTTAAAATGTATTCAAACAGAAAACTAAAATATAAAAAATCTGCCACTACAGGTTGATATCTTATTTTTATTTTTAATCACATACATGCATTTTAATGCTTTGCAAACATACACATTTGGTTTTCTATGACATTTGTTGCTGACACAGAATGACTTTTGATAGTCTTGGTTGTATCATAATGGGCTGAATATACAAACCAATCAGTATGTATTTATTGTTTTAAATGTTTTATTTTTGACTTCGAGTTTCCTGTATAATAATAATAATAAGGGATGCCACAACTCTCAATATAATGAGCTGTTCGATACAACATCCACGGTTCAATACGCGCTTGTGAATTGCGGCTTTTAAGAGAACACAGATAAACTATACATTGTCGCAGGTGAGTGTTTATTGTCTTCATGTCTCATCATTCAAAATGTTTCTATTTTCTTTTTATTTAGTTACAGTGGCTATGTTCACATGCACACTTTTTGTTTCAATCAGACTGAATTCATTCCGATTTATGAATCTGAATGTAATGTTTACACGAACGCTAAATAAAGTGATCGGGTTGATGTGCGCGTTTGTCACTTAAGCTTCAAATCGGAATTGACTTTTTTTTTTTTTTTACATGCACACACTGCGCAAATAGAGTTTCCCATTGTTTGCACATAATAACCGCTCTCCTGCACCGCTTCTTTAGTTGTTTTAAACAGCAGAATTAATATTTATCCATTTCTCAAACAGACTGATTAAGGTGTTTACATGAAGGCTTTACAGTCCGATTGAGCCGTCAAACCGATTACAAAAGGATTATTTGGTTGCATGTAAACGTAGCCACTGATGGCTGAAGGCCTTTGTCCATATTAAGGATTTCTTGGAGCATCATAAGTTCTATTACTTCTATTACTATTACTTCGTTTCTGTGTGAGGGTGCCCTCCGGCTTCCAGTATGAATGAAACAGACATTACATGTGTTTATAGCGCTAAATAATGGCCAATCCAACCTATTTTTTTACTAATTTGAAGTAGACATGACAATCCATGTTTCCTTTTTTTTTTATTTGTTTTAAAGGTGACATATCATGAAAATCGGACTTTTTCTGTGTTTAAGTGCTATAATCGGGTCCCCGGTGCATCTACCAACCCAGAAACATGAAAAAGGACAACCAAGTAACTTTGTTTTGGTAAGCCTTTTTCTGCAAGCCTCTGATAAAAGGAGTGCATCTGATTTCTCTCCCTCCGTGACGTGGTAAGGGGATCTTATTACAATATTACACCCCTTAATCTGCACGTTTCCTCCCATGGCAACGTCATTGTGTTTTCGCAAGCGACAAAGGTGTACCAGTTCTAACGCCATGGCGAAAGCTCAAGCTATGCATGTTAACTGTTCTGTCTTTGGCTGCACTGATGAGCACAGAACACTGTTTAGAGTCCCAGCATCAGAGGAGACAAGAAAGCAGTGGATTTATTGATTTATTTACTGTATATTACACTGCTGCCATGCAGATCTAATATAAACGTGATTTATTTCCCAGCTGTTTACCTTCACAGACATAACCGACTGTTTTTGTAACTCATGTGCGTTTTTAACATAAACTTGTGTGTATTTGACAGTTTAAGCACAAGAAGAGAACTTAGTTTAGTACTCACATACCATGTGACAGCAGCTTTCTGTGCGCATGCTTCGGATGTGTGCGCTCAGAAAACCGTATATAAGAAGTTTAAACTGATATGGTTTAAAATGCATGATTTCAGCATGACAGACAATCAAAACCAAACAATTGTTTTTAGCAGAGTATCTGAGGTACGAGCTGTAAAGGCACAACCCTATTCTGGAAAAGGGGGCGGGGAGCAGCAGCTCGTTTGCATTTAGAGAGACATGCACTAAAACGGCATGTTTCTGCTTCCACGCAAAATAGGCATTTTCAAAAACGATATAAGAAATGATCTGTGGGGTATTTTGAGCTGAAACTTCACAGACACATTCTGGGGACACCTGAGACTTATATTAAATATTGTAAAAAGGGTCTCCTTTAAAAAAAAGTGCATTTTAAATCACAAAAAACACTCCAAGCCAAACCAAACCAAAATCCGTGGCATTGAACCGTGGGCTAACTGTATTGTTGCATCCCTATAAATAATAGCACAAGTTTCTGTAAATAAAAACTGATCAATTTTAAAATACATAAAAGTATACATTTAAAATTAGCTATGAAAATATACAATATAATTGTAATATTATATTATACTATATTGTATTATATTATATTATTTAAAATATTTTATAATAGAATATCTTGTCTCAACAGTAAGGATTGAGAGTTGGACAAGTAGTTTTTTACTAGGTCAACCCTCAATCCTTACTGTTGAGCCAAAACATTCTATTATTGTGGCAAATGAAAGCACTTTACATTACAATTCACGACTTCAGAAATCACTTTATAATTTGTTTCGTTCCCATATCATTGAGCACAATCTGACCACTGTCCTGGCACTGGTAATTCTGTACAGGTAATTTCTTTTTAAATAATAACCCTGTTCAATTGACAGTCCGAAAAAGCCTTACCAAAGCAAGTTGTTTTCTATCGCTATCTCTTGTGTAACCATTCTTACCTGTTGATGGTGAATGGCTGGCGTGCTGGCTGCTGCTTGGGCATGCAGATAATGCTGGGAGAGCTGCGGTTAGGGCTACCCAGACCAGAGCTGCCCATACTATTGGTCCTGCCGCTCATGCCCATGCCCTGCCCTACTTGCGAACTCATCATGTTCCTGGTGTTCATAGGCAGGATGCCCCTGCGGAACACCAGCAAGGCCGGGATTTTAACAGATCACATCATAAATCAACATAAATCAAGCAGAGGAGATGGCGTACCTGTTCGGCGAAGGTGGTGTGTGGAGGGACATTGTTGGGACGCCTGTTGTTGGGGTGCTATGGCTCGGTAACTGAGTGCCTTGTGTTAAACTCCGGTTCAATTGAGGGTTGTTGTTGCTCATGCCCCTTATTGAGAAACCTAGTGCACCTACAACATGAGCCGGGAAAGAAATCAATGATCAATTGGTGCTCAGAATCAGAGCACATGGTGTTTCTATTAGTATCAAAATGATTTTTCAGTACTAAGCCGTAATGAAGAATTGTACTTACTTTGCGGACCATACAAACTCGCACCAAGCTGAGACAATTGACCTGACGATGACGGCGAGGGAGATGGCAGCATCTGAAAACCGAGAGAAGTTAGAACATCTCATTTGAATTTGCATATTTTTAACATTACATGCCAACAAATTAGAAACATATTTATATTTACATACACACTACAGTTCAAAAGTTTGTGGTCAGTAAGAGCTTTTCATGTTTTTGAAAAAAGTATTTTATGCTCATTATTTGATCAAAAATACAGTACTATTATTAAATATTATTACAATTTAAAAAACATTTTCTATTTGAATATATTTTAAAATGTATTTTTTTTTTCCTGAGATGGCAAAGCTACATTTTCTTCATTGTCACACGATCCTTCAGAAATCATTCTAATAGGCTGATTTGCTGCTCAAGAAACACTTCTTATTTTTTATAAATCTTGAAAACAGTTGTGCTGCTTAATATTTTCATAGAAACTGTGATCCAATATTTTCAGGATTATTTTATGAAAAGAATGTTTAAAAGAACAGCATTTATTTGAAATAATATTTTGTAACCTTAAAAAGGTCTTTACTGACAGTTTGGATCAATTTAATACATTCTTCCTGAATAAAAATATTACAATCTTTTGATCAGTAGTGTATATTTCTTACACATTTCTCTCAATTTCACTTACTGACAAATGAAAGACACTTTTTTTGAGCTAATGCAACATAATGAAGAACAAATGACATACATTAGATGTGTATTTGCTTCATCTGTGTATTTTATCACTGTAATGCTGCCATTTAGAATGACAGGAAATGCAGTTCGTCAAAACTTGCAGTTCAGTTCTCCTCATAAAACGGCTGAAGTGTAGTGTTTTCAGTACACAAAATGCCATCTGCACCCATCTTTACCATCAACATTCATAATTACGTCATAATTAGTTTCCACCACGATTCTTGGACATGCTCCCAACTTCAAGAGTCTGGAAATTATGACTTTATGCTGGTGTTTATGTGTACTCAACTCATAAATATGACCATTCTGACTTGACTTCACTTGAATGCATTAAAGATCTCATTAAAAATCTTAAAAGTCTCAGTAATATAATTATCAGAAATGTTTAGAATCATATATGTTTATGAAGGTCTAGATTACTTGAGTCACTTAGATTATTAAGATAATAAATTATTATTTTGGCAAAAAAAATTTTTTTTTTGACAAATGTGTTAAAAATATTTTTAAATACATTTTAAAATATATTTTTTGATATACACTACCAGTCAAAAGTTTTTGAACAGTAAGACTTTTAATGTTTGTTTTTTAAATAATTCTCTTCTGCTCACCAAGCCTGCATTTATTTGATCCAAAATACAGCAAAAGCATAAATATTGTGAAATATTTTACTATTTAAAATAACTGCTTTCTATTTGAATATATTTTAAAATGTAATTTATTCCTGTGATTTCAAAGCAGAATTTTTAGCATCATTACTCCAGTCACACGATCCTTCAGAAATCATTCTAATATTCTGATTTGCTGCTCAAAAAACATTTAATATTATTATGATGTTGAAAACAGCTGAGTAGAATTTTTTGAAGCTTTTTTGATGAATAGAAAGTTCAGAAGAACAGCATTTATCTGAAATAGAAATCGTTTGTAACATTATAAATGTCTTTATCATCACTTTTGATCTATTTAAAGCATCCTTGCTAAATAAAAGTACTGATGTCTATAACCCCCCACCCCAGAAAAAAAACTCAACTGTTTTAAATATTGATAATAATAATAAATGTTTCTTGAACAGCAAATTAGAATGATTTCTGAAGGATCATGTGACACTGAAGACTGGAGTAATGATGCTGAAAATTCAGCTTTGATCACAGAAATAAATTACATATATAAAATATATTCAAATAGAAAGCAGTTATTTTAAATAGTAAGAATATTTCACAATATTACTGCTTTTGCTCTATTTTGGATCAAATAAATGCAGGCTTGGTGAGCAGAAGAGAATTCTTTAAAAAACATTAAAAATCTTACTGTTCAAAAACTTTTGACTGGTAGCGTATCAGTTTTAAATATATTTTTTGTTGGTCAGGTCAGTGAAGATGTTGACAGTGCAGGTGAAATATAATATTAAGCTAATAATAATTTAATTTCATCATTCTATCAGACCTCCAGTCAACAAAAGTATTTGACACAATTAACATAACCATCAGAATTAACTAGTATTAACATACGTCTTTCTCCGATCGATGCGGGAACATTGACGACTGGCCATAGTATATGCTCTCATCAGAGTAGTCACTGTCGACCCCCTCCCCAAACTTCTTTCTCGTTGCACTGAACATTCCGTTTGTCACCTACAGAAGAGAGGAGACGGTTAAAACCAAGATATTTCATCCCTGAACCAAAATCATACCAGATTATCTTTCTGCAAGTCTAGTGCGCATATCATTAACTTCTATACAGCACAACTGAGAACTTGTAATAAATAATGAATTACCAATGCAGAACAAGACCCAAGGCTATATGTTGATTTAAGTGCATTATAAAAAAGGTACAGGCTATTTTGTCAACTCACTTTACACCTAAAGCATACAATTAGGATTAGTAAAATTAAACTTAAATGTACTTTAGCGGACAGTCTAATGCTATAAGAACATTTAGACCTACTATGGCGGTACGTTGTTAAATAAATAAATTATTCATCTTTTCAAAACAAAGTAGGTATTCACCGTATGGTTGGAAAACAAATAAATATCACTTTCCAAACTGACACCTGACAACAAACACAGAAACAGCTTAATTCACCAGCTAAATCCATGAAAAACATCAATTACTAGCCAGATACTTCAACATACTCACATTTACATATACCGCAACATTATTAATAATATTAAAACCGATTCCTACGTGTTATGATGTTACGAACACAATTACAGAGAGAAATAAATAAAACAAATAATCGCATGTCGCGAAATGTTCTCATTTATATAAGCTAGTTAACGTTAGCTGTTAAGCTGCTAACTACAAATAAGACATTTTCGGCATAAAGATTTTGATGGAAACCAAAACACACTGGACCATTTAATCTATATTAGTCGTGCTGCTTTAGTTTTATAACAGATGTCTAGACGCGCATAATACATGTATCTAACAGTTTAAATGGTTTAGGCCTGTGTTTCGGCTGTCTGTTTTTGTTAGCACTCAACGCTAGTCGGCTAACTCCGGCCTCGAACAAAAACAGAAACCAGTAAAGCCGTGCACACGTGTCAATGCATTCATTCAGCGACTAAATAACTGCTTGGATATGCGCACAAAGCTGCAAATGTTCATTTGGCCCTATATATGCGATGCAAACCCTGTTGTGCAATGTATTTTTTGGTGAAAAAGGAATTGACTAACCGCATTAATTTACCCTCTCCTCGCAGATCCAAGATGGCTGTGTTTCCTACAGGCGAGAATGCTGGGGAATAGCCTTTACCCTCTGACCCCTTGCACTTCAGTTTATTTCATACTAGACTGAAAATTGTGCTGGACACTGTCTGCTGGATATTAGACACTCTACAGGACACTTATGAGATTTTTATGATGTTACAATGGGATGAAACAGTTAGACTGTTGTCACTCTTTTTATACCTGAAACATCATTAGCACACAGTTTCATTAGCTGATGTTTTGCAATTATAATATTTTATAATAATATTGTGTAATCTGCCATTTAACAAACTCTTCTTAGAGTACAGATTATCTTATAATCGTTTAGAATATTTATAATATTTTTACATCAGCAGACAAATCAAATCAAATCACTTTTATTGTCACATCATCACAGCACATGTGCCTTGATGAGTGAAATTCTTGAGAGCGTGCTCCATACAGTGCAGAACAATTAACATATAGACAGTACCATTACATACTTACAGACTTATACAGATGACAATGTGCAATATACACATACATATACTCAGTACACACAGTGTACTGTTAGACATACTTACAGTTATCAATACACATTATACACCGTATGTACACATTCTACATTATGCACACCTATATACACACACAATAATATGCAAAGGTGCAGTAGATTGTACATAAGCTGGATACGCAAATGTCATGGATGTGCATTGGACAGTGTTGGGCATGTTACTTTAAAAAAATAATTAGTTATAGTTACTAGTTACTTCTCACAAATAGTAACTGAGTTAGTAACTGAGTTACATCATTATAAAAGTAACTAATTACCAGGGAAAGTAACTATTGCGTTACTTTTTTTAAAAAAAAATTCAAATGTCAAATAACTTGGATGCCCCAATATTAAATATGTTAAATGAATGAAATGGACACTAAATAGAATAAATTATTATTATAAAACATTGTACATTAATCAACACTATTTATCTACTGACACTTAGCATCAGTTAGTCAAGCATTATAATATGATATTATGATAATTTAGCATTATATGATGATAGAACTTTAGTAATTAGAATAACCAAGTATGAATTCATATTTGTCATGTTGACTGAACTTAGGACTGGTGCTTAAGATATTGTTTGTCATTTAGTGTTTCTATAAAAAAAGGGGGAAAAATTGATAAGATAACAAAACTACTATGAATTATACCACTAATAACAATATAAAACGCACTAAGGATAAAGGAGCTGCTGGGTTCATGAATATTAATCACGTTGTATGGGTTCGCTCGAATTGATTCGCTGAAATCAAAACAGGGATGATAATAGGTGAGCGCCGGCCAATGAGATTGTCGTTTGCGCATTAGTTCCGCCCACTAGCAGAGAACCTGGCAGTTCTTAAAAGCTGAATAATTCCAAAGGAATTATTCCAAACTATTCAATTATTTTGACAGGAAAACACAACACAGAATATCGTTTACATGTAGCGCATCAATTCTGCATGTTATGAAAGACTCTCTCGCTCTGTATCTTTCTTTGCGCGCACGCGTGTGTGTGTTTGTGTGTGAGATTGAGAGAGACAAAGCTACTGCGAGCCGTGCGCTTCACACTAGAGTTTACGGTACGTCAAATACAGCTACACTGCGCATCCATTCAGATTAACTGAAAAATAAAATGATAATAATATTATAATAAATTATAGTAACGCCGCATTTTATTGTCAGTAACGGTAACGGCGTTGTAACGAGGGAAACAGTAATTAGTTTGATTACTCGTTACTGAAAACAATAACGCCGTTAGTAACGCCGTTTATTTATAACGCCGTTATTCCATCACTGGCATTGGATGGTATCCAGTGGTAGCAGATAGATTGTTGTATTTGTGCAGTGTGTACGTGTAGTCCAGTTTGAACTGTGTTGGAGTTAAAGTGCAGTGCGTGGCATATCGTAAAGTGGGAGTGTGCTGTAGGGTGTATTAGTTCTGACTGTTCATTAGCCTGATAGCCTGAGGGAAAAAGCTATCCCTCAGTTGGCTAGTGCGGGATCGGATGCTGCGGAGACGTCTTCCTGAGGGCAGCAGAGAGAACAGTCTGTGGGACGGGTGGCTGGAGTCATTGATGATCCTCAGGGCTTTCCTTATACACCGCCTGGTGTAGATGTCCTGGAGGGAGGGAAGCTCACCTCCAACAATGTGGCGGGCAGTTCGCACAACCCTTTGCAGAGCTTTGCGGTTGCCAGCGGTGCTGTTTCCAAACCAGGCGGTGATGCAGCCGGTCAGGATGCTCTCCACAGTGCAGGTATAGAATGATCTGAGGATGCTGGGGCTCATTCCAAACTTCCTCAGCCGTCTCAGGAAGAAGAGACGTTGATGTGACATCTTCAGCACTGCATCTGTGTGAGCGGACCATGTGAGATCCTCGGTGATGTGAACGCCGAGGAACTTAAAGCTGTTTACCCGCTCCACAGGTGTCTTGTCGATGGTGATGGGTGTGTGTTCTCTGCTCTGTCTCCTGAAATCCACCACCAGCTCCTTGGTCTTGTCGATGTTGAGTGAGAGGTGGTTCTCCTGACACCATTTAGTCAGGGTACTCACCTCCGCTCTGTAGGCCGTCTCATCGTTGTCAGTGATCAGGCCTATCACCGTTGTGTCGTCAGCGAATTTGACGATGACGTTGGAGCTGTGTGTAGCTGCACAGTCATGTGTGTACAGGGAGTACAGGAGTGGGCTGAAGACGCAGCCCTGAGGAGCACCAGTGTTGGGGGTCAACGGAGATGAAGTGTTGTCAGAAAGTCCAGGATCCAGCTGCACAGAGATCTGTTTAGTCCTAGAGTCTGGAGCTTCGCAACCAGTGTGGCAGGCACTATGGTATTGAATGCGGAGCTATAGTCCACAAACAGCATCCTCACATAGGCGTTCTTGTTTTCCAGGTGGGAGAGAGCAGTGTGCAGGGTGAAGGCAATAGCATCGTCTGTGGAACGGTTGCTGCGATATGCAAATTGCAGCGGATCCAGTGAGGCAGGCAGCCCAGAGCAGATGTAGTCTCTGATGAGTTTCTTAAAACACTTGCTGAAGATGGGTGTCAGAGCAACGGGCCTCCAGTCATTCAAGCATGTGATTTTATTTTTCTTTGGTATGGGCACAATGGTGGATTTTTTGAAGCATAAGGGAACCACAGACAGAGAGAGGTAGGTAAATGCAGGTAACACGTTGATTAAGAATTCATAATTTGAGCTGTCTGACACAAAGGGTGTTTAAGATTAAGTTGTAAAAGAGTTGTACAACTTTTCGCTGTAAAACCTTTCTCTGATAAGTCTATAAGGTATGTTTCCTGTCAGCAGCTTGTAAATAACAAATAATGTATATAGCCTATATAGAGAGCCATTATCGTTAATAAATTCCAGAAGGGGTGATCTTGCATCACATGAAAGGGGTTTCCTTAAATAATGTTAACCTAAGACAATATTTTACTCATAAATCCAAAGCCACTAGCTTACTATGTAACTTAAATGCTAGTAGCATTTCAGTTCTGATCTTTAGCAGTGGAAAATATAGTCAAAATACATTATAATCCTATTTTTATTTCATAGTGTTTTGTCAAATATGCTTTTATGTAACAACATAAAAGCATATGTAACAACTATGTAGCATTGTAGCATTTATGTAACAACATTATGTAACAACTTTGCAGGAAGACATCTGTCACTTCCACACGCAGTAAAAGACTCACAAATACATTCCATTCAGTAAATCTGCCTGAATCCAGAAGATTTAAACTATTCATAGCTACAGTTTGAAGTTTTGGTTCCTTTCTGTGTTGATTAATTATCATTTGGATGTAAACGTGATCTTTCTCATCATCTAAACTTTATTTTATGATGATCAAGTTTGTTCTGCTGAGAATGCAAAGCTCACTGTTAAATGATGAGGCAAGCAAAACCTGTAGGTCTGAAACTCTTACTTTGTACATTTCACATCTGCAGCCAAGTTCAGGTGAAAAAAATCTTATATTTGTGCAAGAATGCTTACATGGATGTGAGAATGCTTACATGGGTGCAAGGATGATTACAAATTGTCTAATGATGGCTGCACTTTTTTATGTATATATAAATCTCTGTTTTTTATGTATTTAAATACATTCCCGTCAACCACTTAGAACAACTTAAAAGAAGTGGTTAAATAGTCCTTGGAGGATTATGTTGAAAGTTTACACTTTCCGTCTGTTCCCTCCACTGTGAAGTGGTACTCAGGCCTTTCAGACAGCACTTGAGGGTTCTCAATCATAGTCTAAATCACTGGAGACCTTTGATAGACCACTAAATAGCTAAGCCTTGAGTTATGAGAAGAATGACTGAGAGTGCAATATCATCCAGTGCTGCATTTACTCATAGAAGTGATTTACTACTTTTGGATTAAGGATCAACATTAATTTTTGATAGGAAAATACTCATAAAACAATTTTGGGCAAGTCTGGTCTGATCTCAAAGGTGAACCTATTAAAATCTAATAAATAAAGTAATAGTAAAAAGGTCAATAACATAAAGCTCTTTTTTTATTTTGTCTGGACCTTTTAATTTATTAAAAATACATTTAAATGGATTTCATACATACAATGCCTTTTATAACGAGCATGTTTTTCATTTAATATTTTTTATGTTTATTTATTCTTTGTTTAATTTATTATAAATATATTCATTATTTTTTATTAATTTATACATTTTGTTTGTTTTGGCATAAGGAAAAAATATCAGCATGATAAAACTGTCCTGATGTCATAATGAAGAAAAAAAGCCTCATTAAAAGTATTAAATTCTGTAGAATAATTGAAATGCATATAGAAAATGATATATATTATAAGAGAAATATATATTTTAACTTTCACTACAAATAATATATATTAATATATACAATAAATATATATAATTCAGAAATTGTATATATATATTATAATATAATATTATATTTTTTATTTCCTATCCCTATATACTCTTAAACTTTCTAAAACTAAATACTGTGGTATGCCATGTGATATCAACAGCCTCTGTTGGTTGTCCATAATTGGGCAAGTCTTATCTTAGGGGTGGTGCACTCAAGTGGTCTCTGTTATGTAGAGGGTCCTGACTGAGATAAGCGCTTAAATAGAAGGTCTCAGATGACCCTCAAATTCCTTAATCACACGATAACTTTAGGCTTATCACAGCTACCGGACAGCTCCACCTTCCAGCGCTGGAAGAAATCATTTATCTGGAATGGGGAGGAGCGTGTGGGATGTCATCTCTGGTGCTCTGTGCAACTGGCAGGGCAGAGGTGTCAGCAGAACACAGGAGCATGAAACACCACACTGCCGCCCATCGTCTCATTCCTTGTGACAAAAAAGCTTGATGGTAAATGAAGATCTACGTTTTCGGCAACCTGGTAAGATGAAAGGAACATTCAAGTTTTTTATCTTGTCTTTTCATTGTGACTGGTCTACACTTTTAAAAATACGGGTTCTTTATTGGCATTTATGGTTCCGTGAAGAACCTTCAACATCCATGGAATCTTTCCATTCCACAAAATGTTCTTTATAGTGGAAAAAAGTTCTTTAGATTTGTATGTTCTTCACACTAAGAAAAAAGGTTATATTAAGAACTGATCACTGGAATGTTCTTTGGAGAACCAAAATGGGATTGCTGTGAAAACCTTCTGTTGGAGTCTTTGTTTTTAAGAGTGTACCCTTATTTTGTTAAGATACCATGAATGTGGACCGAGAAGATGGGAAATGTTGTGCGAGGTGCTGTCGCCTTTGTGCCCTCCGAGAGATGTCAACGTTTCTTAGTAGGCGACTTGAAGGAGATGCCCCTTGATCGTACTCTAGACCTGAGTAGCCGGCAGTTACGTCGCCTTCCAGTCAGAGCTTCTGCCTTCGATGAACTGGTCAAACTCTACCTGAGCGACAACCACCTGAGCAACCTGCCGCCAGAACTGCGAAACCTGCAGAAGCTCCAGCTTCTAGCCTTGGACTTCAACTGTTTCGAGGAGCTTCCTCTGGTTGTATGCAGCCTCGTTCAGCTAAACATCCTCTATCTTGGTAATAACCGACTGTACAGGCTGCCGAAGGAACTGCGGCAACTCACCGAGCTTAAAACCTTGTGGCTGGAGACCAACTGCTTCACCAAGTTCCCTCAAGTAACATGTGAGCTTCCCAACATCAAGACCCTCCATTTGGGATACAACCAGCTATGTAGCTTACCGACCGAGCTTGAACGACTGGAGGAGCTACGCAGCATCTGGCTAGCAGGGAACTTGCTAAATGATTTCCCTCCCGTGCTTCTGAAGATGCATTATTTGGAGGTGATCGATGTGGACCGCAATCGCATTCGCCATTTTCCGTCGCTCACCTGCTTGAGAGGCTTGAAGCTCGTCATCTACGACCACAATCCTTGCGTTAATGCGCCAATGGTGGCAGATGGTGTGAGACGGGTAGGCCGCTGGGCCGACAGCTCTGATGATGAGGAGGATGAAGGTGACGGAAAGGTTGCCGAAGCAGGTGTGAAGGCACAGGGATCACTGGAAGAGAACGAGTGAAGAAGATCAGCGAGGAACCATAGATCAAGCAGCTATAAAGAGCATGATGAAACCTATGAGTTTTTAAAACTGCAGAAGAAGGCTGATGAAATACTGAGGCCACTGCTCTACAAATGTAGTGTCTTTTATATTTTTATATTAAATATAGTGTTTTGTAGATTTTTGAAGTAGAATAGAAATGATATAAAATTAAATATTGTAATTATATACTTAACGATATTCATAATAAACAATTAGAACATATATTAGAATTGAAATATTTATATTTAAGAATTAAAATATGAAATATTTATAGCAATTTACACATCATTTTTTCTGTCTATTTGTAACAAAGATGCTTATGTAATTAAAGGGAACCAAGTTCCTTGATATGAAGCAAGCCAAAGTGCTTTCTTTATTTCTTTCTTATTGTGACATTATTTGTGGTACTTCATGAAATCGCAACATCAAATTTATTTGTGGAGAGTATTTTCAGATCTCAGTCAGGGATTAGTTAATTCAATGAGATTTCTAAGTTTTCCATGTCCGTTCAGTGAATCTGTTCAGTGAGGTTGGCCGTGTCAGTGATAAATGGTGGAATTCTAACAATGTGCCCCTGTTCATAAATAATGCAGGTTTCCTGTAACAGATTTGGGTCTCCATTTTGATGTAAGACTCTTAATAGGTTTTAATCATACTCTAGTGCTCCTGCTTTCTGTTCACTGGATTCACAGGTTCAAAATGTGTGAACAAGTCAATAAAGGATGACAAATAATTATAAGCAATCAAATTTTGCTTAAAATAATGTACATTTTGCTAGCATATTTACAAAATAGAATCAGTGCCACAGTCCCAAAATCAAGTGTGGGAGGTCATCATATTTTGGTATGACATTTTCAGGCTTGTGAATTAAAGATATACAGTATAAACCTCACAAATACACCATCTGCACTTAACAGTATAAGTTCAACATAAAACATTAAATGTGACCCTGGACCACAAAACCAGTCATAAGGGTCCAATTTTGACGTCTGAAAGCTGAATAAATAAGCTTTCCATTGATGTATGGTTTGTTAGGATCGGACAATATTTGGCTGAGATACAACTATTTACAAATATGGAATGGGGTGCAAAAAATCTAAATATTGAGAAAATCGCCTTTAAAGTTGTCCAAATGAATTTCTTAGCAATGCATATAACTAATCAAAAATTAAGTTGAGATATATTTACAGTAGAAAATTTACAAAATATCTTCATGGAACATAATCTTTACTTAATATCCTAATAATTTTTGGCATAAAAGTAATATAGATAATTTTGACCCATACAATATATTGGCTATTGCTACAAAAATACCTGTGCGACTTATGACTGGTTTTGTGCTCCAGGGTCACAAATAATAGTAAATGTACAAACGTGAAAATAATTTCGATATATCCCACAAACTATAATAATAACATTTAAAAAAAACAAATTATAATACTAATTGAAACATATATTTTTTTAAAAACTTAAGATCACTGACAAGTTATAATAATAAAAATTATTATTATTGCAAACAAAATAATAATAGTAGTATAAAACAATGATTTTTAAAAATATGAAAGATCAAATCAAATCACTGAAATATATAATAATAATAATAATGTGGAAAAATTTATATCAAAGACAAGTTTTATAAATGATTCGCTTTGTTGTTATTATTAAGAAAATAGGCCTAATAGTACGGCTATAGTAAAATCATTTTAAAGATATCATATCATGTCAAACCACTGATGTATAACAACAAGAATAATAATAATTTATATAACTTTTTAAAATAAATGGCCTACTATTTTTACACAGCATATCTGCACAACATTACAAATTTTAAGTCCTTATTTTCCTTTAAATACGTCGTAATTATGCAACAGTAAGATATAAACGAATAGGGTTAAATACATTTTCACCATATCCCACTGTTACAACATTTATAGAAATATATTTGTTTGTTTTGAAGAAAGACAGAACGCTGACGTTTCTAAGGACTTTTATTTTGAAGGACAAGAAGTCCATCAGCCATTTGGAAAGCAAGAACGGATCAGTTCCACGCAGGGCTGTGATTGAGAGCGGAGCTCCGATATTAACAGTCGCGATGGGGAAGAAGACTCGTGCTGGCACCGGCAGGAGAACCATATTACAGCTCTCCCCGCCGGGACCGAACCGCGGCGCCACGGGAGCGGCCAGAGAGGACGGGGTCGGCTCGGGATCCGAAGGTGGGCGAGAAAGACATCAGTAGACGTGTAAACCGTAAAATATGAAGCAAGACGAACCATTTTAAGAGAAACGCGCGCTTCTATAGCGAGTCGAAACGAGTTTATTTAGTCAACTTACTAGTCATTTGTGATATTTGGCTAGTCATAATAAAAAAAATCCGTTCCGTTGTTGCTATAAATGAACTTGTTTTTATAAACTGTAAATTGTGTGGTTCAGTTCTTACCTTTTAAATCGCCGTTTGTCAGGTTTAGCGTTAGCCACCGGGACTGATTAACCGATCAATGTGCGTGCCGATGTAGCTTGTCAAACTGGTTATGATGTAAACAACATGAAGTGGCAAGTAACGATTTATTTTGATATATTTAAGCGAGATGTTTGCTATTTAAGTCATTTATAAGCCACAGTTTCGAGTTAGCAGCGCAGCTGCACTGGGCTTCAGACAAAGCGTTAGCCAAACATGCTAATGCTAACTCACCCGCACCGGAACAACAAGGATAACTTTGTTATAAATGTTTTAAAAACGTTATAAATGCTCTTTTTTCCTGTTGTAGACGAACCTGAGGGTAACACAGATGGTCAGCGAGAAGTTAATGTAGTAATGAAGACACCAGCTGTGAAGGCCACACGTAAGTTATACCAGATTATCACTACATAATATGTACTGTATATACGTAGTGAGTAATAACAAATGAGTGTGTGTATATATAAATTCTTAAAATATATATACATATAGATACACGCATACATGGGTCAAAGACGAGCCATTCCATCAAATGAAGTTGCTAAAAGTGATTTTATGTGCATAGAATGCATGACAACATCATGCAGTAAGCTTTCCTGTAGCTCAAATGGTAGAGCATGGCGCTAGCAACGCCAAGATCATGGGTTCGATTCCCAGGGAAAGCAAGAGCTGATAAAATGTTAAACTGTAACTTGAATGCAATGTAAGTCGCTTTGGATAAAAGTGTCTGCTAAATGCATAAATGTAATGTAAATGTTTATGCAAAATATCTTAAAAAAAACATACTTGTTCTGACCTGTTAGTAAAAGTGATCATACATTGGTAAATATTTAAAAATACAATGAATTAGTATTTTGGGGGATGCACTTTGATCCTTAAATAGAATATTTTAATGTAATCTAATGATTGTTGTTCTAAATATGTCTCACGATTTTTGGTGTATAAGCTATTGTTACACTCAATGACATTTGTATAATATTTTTGTTATTTTTATTTATTTATTTTTTAGATATGCTGTTGTACTACTTTTGATTCCATTTTACCTTTATTTGCTCTGTAGAGGGTTTATCTCTGCTTGGAGCATATGAAGACAGTGAAGACGAAGATGCAGCTGAAAACACCTCGACTGCCACGAAGGCAAAGCATAACCAGTCCGCAGACATTGACAGCACACTTGCCAATTTTATGGCGGTGAGTGAAGTCATGGGCTACTTAAGACCAGACGTATCGATTTGTCCAGTTTATACAAAAATCTGTCTGTAATTTTGACACTGGCTATCATATGTCTTTCCTAAAGGAAATCGATGCGATTACGACCCAACCAACCCAGACAAGTGAATCTGGGACAGAGCCGAGTGCACCAGCCCCGACTCCTCCTCGCCCCGAACCCAAACCAGACCAGCAGACTCATGATCAGAACGGACCTGCACAAGAATTTCAATACAACACACAGTACTCTCTCGCAGGAGGTGAGCTTTCTAGTCGACTGGTTCTGTTTTGTGTATATAGTATAATTCTTAAACTAAATGAAAGAATGTGGAAGTTAATACTTGTCTTCTTGTGTTGTAGCTGGGTTAGAGATGGGTGATTGGCAGGAAGTGTGGGATGAAAATACTGGCTGTTATTACTACTGGAATACTCAGACCAATGAGGTGGCGTGGGAGCTCCCGCATTACCTGGCAAACCAGATGCAGGGTCTACATCACACGGGCAGGTGAGTTGTGAATATGAGATCAACAAAAGGGACATTTTGCTGGCAGTCAGTTTTAAATTATTTTTACTAGTTGGAAATTGTCATTGTATAAAATATTACAAAAGATATTATGATATTTTATTTAACAAAAATACATTTTACAGAAATATTATGTAATATTATATACATTATGTGTGCGTGTATATACTGTATATTCATATTTTATAAATCTTATTTGTTTATATATTTTTATAACATAAATAATATACATAATCATTATTTATTACTTGTTAACTTTTTACTCAAATTGTTATGATGATATTTTACACATCACGTTCTGGTATATATATATATATATTAGGGTTGTTACGATACCATAAAAATGTCTTACGATACTATACCAGCTGAAGTATCACGATACCAAGTAGTATCACGATACAATGCGGTATTGTGTTAATTTAAAATTCGATTCTACAAAATGAATCAATTTCATAAATAAATAGATGTAAACAGGGGTGCAAACTTGTTACCTTTCGACGAAATTCGCCGTTTTCACCTTGAAATAGGTCATTCACGTGAATCGTGTAGATCTGTAAAAAAACGGGGGTCGTCGTCGGATCTGCGAGTCACGTCACCTGCAGCGTTTTTTTCCCCCTGTTGGCAATGGACCCGCCCTACTCTGTCTCTGATTGGCTTACCTTGGGGTCGAAGCATATTTTCTTTATGACCGCGAAAAGAACTAAAAATACTCTTGTCAGTTTTGATTGTACAGATAAGAATAAGGTATCATTTGAAACTGCAAAGGGTCTCCTTTTATTTCTGTATAGTCATAATAACAACGAAATAATGTGCTTTTCTAAAATTAATAAAATAAACGGGGTGCGTTCTCTGCCGGCTCTGTCTCTGTCACCTTTCTTCACAGACACGTAAATAAAACAACCTGAATCTCTGCGAATACTCGCCTCAAATACATGAGAAATATATGTATAGAAAGCTTAAAATGTCTACTTTTAAATGAAGTAAGTCACGTCCAAAACAAATATTCTATGTTAAAGTAATCCGTATGAAACCGACGCGATGCCCAGTTTTCCCATCTCAACTCATTATATCTAATACGGTCACGCCCACGCGCCGTTCGCGCCTTTCAGATTCAAACATCCACCTGAGGCGCGCGCGACTGTAAACACCCACATCGCCTCCGCGTAAACAAACAAGTTCATCCCGGCTACTTTCTGTTTCTGGAAGAAGATCTGCTGAGAGAAATAACCCAGAATTTCAAAATGTGTGTTTGTTTGTTTGTTTGTTTTCCTTCAGAGCACATAAACAATATACACTAAGAAAATGCCAGGTTTTGTAATGTTTTTGTAAAGAATTCTCTTCTTCATTACTTCAGTCTTACTCCAAGTGTAACAATATACACTATACCATTCAAAAGCTTGTAGTCAGCATATAGAAATGAAAACTTTTTAGCACACAAGTGATGATAAAGACATTTATCATGTTACAAACTATGCTGTTCTTCTGAACTTTCTATTCATCAAAGAAAAAAAACAAACTTCTCAGCTCTTTTCAACAGAATAATAATAATATGTTTTTTGAGCAGCAAATCAGTATATTAAAATGATTTCTGAAGGATCATGTGACTGGAGTAATGATGCTAAAAAGTCAGCTTTGAAAGACAGCTTTGATTTGTTCCTAATAAACTGTTTAGCTGCCCTCGCAAGTGAATCTCAAGTTATTTTGTGTGATAGCTAAATATATTCTAAATAAACTACAAACAAAAATATATAAATTAATCAATAAAATTATTAATTTACTTAACGTGTTAAAATTGATTTACAGTACTTTTTTTGCTGTCTTCTAACTGTTTGGACTTGAATAAAGAAAGAAAACTTGCACTTAACCTTTTCACAGGCATTTTGTTTTCATAGTTAGACAGATATCGGGATGTATCATTATATGATTGTCTAGCAATATATCAATTATCGCAGAATCGCTGTATCGTGATTATATTGTATCGTGAGGTACCCTGCGATTCCCACCCATGTGTGTATATATAAGGGGGGGGGGTTTAGTTTGTCACCTTTTTCACCCCTGACGAGTTTGCACCCCTGGTAAATGAAACAGACAATATTTTTCTCTGGATACTTAATTAATGTGAATGAATGACTGGCTATTGTTATCCATGAAATTATCTAAACAAAACTCATCTTGGCACTGCACAGAAGCTGCATGATGTGACATTTAGATGTGCATTTATACATTTAGACTGTATTTATAATTGCATAAATAATGTTATGAGATTAATGTTTTAAATACTAAATTCTGAATATAGAAATATGTTGGAAAATAATGTAATATGCCTACTTTTAGATGGGAAACTTAAAACGGCCAGCAGGTGGCAGAAGTTCGTGATTGATTCACTGAGTCATTCAAACGATGCTTTCAAAACGGCTGAATCCTTCAGGAGCGAATCAAATGAATGTTTTTATGAATGGCTTAGTGAATACAAAAACAGCACTCTTGCTCGTGTCATATTGCCGAACTGTCAGGAGCATTTTTTGCTCTCATATCTTGAAATTTCCAAGTTAGCAGAATGTATATTAAAACATAACATTATAAATGAAAAAAAAAAAAAATATATATATATATATATAATGATTGATAAGAACCAAGTGCAAAGCCGCTATGTTGATGAATGGAACTGCGTTCGTGATCGCAAAGATGCTTCCAGAAACGAACTATTACACCTGTTCTAGAAGTGGTCAAATGAATAAAACTGCGAGAATACTTTCTTGTAAGATATTATGATGTTGAATAAGTGATGCTTGAGCTGCTGTTTTTTAAAATGACATCAGACGGTCTGAATCAGACCCTTTCTTCTGATAAACTGCAGCATGAACAATGACGTGCAAGTGAACTTCTCATTGCAAACTGACATAAACACATGAACAACATCTCCAGAACTGATCTGAGAGTCACTTCACCACCGTTTCATTTGAGTAAAACTAGCATCATATCATATACAGTGGTGTGAATAAGTGTTGGCCCCCTTCCTGTTTTTTTTTTTTTTGCATGTTTGTCACACTTTAATGTTTCAGATCATCAAACAAATTTAAATATTAATCAAAGATAACACAAGTAAACACAACATGCAGTTTTTAAATGAAGGTTTCTTTTTATGAAGGGAAAACAAAATCCAAACCCACATGGCCCTGTGTGAAAAAGTGTTTGCCCCAAACCCCGTTAAAACATAACTGTGGTTTATCACACCTGAGTTCAGTTTCTCTAGCCACACCCAGGCCTGATTACTGCCACACCTGTTCGCAATCAAGAAATCACTTAAATAGGACCTGCCTGACAAAGTGAAGTAGACCAAAAGATCCTCAAAAGCTACACATCATGTTGAGATCCAAAGAAATTCAGGAACAAATGAGAAAGAAAGTAATTGAGATCTATCAGTCTGGAAAAGGTTATAAAGCCATTTCTAAAGCTTTGGGACTCCAGCGAACCACAGTGAGAGCCATTATCCACAAATGGCGAAAACATGGAACAGTGGTGAACCTTCCCAGGAGTGGCCGGCCGACCAAAATTACCCCAAGAGCGCAGCGACGACTCATCCAAGAGGTCACAAAAGACCCCACAACAACATCTTAAGAACTGCAGGCCTCACTTGCCTCAGTTAAGGTCAGTGTTCATGACTCCACCATAAGAAAGAGACTGGGCAAAAATGGCCTGCATGGCAGATTTCCAAGACGAAAACCGCTGCTGAGCAAAAAGAACATAAAGGCTTGTCTCAGTTTTGCCAGAAAACATCTTGATGATCCCCAAGACTTTTGGGAAAATACTCTGTGGACTGACGAGACAAAAGTTGAACTTTTTGGAAGGTGTGTGTCCCATTACATCTGGCGTAAAAGTAACACAGCATTTCAGAAAAAGAACATCATACCAACAGTAAAATATGGTGCTGGTAGTGTGATGGTCTGGGGCTGTTTTGCTGCTTCAAGACCTGGAAGACTTGCTGTGATAAATGGAACCATGAATTCTGCTGTCTACCAAAAAATCCTGAAGGACAATGTCCGGCCATCTGTTCGTGACCTCAAGCTGAAGCGAACTTGGGTTCTGCAGCAGGACAATGATCCAAAACACACCAGGAAATCCACCTCTGAATGGCTGAAGAAAAACAAAATGAAGACTTTGGAGTGGCCTAGTCAAAGTCCTGACCTGAATCCTATTGAGATGCTGTGGCATGACCTTAAAAAGGCGGTTCATGCTCGAAAACCCTCCAATGTGGCTGAATTACAACAATTCTGCCAAGATGAGTGGGCCAAAATTCCTCCACAGCGCTGTAACGGACTCATTGCAAGTTATCGCAAACGCTTGATTGCAGTTGTTGCTGCTAAGGGTGGCCCAACCAGTTATTAGGTTTAGGGGGCAAGCACTTTTTCACACAGGGCCATGTGGGTTTGAATTTTGTTTTCCCTTCATAATAAAAAACTTCATTCAAAAACTGCATGTTGTGTTTACTTGTGTTATCTTTGATTAATATTTAAATTTGTTTGATGATCTGAAACATTAAAGTGTGACAAACATGCAAAAAAATAAAAAATCAGGAAGGGGGCCAACACTTTTTCACACCACTGTACACACAGAAATGTAAAGGTATTCACGGCAACCCGTCAAAATAAAAGTCCGGTTTAATTTAAAGACATTGCAGCAGAAATATATTACTATTGTTCATCAGAATGTACATACTACTACTACTAAAATTATGAAAACTTTATTTTTTAAGGAATGATCACACAACATTTCTTCCATGTTTTAACTTTAATAGTAAATCCCCTTTGTTTGCCAAAAAGTTTAATTTTCAATAATTTAAAGATAAATGAAATTAATGTTTTATGCCTTCATTTGATAACCAGATACACAACACAGAATTTCTGAGGAAAAAGAAAACATTTCATAAGGCTATTTTAAGAATAAATAGCAATAAAACATTAGGTGACAGAAAATAAAACATAACTTTATAATTGTCTTTTTCTTTAATCATAGCTATAATTATTATAACACCTAAAATACGTTGCGTGTAAAAAGTGTTTGTTTCAGTCAGTTGAAGGGTGAGTACATTGTGTGCACATGATCAGGATGGTACCACCTCCGCCACATTTTGAGAAAAGAAAAACCCTGTTTGCAGGACTATACATTATTTGGATAATTAGTGAAAAACAACAACAACAGTTATGTCTGATTCTGTTGCATAGAACTGAATAAAAATAATACATTGATATTCAATATTAATATATTTTCTGTCCAATTTTCTTTCAATAAAAGTGTGGTTATTTTATTGGCTTGTGTTTTTTTTAATTCTGTGTCATTAAAATTGAGTTAAATTAAAAAGTCTTACAAAATTACTTTATATTATTTAATAAAAAAAATAATTATTACAAAGCATTTTCGGTTTAGGTTTTCGACCAAGCACATTCAGAATTCTCGGTTTCGGCCCAGAATTTTCATTTCGGTGCATCCCTACCATTTACTGTAACTACACACAGAGCACTGTGTTTGCAACCACATGCTCCTTTAAAGGATCACACACACACTAGTATGCAGAGAGACATTTAAGAGGGTTTATTCTCCAAATAACTTTAATTTCATGTTGCTGAAAAATGTGTTAATAAATGTTATGTGTATGGACTCCACGTTTTTGTTCCACGTTAGCTTCCTGTCCACTAATTTTTGCCTCTTACAATAGCCACAAAGCCTTCTAAGAAGACAGTAAAGGCTTGTGTCATGCCTGAGCTGTAGTTAGGCTGAAAAACTTGAAAGTTAAGTTGCACAATGTTTAGGTTTTATTATATATTTTTTTTATTACTATTATTTTGATTTATGTCTTAGTTTTAGGTTGTACTAGGTTTACCTTAAAGTGTAAAGTAATTTGAAATTGATTTTTATATATTTGTATTTGCATTTTGAATGTATTATGGCAATTAAATGCACTAAATGGGTTTAGTTTTCACATTTATTAATATATGCAATTTCAGCAATAAAAAAAAATATTTTTTCTAAAAAGGAAACAAATTACTTGTTCATTTTAAGAGACCTGTCTTATTTTCTCTTTTATATTTAGTATTGCTCTTTAATAAAGAAAAAGTTGTTCTTATCTGATTACTCGATTAATCGATGGAATTTTTGGTAGAATACTCGATTACTAAAATATTCGATAGCTACAGCCCTAATATATATATTATATATACAAGTGCATTTTAATTTTAATTTTATTTTCCCCAGTTCGTCTGTAAATGGCAATGGTGTGGCACATCATAGTGGTTATACTGAACAGCAGTCTGTTGCTGCTGCTCCTGCATCTAAAAGAGAAACCAAAAAGAAGGCAAGTGTTTTTTTTGACTTCTCCCTAAATTGCATGAGATGGGAAAACTACTTGAAATCAACTTTGGTCATTAGTATAATTCTGCATCCTCTGTCCACACAGGAAGTAATCGAGAGTGTTGTGGCTTTGACCAGTGAGGAAGAAGAGAGGCGAGGTGTGGCAGCTACTCTCCTTGCTCCTCTTATCCCAGAGGAGGTGAAGGAGGCAGAGGAGAAGTGGAGAAAGAAGGTGCTGGCCATAGAGGAGACCGTAGAAATGGCCCAGGAGGTAGAAGGCGAAGGCACTCCATCATTGGACTCCCCGGCTCTCCGAGATACGGACAGCCAGAGTAACCAGCGCAGCAGGAACCACTCCGCAGAATCTTCTGACAGAGAGGAGGAGGCAGAAGAGGACACCATGGAACTAGAACTAGCACTAGAGAGGAAAAAAGTGAGTTGCTTCATTACTCAGTCTCTATATTATATTAATATTTCAATATTCTGATTATGCAATCATTATCTTAGTCTGATTTCATGCCCAATTAAGCCAATATTGTCAATGAATGAATCTTTCTGTACAGTTTCTTTTGTGAAATGCTGGTATTGAAAGTGTTTGTTGTCCTGCAGGCTGAGCTTCGTGCCTTGGAGGAAGGTGATGGCAGTGCCGGTGGTTCGAGCCCCTGTTCTGAAGCAAGTCAGGATGGGCCTCGTAATTTGCTTTTGAAGAAGAACAAATGGAAGACTGCTTTCCTCCGTGCGCCAAGTCCTGATTCGAGCAGCCGGGGCTCAGACAAGGCAGGATGGGCCACTCCAGAGCACTCAGACAATGGTAAAGATTGGCAGTAATAATAGAAGTGCTTAGAAATGTAATTAATTTGACAGAAATTAGGTTTCGTACATCATGAATGAATGAATGACTTACTGAACATTTTGTGTTTCAAGCACATTCCAAAACAGCTGAGAAGCAAGGAGAGGAAGATGAAAAGGAGAAGCCTGTATCCAAAGCTCTTCAAAAGGAAGAAGAGGACCTCAAGGTAATTGAAATGAATTGAAGTCAATGGAATCAAAATTTAATTTTTTTTCTTTAATACACATTTCTGCTTTTATTGCATTTGTACTGATTTTATGCTCGCAAAGGCTGCATTTATTTGATTTATTTGAATAAAAAAACAGTAATATTGTGAAATGTTATTGCAACCAATAAATAATTGTTCTCTTTTAATGCATCTAATTTATTTCTGTGACGACAAGGTCAAGTCACATTTTTTTTTTGATCTTTATTAAATACAAATCGTTTCAAAGCAGCGTTACAGTAAAAAACAGAATGAGTTGTGGAAACTTCTTCAAATATAAGACTTCATCCTTCAGAAATCAGTTGGTGCTCAAGAAACTTCTCATCAATGTTGAAAACAGTTGTGCTGCTTAATATTTTTGGAAACAGTGGTAATTGTTTTTTTTGTTTTTTTACAGGATTCTTTGATAAATAGAAAGTTCAAAAGAACAATATTTATTTGAAATAGAAGTCTTTTGTAACGTAACATGTCTTTACTGTCACTTTTGATCATTTTAATGAATGCATCTTTGCTGAATAATAGTTTTAACTTCCTAAAATCAAAATCAAATCTCGTTTTAGCTGTTTTTCTTATTTCAGTGCAAAAAAATGTCACAACTGCAGAAATAAAATGAGCAGTGAAGAGCGTTTTTCGTATTATGTTTAAACAAATTCAAGTATACCCCTTAGTTACACTACTTTGAATATTTAGAGGAAATGAGCTGCAAGTTACAGTTACTGGTAATTTGAAATGTTATGTGATAGACTTCATTAAAAGTTGTTGGTCTTGCCTCCTTTAGTTTCAGATCGGAGAGCTTGCTAACACACTCACCAGCAAAATGGAGTTTTTGGGAATTGACAAGAAAGCAATCTCAAACTTTCAACTGCTGCTGCTGCAAACGGAGGTAAGAGCATAACATAAGTGGTTTGTGCTATATAAATAAAACCAGATATATATATATATATATAATAAAAATTATGGTAACACTGTGGGTAAGTGACCAATTCTTACTATTAACTAGTTGCTTATTAGCATGCCTATTATTAACATTGGCTGTTTGTTAGTACTTATAAAGCACATATTACTGCCTTATTCTGCACAACCATATTTTAGATCCCTTAAACTTACCCCAAACTTAACAACTATCTTACTAACTATTAATAAGCAGCAAATTAGGAGTTTGAGGCAAAAGTTGTAGATAATAGTTAATAGTGAAAATTGGTCCCCAAACTAAAGTGTGACCATAATTGTGTGATGTTGTATATGTTAACAAAAACATTTAAACACGTTTTTAAATATATATTTTTAAATTATATGTATTTTTGTTTATGTATAAACACATTTAAACTAAAGAAATATATGATATAAATATATGTATGTGTGTTTATATTTATTCTACCGATATGCATATTGAAATGGCCTTTCGACTCATTTCCCTTCCTCCAGACGCGGATCGCAGACTGGCGAGAGGGTGCCCTGAATGGAAACTATCTTCGGCGCAGGCTGCAGGAAGCTGCTGAGCACATAAAACATTACGAACTTAACGCCACGCCCAAAGGCTGGTCCTGCCACTGGGACAGGTACGCGCTCCTTACCTTTCACATCCTTATCACTCCCCCTCCCTAAAAGTCCCCCTCCTCATGTGACGATTGACATTGCCTCCGCTGCTATCACAAACGCGCGACTGATTTGCACTTGGTTGTATTACTGGGGAGTGTTTACGAGCACGGAAAAAGACAGAAGGTAATCCTGTTAAGGGAGCGTCTCTAAAGAGCCAGCCTGACTGCCAAAGATTTGGGCCCCATCTCCTCCCCTCAAAGTCAGTCTAAAGGGTTAGGAAGGTGGTTGCGCGTGCGAGAGCTTTGAACTTTACAGAACTGCCCCCAAAATGATGGGAGAAATGAGTGACACAGAGTGACCACGTGGAAGCAGCGTGTCACAAGCATCAGTAAAGGAAGACGATGCCTTGCCCTCGGAGCCTGAAGGTCAGACCAATCTATTTCATTGTTTTACTGGATTTCTTTTCCATGCACACTATTGATGACTGTTCAATAAAAATGTTGTCTTTTACCCTCTGTTGAAAATGCCTGCCTTAAGGCATCTAGCGGAGGGGTTTTGTCACTTTCAGTGTGAGTATTGCCATGACAATTGAGACGAAGTGATTTGTAATAATGTCTGTAAGCTTTTCAGGATTGGAAATTTCTCTTTTTTTTGCCATGTTTTTACTTAGAGAATAAGGTGGGTTCTTTATCAGTGCACCCCTTCCAATCTGGCTTCTCCTCTGGGCTCCCAGTGAAGCCCAGTTCAACATTCCCTC
Source organism: Schizothorax lantsangensis (assembly GCA_027422415.1). Taxonomy (NCBI): domain Eukaryota; kingdom Metazoa; phylum Chordata; class Actinopteri; order Cypriniformes; family Cyprinidae; genus Schizothorax; species Schizothorax lantsangensis. Next base: position 14,381,090 of record CM049854.1, on the reverse strand, counting down.
ATTAGGGAACTAGAGCCCCACTTTCCTTTGACTCTCCAAGGGTCTCATGACCTTGAAATCAGTTGAGGGAACAGTTGCTAAGACGCTTCTGTGTGTTTGTTTCTCCACCTCTAGAGAGCACAGACGGTACTTCTATGTGAACGAGAGGACCAACGCTTCCCAGTGGGAGTTTCCAGCCGTGGAGGAGAATGAGGAAGCCTTGCCGCCCCTGCCGCCCACTTCTGGCCTCGGAGACACTAGTCAACCATCTGCAGAAACCACTGGTGCTATAACAGGTAAAGGTTGTGGGTTACGATATCTTTTAAATATTAATTAAAATTTCAATTGATGCATACAATGACTTGAATACACATTTTCCATGATTATAATGTTTTTGATTTAAAGGGGTGTTTGACTGCTTTTTTCTAGGCTTTTTTAATTGTGTTTATAGGGTGCAGTCTAACATGTTAATGCTTCGTTCAAAAAAACACACTATTTTTCACATAATTTACCTTTATTCTACACTGCTCTGTCCTTTCTCCGATAAACACTCTAATGATTTCCTGGTTTTATGAAGCCCCTCCCTCAGAAATTCGCGATGGGCTCTGATTTGTTAGCTGGCGCAGTGTGTTGTGATTCGCTAAACCGCCAGTGCGCGTCTAAACGTCACGCCCCTCACCTCAGTGGCATGTGCTCCGGTTGTATTGTAAACAATGACGTCGTCAGTATTGCTTATCAATTTGAGCCCGATTGAGACCCATAGAATATTAGTGAAGAGGATCGCGCAGAACCTGTGCAAGCACAGCTTTTAATGGTATGTTTTGTGTTTGTTGTTGTCTCATACTTTTAGGGTGCTTTCACACTAGCACTTTTGGTGCACACCCGGGTTCGATTGACGTCAGAGTTCGGTTCATTTGGATGATGTGAACGCTGCCTTCTGACCTCGGGTGCGCACCCGCGAACCGTACCAGAGTCTGCTTAAAAAGGGTGGTCTGGGGTATGGTTCAAGTGAACTCCGGTACGGTTCGCTGCTGATGTGAACGCAATCGTACCAAATCACAGAAGTGAACCGCTATTAATGCCGTATTATTTGATAAAAATGTTTTTTTGTCTTTCACTCACTTTCCTTCTGCGTGACTGACGCGCTGCAAGCAGAGAGCTGTATGTCTCATTTCTGTTCGCCTTCAGCGTTCTTTAGAGCATTTGCAGTACATTCGTTAGACAGACGTAAGTACCATTATGCACTGAAGCTTTGTAAACAAAACGAATGGTCGAATTCGGGTTTGGACCAGTTAAGCGAACCAAGTGTGAAAGCACCCTTAGATACGCTGTTATTTGTAAATGCTACTGCTTCTTTTAGCTTCTAATATACGGTTTTATCCTGATTAAAGCTTTAATACAGCAGAATACATGATTGCATTGTAGCATTTTTGTAACGGTAAGAAGTGTTTGCCAGCAAGTATTGCTCTTGCTTCAGTATTACCACGGCAACCGCATGCGCCTCCATGTTTAACACTTCTTGTAACTGTGAAAAATTTCTGTCTGTTTATGCACATAAAGTGTATAATTGGAACAGTTCCATTGAAGGAGCTGGAGCTGATGATCTGAATGAGAGAGAGATGCAGAGCAGGGAGACACGAGGAACAGGATGAAAAACCACTGCTTTAGAACATTGATTTTGAAACTTGTGAATCCATTAGAATCATTTTCATACTCATAGAATAGTTTTGACGGCATGACAACAACTCATCCTCTTCTCTAAAGCAGCGCAACATGGCCCCGCCCCCTTTGTTGGATGTTCCCGAGGGCAGGGTTTATGTAAATTTCAGGGTTTGTGATGTCACCAATCCGGGAAGTTGCTGCTTGTAGTCCCTACGAGCCTTAACTGTAGGCTCTGCTCTGCCTTAACTGCCATTTTTTTAAAAGACAATATCTCTGTTTGCATTGAACTTTCAGCATCGTAACTTTGCAGATATTGTTTATGCTCAAACAGCAACATTACACACTCACTAAAGTTAAAAAAGTGAAATCACAATCAACCACCCCTTTAATAAAATTAAATGCAAATATATTTTATTATGTTTGGGGGCCTGATGTAAAAAATGTCAGGGTAATAGATAGGGCTGCGAGAGTTTAATAAGATAAATGTGCTGCCTGTTTTATAGTGAAGCGCAACACTGTTCATTTACAAGCAAACAGCTCATGATCTGGTGTTTTCAGTATATTAGATCTCAATTTTTATCCATTTCTTAAGTACTTTATCTTTATAGAGAAATATTACATTAGTAATAGCTTGTATCTCGTAAAAATAATAATTATACTGTGTATATTTATTATTGTCACTTTGACATAATCACAAAATAGTTGGCCAAATTGTTTAGGCCTACAAAAAAAGCACAGCAAATCTGGAGTTTTTTTTTTTAACATTTTAAATCGCAATTAGATTTAATTAGAAACACCTGTACAGTTTCCGCACTCATCTGACTAGCGCCTGGCGAAGTGGAGCACATCTGAAAAGTCTCCTCGCCTCGTTCTAAGCAAGAAAAAGAGTTGAGCAGCAGTTATGATTGGGGTGGCCAACCCTAGCCCCGCCCCGCATTAACTGCATTAAATATTTCTAAAGCCATAAAACTGGAAAAATTAATCACCTGCGTTAATGCGCTGATTTTGACAGCACTAATTATTTTATAATTTTTTTCAATAGGAACTTCGTTAGGAGATGTGCAGTCTTGTTGGATGGTTCCCCAGCCTCCTCAGCCACCATTGCCTCCAGAGGATCCACCCCCTCCACCTACAGAGCAACCGCCGCCACCCCCTCCACCACCTGAATCTCCTCCTCCGCCCCCTCCACCACCCCTCGAGGATGACGGAGAGATTGAGGAAGTGGAGATGGAGGATGAGGAGTCAGAGCCTCCGGCTCCTGGAACGGAAGAGTTCAAGGTCACTTTTTGGTCTTGAGAGTTAAGATTATTTAGTTTATTATGCTTTAGTGCATAGTGAAGCTATATGTTTTGATGTCTTTTCCTCAGGCGGCTGAGGCAGCGGCATCTTTGGGACTTGCAGCTAAAGCCCAGAAACGCAAGGCCCCAGGCTCAGTCCCACTGCCCAAAACTGCCACTATCGGCAGCAGCCCCATTCTTTACACTCAACCCATTGTCACAGCTGGTGAGAATAAACGGCTTTTACACGCATCAGTATTTTCAAAGAGCATCCTTTCCTGTGGAAAGGTGTTGTTCCTCATGTTCCTCTTGTTCATTCACAGCCCCACTTCTAGTTGGAAATGCTTACTGGGGGATGACAACTGCAGTTGCACCACTTCTGCCTACAGAGAGCATAGTCCCACCAATGCCAGTCCTGCCGCCCCAACCACCTCCTCCTGCTCCACAACCTCCCAGCGCCCTGGAACCGATGAGCAAAGTGCTCACAGACAAAACAAAGAAACAAAAGAAAGAGAAGGTGGGTGTTTTTTTTTTTTTTTTTTTTTTTTTTGTTCTTGTGGTTTTGTTGTCGCTTTCTTTTTTTTGTTGCTGTTATTCTTTAATTTGTCTTGTTTTTTGCTTTGGGGATTTATTTAGCATTTGTGTTTGGTTTGTTTCTTGGGTTTGTATTGGTTTAGTTTTTTTATATTTTTGGGTTTCTTATCCTTTTTTAAAAAGAATGAGATTTTTAGAAAAATTAATTTAGACAGAAAATAATTTAAATACTGTCATTTTATTTCTTAAAGACAAAGAAGAGCAAGACAAAGATGCCGTCCCTGGTAAAGAAGTGGCAGAGCATTCAGAAAGAGCTCGATGAAGAGGAGAAGTCGAGCTCCAGTGATGAAGATAGAGACCAGCTCAACAGCAGACGCATTGAGGAATGGAAACAGCAACAGCTTTCAACGTAAGTTTAAAGAAGCTATTACAAAGATTGTCAGCATACATTTGAGAAAAATACAGATTGTTCAAATGCTTTGCCATTTTTGTCTCTGCTTGCAGAGGGAAGGCTGGGAAGAATGCTAACTTTGAAGCACTTCCTGAAGACTGGAGGGAAAGAATGTTAAAGAAAAGAAAGATGATGGAGAGTTCATAACATCGCTCTTGAAAACACTAAACAAAGAGCCTCTGGTAGAGGTGGACTGAACTGTGCTATTGTGTTGTGTCCCACTTGCTAAGCTTCAGTGGATTTAGTCGGGCAAACTTGAACGAATGTTTCTTTATATAAGCGCACATTCAACTCTGTGCTGTTAAATTCAAATGCATCATCTTGTGTCTAAAGGTATACTTTGTTATGGGTTGTTGTAAAATAATAAAACAGCCTCTAATGTCCAGAAGTGATTTAATTTTAAAGATGCAGTGAAGGTTAAATGTACAGAAATTTTTGTTCTACTTTTTTTTTATTACTCCAACCATGAAACCTGTGCACGATTTTTCTGTAAATTAAAATGTAATGAAATCAATATTAAAGGACTGTTCTATTTCTTTAGTTTCTCAGAGCTGTTCATTTTTTTGTACGTCAAGTGTGCAAACCATCAGCTGTACAGTGAGCTCTGCGCTGTCATGGGTGACATTAAACTGGTTTACCTGTGTATCCAGCTAACAGTGTTTTAAAAGCGAAGCTTCAAAATCAGTTTATCTTTTATACATATAAAAAGATCAGTCTTGGATCAGACCAACAGACCACTGTTAGCAAGCGTTTCAGCCATGCTTCTAAAATCACAGTTGAGACTTCTGTGTTGTCCACTCCTTTGCACTTTAAAGTATGCTTCATTTGTGAACTAACTATATCTTTTTTTTTTCTTCCATTGACTACGTTGTGATAGTCAACTCATGTGCCAACTTTTTTTTTTCTCTTCTCTATAATATTAATTAATATTGTTCATTAAATGTCTTTCTTTTAAATCGAAAAATTGGTGTAAATGTTGCCTGAACTGGGGCTGTTGAGCCATCGAACATTTTCTACATTGTAAATAAAAAAAGATTTCCACAAATATTTTGTTCAAGCAAATCTTTTTCAACCTCTTTTCTATTTATTTATTTATTTTTTGGGTGTAAAAGGTAAACTCTTTCAGTTAGCTGTTACTATCATCGAAGAAGCTATTAAAACATGAAATAAAATGTGTATATATATATATATATATATATACACATACACACATTTATTTTCATTTTTGTTTAAACATTAAAGCTAATGTTTAAGAAAAAAGTTATTAACATAACGGAAATGTGTTCATTTCTTCTCTACATGCATTCTTCTGCAGCGTGCTTCAAGCAGGAAACGTGCGTCGTGTCCATGGCAACAGTGACACAAATGGCGTCAGGGGCGCCTGAACAATAACTGTTACGAGGACATTTCCATTAAACAAATATAACTGTTTAGCTCTCTGCTAAAACCGTTTTAATTTTAAAACACTAACCACTCTGCAGTTTTCCTTAGGGTTTAAAGCAAGATGGTTCTATATTAACCAGCGGTGTTATTTGATATCCTGTCAGCAGGTGCTTGTAAATTGTTAAGTTATTTGTTGTTTATTGTTATTTATTGTTTACTATGTCTTAATGAGCTGCGTGCTATCGCGTCGAGGCTCGGGAATGCAGGTGAGTGATGGCACAAAATTTACTGCTGCTTTGCACTCTACGGTTACAGTCTAATATTACCCAGTTGGTTAACATGCCAACTCACTGATACTCAATGCCTCTTAACCTTCTGCCCCTTTGCTTGTACTTAACTCACTTTTTGTTCTCCTATCATGTTGAACAAAAGAAATCAGATGATCCATACGAGAGATTCATTTTGCTTCATCTTCAGCATTATGGATTTCTCTCAGGTAGGTTATTCGAGTCAGCTTTTGGATGGGTTTAACAACGCTTGACTCGTTTAATGGGGTTTCTATGTCCTCTGATATAGCATTACATATTTTTCTTACATTTTGTTTCTGTATATACATAGACAATACCTCTTCTGTGCATGCTGGCGTCCCCATCAAAAGAGAGTGGGAGGGCAACCAAGATTCTACTGCTTCTGACCTGATCAACTCACCATCTGAGAGCAATGACTCCAACTTCGAAGAGGAGCAGGAGGAACCCAAGCCATGTCAAAGTAAATATGTAAAACTCTTGGATCTGGGTCTGCTCACACAGTGATGTGAAGTATGGGAACCCATTTCTCCATATAAGAAAAAGTCATGCTTTGTTCAATTATAATTATGACATAAAAGTTGAAATTATGAAATATGAAGTCATTAAAAAAACAATAATTAAGTAATAATTAAGGCCTAAATTTGACTTTTTATATCATAATTATGACTTTTTTAGTTTTTGGTCAATTTCAATTTTGTTTCTCATTAATATGATTTTTTCATCATCTTTTATCTCATATTTTTTATTGCCTAATTATGAAAGTATGTCATAATTTCAACATTGTTTATCTCAGAATTACGACTTTCTCATAATTTTCTGGTCAATATTTGTTTCCTCATTATTATAATTAATTTTTATTTTTGTCATTATTTTGCTTACCTTTTATTTAATAATTATGACTAAGTTTGTCATAACAAATTATGACTCAGTATGTTATAATTTTGACTTTTGTCTCATAATTTTGACTTTTTACTTAATGTCATAATGTATTTAGAATTTTTATTTAATAATAATGACGTTTTAATAATTATGGTTTACCAAAGCATGTTTTTTATTATGTGGTGGAAAGGTGCTTCTATAATAAAGCATGTTATGATATGTCAATAAAAAAAAAAATCATGATTTTTAAAATCATAATCATGACATAAAAATTCAAAATGATGACATTATGAAATAAAACGTCAATCAGTAATAAATACATTTTCAATCATTAAAATTAATCAATAATTAAGTCATAATTAAGACAAAAAATTGATTTAATTGTCATAATTTTTGTCTCATGGTTGTCAATTTTGACTTGTTCTCATAATTATGACTTACATTTTTGTAATTTTTCAACTTTTATCTAATAATTATGACTTAGTTTGTCATAACTTAGACTTCTTATGTCTAAATTATTACTTAGTATGTCATAATTTTGAGTTTTTGCTTATAAATATAACTTTTTATAACATGATTATGAAGTTTTTTGTTTTCTTATGTGGTGGATATGGGCTTCCATAATGAAGCATGATATGTCAATTAAAATATCGTAGTTTACGAGACCTAAATAGAGTTGATCCCATGTAAAGATGCTATACTTTATCTTGCAACAAATCACCACCATTGCCACCTATATAATAATTTAGCATTTTCTCTCAAGTTCTTTCAAGTTGTCACACAATACGCAACACTTGAGTCTAAGCAGCTAGTTCCCATTTGAAATTCATGGCCTTTATAAAAGATTCAGACACTAAGAACACATAATTGTTTAGGGAGCATGTACCAATGAACTGTACGTCTTGGTTTCATGGGTAATTCTGATAATCACTGCTGGTAACAAATGCTTCTCACATGTCTTTTAACTACAGCTTGTCTGTTGGGTGATAAATTCGATTTTGTCATGTCTGTGTTTCATTACTTTCCAAGATTTTTTCAGCTTAGACAAAGTTCTTAGAACCCGACAGCTTGTGTTTGATTTTGACGGTGAGCGGCCCATTCCACGCCTGAGGGAGCCTTTGGACCTCTTCACAATCCCATCTACCTCCTGTCCATTCCAGGGCGTCCGCTGGCCCATCGAATGTGAAGTGATCCGTGACAAAATCCAGCATATAGGTATCAGTGCTTTATTTCAAAAATAAAGATTTACACTATTAATACAATATTATTGTCAGATACCAGATCAGTAGGGATTTGTGTGGAGACACTTTCTTTGAACCCAGAATCTGTGGATTTAGAATATAATACAATTAAAAATGCAATTTATCCATACAGTGATTTGAATAGATCTCTCTGATAACTTTTTATTTAAAACTGTGAATATATGAAAATAAAAAGTAATAATATATATAAATAATACATAAATATATTTTAAAATGTAATTTATTCCTGTTATTTCAAAGCATGTGAATTTTTAGCATCATTACTCCAGTCTTCAGTGTCACATGAGACTTCAGAAATCAGTCTAATATACATTTATTATTATTATTATTATTTTGAAACCAGCTGAGTAGAATTTTTTCAGGTTTCTTTGATGTACAGAAAGTTGAGAAGAACAGCATTTATCTGAAATAGAAATCTTTTGTAACATTATAAATGTCTTCATCGCTTTTGATCAATTTAAAGAATCCTTGCTAAATAAAAGTATTAATTTCTATAATCCCCCCCCCCCAAAAAAAAATGATACTGACTCCAAGTTTTTAAATGGCATAGTGTAAAAAATATTTTTATTTCAGATAAACGCTGATCTTTGGATCTTTCTATTCATCAAAGAATCCTGAAAAAATGTTCTCAACTGTTTTCAAAATAATAATAATAAATGTTTTTTGAGCAGCAAATCAGAATATTATTATGATTTCTGAAGATCATGTGACACTGAAGACTGGAGTAATGATGTTAAAAATTCAGCTTTGAAATCACAGGAATAAATTACATTTTAAAATACATTCAAATAGAAAACAGTTATTTTAAACAGCAAAAATATTTTAAAATGTTACAGTTTTTGCAGTTTTTTGATCAAATAAATGCAGGCTTGGTGAGCAGAAGATAATTCTTTAAAAACATGAAAACTCTTACTGTTCAAAAACTTTTGATATATAAAAATATTTGATATATTAATAATATATAAATATTTGAATAAAAAAATCCCTGCCAAATCAAAATTGTGTTGTGCAAAAAATAAATAAATACATTTATATATATTACATTGAGCGGACCCCTGCAGACCCTCATGTCAAAGTCAATAAATCTTTTAAAATATCAGATAATTTCAGATTTTATGACAAGACAAGGTTAGTGCAGGCTGTAAAGTGTCATATGGTGAGACTCGCCCAAAACTGATTCAATTTTTGAATTAAAAGTTCATGACATTGACAAAAAAACAAAAACAAAAAAAACTTTTTACCATGCGAAATGTTTAATAACATTTTTGAAAATGCGAATTAAGATTAAGTTTTACCCTTTGTAACCTACACAGCATTTTGATGTGATGTTTTTCTTTGATGTTGATTTGCCTTTTTATGGCAAGACAAGGTTAGATCAGGTTTTAAAGTGTCATATGGTGCGACTCACACAAAAGTTATATTTATCAATGAACAATTCATTCTATTTGCAAATAATAATAATAATAATAATAACAAAATAAATGAAATACATATTTTTTTTTTTACATGCAAAATACATTTTAAAACTTTTTATTTTAAATAATTAAGTTTCACCCTTTTGAATGTGTAAATAATTCTGCAAACCCTTCATTTCCTCTATATCTTGAATTATTCATATTTTGAATGTCTGAAAACCTAGAATGGGACCCTTCAGAGCCGGAGCCATTCTATCAACCAACAGGTGATGAACAGGCTCCCATGCCTGTTGGAGGTGTGAGAGGAAACACTGTCTACCGCACAGACCCAGGTAAGAAGTCTTCATTTGTAATTTTTCCTCTGTGTAAAAATCTATAGCTACTTCCAAACTTTGGTTTTATATTCTCACCTTTTGGTTCACCACACCATTTAGCCACAAAAACCTCCTACTTCACCTACTCTCGTGTGGGTGGGAGCAGAGGACCCATTAAAAGTGCCACGTCCTGTGCCAACCATCAGGAGGAGCCTACGCTAGCTTTTGAGTCCCGTTTTGAGAGTGGAAACCTACAAAAAGCAGTGCAAGTGTGAGTCACACAGCTTCATTAATATTCCCACAAGTGAAGTTATTAACTTAATTTCGGGAGGAGTAGCCATCTTCCAAAAACCAAGTATAAAGACAGCCCTACCACTTCCGTTGTTGGTTCTTCATCCCTCCTCCTCCCCATCTCCTCTTTATCATATTTATTTGTTTATTCATTTGTCTGTCCTTCTGTCCATCTATCTACAGTGCACAGCATAAATGAGTACACCCCCTCTGAATAAATATAAAATATGTATTTTCTTAATGATCACAAATATAATTCATGGAAAGATGGCAAAATTGAAATGTATTAAACATATATAATAAAAGACAAAATATATGCAACATTTTCTGTAAGATAAGTAAATTAGCCAATTTAGTTAAAATGAAGGACTGCAGAAATGTACACCCTAGATTTAAACAAATGTATAATATTCTAGTACTCAGTCCTCCAGAACTTTAAGTATACTTTAAGTATAGCCTACCCTTCTTGGCATTGAGTGTACAAGTTAGCAAATTTTTTGGAGGAGACCTCTTAAATGCTCGTCTTTTGAGTTTTGCTCAGTGTCTCTACAGATCCCCCACACCTCAAGACAAAATTGAGAAATACATGTCCACTGAAGGATTTTCACCTTGGGAGAATTAATATCTTCATTGTCATGTGAAAAAATGCCCAATAATCAGGGAATGAGGGGAGGGTACATCTTCTGTTTCAGTTTTTGTATTCCATCACACAGTGGTGTGTGAATTCATGACAGCGTTGATAAAGCACAACTCCCTCACACCTTCAGCACCATTCACTATAAAGCTTTACTACCACTGATGTCACTGTGGGTACCAAACACTTCTCACTGTACTCCTCCTCTAGCAACAACAGAACATTTTTGATGCTTTTGGATCCGAAATGATTGACTTGGTCTCTTGAGACCAGAGTATGGATTCCCAGAAGTCTCTATTTTGTAGATATGGGCCTTGGAAGAGGTTAAATGAGTTTATTGTGCTTTGGCTACAGTAGGTAATTCTAGTGGTGACAACAACCATGCATGTCACTTCTGCAGGCTGCGTCATACTCTGTGAGATAAAGTGTCACTCTTTTCATAGCTTTTGCCGGCTCTGAGACACTTGCATGTTATTTCTCCTGCTCTTTTTCTAGCAAAAATTGACTCATCACTAAATGAAAACTTAAAGTAAAGACCTGATTATTTCAGGAGCCTTGTCACAAGTCCATTGTTTTTGAATGTCGGTGCTACTTATGCTAAATTTTCACACTTAAAATAATAATTTGGTATTCCTCTTGTAACATTGTCTCTTTTATGCTAAGAAATAGGTCAACTGGCACTTCTCTCACAAGTGGTTCCAATGCTGCCAGCATTAAGTCTGAGTATGATTCAATGGGCTATGTAACACTTTTAATTGTCAGGAAATGACTTGTCTTTAAAAGTTTTGGTTCAATATACTTACCTGTTGATCAAAAATAACCTTAAACCTATACACTTTTTTTTTTTTAGTAACTTTCAGGAGGGTGTACTCATTTTTGCAACACAACATTTTATCACTTTGATAAGAAAATCTTATTTTGCTGAATAATTTTGACATTCTTCTTTGGTAATTGATCAAGCAGACTTGATGGAACATTATATTTCCAAAGAACCCTAACATGTCATCTAAGTAAAGAGTATTTGCTGAATTTGTTAAGTTTTAGAGGGGGTGTACTCATTTATGCTGTGCACTGTATCTATCTATCTATCTATCTTTCTGTCTATGGGGGGCTATCGGAGCTCATGTAGAATGGTCTCTCTGAGCCCTCCATTGCAGACATCAAGCCAAATCTGTTTACCATTAATGCTAAGATTATATGGGCACACGAACTCTTGACATGGTTTTGTCTCATCTGACAAGATGTAAAGCCTGTATATCTTGATTTAATGTAAACTACTCTCTGATCTTGGCTTTCCAGTGGTCAGTATGACTATGAGCTGACTTTGCGCACTGACTTGTACACCACTAAGCACACTCAGTGGTTCTACTTCCGGGTGAGGAACATGAGGGCAGGCATCACCTACCGCTTCACCATCATCAACCTGATGAAGGCAAGCAGTCTGTATAGTGCTGGAATGCGCCCACTGCTCTACTCTGAACATGCTGCCTGGCTGAAGGGGGAAGGATGGCAGCGAACAGGTGCAAATATTAGGTGACAAACAGTGATTTCTCAACATGAACATGAAGTTGTGGCTCAGTTATCTTATTTGGTAACTCGATCAATGACACATAAGTGTCCATGATGAATAGGAAGGAAATATCTTTTAAAAATAGGCTATAGTTGTAAGCTATGTAAGCCCATTTCTACCACATACGAAAAAATCATGTTTAGGTAAATCATAAATGTGACATAAGAAGTCATAAATATGAAATATCATAAATATGAAGTCGATATTGACAAAAAGTCAAAATTATGATGTACTAAGTCATTATGTACGGTGGCCCAGTAGTGCACAACACAATGAAATCTCCACAACACTACGAAATCGCCACAACACAACGCATAGGACTCATTTTGTTGTGTTGTGCTAATTTTGCGGTGTTGTTTCTGTTGTGTTGTGCTCATTTCGTTGTGTTGCGGCTTGTTTCTGTTGTGTTGTGGTAATTTTGTTGTGATGTGTTGTGGCTTGTTTCCCTTGTGTTGTGCTAATTTCGTTATGTTGCAACTTGTTTCCATTGAGTTGTGCTAATTTCGTTGTGTTGCGGATTTTTTCCATTGTGTTGTGCTAATTTCATTGTGTTGCGGCTTGTTTCTGTTGAGTTGTGGTAATTTTGTTGTGATGTGTTGCGGCTTGTTTGCCTTGTGTTGTGCTAATTTCATTGTGTTGCGGCTTGTTTTCATTGAGTTGTGCTAAATGTCGTTGTGTTGCGGCTTGTTTCCATTGAGTTGTGCTAATTATGTTGTGTTGCGGCTTGTTTCCATTGTGTTGTGCTAATTTCGTTGAGTTGTGCTTATTTTGTTGTATTATGGCTTGTTTCCGTTGTGTTGTGCTAATTTTGTTGTGTTGTGGGTTGTTTCCGTTGTGTTGTGCTAATTTTGTTGTGTTGTGGCTTGTTTCCGTTGTGTTGTGGCTTGTTTCTGTTGTGTTGTGGCTTGTTTCCGTTGTGTTGTGGCTTGTTTCTGTTGTGTTGTGGCTTGTTTCTGTTGTGTTGTGGCTTGTTTCCGTTGTGTTGTGGCTTGTTTCTGTTGTGTTGTGGCTTGTTTCCGTTGTGTTGTGCTAATTTTGTTGTGTTGCGGGTTGTTTCCATTGTGTTGTGGCTTGTTTCTGTTGTGTTGCGGCTTGTTTCCATTGAGTTGTGTTCATTTCGTTGTGTTGTGGCTTGTTTCTGTTGTGTTGTGGCTTGTTTCCGTTGTGTTGTGCTTGTTTCCGTTGTGTTGCGGCTTGTTTCCATTGAGTTGTGTTAATTTTGTTGTGTTGTGGCTTGTTTCCATTGAGTTGTGTTAATTATGTTGTGTTGCGGCTTGTTTCCATTGAGTTGTGTTAATTTCGTTGTGTTGCGGCTTGTTTCCGTTGTGTTGTGCTAATTTCGTTGTGTTGTGGCTTGTTTCCGTTGTGTTGTGCTAATTTTGTTGTGTTGTGGCTTGTTTCCGTTGTGTTGTGCTAATTTCGTTGTGTTGTGGCTTGTTTCCGCTTGTTTCCATTGTGTTGTGTTGTTTCGTTGTGTTGCTTGTTTCCATTGTGTTGTGTTAATTTCGTTGTGTTGTGGCTTGTTTCCTTTGTGTTGTGCTAATTTGTTGTGTTGTGGCTTGTTTCCGTTGTGTTGTGCCTTGTTTCCGTTGTGTTGTGCTTGTTTGTTGTGTTGTGGCTTGTTTCCATTGTGTTGTGTTAATTTCGTTGTGTTGTGGCTTGTTTCCGTTGTGTTGTGCTAATTTCGTTGTGTTGTGGCTTGTTTCCGTTGTGTTGTGTTAATTTCGTTGTGTTGTGGCTTGTTTCCGTTGTGTTGCGCCTTGTTTCCATTGAGTTGTGTTAATTCCGTTGTGTTGCGGCTTGTTTCCATTGAGTTGTGTTAATTCCGTTGTGTTGCGGCTTGTTTCCGTTGTGTTGTGTTAATTCCGTTGTGTTGTGTTAATTCCGTTGTGTTGCGGCTTGTTTCCGTTGTGTTGTGTTAATTCCGTTGTGTTGCGGCTTGTTTCCGTTGTGTTGTGTTAATTCCGTTGTGTTGTGGCTTGTTTCCGTTGAGTTGTGTTAATTTCGTGGTGTTGTGCAATACTGGGCCACCGTAATTATGAGATAAAATAAGAAATAATGAAATAAAAGGGTCAAAATGATGTGCCTTTTATGTCATATTTTTGACATTTTGTATTATGATTTTGGCTTGGTATGTCATCATTTTAGTTTTTATCTCATAATTGACTTAGTATGTCAATTTCCTAATCTTATGTAATAATTATGGTTTATGTCAATTATGATTTATCAAAGCATGTTTTTTTCCTTATATGGTGGAAATGGGCTTCCATAGAATACAAGCACAAAATGGTTAGAAATGTGCTTATGTTGCTTTGATGTGGTTTGAATTTTTTTTATAACATTTTCAAGAAAAGCTTTAAAAAAAAAAATTTAACCATGTAATGTTTACCATCAAGTAAAAACATTTTACTTATACCTTGATTACAGTGTTTACACATCTAAATTATTATTTTAAAAAGTTTATATTTAAAAAAAAAGTTTATTTATGATTAATTCATAAATATCATTACAATTTTGGGGAGTTAGACCACATTAAATTTTACAACTTGTCATAAATAGGTCAAACTATCTGCTATTTTAAGAGACTTATTGATGTCTATGATTGCTCTCTGATAAAATAATGATATGATTTTTCCTTTATGTTTCTACAAGTTGGTTACACCACATGACCTTGATTTATTAATGAGCAGTAAAGCAATTTTTAATAATAAAAAAGTGCTAAAATAAATTCTTCATTATGATATCAGGGAACTTGTGCCACTTGACATGTTTGGCTTTATGCCAACCCCTAAAAATATTATAAATTATTTTTGAATAAATTAACCGATCCAGACAAAAATTGTACCCAACTGCTGTCTCAATGTCTTCTAAAGGTACTACAGAAACAACACTGAACAGGATGGTAAAGTGCTGTACTCCCTCACCTGGACTCTGGAGTTCCCTTTCGATGGTGACACCTGCTACCTGGCCCACTGCTACCCTTATACATATTCAAACCTACAGCATTACCTGCGTGAGGTCATCTCAGACCCTGTCCGTGCAGCTTACTGTAAGCTGCGGGTGCTCTGTCGTAGTCTGGCGGGAAATGCGGTGTATGTATTGACTGTAACAGCTCCGTCCAACAGCTTAGCAGAACGCAAAGCCAAGCGGGCAGTTGTTGTGACGGCACGGGTGCATCCAGGAGAAACCAACGGCTCTTGGATGATGCAGGGATTTCTGGAGTTCCTGCTGAGCGACTTGCCTGACGCGCGTTTGTTAAGGGAAATTTTCATCTTTAAGGTGAGAGGAGGAGTGCAGGGCACGATGGAGAATGGGTTTTGGCCAAAATTTCTATATATACCTATGTCAAGTGCTTTACGAGATGTAAACGGTTTACTACAGTAAATTAACAGATGTTCTGGCTGCAGGTTATACCGATGTTAAACCCTGACGGCGTGGTGGTGGGAAACTACCGATGTTCACTCACAGGCTGCGATTTGAACCGAAACTACCGCAGTCTGCTGCGTGACTCTTTCCCATGCATTTGGTACACTCGCAGCATGGTGAAACGGTGAGTAATAATTGTGAAAATTTTTGTCATGTTAGGTACAGTCAAACCAAAATTGATTCAGACACCTTTAACATTTCTTACATTATATCACAGTTTATTTGCTATAGTTTAGAAAATGGGGATAAAATATAACAAGAACTCAGTTAAACTGTGTCAGAACAAATTCAACTTGATAATGTCAGATAACTTTAATAGAAAGGTATGTAATGGATAACAATCAACCAAAAATTATACAGCTGTTAAATTTAAGTACACAATTAGATAATCATAAAACCAATTTAGGTCAACCAATTACCAAGCAGTGCTTCATTTTGTTCAGTCTGTGGTGTAAAAAGGTCGCATTAGCAATTAAAGAAAAACACTTAAGCAAAACATGGTCAGGTCAAAGTGTCTGAATATTTTTTGATCCCAGATTTTACTGGTAGTCCACTGTATGAAGAATTTTTGGGTATAACATGTCACAGTTCACATTATTTTGCTATCTTCACTTACATTTATGAACTATAGTGTCCTTCACCCACTAGTAAAAATGTATCAAAAAATATATCTGGTGTCTGAATAATTTTTGGTTTGACTGTATAAGGCGTGGTTATACAGTGACATTTTGCCGGCAAAAATAATGTCCATTTTCTATTGACAGTAGTATAGCAAAGTATGAAGCACAGCTCACACAGAAGGCAGTGCGGTAGCCTCGTGGGCTGCGCGCCGACGTACAGTGCTGTTGCGCTTTGGGTGTCCCGAGTTCGAGTCACGGCTCGTGGACCTATCCCGATCCCGTTCACTCTCTCTTTCCCACATTGTTTCCTGTCCTCTCTACACTATCCTATCAAATTAAAGGCAAAAACGGTAAATGTGACTGCACCTATACACCCGGTTAATTTGATCCCACAGGTTGCTTGCTGAAAGAGAGGTGGTTGCCTACTGTGACTTTCATGGTCATAGCAGGAAAAACAACGTGTTCATGTATGGATGCAGTGATCGGAAAGATGCCTTGCAGTGTCTTCAAGAACGCGTTTTCCCTCTCATGATGAGCAAGAATGCTACAGACAAGGTTAACAGTGGTTGTCATATGGCACTTTTCCACTGCATGGTACGGCACGGTACGGTTCATTACGGCTTACATTTTGAGGGGTTTTCCACTGGGTACAGTACCTGGTACCTGGTACTTTTTTTAGTACCACCTTGGCCGAGGTTCCAAGCGAGCCTGCGTCATTGAACTTGCGGCACGAGACACAACAGAACCGCTAGATTTAAATCAGCACAGCCAGCGAAGGATCAAACACAACTGTTTTGAATGAGAGCACCTTTCTTTTAACAACCAAAAAATGGCTGTTTCATTGTCTGTTGAGGAAGTACAGACGTTCCTCTCGTTGATAGCCGAGGAGCGGATCCAGCGAGAGCTTGATGGAGCGACGCAGAATTAAAAAGTTTTTCAGGAGTCACGGCAGTAACGTTAGAGGCGGCGCAACTATAACGACATGTGAATAATCCCACCAACTCTAAAGCGGTACTAAACTGCAGTGGAAATGCAAACCGAGCCGAACTGAGCCGTGCCGAGCCAAGTCGTACCACGCAGTGGAAAAGCGCCATTAGCCATAATCTCAAGCAAAATATGAGTGTTCAAGTTTTGAATGCATGCTTTTGTCTTAGTTTTATTTTAGGAGTTGCAAGTTCAAAATGCACAAGAGCAAAGAGGGCACCGGCCGCATCGTCATGTGGAGACTAGGCATTAGGAACAGCTACACAATGGAGTCAACCTTCGGAGGCTCCACACTGGGTACTTACATGCTTATTGCTTAGTTATCAAAAAAGTTTGTAAAAATATATTATTATACTATTATTATTTATACACTATTATCATTTTGAAATATTTTAATTAGGTTTTATTTTTGTATTTTAAGACATTTCAATTTTTTAATTTCGTAGTGCGATTTTGTCATTTTTATTAGTTTTTTAAAAATTTTTTAGGTTATAATTTTAGTAATTCAATTCATTTCAGTTAGTTGCCAAGACAAAAATAGATGTTTTCTGTGTATAAGAAGAGTTTTTTTATTCGTAGGCGACAGGAAGGGAACACACTTCAGCACACGGGACCTGAAATCAATGGGCTATTACTTTTGTGACACTCTGCTTGACTTTTGTGACCCCGACCCAACCAAGGTGGCCTGTCTTTGGACTTTACTTATTTTGTAATGCAGTTTTAATCAGATTTAAAAGAGCATTATTGATTGAAATACATTTTAAACAGACTAAACACTGTCTGGAGGAGTTAGGGCTGTTATTGAGACAAGAGGTCAGACGGAAGCTGGGAAGAGAAGTGGACTCCTTAGAGGATCTGTCTGACATTGACATTGAGTCTAGGTAAGAATACACTCAAATAAAAACATTCCATTCGAATATGTTTGTAAAAACATCCTGTGAACATTTGATAACTACTTTGTACATGTCAGATTATTTCACAATGTTGATTTCTGTGCAGCACAAGTGGATCAAACAGTACTGAATCAGATGGACTTCCTGTTCATCTTCTAAATGCCACAAACCAGGTGCAGTATGAAGCAAAACTGTCTCAGTGACATCCTAAAGAAGATTTCTGTTCATTTTCTTAATGTTCTGTGGTTTCTATAACAAATGCAGGGCAAGAAAAAACACCTAAGAAGCCACAAAGAAAGGAACCGACTCCGACAAGAACGAGTACAGAGCACAGGACCAAAAATTATTCAAAGGAACATCAAACATTTGGTAGGTCTTACTAAATATGCATTTTTATAGGTTATTCCTTATAGATCATGATCTTAAATCTGCAAAATACTAAAAAATGTTTAGGCACAAGTATTCATTTATTTAAACAAATAAAAAATTGAATGTACTTTTAAATTAAGTTTAATTTAAGTAAAATGCTATTTAAACTATAAAAGTAAGGGTAAGGTTTAATTTAGAAGCATATTCATTATATCTATATATATTTCTGAAGGATCCTGTGCCCTCAAATGAAGATGTGGTTAAAGTGAGAATCCAAGAGAAAACTATGTGCTTTGTGAAGGACACTAAGAAACAAAAGGTAATTCTTTATGCGAGTTATTGTTATACAACGTAAAAGACCAAATAAATTATATTTAACTTCGTAAAATGGATAGTGAAAAGTTTTATTTTCTATGCTATGTAGATGCCATGTCCGGTAAGGGCGAATCAGACTGTGAGGTCTTGGATCCCTCATCCCACCACTCACATTGGTGTTGTAGAAAATGTTTCAGATCTATGGGGGAACAGACCAGAAAAGGTAACTGATCTGGATTGAGATTTTGGATAATTGATATTGTCAGGCAGTGACCATCAAATAATTTTTAAGATATGGCAGAATACTTTTTTCTGCAAACAAAAACACCCTGTTTATTCCAGATTGTGCCTGCCACCAGTCTGCACAATGGTTATTCATCTTACCGTCACTCTGTCTCAGGTAGATATGCTTAAATATCTCAAAATAAAACACGTACTTGTATATTCAATCCTTTCTATCAAGGGAAGTAAATGAAATCAATTAAAACTAATGTGTCATATATTTCAGTTGATACTGGGCATAAATCATATCAGCTCTCTACCTCATCAGCCCCCCAGGGGCAATTACAACGACAGACCCACCTAGTTATTGGAGGTCAGAAAAGATGTCCGTCAGTACCAGCCTCCAGAGAACGATCTCTGACTATACCAGTCCAACCGTACACGATGCCCTTGTACCCCAATTACAGACTTCAGCCAGAAATGAAAGGCATGTCTTCTGACTTCTTATGTGCAACTTTTTAATAACATTCTGACCACATAGTTGACATATTTATCATTTTGCTGCATCTCACAGAAAGACCCCATATTTCGAACATTACACAGAGGAGGTAAGTTGGCTACATCACATGACAACAAAGTACATTTCACAGTAGAAGTGGCATAATAGCAGAATACATTGGAAACTGAATAGCAAGGCCATATATAAATATATATATATATATACATATACATACACACATTTGAAATGTTAAGATAATTATGTGTATTATATATATATATATATATATATATTTATAGTGAAATAACCATACACATGTAATTGTCTATGCATAAAATATATATAATTAATTTATATATAAAATAATAAATAAATTGTAAACACTCTTGAAATGTTAAGATGTTAAATTAAGATAAAAAGAAATGTATATATATATATATATATATCACATAATATATTATGTAATATTATGCAAATATCTATGAATACAATGTAAATAATATATATATATATATATATATATATAATTCAGACATTACATATATTGATTTATATATTATTTAATTGTGTAACCATATAAATGGTGTATATACATACATATATACAACCCGAATTCCAGAAATGTTGGGACGTTAAAATTGTAATAAAATGAAACTAAAAAACTTTCAAATCACACGAGCCAATATTATATCATACAAATGTTTAAACTGAGAAATTTTACACTTTTTTCCACAAAATGAGCTCATTTCAAATTTGATGCCTGCTACAGGTCTAAAAAAAAGTTGGCACGGGGGCAACAAAGAGCTGAAAAAGCAAGAAATTTTGAAAAGATTCAGCTGGGAGAACATCTAGCAACTAATTAAGTTAATTGACATCAGGTCTGTAACATGATTAGCTATAAAAGGGATGTCTTAGAGAGGCAGAGTCTCTCAGAAGTAAAGATGGGCAGAGGCTCTCCAATCTGTGAAAGAGTGCGTAAAAAGATTGTGGAATACTTTAAAAACAACGTTCCTCAAAGTCAAATTGCAAAGGCTTTGCAAATCTCATCATCTACAGTGCATAACATCATCAAAAGATTCAGAGAAACTGGAGAAATCTCTGTGTGTAAGGGACAAGGCCGAAGACCTTTGTTGGATGCCAGGGGTCTTCGACACTGCATCACTCATCGGCATTATTCTGTCATTGACATTACTAAATGTCATTCCTGAGCCCAGGAATACTTCCAGAAACCACTGTCAGTAAACACAATCTGCCGTGCCATCTGCAGATGCCAACTAAAGCTCTATCATGCCAAAAGGAAGCCATATGTAAACATGGTCTAGAAGCGGCGTCATGTCCTGTGGGCCAAGGCTCATTTAAAATGGACTGTTTCAAAGTGGAAAAGTGTTCTATGGTCAGACGAGTTACAACATTAAAACAGCATGACTTCGTAGTAGAAGAGTCCGGGTGCTGAATTGGCCTGCCTGCAGTCCAGATCTTTCACCTATAGAGAACATTTGGTGCATCATTAAATGAAAAATACGTCAAAGACGACCACAAACTCTTCAGCAGCTGGAAACCTATATCAGGCAAGAATGGGACCAAATTCCTACACCAAAACTCCAGAAACTCATAAACTCGATGCCCAGACGTCTTCAAACTGTTTTGAAAAGAAGAGGAGATGCTACACCATGGTAAACATGCCCCCGTCCCAACTATTTTGATACCTGTAGCAGGCATCAAATTTGAAATGAGCTCATTTTGTGCATAAAATTGTAAAATTTCTCAGTTTAAACATTTGTTATGTTATCTATGTTCTATCAGACAGCTTGATTATTGCACAGGTCTTTTTAGACCTTTTTACACAGATTATTGCTTAGGCTAGCCACAATAAAAGGCCACTCTAAAAATTGCAGTTTTATCACACAGCACAATGCCACAGATGTCGCAAGTTTTGAGGAAGCGTGCAATTGGCATGCTGACTGCAGGAATGTTCACCAGAGCTGTTGCCCGTGAATTGAATGTTCATTTCTCTACCATAAGCCGTCTCCAAAGGCGTTTCAGATAATTTGGCAGTACATCCAACCGGCTTCACAACCGCAGACCACGTGTAACCACACCAGCCCAGGACCTCCATATCCAGCATCTTCCCCTTCAAGATCGTCTGAGACCAGCCACCCGGACAGCTGCTGCAACAATCGGTTTGCATAACCAAAGAATTTCTGCACAAACTGTCAGAAACCGTCTCAGGGAAGCTCATCTGCATGCTCGTCATCCTCATCGGGGTCTCGACCTGACTGTAGTTCGTCGTCGTAACCGACTTGAGTGGGCAAATGCTCACATTCGATGGCGTCTGGCACTTTGGAGAGGTGTTCTCTTCACGGATGAATCCCGGTTTTCACTGTACAGGGCAGATGGCAGACAGCGTGTATGGCGTCGTGTGGGTGAGCAGTTTGCTGATGTCAACGTTGTGGATCGAGTGGCCCATGGTGGCGGTGGGGTTATGGTATGGGCAGGCGTAAGTTATGGACAACGAACACAGGTGCATTTTATTGATGGCATTTTGAATGCACAGAGATACCGTGATGAGATCCTGAGGCCCATTGTTGTGCCATTCATCCACGACCATCACCTCATGTTGCAGCATAATAATGCACGGCCCCATGTTGCAAGGATCTGTACACAATTCCTGGAAGCTGAAAACATCCCAGTTCTTGCATGGCCAGCATACTCATCGGACATGTCACCCATTGAGCATGTTTGGGATGCTCTGGATCGGCGTATACGACAGCGTGTTCCAGTTCCTGCCAATATCCAGCAACTTCACACAGCCATTGATGAGGAGTGGACAACCTGATCAACTCTAAGCGAAGGAGATGTATTGCACTGCGTGAGGAAAATGGTGGTCACACCAGATACTGACTGGTTTTCGGACCCCCCCCCCCCAATACAGTAAAACTGCACATTTTAGAGTGGCCTTTTATTGTGGCCAGCCTAAGGCACACCTGTGCAATAATCATGCTGTGTAATCAGCATCTTGATATGCCACACCTGTGAGGTGGATGGATTATCTCGGCAAAGGAGAAGTGCTCACTAACACAGATTTAGACAGATTTGTGAACAATATTTGAGAGAAATAGGCCTTTTGTGTACAAAAGTCTTAGATCTTTGAGTTCAGCTCATGAAAAATGTGGGCAAAAACAAAAGTGTTGCATTTATAATTTTGTTTATAATATAGTTTATAATTAATGATAATATTAAACAAATAAAAAGCAAAGACTTTTCTCCCACAGTCAACAGAAACTCAGGCAGGAAAGTCAGATGCAAGTGACCCATATTCCCGTCAAATATTTAATGCCACTAGACAACATGGGAACCCTGAGGATCAGTCATAAGACAGATGGACGAGGTAAACATTTGCTATTTCTTTAAATACTGGTATGGCCGATATGCTGGGAAAAAAGTAAATAAAATTGTTGTGCATTATAAATGTGCACTACACTATATGAAATTCAATATCAGACTTAAATACAGTCTCCAAATGTTTTTGGCAGTGTATTAGTGTATTATACCTGCAACCTAATTCATTTTCCCATGTTACAAGGTGCTGTGGCCGGCCTTGCATCACCAGATACAGAGAAGTCCAGAAGGGCCAACCAAATCAGTAAACAAGATGCTTCCTGTTTCCTCCCTGACCTACACAGGTTTATTTTTTTGGCAGTTTGCTTGACACTTGTTACATACAGTGCAGAATGTCATCATCTGTTCTTACTGCTGTCATTGTGTGCTCCTCCTTAGCCACGGTCAGTTGTTTGGGAATCAGGCTGCCATCGGAAGTCTGAGGTTAAGGAGGCTGCCCAAAGGAAGCAAAACTCAGGTTTTCAGGAGAAATGCTGCTTCTACAGACAGCCTGAGCAGTGAGGAGAAGTATGTCGCAGAAAGAACATCTACACATTTTCCTCAGTCGTAGCAAGTTAAAGGGATAGTTCACCCAAAAAAAAAAAAAATTCTGTCATTAATTACTCACCCTCATGTTGTTCCAAACCTGTAAAACCTTCGTTCATCTTCGGAACACAAATTAAGGTTTAGATTAAGATTGAATTAATAGATACAATTGCTAGAATTAAGATTTTTGATGCATTCCAAGAGCTTTCTGACCCTCCATAGACAGCAAGGATCCTTACACGATCAAGGTCCAGAAACGTAGCAAGGAGATTGTTAAAATAATCTATGTGACATCAGTGGTTCAACTGTAATTTTATGAAGCTACGAGAATACTTTTTGTGCACAAAGAAAACAAAAATAACGAATTTATTCAACAATTCGTCTCCTCCGTCTCACCCTATAGCGCCATTTTGGAGAGTATCACATACGTAAACGTATGCTGTTCTGTGTCAGTAGCACCATATGCGGATACGCTGTTTACGCTTTGATCTGAACGTAAACAAAGTAGCCACGTACATACGTTGCATGCGTTGTTTACGTACGTGATACTCTCCAAAATGGTGCTATATGGGGTGATGTTGAGGAGACGAATTGTTGAATAAGGTTGTTATTTTTGTTTTCTTTGTGCACAAAAAGTATTCTCGTAGCTTCATAAAATTACAGTTGAACCACTGATGTCACATGGATTATTTTAACAATCTCCTTGCTGTGTTTCTGAGCCTTGATCATGTAAGGATCCTTGCTGTCTATGGAGGGTCAGAAAGCTCTTGGAATGCATCAAAAATATCTTAATTTGTGTTCCGATGATGAACAAAGGTCTTACAGGTTTGGAACGACATGAGGGTGAGTAATTAATGACAGAATTTTAATTTTTGGGTGAACTATCCCTTTAACTCAGCTGCTGATTTCCTTGACAAGATTCCATCTGCGGTTGACTGAAGAGTCCATGCAAGTGGAGGACGAGTCCACAGATGTTTGGCCTCAAACATCTCACATGCTACAGACTTATGAAAGCACATGAAGGAGATGATGAGCATGTCATTTTCTGTGAAGCCAAGTGCCTGAATATGCAGTTGTATGTAATTCACTATTTAAATTGTGCAATCCTTAACTAGCGTTTTTAAAAAAAAAAAAAAGACATTTAATAAAAGATACATAAACACTGGAAAACAGACTTTTCCCCAAATTTTTTTAAGCTATATTCTGAAATAAGTAGTACACTAAAGTTATTTTAATATGAACTTCTTTTCTATTGAAGAGATGTAATTTCTTATTGAAAAATTTCCACGTGTGATCTTTTCTTTTTTTGGAAGTAACTTCTAATCACTTGATGTGTGGAACTGATTTTTAATGATTTGATTTATATAATAAATTCAATTTGTAATTTTGTTAAATTCAAAATCAATAAATAATATTATTTAGTGGTTTATAACAATGGAGTGTGTTTAATCTGTTTTTATCTAAGTCTGTAAATGTTTTTATTTATTTTTGTATGTTTATTTTACATACAAAATATAATACAAGGCAAGATTTGATTGTATAAAATAAGGCACCAAGACATCCACAGTAACAATTCAACTCAACGAGTGATAGTGTTCGCCACTGATAATGGATGAAGTCTTTGTATTTTTCAAATAAATCTTTGTAGTGTTTTTTTAGAGTCCATCTGTGCATGTCTCATCATGTCCTTAATTCCTGAATCCCATCAAACTGTCGCAAATGGAAGCGACTTTCAGTGTGTCGAACCATTGCACGCAAGGCAGCAAATCCAAAAAGAGCCTGAAAAAACCCCCACAATATTCAGTCTTTCAGTATTAAAATAAATTCCTTTAAAACATATTTAAATAATTATAATCTCATATCGATACAGAAATATATAAATTCATACCTCGGAAAAAATAAATAAGGCCAGTATTATATGAACTCCTCTCTCCAGAGGTTGAATGAGAATAGCCTCATTGAAGAGCTGGAACAGAATCAGGGGAAACTGGAGCAGAAGAGTCAGAAGCCAAAATCCAGCCAATTCTGGAACCTATGTAAAAAATTATGAGATGATTAGGGGGAAACAATCATATTATATACTTTAGGTAAATAAGGTTTATAAAAAGGTTTACCTTCTCTTGCAGATTTCCAACATTGCCCAGATAGAGTCGGATGGCCTCAATCAGGGTCATTAAAATAAGAATTGTTATCAGGATGAACTTGTAATAATCTGCAAGGGCTGGGTACTACATGAAAAAAGCATAATTATTTATTATTAGCAGTAATATCCCAGCACATTAATATGATTAAACGGCAATAGTCATTCAGTGATTCCAGAATGAATTGTTTAAAAATATTAGGTAGAGGAGAATCACCTTTAGTTGTAGCATCACAACCTCACTGACCCACCAGAAAGGAAAGAACCACATGTTAAAGTAAAGTGACATCTGAAGCGGGAGACTTGATACTACATCCTTATCTGGCGAATAAAGAACATACAGTGATGGGAAGTTCGACTCATTTGTGCGAATCGGTTCTTTCGAATATTTCGTTTCTTTCGAACAGTTCGTTTTTATGTCATCATTTTCTGTTATTTACATCTTTTAGCTGAAAATTGTAAAGCAAGTTTTAATTAAATGCTACTTATTAAAACATTTGCTTTGTATGAGTATTCATAAAACGCCATAAATTGGATCATAAAATATTTTAATTGTAACGTTAAGCTATTAACTTACATTAACTTATTTTTTTTTAGGTTTTCAGTTTAATGAGTCACTTGTGAGTTTTTGAAAAAAAAAACGATCGATTCCTGAATGATTCGTTCAGATCGGTTTAGTGAACATGTTCATTAGATTCATTAAAAGATCCGACTCAAAACAACAACATTCGCTGCTGTCTAGGTAACTTAGGCAGCTCAATCTGTCTAGGACACAGAAAATGAATGTAACCAACACCGTTTAACAGTGATAAAATTGCTGTATCTTCAAATCAGGTGAGCAAAATGTGATGTTTACTAACAGAAGCTACACTAACGTTACGTGACACACAAACTCGGCTAACCAGATGAATTAGCCCAGCAGCTAGCACCTCAAAACAAAGTCACCATTTCGCCAACTCAAACACACTTACTCTGGTTCAGAAAGTCAGCGTGCTCCTCCGCAGAGGGTTGTGTTCGGCTTTGGTCCACAAACACGGTTCTGGAGAAATCTCCAAGCCGTCGCCGAATGGGTTCAGGTAGGTCCATGTTGAGAGGAACATAGCAACGAAGGCGGATCTCATCTCATCCAGCTGCGACGGGGGTGTGTTTTCACGCTCACACACACTGCTCAGATTAACCCGTTTTTTGAGGAAGGAAGGCAAGTGATGTGGGTTTGAATGCTACATTCAGTATAATAAGTAATATTATCTATTTTGTAATTAAGATATGTAAAATTATAGAAGTTTATTTCCGCCACGGAATTAAATTGCGAGTTTAGGCCTGTGCCTCACAATTTGGACGTTTCTTTTCAGATTTGCGAGTTAATTCTTACTTTCTTCTCAAAATTGAGAGTTTATATCTCGTAATTCATAACGAATACATAAGTTTGTATATCGTATATCTCGTATTCAGAGTTTTATCTTACAATTTTTCTTGCATTTCTGAGAAAAAAGTCAGAATTGTGAGATATAAACTCAGGATTGCGAGAGAAAAGGTCAGAATTGTGAGATTTAAATTCAGGATTGCGAGAGAAAAAGTCAGAATTGTGAGATATAAATTCAGGATTGCGAGAGAAAAAGTCAGAATTGTGAGATATAAATTCAGGATTGCGAGAGAAAAAGTCAGAATTGTGAGATGTAAATTCAGGATTGCGAGAGAAAAAGTCAGAATTGTGAGATATAAATTCAGGATTGCGAGAGAAAAAGTCAGAATTGTGAGATATAAATTCAGGATTGCGAGAGAAAAAGTCAGAATTGTGAGATGTAAACTCAGGATTGCGAGAGAAAAAGTCAGAATTGTGAGATATAAACTCAGGATTGCGAGAGAAAAAGTCAGAATTGTGAGATGTAAACTCAGGATTGCGAGAGAAAAGGTCAGAATTGTGAGATGTAAACTCAGGATTGCGAGAGAAAAAGTCAGAATTGTGAGATGTAAACTCAGGATTGCGAGAGAAAAGGTCAGAATTGTGAGATGTAAACTCAGGATTGCGAGAGAAAAGGTCAGAATTGTGAGATGTAAACTCAGGATTGCGAGAGAAAAGGTCAGAATTGTGAGATATAAACTCAGGATTGCGAGAGAAAAGGTCAGAATTGTGAGATGTAAACTCAGGATTGCGAGAGAAAAAGTCAGAATTGTGAGATTAAAAAGTCACAAAATAAGCTTTCATGTAACAAAGATAATCTTCGTTAACAAACTAAAAAGTAACTGTTGTAAAAACCCTTTTTTTCGTGTTGTAAAATGTTGTGATAATATTTTTTTCCGACATGCTTAAGACTGCAGACAGATGTTGGGTTTTTCACATTATAAATTCGTTTTTTCATAATGTTCCAGAAACACAGTTATAACGTTTATCACATCAGCAACATCTTACGACATTTTACCCAGCAGGCACACAACGCCATAAGACGTTATTTGGTTAAATTTCGGTTGTGATGTCGGGCTACCAAAATTCAATGTCAATTCAACGTCTAATGTCAATGTTAATTTGATGTTGACGTTGATATTTGTTGTTTTTAGGTTGTGTAAACAAAATTCAACGTCAAGTTGGTGTCAAATACTGACGTCAATGCGATTTTCATTCTCAACCAAAATGCAATGTCTGTCCGTCATCATGTCCAACGTCAACCTGACGTTATATTGATGTCCTGTGCCTGCTGGGTAGAAACATACTTCACATGCTACTACCATGTTTTTGTTTTGTAACATGGTTTTTGTAGTCATCAAAACAGTAACTCATATATATCATAAAATAGCTTTATTTTTTTGAATACATTTAAATTGCATTATTTACAGCTATTGCTCTAGTTCCAAACAATGAAAATCAGTCTGTTCAAAGTCTCTTGTGTAATGCCAGCATTACAGAGTTTATATCTACGATGAATTCACAAGACAGTTTCCATGGATGTCAGGGTGTCCGAACGATCCAATGTATCATAAAAACGCAGACAGGTCTTGTACTGCAGGAGTTTCTCGTACAGGTGACTGTGTCCTACCCCGCTACTCAGATCCACACTCAGATCTGTGTACCTGCCCAAAAACATTATGAAGATTCATCTGTAAACATATCTGTAAACTTGTCATATTCAAAGCTTGAACTGTACCTTTGTGATATTCTCCAAAACACCAGTGTGTTTACAGCCATTAATGTGGCCAGAGTAAAGAAAAACCTCTCCATGTTGCCACTGCTGAGGTTATTAGGATAGAAGTTTCCTGTAATCATAAAACACAATATTGAGTTCATGTTCTATTGCACCCCAATAACAAGTTCAACACTTTCAAGAGTGAAATATTTTTACCTCCCGACACAAAATAAAGAATGTGAATGAGGAAAGCCCCTAGAAAGCAGCCACCTCCATATGAGAGAGTTAGGAAGTGCAAGGAGACGCCTCTAAGGTTGCTGGGAGTCAGACAGAAGGATATGAGCGAGCCTGATCAGAGGAACAGGAGAGATGCAAATCTAAGCAAAAACAAAACAACTGGATTGATGTTGTCTAATGAGCACTTTAGCATCATGGAAATCATATTTTAGAAAGTGAATTGAAAATACGTACACGCTGGTGTCACAAAAGCCTCCGCCACTCCCAGTAAAATGTACTGGGGCGTAAGCTGGAAACAGGTCATAGAGGACACATGCAAGACCTTTCCTGATAATGTCTGCTCCACTTGCGGATAATCCTTTCTGTGGATTTCGGAGATCCCTGCCAGTAGTGCTGAGAGAGCTGCACATGCATGACCCATAGCTGCAGGGATATATAGTTTATATAGCCTAATAGTAAAGATGCACTAGGTTTTATTTATATATAAAATTAACATATAAACTGTTATTATAACATTTCAAAAGTAGCACGCCTTTCGGTGTCAGTATAACTTCCAAGGCCACAGCTGAATCAATCAAACAACATGCACAGAAATTACTTAAAGGTACAGTAGGTGATTTCGGAGAGCCTAGCAATAGCAAACTAGCTTTGAAAGCATAAGATCTCACCCTCCCTGCAAATCACTCCAAAGGCATGCCTCCTCCAAAACACATGACCGCGCACAGGCAGACCAGAGGCTAACTAGAGACATGATGAGAGACGGCGTTGGTGGAATGCAACGCTGTCAGATTATCTCATGTCTCATTCACCAGTGAGAAAACATTACAGTACAAAGCACATAATATTACAATAATAACGCCTTCCATTCTTGTTCTGTCTGCAGTAGCATAATGGAATGCACTGAAGACGTATCATGTCTGCGCAAACAGGGTGCAGGAAGGTATGCAAATACATATGCTGACAGGCAGGTAGGGCAGCCTATTCAAAGCCACTGGAAGGCAAACCTGCAGCCTTTAGCCCAAAAAGCATAACGGCTAATGCTAACGCTGCGGTGCAGGGAAGAAGACCAGACACCATTTTTTTGAATGGATGTCAATGGAGGAGAAGCTGAATAAACAGCTTTTTTGAGGAAACAGCTTATTATTTAATGAATCGACAGCCTATCAGCTAATCTTCAACATGTTTTACACTAAACAATAGTTCGGGATTCAACTATTTTTTAGAGTTTACACTGAAATTTTTTTTGTTTTATAAGAGAAGCCACAGACTTTTTGCAACAGGTGGGATTTGGCTTACGCCACTTCTCATTCAATTCTTATGGTATCTGTAAATGGCGATTGAGTGTCGCACAACTCTATAATCTATAATGTATCATGTCTATAATGTGATTGGTTATCAAGGCATATGTGATCCAAGTTGACCGTTACGCTTTCTCAAATAGTAAGTCATACAGACCCTCTCATCTCTCAACAGTAAGACAATCTCTGGCCATTGTAGCCTCTCAGACCGAGAGATGTGATTGGACAAACATTTTATAGTCCTACGCTTTCCACAGATGATAAATACATATAAATACATTTAGATCAGTTAATGATTGCTATCGGGGTGTGAAGAGACTTTCAACCAGCATAAGTGGGACATTTCCAATTGCACATGACGGCAGCATTAGTTGCACAAGTTAAGTTCATTAATTGTAGTTAGGATGCTCACTTATAAATGTGGCTGGTGAGGGCAGTATTTTCTTTAGAGACTGGTAGAAGGTGTTGAGAAGCTCCAGCAGTGGTGCTAAGATCAACACCGGCAGTATACTGATGACCTTCATCACTGCTACAGGCAGGAGAAAGCCGTTGAGCTTTAAGTTGGAATGCATAGTTTGCAGATAATAGCCTGATGGGATCTGTTAAAAAATATGAAATAAAGATATTACAGAAGCTAATTGCTGAACAAAAGTATAGGTTTAGCTAAGCATACTCACCTGGGTAATGCAAGCTCGATATAAAAGCTGAAGTCCAAAGAGAGGGAAAAGTTTGACTAGGATCTTGACGTTTTCCACACTGGTCTCACTGTAACAACCCCCGTTGTTTTCCTTGGCACGGTCTAACCAGTTGGAAACATCTCCACTTAAATGGCGATAATGGAGGCAGCACATTTTGAGAGAATTGAGGAACACTCCCAGCGTAGTTAGCAAGGAACTGCCTGTTAGTCCACAGACGAAAATTCAGAGTTGTTAAGGAACAGAAATCAGAACAACTGGTAGTTATTTTGAAGAGAATTTATCTGTGAAATTATCGGACAAGAGATATACACTCCCCTCCAAAAGTATTGGAACAGTGAGGCCAATTCCTTTCTTTTTGCTGTAGACTGAAAACAATTGGGTTTGACAACAAAAGGTGAATATGAGATGAGAGATTAACATTTCAGCTTTTATTTACAGGTATTTTCATCTGGAACTGATACACAACTTAGAGGATAGCACCTTTTGTTTGAGCCAACCCATTGCTCATGTTACCAAAAGTATTGGGACATGTGACTGACAGGTGTGTTTTTTTGCCCTGGTGTGTCCTATTAATTGATTATTCAAACAATAAATAGCACTGAATGTCTGCGCTCAGTTTCAGATCCGTGCAGACTGCATTTATAGTTAGTTAGACGTGTAACCAACATGCAAACCAGAGAGGTGTCTATGGGTGAAAAACAAACAATTGTGAAGCTGAGAGAAGATGAAAAATCAATCAAACCATTGCACAAACACTGGCAATAGCAAGTACAACCATTTGGAATCTCCTGAGGAAGAAAGAAACCAATGGTGTACTAAGTAACACACCTCGAACGGGTAGATCAAGGAAAACATCAGCAGTTGACGACAGAAACATTGTGACAGCTGTAAAGAAAGACCCTAAAACAACTGTTAGTGACATCAGCAACAACCTCCAGAGGGCAGGAGTGAAGGCATCACAATCTACTGTTCGCAGAAGTCTTCATGAACAAAAGTACAGAGGCTACACCAGAAGATGCAAACCACTCATTAGTAAGAAGAATAGGAGACGAGCCTCAAAATTTCTGGGACAATGTTTTATGGATTGATTTTATGGACCAAAGTGATGGAAAGGCTAAAGTTTGGAGAAAAAAGGATCTGCTCATGTTCCCAAACATACAAGCTCATCTGAAACACAGTGGAGGTAATGTAATGGCTTGGGCTTTCATTGCTTCATCTGGGACAGGCTCATTAATCTTCATTAATGATGTAACACATGACGGCAGCAGCAAAATTAACTCAGAAGTCTACAGAAATATTTTGTCTGACAATTTACAGAAAGATGCAACCAAACTGATTGGGAGATCCTTCATCATGCAGCATGATAATGACCCAAAGCATAGTGCCAAAACAACAAAGGAGTTCATCAGGGCAAGAAGTGGAAGGTTTTAGACTGGCCAAGTCAATCTCCACACTTAAACCCTATAGAGCATGCCTTTTACCTGCTAAAGAGGAGACTGAAAGGAGTAACCCCCCAAAACTGAAAGAGGCTGCGGTGAAAGCCTGGAAAAGCATCACAAAAGAAGAATGCAAAAGTTTGGTGATGTCAATGGGTCACAGGCGTGATGCAGTTATTGAAAGCAAAGGATTTGCAACTAAATATTAAGTATTTTTCACTTTAATCTATGTTAATTCTATCTGTTCCAATACTTTTGCTCACATGAAAAATGTGTGGGTTCAAACAAAAGGTGCTATCTTCTCAGTTGTTTATCAGATCCAGATACGAATACCTGGAAATAAAAGCTGAAATGCTGATCTCTTGTCTCATATTCATCTTTTGATGTCAAACCCAAATGTTTTCAGTCTACAGCAAAAATAAAGGAATTGGCCTCACTGTTCCAATACTTTTGAAGGGGAGTGTATGTATTTCTGTGTATATGTATTATGAATGGCATTGTTACCTTTTTTTGGACGGAAAGTGAGCTTGTTGCGCACCATGTGAATGGCGATGAGAGCGAGGAGAACAGAGGTGAAAGGGATGAGAAAACACAGGTTTTTGGCAACTGACTGCTGAATGTAGGCAATCCCCAAAAAAACTACTGTCGAGTTCAGGTTGACCAGCCAGTAAAACCTGTGGATTGTAAACAGCTGCAAATGTTAGTGTACAAAATCTTGTGTAATATAACTTGTGTTTGTTTCTTTGCTGGTTTTTATTATATTTGTTATACTTGTATTTTTGTAATTGTTTTTGCCATGAAAATAGCCTAAGATGCTGACATGGCATTAAATAAATATATACTACTACTACTACTATTGTAAACAGCTGCAGGACTTGGACCTATTGTACAATGTGTTTTAAAAGTGCACTCAGTAATTTCTTCCTCATTTAAAACCTTTTCATTTCTCAAGAAATACAAAGTACTTTTTTAAAAATAGTTCTTCGTTTATAACAGTAGAAAAGCTATAAGCTTTTCCATGTAAGAGGGGGTCCCCTCATGGAGGCCGCCATTTTAAGATCACATGATCAGCTAGATGCAGGGCCCCCTCACTCAGACTATCCCGCCCCCTCACTCAAAATATGAAAATAGATTTTAATTATGAAATATAATAGTTCATTTAAAAAAAATAAAACAGTTGCCAAATGCACAGGTTTTCTAGCTTTAATTTTATGCTACTATAGCAACAATTTAGGACAGTCCATTTCACAAACTCACATTTTAATTACAACATTTAACATTTGACACACAAACTTCCCGTGCAACTAAGAATGTAGCTCTACTGAGTAAGCTAAAGGTATGATGAAAGAGTTTATGTTATGTTTAATAGAGGGCTAGATGACCGTAGTTAGTTGATTATTTCACTATAGCTATTCATAGCTTTCAGTCACGTGACCAGCTCGACAATTTTGAGGGCAAAACATCCATAGAACTGCAGCACAAGCCTCTCAATTGTCCATCTGTTTCACAGCCGCAAATATTTAGATCACCTCTCAAAAGAATAAAACAAAGGTATGTGAACAAAATGCAAGTTTTGGCCATTTGCAATCGATATTAAGCACCCGCGGCAATATTTCAATCATTAAACAGTGTGACAAAACGTAAAAACACTTAAAGTGCCTTAATATATTTAAAACAGTAATATTAAAAGATCAAATTCAGTAATTACCATATTAATGAATGATGCATAGTTTACATAGGCAAGCAAATGAGGCCGGAATATGAACGCAATCTGTTTAATGGTTGAGTTTTTCTTTATAACGGTTTTCTATGGGAAACCATTTAATGTGAAACTTTGCACATTGTGTTTATATTCTGGGTTCATCTGCTTGCCTGTACAAAAAAATACATAATAAATAAGGTGTTTACTGAATTTCACCTTTTAATATCTGCGTTTTACTACATTAATACTTAATGCAAACCACGTAAAAATAACTGGCGGTCAGTGGAGCAAAGCTTTGTTTTGCCCTCCAGGTGGGCGTTGCTATAAGGGTGTGACGTCATGGGAAAACTATCAATAGTTATTGTTTGTTGCGGTTCAAGTTGTTCTAACTTACCATAAAATGATGCATCTGTTAAATGAGTCACAATGATTATGTGTTACGTCGGTGAATCGGTTGCAATGAGCGTTTTATAGTAGCTTAAAGCATGACACATTTAAGTATTTCTGGTGGTGGCGGTAACATATTTTCGAATATGTTGGCCTATATATGTGATTTTTTTTAATGTATTATTTATTCAATACTCTGTCATCTCTATTTGCCAAGTAGGTTTTAGTTCACTGAGAACACATTTTTTCATTCCACTGAGGTACTCTTCCATTGTATTTCAATGTAAACATTCTAAAACACGGCGCTTAAGTTAAAAGAAGTTCAGCTTTTAAAAACACATCTCTAGACCTTGCGCTTTTTTAATTCCACTGACCTGTGTCTTGCATTTTTAACAACCAAAACTTTATCGTAGTAGTAGCAGGCAGGTTTATTTACGATCCGACAAATACGTGAATGGGCCACATAATGTTTTTTTAGTCGGGATACTTTGTGCTACATCATCGTGCCTTTTCCTAACTTCAGCCGCCCCCTCATCAGTGCTGTGCTGGTGCCGGCTCTGGCTAAATGCTGGCACTTTATCTCAGTAAACCTGTTTTTAGACATGTTTCCTCTCAAAATGAATGAGTCATGGCGAATAGCACATTTCTACAATGTAAACTGTAATCTTTTGCTTTTTACATCCACACAACTAGGTGTCAGTATAAGTATGCATTTTCTACCAGTGCAACAAAATGCTGTATTGGCATGTAGAGAAAAATCTTTGTTCTGATTATATAATAATGGCCTTTTAGCATCTTACCAGTTGAAGAAGGACAGGAGCTGGCGTTGATCACAGCCTTGAAGGTGATAGGCTGCCATTGGGCAGAGGATGGCACGGATGCCACCAATGCCAAGAGCCACAGCAACAAGCCCCGTGTAGAATAGTATGTGTTGCTGGTGAGGCTCAAGTCGATACACGATATTATGTGTGTTTATATAGAAATCCTCAAAAGGGAATGCGACCACAGGAAGCAAGGCAGTTCCTATAAAAATGGACCAAAAAAAGGAAGTCAGTTGTCTAGTTTTTATGAACACTTGATGGCAACTTTACATCCCCTGCTGAAAAGACCAGCAAATTGTTACTAGTCCAGGACCAAACTAGCCTAAACCAGTCTGGACCAGCATAAAAATGAGCTAAATTTGTCATTCAACAGGTTTATCATATAGCAGTGGTTCTTAGGTCCAAGGTCCAACACATTATTCATGCTAAGATATCTCCTCCAGTAATGACAAATCTGCTTGTTTTTATTTAAACTTATTTAAATATATATGAGTTTCTGTTAATAATTAACTAAATGATTAATTCTGTGATTACAGAACTTTTAGGAACTGTATAATCTTTAATAAAACCAATATATAGAATACATGGTGGTGGACGAGGAGACACCCCCCTCACAATGTAGAGCGCTTTGAGTGCTTAGAAAAGCAGAAAAGCTCTATATAAATGTAATGAATTATTATTATTATTATTACATTTTAAAATAAATGTAAAAATAAGCTAATTTTAGTTTTTTAATACAAAATGAAAAGGAATTATAATTTTTGTCTACATGTTACACTTTTAAA
This sequence comes from Schizothorax lantsangensis, assembly GCA_027422415.1. NCBI lineage: Eukaryota > Metazoa > Chordata > Actinopteri > Cypriniformes > Cyprinidae > Schizothorax > Schizothorax lantsangensis. Next base: position 14,345,256 of record CM049854.1, on the reverse strand, counting down.
ATAATTTTAATCAATTAAGATATTTTAAAATACACTATGTTCAAATGTTTGGGGTCGGTAAGATTTTTTTTTCAGCAAGGATACATTAAACTGATCAAGAGACAGTAGAGGCATTTATAATATTACAAAATATTTCTGTTTCAAATAAATGCTGTTCTTTTGAACTTTCTATTCATCAAAGACTGCTGAAAAATGTATCACGGTTTCCATAAAAATACTAAGCAGCAAAACTGTTTTCAACATTGAAAAATATTATAAATGTTTTTGAGCACCAAATCAGCATATTAAAATCATTTCTGAAGGCTAATATGACACTAAAGACTGAAGTGGCTGCTAAAGAAAATCAGCTTTACAATCACATTAATTAATTACATGTTAAAATATATTAATCTATCTATCTATCTGTGTCTGTCTGTCTGTCTGTCAAGCTGTAATAATATTTCACATTTCTGATTTACTGTATTTTTGATTAAATAAATGCAGTCTCAAAAACATAAAAAAAAATACTACAGACTTGAACAGTAGCGTAATATAAAATGTAAATAGTTTTATTTAATAATTAAATAAAGTAACACTTGGACATTTGTTCTCTAATGGACCCTGGGCCGCTGGTTGAGAACCACTGTCATATACACGTACCACATAGTTATCTAACAGAAGAGCTCTTCAAATCAAAACGTTGTACATACAGATACATAATACTCAGCTCTCCAAATGAGTGACAGTCTGTTTCATTAGGCTAAATCCTGAACAAAACAAGTGGCTTTGAGTGCAAGGTAAGTTAGACGCTAAGTATAAATGTTATTCATACGTAGATATATCAAGTCTACCAAGGATTCATTACAGTGGCAACCACTAACCGAAGAAATGAAGTAGCGCACAAAAACAGAGAACCTTTGTCCTTCCCAAACACGTCTCAGCAAACCATCCCACAAGAACCGGTGTAAGTACGCTGGCTCCTACAAAGCATGTGTTCACCATGGCTGCTTGGTAACTGCTGTATCCCAGCTTGATGGTGCAGAAAAGGATCATATTGCAAACAATCCCAAAGAAGGTGAACCTCTCAAAAAGCTCCACGAAGAGTACACAAACAATCACCTGCAGCTTCTTACGTGCCTTGCGTGGCTTGCTGACCATCCCACCGGGATATGAAGATGTGCAGATCCCATGAGGGAGGTGGCCATCGTGTGTATCAAAAGCATCTATGGGTGGCATGCTGCTTCTGGAGATCTTCCTGTAGAAGTGATGTTCAGACAATGCTGGAGCTCCATCTCCAAGAGAGCTGGACTGGCAATTCCTCACAAACATGTGAAATCTTGTGGATGCCTAACAACAGAGCCTTAGCCAGCACGCCAAAGGTTCATGTTTAGTCTCCTGACTGAGGTTTCTGGATAATGTTTACGCAATGCTTCTCCTCACTAATGTATTGAACTTCGTCAGTCTCCGAATCTCATTAAGATGGATGATGTGGCGGCAGCGTGCAGAGCCACTGATGATGAAAGTGGTTTCAGAGATGTGAGACATACTTTCATAATGAATGCTTTCGGAGAACCAGCGAAGAACATGCCCTACTTTCCTTGTGGAGAAAAGCAAGTTGAACTGGATTATGTTTTGAAAACATTGAAATGATCATCAAATATATTCTTTTGTCTTGCAGTTTTAGAAGGATTTAAAGACATGTTTTATGAGGCCAGGTTCCAGGTTTTAAAGGGATAGTTCACCGAAAAATGAAAATTCTGTCATTAATTACTCACCCTTATGTCGTTCCAAACTCGTAAGACCTTCGTTCATCTTCAGAACACAAATTAAGATATTTTTGATGAAATCCAAGAGCTCTCTAACCCTCCTCTAACCTGTCCTTGACAGTCAAGGACATATATGAAGCTACGAGAAAACTTTGTGCACAAAGAAAACAAAAATAACAACTTTATTCAACAATTCTTCTCATACGCGCCACCCTGGCGCCATTTTGGAGAGTATCATGAATGAATGACAGAATGAATGAGTAATGAATGACAGAATTTTCATTTCTGGCTGAACTATCCCTTTAATATTAGGACCAGTTGCCCCTGGACCCTTGTGGAGCCGGGCCTGTATTTTTTTTAAGGCTTGCTTATTTATTTAAATGGTGTGAAGTTGAGGAACCTAATGATATGTCTCTCAAATCCATTTCACAAGCATGTATCAACGTGGTGCTAGCAAATTAAAGATAATTAAATTTTTAAGGACACAAGGTGCCGCTAGTATATAACACCCCACTGTGAAAGGTGGCCAAGAGGCAGTGCCAAATTAGTCAGCACATGAAATGTGAAATCCCTGTCAGGCCCATCTTGATGTTTGTCTTTTGAGGTAAGATAGGGGATTTATTATTATTATTATTATAATAATAATAATAATAATATATATTAGATATATAATTTTCAGCATATTGATATTGAACTTAATTAAAAAGAAAAAATATATTTTCTCTAGTTTTAATGTTCAACTTTAATTTCAAGAGAAAACAATAAATATAATACATAATAAAAATATTTATAGGTTTATTTACTTTTTTCTACAGCTTGATGTTGAATATTGAATTGTTTGAATAATAAAAAAAAATATATATATATAATATTTATTTATTTTAATTAATTATTTGATGTTAATTTGGTTAATTGTATTCAAAACAGAAAATAATATAATACATAATAAATAATATTTATCTATTTACTTATTTCTCTCCAGGTTGATGTTGAATTGGTTATTTGAAAAAAAAAAAATTGGTTAATTTGAACAATAAATATAATAATAATAATAATATGTATTTATTTACTTATTTATTTATTGTATTTTCTCCATGAATTATTTACTTTGAATCAGAGAAAATAACGCATATATAAATAAATGTATAATGAATAATCTATCTGTCTGTCTGTGTTTATCTATCTATTTTCTCCAGTTTTATGTTGAATTGGTTAGATTTTATCAAAGGAGAAAATAATAATATTTAATTGGGCTATTATTTTCTCTAGTTTGATGTTAAATCTGTTCAGTTGAATCAAAACATAAAATAAAAATATATTTGAATTTAATCGATTTAAAATATATATTTATATATTTATTTATAAACTATTTATTTTCTTCAGTTTGATATAAAATTGCTTGATTGGTTGATCATTATCATAATTTCTGTTTTTGATATCTGGTCAGTAATGTAGGTGAATTTCTGTGGAAAGTGTCTTTGAATGTATTGGTCTCTGGCCTGTGGCCATACAGCATCACATACTCTCTGTTCTGAATGGCTACGGTGTGCTGGGCTTGAATATTTCTGCCTGAGCTCACCAATTATATGAGTGGAGAAAAGAGCACACTGGTGGCGCTGACTGGGCGTGAATGGAGCTCAGAGCTAGCAGAGCTGTGCTGAAAGAGAAAGGAAAGCGGTAAGCAGAGAGAATACAGACCCTGTGTGGCGCATCGGTGAATGAGGCCACAGTTTGGTTGCCATGGATCCAAACCGGAGTTTTGTGATTGACATTATACATTAACCTTCAACAAAATGAAACAACTTTTGGACTTCTTTTTGTATATAGACATTTTTATTATTTGTATGATAAAAATTGGTGTGCGTTCCTCTTTATTTAAACTTGCACAATCAAATTATATGGTCGTAAATGTCTAGTATATTATGTGTAGGTATTTATTTATTTATTGAAATAACGTCTTCTCTGAGCTGTATTTTGTAATACAGGAATTATTCCTCTAGAGGGCACTATTTAAATTGGCAAGACAATGCAAATACTGTACTGTACAGCTTGTGTAGAATTAAAAAAAATGTTTGAGACTCTTTGATATTTAAATTTCATAACTTTAATGCATTCTTACTGATACAAGCTTTAATGTTTGGCTGAATATGTGTGGGAGGAAGAAAATTACTCATATTTTATTATTATAGTTTCTTATTAAAGTAGCTTGATTTAAATGCATTTTGATAATAAGACTTTGATAATAATAAGAAATGTTTCCTAAGCAGCAAAGCAGCATATTAGAATGATTTCTGAAGGATCATGTGACACTGAGACTGCAGTAATGATCCTGAAAATTCAGCTTTGATCACAGGAATAAGTTATATTTTAAAATATATTAAAATACAAAATGGCTGTTTATTTATAGTATTTTTGATTCAATAAATGCTTGGTAAGCCTAAGACTTCTCAACAACATTAAAAAAAAAATCGTATTTATTCAAACTTTTAGCAACACTGCAAAAATTATTTTATTTAAAAAAATGTGCTAAAATTAAGTGTTAATATTTCTTTTTAATTCAAAGGTAAAACAAGATTATTTTTCCTACCCTATATTGGCAGATATTTTTTCTTGTTTTAAGCATGAAGTCACTTAATTCTGATACATTTTCAGAAAACAAGACTTACAATTCTGTGTCATTTTGCTTCTCGAGTAAATGTATCTTGATTTAAGAATATTTTGATATTTGTACTGGAAAACAAGACAATAATACTAAGAACTTTTTTTTCAGTTTATATTTAGAAAAGCTATCTTCAGGGCTAGATGCAAGTTTAATGAAATAAAGAGTTTGAGAGAGTTTCTTGTATTATTTGTAGTCATTTTTAAAATTGTTTAATTGGAATAAAACTTGGCCTCTTATAGACTTATAATACTATATAAGTTATTGTATATGGAGGAAATATGTATATGCATATTTAATTCAGTCAGAATAATTGTTGTGAATCCTAGACTATGTTGACATGGAGAAATGGTGATTCTCATGGCATATTGACACTCGCATTAAAAAAAAACACTCCAGTGTCAAATGCTAATAAGTTGCTTGTTTCAGTCTGACTTGGATTACAGGCCAACCATTTCGAATCACTTCAAATGCAAGTTCTCAATGCCAGAAGTCACACAACACAGCTTTAAATGAAGTGTGTAAATTCCCTGCATTCGTTTTCACACATGCTCTCAAGTGCTTTTCTGCTTGTAAATAGGCTCTGCGACTTAAACTAAAGAACAGCTTTCCAAAGCATCCTTGAGACCGCATGCATTTTATTGCCTTTACTTCTATACATACAGAGACAGAGATCACTTCTCTATGGTGGAATAACAGTAAAAGGATGGAGGGCTCTAATTAGCGAGGTGGCTTTTGATTCGTGCCACAGAATGGCTGGTGCAAATGCACAGGGCAAGAAGATTAGGCGGTTCGCTAGGTGACGTACGCCCAGGCCCTTTTTTGCCTACTGGAAGCCCGGTCATTGAGACTGTGGAGCCTTAGGGTGTTAAGCAGCTGGGGTGCCAAAGGGGCTGTTGTATGGGGTGACAATAGAGCTCCCTGGGCCCAGACAGAGGATGTGATAGGGGAGCTAATGCACCCTCTTGGTGAAGGCCTTGGGTGCAAGAGGAGAAAAGTGAGGGAAGCCACTTCTTGTCTATTTAACATGTGCAGCACTCAGTGACAACTGGGTAATGATTTATGGGTATATTATAATAACTTCCAAATCACAAAAGTAACTGTAAGTATCATACTTTGGCTGTTCACACCAAGGACAAGCTATAACAATAACTATAAAGTTTTAATAATCATTCTCATTATATGAGAATACCCAGCCGGCACATGACCGACCTTCAGCGTTGAAATGTGGTTGAAATAATGTCAGTTGTGGTCTCACTGTCAGCATTGAAACAACATTGAACAAGATCCGTACGTTGAATCAGCAGGCTACTTCACCAACTTTTAAATCGTTGAGAATTCCACACCTTTATCGATACACCACAGATGACCAATATTGTTGAAATCACTTTCAGAACTTTTTTCCAGTTGATTAATGATAAAATCATTGACAGCCAATCAGAATCCAACGATTTTAATGAGCTCAAGCATTTAAAGTGGCAGACAACTTAACTGCAGTGCATGGATGATACAGAACGTTATCATCCATTCCTCTAGATTGTTCTTGATGTGGACGAGCCTTTACTCTTTGTTATGGACATGAATGATTCCTCAAGTTTGTTGAAGAGATGTGTGCTACTTTTCAATATATTATACTTACAATTTTCACTGTGTATATGATAATACTTAAGAAAAAAAATACATTAAAGGGGAATTTGAGTAATATCTAGACAGCAGATAAGCAGATTTATATGTTAATTTCATATTTTTTAAATACCAGAACTGAACAACGTTTTTTATACTGTTTGTTCCATTTGTGGTCTTCCATCAATGCGAATGGAATAAAGTACTAAAAACTCTTTGACAGAGCTTTCTGCGTTACTTACAATATTCTGCTACAACCTACAGCGCTCAGTAGCGTATTTACGCAAAGTATGCAATTGCAAACGCCCCCTCCCGGAGATTTGCTTAGGGCCCCCCATAATGTAAACATGCCCCTGACAGCGCTACAAGTGTAGTCTGATTTCCAAACAAATGCCTGTTATTTTTAGGTTGTGTTTACACTTCATTTTTCTTGGTTTTCAGTTCATTTTTCTTGGTTCCTTTGGTCTGGACTAAAAACGAAAATGATACATTAATCCTCCCTTACGAAAAAGAAGTTCATTCAAGTGTGCTATTAGTATACTTCTTTTAAACTAAAAATAGGAAAGTATACTTTTAGTCTACTTTTTATGTACTTCTCAGAAATGGGCTTTGAAATGACATTTAAGTATATTTGACATACTTAGAAAAAAATGGTTATATGGTAAGGGGCGCTAGTACACATCTTCTGTACATAATTTCCAAAAAAACGCAAGTGAAGAAGAAACCAAAACAACAGATGCTTCCACATGTAATCTAACACAATCATCAGACATAAAACAGCATCAAAACTGTAACGTTATGGAATAAAATGTCAACCAATGAAGAGGTAATAATGACTGTCAAGCTTTGGGGTGTTGGTCGACTCCATCTACGTTTTGATTATCATTCGAACAATTCCATCTTTTTTACTTTTTGTCAAAATTTGTTTATTTCTTTATTTTTGAAATACCCACATTCAAGTGTTTAAAAAAAGAATCATGAAGCTAGAATAAAATGTTTCTGTTTACAAGCAGATACTCTGTTCTTTCTTTTCATGTTTTTATTTCAGATATTCATATAACAATTTAGCCTATCAAATTAAACCTAATAGGGACATAGTGTATACTTAAAGTATATTAAAGCTCTTGAATTTTTTTTTTAGTATACTTTCAGTATAAACCTCTACTAGTAGTTTACTGAGACTATACTTCAAAGTGTACTAAAAATGCTACTACAAGTATTTATTAAAAATCAGTATACCTATAAGTTCACTTTTGTAAGTTGCTACAAGCTAAAAACATTGATGTAAAGTTGTGTATCAAAGTTTTACTGTTATACTTAGTAAACAAGTATACTTTATATACTAGAAAGTGGGCCAATTTAGTCCCAAGGAGTATTGAAATAGCACTACAAGTATACTACTAGTACACGGATATTTGTATACTTACTACATAAAGTATACTTAAAAATGTACTTGAACTTTACTTAAGTATACTTAATAAAATAAACTTGAAGTATACTACTTTTTGGTAAGGGCTGGTTGAACCTAAAGATACAGAACAAAACATAAATATGGTCACAACCTAGACAGTGGTTCTGACACCTGTACTAAACTGTAACGAGCAACAGAGCTCCTATGACAAGAAGAACAGGTTTGCTTCAGAACTTTGTCCCTCTTAGGGTCGCATCTTGGACATCACACATATGTGTGTATATATAAACAAAAACATGGGTCAAAATGGGTCATTCTGTGAATTGACCCTTCGCAAAGAGCCACCCCCCTTAGTTCCTGCTACTACGTCAGACAAGCCATGGTGCACATCATGTTCTCACGCAGTGAAAAATACACCACGAAGCAAAGAGGAAACTGACAATGCACCAACATACAAAACAGAGCAGGTTACTTTTGCTATGAAACAAAGTCTCAGCTTTCAATTTTTGTCATTTTTTAAGAAATTCAAACAATAAATACCGTTTTGTGGCTCTTTAATGTATCGTTAGATTGCTTTAGTGCAGGGGTGTCCAAACTTTTTATAAAGGGGGCCAGATTCGATGATGTGGACAAACCAGGGGGGGTGAAGTGGATCAAAAAAGTTCATCAAACTTATCCTAAGATAAGAACACATTTTGGTTTTGGGTTTTAGGACAACTTTGGTGAAAGGTTTTGATCCACTTCAAATGTTGACTAGTGTGTAATAAAATTCAATATGAATATCCTACATTTCTGCCACAATACCACCGTTAGTGGTACATTTAGTGTTACTACAGTAAATCCATTGTAAATGGTGGTGATTTGTGGATTGAATAGTATTATAAACGGATTGTTGTCACAGTGTTTCTCCTGTTTTTCGCATCAGTGTTGTTGAGAATGTCAGCGCTGTTTCATCTACTTTAAACTAGTTTAAATCAACACGACATCTGTCTGTGGTTTGTATGGGAGACCTGTGCTCCAAACTCGAATGCTTCTCAAGGAATCTCACAGCACTGTTTAGTAGTTGCGTGATCGAGATCAGTCAGCGAGTAAATGCATTTGTTCTGAGATTGTGTTGCGCTGTCTCTAATAACGGTCCGTGAGGCGCGCTTCAAACGAGTAGCGCTTTTCTGCTTTTGGTGCGTTTAGGAATTCTCGTGCGCTAAAGAAATGGCAGTGCATATGAGTTATCAAATTGTTATAACTTGCGTTTTACTGATACATTTGGCCTAGGATTTAGTGCTGTCACTATGTGCTGACATTGTGAAACTGCAGGATTTGTAAATTATGCTTGGTGGGCCTCATATAATACATTTCAATAGACAAGCTGCCGGCCGTTTGAAATTCGTCCACGGGCCGCATTTGGCACGCGGGCCGGACTTTGGACACCCCTGCTGTAGTACCTCAGTTCAAGCGGCTCGCTAACCGATCATCTCTTACTCTTTACTAATTATAGCATGAAATAAACCTGCTGCTACAGGACTCTGGAGCAGTGGAAACTCATCCTGTGAAATGACGATTCACGATTCTGATGGGCAAGTCTGGGTTTGGCGGATACAAGGAGAACATTACCTGCCTGACTGCATTGTTCCAACTGTAAATTTGGGTGGAAGAGGAATATAATGGCATGGGGCTGTTTTTCAGGGGTTGGGCTTGGCCCCTTACTTCCAGTGAAGGGAAATCTTAAAAATTTTAGCCAATGCTATGCTTCCAACTTTGTAGGAACAGTTTGGGGAAGACCCTTTCCTATAACAGCATGACTGTGCCCCATTGCACAAAGCAAGGTCCATAAAGATGTGTTTGGATGAGTTTGGTGTGTTTGGGATGAACTGAAATGGAGATTGCGAGCCAGGCTTTCTCATTCAACATCAGTGCCTGACCCTTTCCTATTACAGCATGACTGTGCCCCAGTGCACAAAGCAAGGTCCATAAAGACATGTTTGGATGAGTTTGGTGAGTTTGGGACGAACTGAAATGGAGATTGCGAACCAGGCTTTCTCGTCCAAACTCACAAATGCTCTTCAAAAATTAATAAATGGGCAGAAATTCCCACAAAAACACATCAAAACCTTGTGGAAAGCCTTCCCAAAAGAGTGGAAGCTGTTATAGCTGCAAAGAGGGGACCAACTCCATAGTAATGTCTATGTGTTTAGAATGCAATGTCATTAAAGTCCTTGTTGGTGTAATGGTCAAGTGTCCCAATACTTTTGTCCATCTAGTGTGTCTATATATGGAGAGATTTTTTTTAATGGTGCTACATACAATGCAGTTGTGTTTGGTTTAGCAACATCCCTCATCCACAACATATTTCACTTTCATGGCTTTTGTTTCTGACTAGGGTTCTCACTTACAATAAAACTTCACCCATCCCTGAGCGAGTGAGTGTGAGTTAGTTAGTGCATATGCTGGGCTGATTGTGAAGAGGAATGCCATTGAATTTGAACCTTTTTTTTTCCACGCGCAAGCCTCTTTTGTGCTCTAGCTGAAGAAATCCATTGTGCAGCTGGACACCCTGAGAAAGAGGGAGCTCAGAGCCGTTGTCTGCAGATGCTTCTGCTTGGCCTCAGGGAGCTGAATGGGGTGAATAGCGTCGGAAACAGCCATACCCAGGCAAAACAATACCGCTGGGCAGCTTTGAAGATTAAGAAATTAGGGATGGGGAGGCTGGGGCATAATTACTAATGCTGTTTTCATTGTATTGGATATGCATACGTTTGTGCGTGAGTTGTACTTTTGAGGTCCATTGTTTGCGAACTCTCCAGCCTTTCACGTAGTTTTCCCAGTTTTTGGACATGGATTGAATATTCCAAAGCACTTCAGCTGGGATTGTTGAAATGTTCCAAATGTGAAACTCTCCTGATTCGTCTGGTTTCTTTCCTCCAGTGCCGAATCAAAAGGAACGCAACAACTGGCCTTTACCTCACCGTTCTCCTGTTGCTAGGAAACCCTCGAGCACCGCTTGAGTTCCTTTTCTTTTTAAGGTCTACTCCACTCGCCACATTTTCCTTTAATTGAAGACAGCTTACATATGAGAGGAAAACAATTAGCGCTTTGAATACTTTGTTTGCTGTTTGTCAGGGTCGTATCGCTCACCGCCTCGCCTGCCTGGTGGCTCTGTTGTGATATAAGAACAGAGTCAACATCTCATTTGAGCTGCTAAGTGTGTTTAATTGAAGGACTTAAACGCTCACAGCGTGTCACATCTGTAAGAGCTGTAGATGTAAACTTTCTCATTGCTGCACAACAGGCTTGTTTTCTCATTCAAATGCCTTTGTAGGCTTTTCATGGATGGATAATGCTTTTTCCTGTTCAGTCAGCTGCTATTCTGTGCTGCTGTAATGAAACTGAACAGGCAGATTTATGCACTGTTTTATTATAAATAAGGGTTCTTCAGTGTTTTATCTTCAGTGTAATGTTTTCATTGTCCATAAAATCTAAAGACAACACAACTAACCATACAACAACCAGAGTGACACCAAGTCAAATGAGAGGAACTCATTGCACAGTGATTGGCTGATTATCCTGTCATGGTGATAAATCCCGCCTCTCAGGCCTGAATCCATCAAATTGGTGCAATTGAATAGACTGATTACAGAGGAAACGAAATGGTGTCTCATTTGGACAACACCACTTTTGCTTACATCTGAATGAAAATAAACTTAAAATGACTTGAAACGATGATGGTGGTTTTTAACGCTCTCAGCTCAGTAGTATTAAAGGAACATTTCTGTGATCATGTGATCACCTATGGTGTTTACTGAGGATTTATTGACTAATGATTTGAAAAGAAGGTGGCTATTAATAAAAAAAAGCTGATTTTACTCTAATTGTAGTTTCTGATTATTTGACTTTTATTTTATGAAAAAAATAAAAAAATACACAAAACTGGCTTATTTTATTTAAATGAAAAGAATGTTAATATAAACGTTCTAAATATCATACTTATTGTTGTCTGTATTGAATTATTATGACAATTTTAGTGTGAACAGTTTGTTTCTTGCTTGTGAAGCACTTTAAGCTGTATTGATTTGCTACATAAATAAAATTTGATTGATTTGATTGGTTGATTTTGATTGATTGATAAACATACCAAAACAATTATTGGTTATTTGTTTAAAATTGTGATATATATTTTAAAATGTTATTATTTATATATTCTATTTTTATATTATTTTTGTGCTGCCGCACAAATGTCCTCCACAGACACTCCTCTAAATAATGCCCATGATGTTGCCATGCCCCTTGTTGAGGGCGCACGTACCCCCGTAGGCAGGGCCAAACCTCTGCTCTTGTATGCAATAGAAATCGCCTCCACAATCCAGTGTGAAAGGCGCTGCTTAGACAGCGGCTTCCCCCGAACCGGGTTGGCAAAACACACAAACAGCTGATCAGAAGAACGCATAGCCTGCGTCTGCTCCACATACCTACATATAGCCCGCACAACGCATGAAGCTTCCTGTCCTCCTCAGAGTCAATAGAGAGGTTTGATAGCGTGGGCAGCTCAAATGAGAGTGCACTATATGCCCCTGACAAGACTTTAGGTGTATACGCTGCATTCAGACGCAACACCACTCTCGACCCATCCAACACGAATTGGATGCATGTGGGATGCACTGACAGCGCATGCAGATCCCCCACGCGTTTAGCCGACGCCAGTGGCAGCAGCAGAGCCGGTTTATAAGACAAGATATCATATCTTGAGACCTGGCTAAATGAGGGTAATATCAGTGTGCTCTCTGAACTTTTGCCAAATTACTGCAGTTATATCAATACCCCCCGACTCACTGGACGCGGGGGAGGACTGCTGACCATATTTAACAAGAATCTTAATATTGGTGCTTTGCCATCGGATGTCTACAATAGTTTTGAACTGCAATTGTTTCGTATGAACTCTGCTAATCCATTGGCAGTGGCATTAATCTATCGCCCGCCAAAATCTAATAAGAACTTTATGGATGAATTTGCAGACTTTCTGGGGACAATTGTTCCAAAACATGATAGGCTCCTGTTACTTGGGGATTTTAATATCCATGTGTGTTGTGACTCAAACCCGCTAGCCAAGGACTTTTTAAGTCTTGTGCACTCGTTTGATTTTAAACAAGTAGTTACTGTGCCTACACACGCTAATGGTCATATTTTAGAGCTGGTTTTATGTTGTGGATTATCTGTTAATGATACTGTGGTATATGACACTAATTTTTCTGATCATAAACCTGTTCTTTTTAATATTTCTGTTCCTATGGAGACATGTATTTCACTGTCAACGGTACGCAAGTTTCATAGACTAGATTCTATGGCCCACTCAATTTTGCTACAGCTTTTGAGGATGCGAGCATGGCAGCATCACTTGATTCACCATTACATTTGCTAAGCTCTGAAGAACATTTAACAATATTTAGTAATATTTGTTTGAATGTTATGAACTCAGTTGCTCCATTGATATCTAAACCCATAAAACCAAACTCTCATCCATGGATTAATAATAATAATATTCGTGCTCTTCGTCAGATCTGTAGGAGGGCTGAAAGAAAATGGAAAAAGGACAAGCTTCAAATTTCTCACGAGCTCTTAAAAGTTGCATTGGCCAATTATCAGAAAGCCTCAAGGGAGGCCAGGCATAAATATTTCTCAATTGTCATTGCCAAAAGCCAGCATAATCCCGCTGTTCTTTTTGCTACTATCAATAATGTTCTCAACCCTCCAAATCAGATACATACAGAGATATCTGCAGACCTATGTGAAAAATTCCTTGATAACTTTGTTACTAAAATAGCTAACTTATCAGGGACCACTTCACCTCTGGCTTGCACTTTTATTGAACCTCATATTTGTCAAGCTACCTGGCGTGAGTTTGAGCCTACTTCCCTTTCTTCACTCTACGAAATTATAGATTGGTTAAAGCCGTCTGCCTCCCCGCATGACACGATTCCTCCACATTTTTTTAAGCAGATCATTAAGACACTAGGACCTAGTTTGCTGTCTCTTATAAATAAATGTCTTAGTACTGGAACTATTCCAGATCAGTTAAAACATGCAATAGTCAGACCTCAATTGAAAAAAGTGAATTTAGACCCAGCTATATTGTCTAATTTTAGACTTATTTCAAATCTGCCTTTCATTGCAAAAATTTTAGAAAAAGTGATCTCTACACAATTATATGATTTTTGAGTACTAATTCTATTCTTAATACATTTCAGTCTGGCTTTAGGGTCCAACATAGCACTGAAACAGCGCTTCTGAAAGTATTAAACGACATCTATTTATCGGTTCATTCTGGTGATTCTGTGGTTCTCCTTCTTCTTGATCTATCAGCAGCGTTTGACACTATTTATCACTCTATTCTTATTTCCCGTTTAGAATGCTGTATCGGTCTGCAGGGAAATGTTCTAAAATGGTTTACAGCTTATCTGACTAACCGATCATTCTCAGTTAATATTGCTAACTTCACCTCGTCCACGGCGCCCCTCACCTGCGGAGTTCCGCAAGGATCCATTTTAGCTCCAACCCTATTTTCTTTATATATGCTCCCATTATGCGATATCCTTGAAAAACACGGAATATCGTTTCACTGCTATGCTGACGATACGCAACTATACATCCCGATTAAAAAAGGAAGTATAAATGCCCTAGAAATCCTGACAGCCTGTCTTCAAGATCTCACAAAGTGGATTTCCTAAAATTTTTTGCATCTTAATGAATCCAAGACAGAAATCATTCTATTTGGGTCATCATCTGCTACGGCAATGCTTAAAACAAAATTAAAAATGTTTGAACCGAACATGAGAGCATGTGTCAAAAATCTGGGCTTCCGAATTGATAACAAGCTTAAAATGGATAAACAAGTTAACTCTGTGGTTCGGTCTTGTTTTTTTCATCTATGTCAAATCGCAAAAGTTAAACCATTCTTAAATTTTTCAGATACTCAGAAAATCATCCATGCGCTGTTATTCTCCCGCCTAGACTACTGTAATTCGCTCTACTGCGGTATTAATAAGTAAATTCTGGATCGGCTACAACTAGTCCAGAATGCTGCTGCTAGACTCCTGACCCGGACACGAAAATATGAACATATTACGCCTATTCTGGCCTCCCTAAACTGGTTACCTGTTAAATATAGAATTGAGTTCAAAATTCTGATAATGGTATTTAAGTCCATTAACTATTAAAGTGTTACGACTCTCGCACACTCTTCAAAACTTTCTCTTCTCTTCTCTGTCCTCCTCCCCCTCCTCCTTCATCAACTCTTACAGCTGATGACTTTGCAATTTTCTTCACAAATAAAACAAGAACCATCAGTGACCAATTCCTCACACCACAAACTAATAATAACTTCATAACGACAAATACACAATCTCTCACCTCCTTTTCTCCTCTCTCGGAGATGGAGGTTTCCAAACTCATCCTTTCCAATCATCCCACTACTTGTCCACTAGATCCTATCCCCACTCACCTCCTTCAAGCCATTTCTTCTTCAGTCATACCTGCGCTTACTCACATTATCAACACCTCGCTTCACACTGGTACATTTCCCACAGCATTTAAGCAGGCTCGGGTAAGCCCACTGCTTAAAAAACCCGCTCTAAATCCAGCACTTTTAGAAAACTACAGACCGGTATCCCTTCTTCCATTCATTGCAAAGACACTTGAGCGAGTTGTGTTCAACCAACTCTCTTTGTTTCTTGCACAGAACAACATTCTGGACAACAACCAATCTGGCTTCAGAAGCGGCCACTCAACTGAGACTGCCCTACTCTCGGTTACAGAGGCCCTGAGACTGGCAAGAGCAGCTTCCAAATCCTCTGTACTCATCTTGCTGGATCTGTCTGCTGCTTTTGACACAGTTAACCACCAGATCCTCCTGTCCACCCTCAGAAAGATGGGCATCTCAGGAACCGCCCTCCTGTGGTTCGAGTCTTACCTCTCAGATAGGTCCTTCAGGGTGTCTTGGAGGGGTGAGGTTTCAAAGTCACAACTTCTTGCTACTGGAGTTCCTCAAGGCTCAGTGCTTGGACCACTTCTCTTCTCCATCTACATGTCGTCATTAGGATCGGTCATTCAGAAGCATGGCTTTTCTTACCACTGCTATGCTGATGACACTCAACTCTACTTCTCATTCCAACCAGATGATCCGACGGTAACTGCTCGCATTGCAGCCTGTCTGAGTGACATTTCTAGCTGGATGATGGACCATCACCTTCAGCTCAATCTTGCTAAGACAGAACTGCTCGTGGTCTCAGCCAACCCATCACTTCACCACAACTTCTCTATACAGCTGGGTTCGTCAACCATAACTCCTTCCAGGACAGCCAGGAACCTTGGAGTTGTGATCGATGATCA
Organism: Schizothorax lantsangensis; assembly: GCA_027422415.1. Taxonomy (NCBI): domain Eukaryota; kingdom Metazoa; phylum Chordata; class Actinopteri; order Cypriniformes; family Cyprinidae; genus Schizothorax; species Schizothorax lantsangensis. The sequence goes on along the minus strand of CM049854.1, from coordinate 14,329,442 downwards.
GTTAAGCTTCACAGACCATATTGCTACAACGGCCCGGTCCTGCAGATTTGCCTTATACAACATTAGGAAGATTAGGCCCTTCCTGTCAGAGCAAGCCGCACAACTCCTTGTCCAAGCTCTTGTTCTCTCCAGACTGGACTATTGTAATGCTCTCTTGGCGGGCCTTCCCGCATGTACTATCAAGCCTCTGCAACTGATCCAGAATGCAGCAGCCAGAGTGGTCTTTAATGAGCCGAAAAAAGCTCACGTTACCCCTCTCTTCATCAGGTTACACTGGCTACCAATAGCCGCTCACATCACATTCAAGGTACTGATGTTTGCCTACAAGACCACAACTGGCACTGCACCAATATACCTAAACTTGCTAGTTTAAACTTATGCGCCCTCCAGAAGCTTGCGTTCTGCAAGTGAACGACGCCTTGTGGTGCCATCCCAAAGAGGTACCAAATCACTCTCACGGACCTTTTCCTGGACTGTGCCCAGCTGGTGGAATGACCTCCCGATCTCAATTCGAACAGCTGAGTCTTTAGCCATTTTCAAAAAACATCTAAAGACACATCTTTTTCGCCAGCACCTGACCAACTAATACTAACACTTACCTATTCTATAAAAAAATAAAAAATAAATCCTAGCTACGTGTACTGTGCTAGACTAACTGAGACTTGTCATGGCACTTGTATACTGTTGCTCTCTCGATGGTCTGATTGCTTCTATTGTTCTCCTCATTTGTACGTCGCTTTGGATAAAAGCGTCTGCTAAATGATTAAATGTAAATGTAAATTAACAACCGCGCTCCAGCTTATTTGGCAGATCTCCTTGTAAGACATGCTCCCTCTAGATCACTTAGATCCAGTGATCTGGCACTCTTGACAGTGCCCAGAACTAGATCCAAGTACAAAGGTGATCGTGCGTTTGCGATGATCGGCCCAAATCTGTGGAATAAGTTGCCACTAACGATTAGAGGAGCACCAACTCTGACTATTTTTAGATCCAAGTTAAAAAAATATTTATTGTCTTTGGCATTTTAAAATGCCCACTCCATTTGGGTGCCCGATCTAGAGTGGGCTGTATCAGATCCACCGGCGGAAACGCATACAGCAGGGTCCTGGGCCATACATGCGACAGAGCATCCACACCCAGCTGAGCGCTCTTGTCTGTGATCGAGAAAAACAGCAGGCAGTGTGTGTTCTCTGCAGACGCAAAAAGATCCACTTCGGCCCTGCCGAACCGATCCCAGATCTGCGCTACTATTCGCGGGTGCAAGCGCCACTCCCTGACCTGCGGACCGCCCCTGGACAGCATGTCCGCCCCACCATTCAGATGGCCCGGGACGTGCACCGCCCTGAGTGATGCCAAATGTTTGCTGCTCCACATCAGGAGCTTCCACGTCAGTTGCAACAGGGGAAGAGAGCAAGTACCCCCATGCCTGTTTATATACTGTCATGTTGTCTGTTCTGACCAACACATGCTTGCCCCGCAAGAGCTGCGGGGCAAGAGACAAACAGCCTGCAACTCCAAATAATTTATGTGACGTTGCCTCAGAGCCTCTGACCACTCCCCCTCTTACAGAGCTCAATTGGCACAGAGCTCCCCATCCATATAGTGATGCATCAGTCGACACCACTATACGTGACGTAACTCTGCCCATGGGAACTCCCTCTGACAACAAAGTGGGGTTTCCCCAGGGAATCAGAGCCCAAGCACACGCCGGCGCAATTGTCACCTGTCTGTTTAAATGCTGTATGGCATCCAACCCTGTGCTCAGCGCCCATCTCTGGAATGCACGCATAAAGAGGAGACCCAGCCGGACGACCGCTATTATCGAAAACGGAAACGGATCCGCTTGCCCAGCTAAAACTGAGCCAGACACCTGCGAAAATCCTCCGCCCTTCATACCGGCAGCATAGCTGTGCTCCGTACGGAATCTATCTCTAAACCGAGATATGAAATCTGCTGATTTGGAACCAGGGAGCTCTTTTCCAGATTTATTAAGAATTCCAGAACCCGCAAATTAGAAGCAAGTGCCTGTGTCTGCAACACTGCTTGCTCTCTGCTGTCTGCGGCCAGGAGCAGGTCGTCCAAATAGGCGAACACTCTCATCCCCTGACGCCGTAATGGTGCTAACGCTGCCTCCACGCATTTTGTAAAAATGCACAGCACTAGGGATAGGCTGAACGGCAGGACTTGAAACTCTTATGCAGTCTCCTCGAAGGAGAACCTCCGAAATTTTCTGTGCCCCGGGCGGATTGTGATATGGAAATATGCATCAGTCAAGTCCACTGATGCAAACCAATCCCGGGGACGCAGTGAGCACAGAAGATTACGTACCGTAAGCATCTTGAACTTGAAACATCTGAGGTTCTTGTTCAACTGCCGCAGATCCAGGATAGGACGTAATCCCCCGCTTTTCTTTGGGAGGAGGAAATAACGCCTCTGTAAAACCCCTCTTCCGTGCTCTCCTGTGGAACCACTTGAATTGCCCCTTTGCAGAGGAGAATGCGGATTTTGTCCCTCAGCACTGGGGAATCCCTTTCCGAAACTGAGGTTGTGATTACCCCGCTAAAACAGGGGGGGTGCACAAGAAACTGCAGCCGGTAGCCCCACTGAATCGAGCGAAGAACCCACGGTGTTCGTGCGCATGCGCGCCACCGTTCAAGGCAGACAGCAAGGATTCCCGTCATTACCCGGGGAATCCCCCTCACACAATGCTGGATATGACATATCACTGCATCTTTCCCTTCTGTCGGTACACGGCCCGACTGCGAGGTTAGTGTTTCTAAACCACTTTGATTTTCTTGACCAATCAACACATGAGACATTGCATGCTGAACACAAAACTTCTTTATTGAAAATGAACTTAAAGTTGAACCAGCTCTTTTGCGAGATTTTTTCTGCGCCAAGAGAGGAACACGGCTGCCTCTGGGCCGACATTCCTCCTCCCCTTGCAGGCTAGGGACCGGACTGCCCTCTTTTTCCCGCAGAGAAATGTCCACCTTTCGCCAGGGGCGGCCCCTTCCTTCCTGGCCCCGCCTGCTGCTTAGACTGCGTGCATGCCCGCCCCGTTTTCCAAGCACCAGGCCTTGGTGCTGTCGCTGAGGCCGGCCTCTTAGCTGGTGGTAGCCGGGAAGACACCCTAGGCCCCGGGTGAGCAGCCGACTGCGCTGGCCTGCTGAACCTCCTCGGCATTGAACCTCTTAGCGACTCCGCCTGCTTTTTAGAGTCCTCAAACCGCGCTTGAAATGCACCAAGGCCTTCTCCGAAGAGCCCGGATGGGGAGATCGGGGCGCTGAGGAACGCACTCCGATCCCGCTAAGACAGGTTCGCCAGAGTCAGCCAATGATGAAGCTGCGAAACCACAGTACCGGCCATAGCATGGCCCAACGATACCAGCGCACCATGGGTTGCACGCAGAATGTAATCGGCCGTGGAGCGCACTTCTCCAAGCACGTCACATGGCGCCCCTGCTGACACGGCCTCGCTCAGCCCTCCCAAGCAGATGGCTTGATAAGTCTGCAGTAAAGAGACAGTGCTTAATGTTCTGACCGCGCAAGCTTGTTTGACGTAAATCCTGCCCAGCTGCTTAAACGAGAACCTGCAAGGGCCCGTCGGGAGAGTGGGGGTACCTGCGATACCACTATTCTGCGTAGGTGCCAGGTATGCAGCCAGAGAATGCCTCATTGGGAGGGCTGACACCAACCCTGCTTCTCCCGCTCCCTCGAGCTCCCTAAATCTGTTTGCGCCTGGCACTGGAGGAGGGGGTGACATGGGCTTCGGCCATGAAGACGTGAGCTCCGCTACACAATCCAGATAAAGCGGCAGGCGGGTCCTGACTACTGTCTGCACCGGAGACAGATAAAACCCCCTGAAGCGCGAGCTCTTCTGTACCGGTGGAGGGGCATTCCACAGACAGCTTCTCCACCGCTCTTCAGTAGAGATCCATGAAGGGATTGTTCCCCATCTTGCTACCTCCCGCTGCTTCGGAGAGCGAGGGAGAAGCTGGGATTTGTTCCTCCTGAACAGCGCAGTCGGAGAACTCTTCGCCCGCATCCAACGAAACAGAGTCATCTTCCCGCTCACACGCCGTTCAAACGTGGAACGCCGGAGCTGCCGGCAATGTGCACATGCCCCGGGGTTGGAGAGAGCCAACCTAGCGTGGACAACCCCCAGACACACCGGGCAGTGCTCATGAGTATCCTTTTCGGACAGTGAATACCCACATGCCATGGGACAGGGATGAAATTATTTCTTGTGCTTAGACGTCCTACTCGAAAAAGAGTTAATTAGCTCTTGTTAGCTTAGCTAAACTTGAGCCTAACAACCTTTTTCTTCATCTACCTATTTCTCTTTAGTTTCAACAAGGATCACCACCGTGGGCTTTCTCTTGTGAACGTGGCATGATGTGTCCTAGCAGCACGGTGAAGAGCTGAAGAACAAAGGGAATGACGCATGCGACCACATTTATATGCTGTGGGCAGGTTGCCCCGCCCACGTCGTCATGCGTCATTGGCCTTTCAGGCGTAAATAGGTGTCTTCAACAGATGGAGCAAGAGGGCGATATCCCATAGTCATGTGTTGTACCGAGTGAACCGACTCAATAGGAATGCGGATTTATTCAGAAACTAAACACCGCTGTGTTGTTCGGAGATGCACAACAATTCTGCTCTGGCTTTAAAGGTAATTATGTTCTCTGCAAAATTGAGCAAAAACACATAATATTGTGTTTAAAATGTAACACAATATCAACTTCTTATTTACTGAACTGTTGTATAAAATCAAATTTAAACTCGTGATATTCGGGACAAACAGCACTCGTGTGATATTGCTTTCGCTGCTCCTGTGATATCGCTTATTGTATGATATAAATATGAGACAAAAACACATACAGGGGCATTTTTGCTCCAGTATCTTGAATTTTAGGGCATAACTGCATTTATGGAGTTGTTGCCCTGCATCATACTTGTCAACAGTCAACTGTGTGAAATGTAAGATGACGTACAGGTTTGGGGGCGGGGCCAGTGCGTTAACTGCGTTAAAATATTTTAATTGCGTTATTTTTTAATAACTAATTAATTAAGCTAACGCATTAAACTGACAGCCCTGATATATATATATATATATATATATATATACTTTACAAAATAAGCAAAATAAGCTTTTTTTCACAAAATCTGCTATTTTCTTTTGCTGTTTGAATGCATTAACATACTCACAAATGTAGCAGGAAATGTCTACATGATTAAATGGTTAAACAAACCATATTTTATATATTATGTATTTGTATTATTACATCAATTTCTATTGTAATGTGTTGTAAACATCAGTTAAAAGCAGTGAAAATAAAGAGCGAGAAAGAAAAACACAGAGCGAGCGAGCGAGCGACATAAAGACAGCAGTGATAGAGAGAGACAGATAAAAGCGAGGTAGGCATGGAGTCAAAGTGTCTGCACCTCGCTTCGCCTTTCTTTCGTCCCCATATTGCTGAGATGCGAAGTTTGTGTGTGAGTGTGTGAGTGTCGTCTGTCCCCCATCGGGAGGCTGAGACGTGAGTCTGGGTTTGGCTGCGCCACTGAAGCTCAGATGAAAGGCACTCACTGCTCCCTCTCCTCTTTTCTCTCACAGGGCTCCAGGAACCTGATGTCATTTGGAAGCACTTTGATTTAAAGCCTCTGTTCGAGCCTGTGAAGGAGCGTTTTGTTCTGCTGCTGGTATGTAGAGAGCTCCACGCTGCAGTGGACACAACTCTGGACCTGGAGAAAATGAGTTTGGGAAATGGGACTCACACTTGTACACACCGGCCTTGTTGCATTCTGGTCCACACAATGACAGTTAATCATCATAAAGTGTGAATGGTAACCATGGGTCTGCAAACTGACAATGGCTCTCCGGGATTTCCAATGCTGATGCTGCATCAAAAACTCTGAAAGCATGGGTACTGGATTAGCACCCAAGCAATTTCCAAATTATTGTTGGAGACGGCAATGGTGGTTTGAGGGAAAACCACAGTCTGTGGTGGCGGAAAGCTTAACAACTGCATCCAAAACATATCAGGCATTGTGGCCTTTGAAGAGCTCGGTACAACCCCCTATACAGAGCTTCCTAATCAGCAACTTTCCCAGCATTCAAACTTTGGCACTGTGACAAAACACTGTTGCCCTTCATATCAAACTTGCCATTACGCAAGTTACCCCATTAACATGCGGACTGACTCTAGTTGGTGCCATGAGAGTAAAAGAGGCAGGTCAACACATCATTTGTGGTGCTTGCAGTTTAGTGTATCATTGGTTGCTTTTCCCAGCTGTATTGTTGAAGATGTGGGCACACTGTGGGGTTGGTGTGAGATGAATGTCCTGTAGATTATAAATTTAGCTTTTTCTTAGTGATTTTTCTGTTCAAATTGGGACCTACTATAGATTCCATACAAAGATCTCAAACGTCTAATCAAACATAATGTGATGCAGCTCTACTATCTAGTGCAGTAATATGGCACATGATCAGATATATCAAAGATAAACAAAGTAATCCAATAAAATATGATGTTAATATGGTCATCACTGATTTTGATTTACAATAATCATTGCAACAAACAGCAACATTGCAGAACATATGTGAGATATGAAGTTGCAATTGTGAGATATAGCCTAAAGTTGCAAATGTTGGATTATGAATTCGCAATTATGAGATATGAAGTCACAATTGTGAAATATGAAGTCATAATTGTGAGCTATAAAGTTGCAAATGTGAGATATGAAGTTGCAATTGTGAGTTATGAAGTCGCAAATGTGAGATATGAAGTCACAGTTGTGAAGTATAAAGTAGCTAATATAGGATATGAAGTCACAATTGTGAGATATAAAGTCTCAAATGTTGAATATGAAGTCGCAATTGTGAGGTATAAAGTTGCAATTGTGAGATATGAAGTTGCAAATGTGAGATATGAAGTCGCAAATATTGGATATGAAGTCACAATTGTGCAATAAAAAGTCGCAATTGTGAGATATGAAGTCACACTTTTAAGGCATGAAGTTGCAATTGTGAGATATAAAGTTGCAAATGTGAGATATGAAATCGCAATTCTGAAATATGAAGTCATAATTGTGAGATATGAAGTTGCAGTTGTGAAATATAGTCACAAATGTGAAATATGAAGTTGCAAATGTTGGATATGAAGTCACAATTGTGAGGTTTAAGTCACAAATGTGAGCTATAAAGTTGCAATTGTGAGCTATAAAGTCACAGTTATGAGATATAAAGTTGCAATTGTAAGATTTGAAGTCAGTGGTGACGTATCACACATAAGTCACAAAGTGCAAGTATGAGATATGTCGCAATTGTTGTGAGATATAAAGTCACAATTGTGAGAAGTTGCAGTCACAGTCACAAATATAGTGCAAATGTGAGATATAAAGTCGCTCGCAGAGCGTCACAGTGAGATATAAAGAATTGTGAGAAGTTGCAGCAGTCACAGTCACAAATGTGAGATATGAAGTTGCAAATGTGAGATATAAAGTCGCAGATATAAAGTCGCAATTGTGAGATATGAGTCAATTGTGAGATATAAAGTCACACATAAGTCACAAATGTGAGATATGAAGTCGCAATTGTGATATGAAGTTGCAGTTGTGAAATATAGTCACAAATGTGAGATATGAAGTTGCAATTGTGAGATATAAAATCACAATTGTGAGATAAGAAGTCGCAGCTGCGAGATATAAAGTTGCAGTTGTGAGATATAAAGTCTTAATTGGGAGATATAAAGTCACAAATGCGAGATATAGTCACAATTGTGAGATAAAAAGTTGCAGTTGTGAGATATAAAGTCTTAATTGTAAGATATTAAGTCACAAATGCGAGTTATGAAGTTGCAACTGTAAGATATTAAGTCACCACCACTGTGAGATGTCACAAATGTGAGATGTAGAGTCACAAATATGGAATATAAATTCGCAAATGTGATCTATTTAGTCACAATTGTGAGATATGAAGTCACAAATGTGAGATATAAAGTAACAAATGAGATATGAATTCGCAAAAGTGATATATGAAGTCGCAATTGTAATATTAAGTCACAAATGTGAGATATAATGTAAAAATTGTGAGATATGAAGTCGCAATTGAGGTATAAAGTTGCAACTGTAAAATATAGTCACAAACGTGAGATATGAAATCGCAAATGTGAGATATAAAGTCACAAATGTGAGATATGAAATCAAAATTGTGAGCTATAAAGATGCAATTGTGAGATATAAAGTCGCAAATGCGAGATGAAGTTGCAATTGTCAGATAAAGTTGTAAATGTAAGATGTATTTTTAAAAAATTTTTTTTTTTTTTTTCTGATGCAGAAAGTTTCCTAGTACCCTTTCAAAAATATTTTTATTTTCTCAAATAAGATACTTTATGCTCTACGCTGCATAGCACAGCAGTGAAACCATCTATATGCCATCTTTTGCATATTCTGTCATAAATGACTGTTAAATACTTAATAAATGTTACATTTATTAATAGTACAAGTAATTTGTTATACTTGCATGTTAAATCTAAAAAAAGAGGCATAGTTGATAGTCAATAATAATGTGTCAAAAGTCATTACATCCATTTTGACTGATTTCTTATGCTCCCAATGCATGCACTCAACTGTGGAGAACTGCACAAAGTTCAGCAAAGGCAATAAGGATGTTTGCAGTCTTGTCACTATGGAGCACTAAACTCTCGGGAATGTGGAATCCTGTTTTCTTGTGAACATTAAGGCATGTTTAGACTTATTCATATTTCCCCAACAGCAATTTACCAGATTCACTTCGTACAGCAGAAAATATTTTCATTCTCAATTCATGTAAACAGAATACCAACAATCTTTATTTGTGATGTGTAATGTAAATTTAAAATTCTCTACCACATGCTTTTATATGTATTATTTATGAAGAAAACTGAATTTATTAACAGTGTCTTAGCTAAAATTGTATTTATAATTATTATTATTTGTATTTTTACATTTGTCTTTTCTATTATCTTAAATGCATCAAACATAAAAAAATATTTTAAGAGTACAGAACTTAGAAACACTGTTAATTTAATTTAAGGACAACAGGGTGTTTATTTATTTGTTTGTTTCTTATTCATTAATTATTTTTTTTGTAATTTTTACTGGATGAGATTATAAGTTTTATAAAATATACAGAAATAAATATACACCCATATATACAAAACAATGCTGCTCCATGGATGTAAATGCAGTTTTAGCGGCCCCCCATGAAACATGCAGTTTTACAACTGAAGAACAGACTCTGCATAAATTAAAGATAATCCTTGGTAAATTATGTTAATGTATTCGCATGGTCTCTGCATGCGTAACATGGGTAGTATATTACTAGTTTTGGGACCCAATTTTTTTGTATCAAGTTGAACTGTAAACCACATATGCCCCTTTAATTGAATGTAAGTCACCAAAAGGCGCACAATATTGAAAATAAAAGCACTTCCTGTGCCATATGGCTACTATGCCGTCATCGAAGTTGCGAAAGTTACATTATCTGATCTTTCTCCACTGTTTTATTGTGTGATGCTGATCTTGGTTTGTTTGATCAGTGTCTGTTTAAACAGTCTGAGCTAGTTGTGCCTAATGAGTTGTGCTTCTTATTAAATTGAGCCAAGTTTCCTCTACAGCCTTCAGAGATAACCTACTTCTGAAGAGTGTTTGGCCTGCTGTTGCAAGCCATAGTAACTTTGCTGAACATGCTGGAAATAGCATATTTATTTGCCAAAAAAATAGCTAAATTCACAATCAGGATAGCAAGATATAAAAGCAGAATTCTGACTTTTTTCTTGCAATTCCAAGTTTACCTCTCACAATTCATCTTGCAAGTCTGACTTTTTTCTCATAATTCTGAGTTTATATCTCACAATTCTGATTTTTATTCTCAGAATTGTGTTTTCCATGGTGGAAACTGGCTTTGATATAACCTGAGCCATCATCTTTGGTAAATGACAATTTTTGATGAGTAATAAACATTTACTATACAACATAAAATATTACTCATTCTCATCACAAACATTCTGTACTTTTTCCTCACCCTAGCCTAGTTTCGAGTCAACATGACTCACTCTTTGCTTTTAAATCAAATGTTCTGAACTAACCCTGTTCATACAAATGAATCAAGGAACATTCTGATCCCTAAGGAGTAGATAATATATCTCATTCAAGCAGTTACACCTCTCTTTCTCAAAAACAAATATTTACCAGACCTTTTGAAATCTGATAATCGCATTTCTCATAATCTCCTTGCATTGGAATGTATCTTAAATGCTGTGCAAGAGTACTTCTTTGAGGATTATTTTCAAACCAAGACAAGAATGTGTGCATCCCAGGGGGTGCATGTGCATAAAAGGGTGCAAATATGCATATAACATCTTGTTTTCAGGGTCACTGATGATGCTTTAGCTACTCTTTTAGTTAACCAATATTCATTCCCTCGTGTTAAGAGGTCACTGATATTGGCGTGGATATTGCATATAACACCTTGGTCTTTTGTGGATTGTTGCTTTAAGCATTTATTTCACAAAATAAATCATACCTATACTCTAAATGCTGGGTTAAATACAACCCAGTGCTGGGTAAATATTGGACAGAACACATGCTGGGTTGTTTTCAACCAACAGTTGGGTTAAATCAGAGCCGATCCTCCCTATACGCAGAATACGCAAGCTGCGTAGGGCCCCCGAAACACCAGGGGACCCCCTTGCTCTCAAAGATGTTTTAATTTTAGTTTCGTTTTTGAATTTGGCCAGCGGTTATGAAAACATGAATGATCATTTCTTTTAATACTGTGTGCTGTCACGCTCTCTACGTAAAAATCAGCCAAATCATGTAACGTGAATGTCCTACAGTCTCTTGCTCTTACTAAAAAAAACGAGTTGAAAGCGTACCGAGCCGCGGAAGAGATACTGTTTCTCCAGCGCTTTCCATGAGCACTGATTTGAGACGGAGTGAAACATGGACAAATGCGTTTCATCCATCCTTCCATCCCAACAAACCCAAGTTCGCAGTTCCCTCAACAACAGCCCTGCACCTGCACGAGAATTAGCACTATTTAGGTAAAAAGTGATTACAGAGAACGGTTGAATGCACTTAAATTAAAATGCTACTTTTAAATGTAACATTTGTTATGTCTAAAATGCTTGTTAAACGAGTTTAAATGTAGCTATGTAATATTGTAAACTATACTGTATTCACCCAAATAAATTTAATTTGTCTTGTATTTTGTCCATATGTCCATCTTGCTTAATAATAATAAATAATTAATTTAAAATAATTGTTGTACTGTAGAGAATTGGAAATTTCAATGATATATTGGCCATTGAACTAAAAAAATTCTCATAATTAATTTCAAATATCTTTCACCTTACTCCACTTGTCTGTTCCCACTGCGTTCAAAATCAGATGTGAGGATCGCGGAGTAAGAGCAGAGAGGGGAGCGCAGTGTTTTTCTCTCGCTTCAGGAAGGGGAATGGAAAACACGGAGTGGAGCTGGAGCGGAGTGATTACGGAACGCTTTGAGCGGGTAGCGAAAACCTCTGTGTCTCCGCTCCGCTCCAGAGAAAGCTTCCAGAACCTTCATTTGGAACAAATTTCATCGATAGAGAAGAAATATACGAACTAACTGGTCAAGTTTTGCCTGAAATGTAATTTACTCAACTTTAATAGCTTATTTATTGAGTTGTATATAGATGATATATTAATAATATATTGATATTATTTTTAAGCAGCCACTTTTTTATTGTTATTTATGTTAAATGTATGATTATGTTATGTTGTGAAACTGTGGTTACAATCATCTATGAAAGTAATAATGCATTACAGTGTGTATTATAATGCAGTAAGAATTTCTCATAAGATTAATAATAATTATTAAATGCACAATTAAGTGCTACCATTTTAACATCCGTGGTTATAATGCATTATAGTCTGTGTTTCCGAAAACACTTTCTATTTATATATTGCACATTTAAGATGCGTTATATATACAGTCTCCATAGAAAGTGTTACCAAACTTTTTGTGTGTGTGGTGGTCTGTGGGCGGCGCGCGCACTTCCAGCCGAACTGTGCGCGAAGCGATGCGCTTCATCCGGACGCGCGCTCATCCATGCAGCGGAGAGCGGAGTGGATCTGACCGCTGAAGGGGGTATCTCCTCCCGTTACCCAACCAATGTGATTCCTTCCGGCTCTTCGGGAGAGGTGTTCCTCTGTCGTCTCGATTGTCTTCACCTTGTTTACGCTTAACAGCAATATTTCTTCGCATTCAGAGAATAATGGAAGCGCTTGCGACGAGATGCGCACTCTTTCTTGCGCAGATCGCACTCTTCAGTAATACAGGTATGCAAAGCAGGAATCTCTACATTACTTTATCTGTTTTTAATAAATCCTTCATTATTGGGCTTATAAATGAGTGTGGTGTATGTAATGCTGTATAGATGCGTAAAGTGCTGGATGTTATACACACCAAGCGTATTTCTATTGAACTTGGGGTTCAAACTTTAAACATGATGTATTTCTAGCTAAACGTGATCTATGCCCAAAATTTCAAGCCGTTCTTTCATAATGAGTCACATCGTGGCAATTCAAATAGGCCTATTTATTTATTTTTGTCTGCTATGTATGTTGTATTGTATTGCCGGTCAATACTGAACAAGAGAGCATGAAACATTGTTTAAACGGACAGTCTGCCCGAGCATATGCTTTGTAGTTATATAAAGCCCATAAAGTCACAATCATCAATTCAATTAATTGATTTCTCTGCACTGTAAAATATTTCAACCCATTAAAATTGGAAACTGTAGTTTAATTGCTTTATATTTCTGCGATGCCAAATTCACAACACTGCTAAGTTCATTCACAGTTTCTGTCTCTTTAAATGTAATTGCTGATGAACAAAATCAAGTTTAAACTCAAAAATCAATAACATTAAATAGAATTAACAGGAATTATTAACAAAAACAGTGCAATAATATAAAGATTTAAATATTATAGTGTGGTCTGCCTTCCCCCAAGTAAATGTATGTTACATAGGAAAAATAAATAAATAAATAAAAACTTTAACATTTAAAAACTAATTTTTTTGCAGTCTATTTGAGTTCCATTATTATGTTGGCAGCTTTTTGGTAATGTATTTTTTACACTGGGAAAGATTTTCAGGTTCACCTAGTGTTTGAGAAACTGAGAAAGACGAGATGTTAAACCCTTAAAATCAATGAAGTTATTTTTTTTAGTATTATGTATATTAATATGTATGTAGTGCACTGTACAAAGTGAAATTTGCAGTTGTTGCCTCAAAGGTCCACTCAGCAATTTTTGCAATTTAAGGTTTTGCACATAAAGGAAAGAATACTATGAATACTTGTGAATACTTACTGTTAAGTGACATTTAGTCCCATTAGCTGACAGGAATCATATCGGTCTTCAAGAAAAAGCTGTTTTATTCTACATGGAGCGGGTTCCCCTTTATGGGCACTGTCATGTTGAGATCACATGACCAACGGTGTAATGCAAATGGCTTACTACTACTAATAACCACTAATAACTACTAATATACTAATCAATGCAGCTAGCACCAGGAACAGGTGAAAATTTGTTGAGATTGAATCCAAGAATAAGGAGGAAAATAATAAATAAAAGAAAAACAGATAAACAGATTCAATGCAAAGCAGCAGCAGTTAGTAAACTTCATTCATCCAGACCAATAGGTGTCAGTATAGTCTAAAACCACTGACAATACTGGAACCAATAAGAGCACAATAAGTTCACTTCTAAGGTATATCTACCTTATCTTACCTTTAAAATGGCTTGTTGTCTAAACTGTTAAAGAAAAATGAAAGAAATTAGAGAAAAAAGTTTAAGCCTGTAACAAAAAATGTGGCTATTGCTGTTTGTATTTTAGTTTGCTATACAGTGCAAGTGCCCTATGTGAAAAAAAGCGTAACTTGGCTCAAAGTTAACATATGCCACTATTGTTCAAATTGTCCCTGAGCCCAGTTCAGTAGAAAGTGACAAATGCTTATACAAACCCAGACTTCAATCCTAGGCTCATTATTTTGTCTGCTATCTGTTACGAAGTGCCAAGGAGTGACTGATATGCCTGGATTAATCTTTTGGATGCCGTCTGAGACAAAGCCTCTAAGAGCTGGCCAAAGCCATTTTACTTGGGACTTGGAAAAGCCCTTTTGTAAGTCAGCTAGTGAAACGGGATAGTAAGTCGGTACCTGCTAAAAAGAAGCACTCAGCTGCTCCTTCGTCCCTTACTACTTTTCTTCTTTTCAGTTTGGTGTTCTAAATGATGCCGTGATGAAATGTGTGGCACAAAGGAAGGGCTGAATCTTTAGGACGCGAGCTAGTGAATGAAATCTCTCTCTCACCATCTGTCTTCCCAAGTGTTGTACAATACTACTTTTTTGGCACTGCTCTGTTTTTCCACTGAGAAAGTCCCTGTGTTGTTTGTCGGGTCTTGGGTTTGTGACAGATGGTAGTTGCGGACTGTAAAGCTGTCAGTCCGGGGTTTACGTGGCCCCTCCCCTGCCACATGCCTCATGTGTGTCCACCTGTGAGGGACGTGTGGCAGTGTGTGTCTCTACATGCTCCAATTAGTTGTGTGTCCAAGCAGAACTACCGTTTTAGGCTTAAAGGTGAAGTGTGCCATTTTTCAATGTTAAAATACACGTCTCTTCCAGAGTGAAACGGGAGATGTAGCTAATGGGGAAAAGAACTTAACTTGATACATCAGGATTTGATTGGATTGTGAAAAGTGGGCGTTACAGACTGAATGCAAGTTTGGTAACTAAATAGCTGTTTGACTACATTATCCAATAGCCTATGTGGCCTCAGTGATGTCAGCAGAAAAGGAAAGTTGTTTCGCTCATCTGTTTTTGCGACATTTCTGACAGATTGTGAGTTTGCGCATTTGCAATGGGGATATTCAGTGATTTTTTCAGCAGGTTATATCATCACACCTGTAGGTGGTGACAATTTTTGTGTAAGTCACTGAATCATTCATTCAAATGATTTGTTCAAAAACACTGATTTATTCTGAAAACAAAACATGATTTATGAGTGAGCCACAAAATTATTCACTCAACCGTTTTCTTTAAAAAACAGAATCATTCATGAAAGAAACAAGTGACTCGATTTATGAGTGAGTCACATAATCATTCACTTAACTGATTCATTCAAAAACACTGATTCGTTCTGGAATGAAACAAGTGGCTCTCTTAATGTGTGAGTCACTGAATCATTCACTCATCCAGTTTGTTCAAAAACAATGACTCCTTCAGGAACGAAACAAGTGAATTCATTTATTAGTGAGTCACAAAACATTCATTCAGCTGATTCATTCAAAAACACTGATTCGTTCAGGGAAAAAACAATTGACTGTCTTCACGAGTGAGTCACAGAATCGTTAACTCAACCGATTAATTCAAAACACTGGTTCATTTAGGAAATGAAACAAGTGACTGGCTGAATTTAGAAAAGCGTACTAGTGTACTTTCTTACTATTTTATCATAGTAAGATATGGTATAAATAGAGTAGTACATAAATCTGAATTCAAATTTTTTTTTTAAGATTAAGTCATTGAATTATTCAGTCAAACAATTCATTCAAGATCACTGACTTATTCAGGAGTCATTGAATCAGTTACCCATTTATTCAAAACACTAATTCATTCAGGAAATGAGACTAATAACTGGCAGAATTTGTAATGTAATTCAACTACTATTTTTATGAATGAGACACTCAATTATTCAGTCAACCTCTTTGTTCAAGAGCACTGATTTTTTTCCAGAATAAAACAAGTGATTTCATTTTGAGTGATTTATTGAATCATTTACCAATTTGTTCAAAACAACGGTTCATTCATTGGCTTCATTTGGGACTGGTTTCATTATTGGAGCAAAAACAGACAAAATAACTAGCCATATTTTTTTCTAAAATGTAAATCATTCACTATTAACTTCTTGATAGACCTGTATAAAACCATTATCTCACCTGCAGTCATGCTATTGTTATGGATATTTCTTTAACTGATGTAATCTTTGTGTTTGCATAGTGTTAAAGCATCTGTTTGTGACCAGCACTTTTTTGTCTGTGTTTTTCTTTCTTTTTTGCTCTTTGGTGGGGGCACTTGGGGTAGCTTGGCATCCAGACCCCCTGTCCGAATCTGCTTGTGAAAACGGGAGCAGATTTCCTCTCAACGGCAGTGGGGGCATTTGATGAACAGATTATTCGGTATTAGGCTCAAGCACATTCACTCAGGCATGCGGAGGGGATGCACTGAGCCTCCGAGTCCTGTCTTTTCTCTCCTTCCCAAGACAGTGGAGGGGCCGAGCCTGAATGGACCGGGGCGGTGGATGGGATGGTGGCGAGGGGGGCTTCAATGGTGAGCCAAATCTCTGCACCATCCTGCCCATGGCCTTGGGCCAGTCCCGCTTAGTGAATTATGCTGTCAGCTGCTCGATTTGTTTGTGCCTGGCTGGCAAGAGGCGGCCGGTGCTCGTGGACATGCAACAAAGTAGGGTGTCTGAACTGGAAGGGGGGTCTTATTGTATGTGGCATGTGAGTGTAACATTCAGGAGGGCCCCTGATTTGTCCCAGTGGTGGTGCTCCCATGTCACAAAGGATGGATGAGCGAGTTGGGGTACTTTTGTGCGTCTGTGTGGGAGAGAGGAGTGAACTTGAACTGAGAGTGTCAGAGGCTTTCCTCTTTGCGTTTTTTTTATTGCGAGCACCTATGAGAGCACTGCTGGGTGTATTTATAGAGTTATAATAGGGATAGTTCACCCCCCCCCCCAAAGTTCATTTACTCAACCTCATGTTTTTCTAAACATGTATGGCTTGCTTTCTTATGTGGAATGCAAAAGATGAAAGTTTTGAAGGATGTTTCAACTGTGTTTTTCATATAGTGAAAGTGATTCATTCTACAACCAAAAAAAACGTATTTTTTTGGTGAATCCGATCCATTACATTCAGATCCATTTAGATAGTCTAAAATAGCAAAAAAAAAAAAAAAAAGTAATTTTTAGAAACAGATCCAAACCCTGTCCATATGTAGTTAGATTTATTTAAAATCTGTATCAAAAATTGTATTTTTGGACCTTCTTTTGCGAAAGTATTGCATTTGCCTGAGAAGCCTTGCATTCGCTCGCAAAACTTTGTGTTTGTTTGCAAAAATGTTGCAATATAGTTTTTCCTCTCACCTCATATTTCCATCACAATTTTTTTGCAAGCAAATGGAAAACTTTTTCGGGGGAATGTAAAAGTTTTGTGAGAAAACGCAAAATTATTTATAGTTAGAATAGAATAGAATAGAATAGAATAGAATAGAATAGAATACATCATTATTGTCATTGTTAAAGGAACAATTTTATTGCACATTGCCAAATTTTTAGTAACACTGCATCCCTGATTCAAATGTTAGGATTTTTGTAAATGCATGAGTTTTATCGGTCAGACTAGAGTCATTTGTGATAAACAATTCCCTCCAGAACACCTTAACATCATAAGACAAGACAAAAACCACTTAAAAACTCTAATTCAGTTTCCAGTCTTTCATATGCCATTTCATCTCTTCAGATTTTCCTTTATGTCTAAATCCATTGAAAGACTGTCTCTCTCTCACTCTGTGTCCCTTGGGAATCTCAGCATCTTCATCTCAGTGCATATAGATTGAAAGGCTCTGCCGGGGCCCCAATGGCTCTCTGCCGGTTGGGTCAGTATCCCTGACTCGCCACTTAATTAATGACAGCAGACTAGGGTTTGCTGTCATGCTACTGAAAGAGCTGCTCCCGTCTGCCATTGGAGAAAACAAGAGCAGGTCTGTTGAGTGCTAGCTTAAGATGCTTTGAGATCCCTTCCTGTTCTTTTCCAGGCTAGAGGTGTGTGGTCTAGATCTCTGCTCTCATTCAATAGACCTTGGAGAGGATGCTGAATACAAATCAAAGTAAAGTTTGGACACTATGATATAGTCGCTTGGTCTCTGACACTGTGTGAGTATAAAGTCTGAGGTCACTGTGAGCACCCAAAGAGAGGACAATCAAAGCTGCTTGTGTTTTCTTCTTAAATCACTTGTGTTCTTGAAGTAGTTTCAATTCTGTTTGTATAGAATGGCAGCAGGTCGAAGATTAATAATTGATAGTATGTATAGGACGACAAAAGGTTGTATTGTATACTCTCCTGAGGGGCATGAGTTACTCTATACTTTACACAGTATCTTCTGACAAGGATGAAAGCACTAGTATTAGGAGGTGTGCCTTATCTATCTATCTATCTATCTATCTATCTATCTATTTATCTAGCTAGTTATCTAGCTGTTTATGTGTCTGACTATCTTTCTGTCTGTCTGTCTGTCATCTATCAATCTGTTTACAAATGTTTATAAAAATTATACAGTTTTTGTCATTTTATTCCTGATTTGAAAAGTCATTAAAATGAGATTTCAGCAAACTGTTACAGAGATTTCAGTCTTTCCCCTTTCAAGATAGGAGCTGTGTTGTATATGAAATTGCTGCTTGGGGAGTTATGAATATGGCTGTTGAGTGAACTGACTTGTCATAAAGGGACTTTGGTAAAATACAGTAAAAGTCTTGTCATCAAGTCATCAAGACTTGAACTTGGGTTGCCAAAGCACAACTACCCTGGATGTCGGAGCGCTGCCCACGAGTCTGTCGACTCTGATGAAAGAGTCGGCTTTCAAAGGTTAATTGCAATCTGAACTGATCACAAGACAATCTATACGCTGTTGATGCCTGAATGGACATGTTGACTTTGATACTAGCAGGCTAGTTTTGGTCATATAAACAGACTGTTCTGATCACATAAACACTGGAGGTCTCTTCTTCTACAAGCAGATGACACAGATCCACATCTGGGTAAGGAGGAGACAGCTGGTGGATGAGCTGTGGGTGGTTTGCTGATCTCCCCCAGATTGGGCTCAAATGGGACAAAGACCAGGGCAAAAGCTTATCTCAACATGAAGGCTCTTATAAGATTTACAAGCGTATTTGACAGTGCTGAGTTACTTTCCTCTTATGATGTCCTCTGAGGGCTGCAATTGTAGATGAATTATCATCATTTGACTTTATGTGATATATGATCATCATTTGACCTTATGTTGGTCTTATGTTGTTTCTTAGTTCTGCAAATGTTAAAGGAACATTCCATTTCATCATTTTGCGAACATTATAGGAACATTAATGTTCTCAGAAAATTCTGAAACAAGTAGTAACATTTAAAAAATGTTAGACTAACATCCAACTAAAATGTTTCGGGGGAAAAAAGTTTCCCATTAGTCAGATGATGACTTCATAGACGCCTATTAGAGTTGAGATTTTAAATGAAAATGTTTCAGTGTCACTCAAGGACACTGCAGCGGTTGACAGTCCTCTGGATACTCTCAGAGTCTTCCCCCATCTGAGAATCCATGCCCTTTTCAATTAGGATGCTACTCCAAATAGCTACTCGCATGGGTCCTCCAGGCCATCAAAGAAATAATAGGAGATCTTCAGAGTCTCTTAATTAGGGCTGATTCTCGTTAATCCAGTTCACCCCGCCTGCACCATATGTCCCGGGGAAAACCGCTGTGTCCCGATGCAGGTGAAAGAACAATTACAAATTCCTCCCCCCTTTTTCATTCAACCTGTAGTAATGGTTTTTGAATATGTACTAGGCTGAGTGTGTAAACTCTGGCTTTGAATGAGAGGAGGAGACACATCGGAGAGCCTGTAACACTTCTTGGAACTCCCATTGCTCCAGCCAATTAGCTAAGATTCATCATATTAAACTGCTTTATCATTTGCCGTACAAGATACTCTCATACAGACTTCAAAGAGTATTTGGAGCTCTTTGGTTCATATTATGAAATATTCTATAGCACTGCTTCTTGACAGGTGTTGTGACCCAAAAATGGATTTCAGGACTGTTCTGATTGGTTGGAAAATAATATTCCAGGTAAAAAAATTTAATAAAATATTTAAGAAATATTTATGGAAATTGAGAAGTGTGACTAAAAGCTAAAACTTTTCTAAAAGTCCAAACCTTTATGCTCTTATTGATGTCTAATTATTAGAATGAATAATTTCCCTGTTTGTGGTTTTGGCTCTTAGTGAGTGCTGGTGGGCCCTAGATTAAATGTATTTTTGTCTAGGCTGGCTCATGCCAAATCAGAGACTCCTTATGTTCCTCATGAAGCCTCTGAGCATGTGGAAATCTGTTTGTAATGATTTGTCTCAGATGTACAGTGCTCTTTCTTCATTGAGAGAATGGCTCTGTATACAAGATGTGCATCTGTGTTGATAATTTCTCAGGATGTTGTTCTTGCTTAGATGTTTTTTACTGGCATTTTCTTGACAGCTTCTCAGAACACGACTTGACTCGATTAGCTTCCAATAACATTCAAGACATTTAATCAATAATTAAGTTCTTTAGTCACTAATTGGATATACGACATTTTAAAATCATGATTAAATGTTTTTAATCTTGATCAAAAATATAAAAAATATACAGTATTATATTTATTGAATAATAATAAAAATAATAATTTTTGGCCGTTCAAAGTTACAGCATGATCATTTTTTCAATGATCAATCACAAGTCCAGTCTATGCCATCAAAGCCTTTGATAGAGATATTATTTACATTTTACATTTACATTTACATGTACATTTAAATGTACATTTACATTTATTATATTACTAAGGACAGACATTGTTGATCACGGTCACAAAATTTGCCACTAGCACTCAAGATAAAGTTTGTCTTCTCAAAATTGATTTTTTTTCTCATGTTGCGCAATTAAAATAAGTGCAAACGGTATTTTTTAAAAAATTAGGTTGGAGCCGTGGCTTAGTGAACATTGAGCTCTGGTGCTCATGTGGGAGATTTGACTTTGCATCTGGACCACATTTTGATCACTCCTGTTTGATCTGGTTTCTCTTCACTTTGAATATCAATCTAAACAGCAAAAAAGACTAGAGAATATTTAGTTTGAAGATGTCTTCAGAATGGGTAGTTAAATTGACAGACATGACTTTTAGAGCACAGAATCATCATTTGCTTTCATTTTCATTCCAGTTTTGCTCTTGTTTTCTTTATTACTTTTCTCATCTTTTTTGGACTTTTTTGGGGGGGAAATGGCATCCCTTTTCACGCGATCAAAGCACTCTTTCTCAATAAACAGAAGGCTCAGATGGACCCCATATTTAAAACATAGCCAATCCAACTATAAATGTTTACTGCTGTTTTGCATTTGAGGCAGAATTGAGTGGTGAACTTCACTTTGTATTTTTTGACTCAGGACGCTGTTATAGTCACATCAAGAGTTTGAGCTCACTCAGTGAAGTCAAACATTAGTAAACTCGTAACTTCAGGCAAGTCTTTGTGAAAGAAACTGGTCTGAAACTGTGTTCATGGTGGTGGGTGTGAGTTGGCCCGAGGTCCATTTGTTTTCCTGCAGTAGTAACAAAAACGTTTCCTGCATGCTGATTGGCTAAAACGTCTCTTTGGCCAAGATAACCTGTCTAAATGTGGACCGGGGTTGGTATAGTTTTCTTAAAGGGATAGTTTACCCAAAAATGAAGATTGCGTCGTCATTTATTCACCCTCATATTGTATCAAACCTATGGACAGGATACATTTTAAAGATTGAGCTGTGAATTTGAAAAATAGTGATTGAATCATTAAGTAAGCTGAACTGGATCAGTCAGATTTATGAACAAATCATTCAGATTGGTTCATTGATTCATTAAGAAGATCCAATTCAAAAGATTGATTCATTCATTAATCAGGGATCACTACATCGCTCATGAACTCACCAAGGCAGTTGACAAGTTTTTAATTTTTTTGTGAATCATGTATTTTTCCATAATATTCATTTGTTTTAAAAAGGCATACATTTAAGATTTATATATTTAAATTGCATAAATTTCATAAATGATGCACATTTGCCAGTTTTGGTGTTGTTCTTGGCTTTTTACATTACTAAACATAGTGGCTAATACAATACCAGCTGACTACAGGATGATGAGAAATAAATCACACTTACAACCAATGTCCTGTCCTTGATGAACCTGGTCGCCATCAGTCTTATCGGGTAACACAGCAGGGTTAATGCTGGAATGCACCGGAGCAAGATTACAGTGCAATTAAAAGCACATCCTCTACCCACACATACTTCACCAGCATCACGTCTCACACTCCAACAGAGATTCTGTGTATCCTACACACACACACACACACACTCACACACACCTATAAGCTTCATCTGCTCACTCTGGCAACAAACTGTTTGCTCCCTGTGTTTGCTTGCTGGCTGCGATATTGCTATCGATTTCCATTCAGCCTGCTCAGTAAAATACTCTTCTATAGAATATTTTATATTAGGAGTAATTATTACATGATTTGAAATCTAAATGGTTGCATGCTATTCCTAAATAGACAAAAACTGACCTTGTCTTGACACATTTTCTGTTCTCTCACAGGAAATTGAAGCTAAACTTATAAAGGAGAGTTTAGCATAATTCTATCCCTCTTCATCAATGCCTGATTATAATGTAGCGTTATCATGATAGCTTGTTTAGCATACTAACAGCTTAGCATGGCACTAACTGTTGACTAAAATTTGTACGAGCTTTTCATGTTAGCTTGTTAAACAAAGACTAACTGAAAATACAAATAAAAGCCAACTTTACGTGCTAATCTTAGCTATGTGCTGTTGCTTACATACATATACTGTAGATGTTGCTAGCATACATATACTGTAGATGAATTCAAAGCTTATTGCCACAGATTAAAAGCTTAGAAACAGAAGTTTTGATATTATTGGATATTTAATAAAAAATATAGTGGTATATGGCTGCATCGTTCTTTGTTGGTTTTGTTAATTAATAAACAACAGAGTTTTTTCAATGAGCTTGTCTGATACTGATACCTAGAGCAATTATATACAGTATATATATATATATATACAACACACACACACACATATATATACTATTACATGTCCTATTGACACTAGACATATGCTGTTGCTTAATGCACAGAACATTGAAAGCAAGCTGTAGAGCAGTTTTTTTTTGTGTTTTACTGTATGATTTTGTATGATGGATTGTGATTATGCATTATGGTCAACTGTGTCCCTTGTTACTTTGTTGGTTTTTAAGTTGATCTTTTCACAAAATAGACATCAATGTTTCGACTAGTTTGTGGTTTTGGGAAAAAAGAAAACTAACAGACTGTCTTCTCTGCTGTTACTCATAATCATATTATAGCACAGTGTCACACATACACACACACACACACACATCACATACAGTCATGTATATATATATACAGTCATGTCCATATTGACACATTGATTCTCAGATCATCCACCACTGTTGTCCTCTGTGGACGTCCAGGCCTTTTTATGTTGCTGAGCTCACTAGTGCGTTCTTTTTTCTCTCAGAATGTACCAAACCGTTGATTTGGCCACTCCTAATGTTCCTGCTATCTCTCTGATGGATTTGTTTTGTTTTTGAAGCCTAACAATTGTCTGTTTCACCTGTATGGAGAGCTCCTTTGACCACATGATGTTGGTTCACAGCAACAGCTTCCAAATGCAAATGGAACACATAAAATCAACTCCAGACCTTTTACCTGCTTAATTGATGCAGAGATAACAAAGGAATATCCCACATCTGCCCATGAAATGGCTTTTGGGTCAACTGTCCAATTACTTATGGTCCCTTGAAAAAGGGGGGAGGTAAATATTAAAGAGCTGTTATTCCTTAACCTTTCCTCCAATTGTGATGAGAATACCCTCAAATTAAAGCTCAGAGTGTGCCATATTCAGAGTTTAAGCCCATATTCATTATATAACTTGAATATGTTTTGGTCAGCAGCTAAAATAAAATAAATTGTGCCTGTTTCAAAATATATATGGACCTGACCTGTGACACGTGACACACACACACACACACACACACACACACACACATATATGTATATATGTGTGTGTATGTATGTGTGTATACAGTATATATATATATATATATATATATATATATATATATATATATATATATATGTTTTGTACTAAGTGAAAGTAGTCACTGCCTTTTTTTTCTGCGATCCTGTTTAGCAGGATTTTAACAAAATCACC
This sequence comes from Schizothorax lantsangensis, assembly GCA_027422415.1. Taxonomy (NCBI): domain Eukaryota; kingdom Metazoa; phylum Chordata; class Actinopteri; order Cypriniformes; family Cyprinidae; genus Schizothorax; species Schizothorax lantsangensis. Next base: position 14,305,268 of record CM049854.1, on the reverse strand, counting down.
TCTTGGTCTTTGATTTCTTGTTCTCACCTTATGTTGACTGGGATTAATCTTGAGTGCTGCTCTCTTCTGTTTCATCTTTCGAGATGACTCTGTTGTGTGGTTGTACACCTTTAATTTCACTAATGACAGCTGAGGTTTGAAGTGTCCTCTTCTGGCACATGTCTTCAAGGAGTGGTTGTCTTCTCTCGTTCCTAATGCATTAGAGTGGAAAGGAACAAAGGGTCACCTTCCTTACATTACCCTCTTGTTACCTTTCTGTATTGTCTTGGTTTCTGTTCCTCTTTAAAGTCCTCATGTCAGTACTTTCATATCCTTTTGCTGGTTCTTATGGAACCTAAAAATCTTGAGCCAAGATGCTTTGCCTGTTTTTTTATTTTTCCATCATTTACTCACCTGCATGTTATTACAAACCTATTATTATTCTTTCTATTTGGAAGAACCTTGGGGTCTGAACAACATGAGAGCCCTTTGACAATTATTGTAGGGACTGAGCACTGCGATATTTTTCAAAACATTGTTTTTATGTTCCACAGAAAAAAAGAAAGTCGTACATATTTGAAACAACATGAGGGTGAGTAAACAATGACAGAATTTTAATTAATGCGTGAACTGCTCCTTAAAGTGGGTCTGAGAGTTATCTTCAAATGTCTTTACTAAACCAAGTTTTTTTGTCATAAATCTGATGAAATAGCTATAACTATGTTGATGATTGAAGTGAGTGAACAGTTGTTTATTAAACTATTGCTCCACTATGACAATATATATATATATATATATAAAAAAGACAAAACTATACTAATATAGTTATCCTTATAGTGTGGATAGATCTTTGTCCTATTGTAATTGGTAAAAATGAATGGCAAGTGGTTTATATGAACCACCATATTGTATGTTTACAGCGTCATATAAGCTTATAAGCTATTGAACGTCATTAGTGAAATGTCTGCAAAACATTCGAGGATGTACAGAGTAACCAAACCTCCTCGCCTTGTTGTCTAGTATGCAACAGGTCCTTGTTATATTTCATTCACTCTCTGTTACACCATGTACCAGGAAATCAAGCCCATGCGTAAAGCTCTTGGCTCACATGAGAGCTGTTGATTGGGTGAAAGGGAATATGGGTCCTGTCAGACAAAAGCAATCAGGCAGGCAGCAAGGCGTTACAATGCATGGACCTGCAGTCCCGCCGTGGCTCTCACGGCCGAGCCACTGATCTCATTGTTGTGTTTGTATTGATATGGTGAATGGGGCAGGCCATGAGAACGGACATGGGCGCAGTTCAGCGGGGAGGAGCGAGTGAATGGTCGCCTCTCTGCTGACTTCAGAGCTTTTTCATAATTTATTTTCCTTTGTTATTCTTACCTGTGTGGTTTTCAATGTGGCTCAAGTTTCAGTACGGCTCCTTGCAGCTACAGGATCAAATACAATCACTTGATAATGTTGTAGCTGTTATCTTATATTGTTGATTACTGTGATCTTGCTCCTATTGACTAGCTAATTTTACATTTTCCTGTTTAAATTACACTATTGATTCCTTGTAATGCTAATGTCTATAACCTTTTCTTTCCCTTATGAAAATTACCCATGGTTTTACTACAAATAAAACCCAAAAAACAATGGTTACTATAGTTAAACCACAGTAACCACAAATTATGGTTTCGCTGCACTAACCATAGTTTAACCATGGTATTTGTAATAAAAATGTGGTTATACAAATGGTATTCACTGTATGCCAAAAAAAAACAACGTTACTTTTACTACAGTAAAACCATGGTTAATTTTTGTATGGTTTACTTAAAGGGGCAATTCACCCAAACATAAGGTATTTTTAAATGTATTTTGGCACAGAAATGACTTTTGTCAAAAGTTTTTCTTTGCTCTCCATTTGAAACTAAGAGCTTGGCTGAATTTGGAACCACAAATTAGCATGCTAAAGTTTTTGCCATCATTCTTTCAAATGGTTAATGGGATGTTCAGTTGGCTACTAGCCAACTACTACTACTGACCTACTAGCTTAGCATATAACTAACTGGTTAAGTAACTGGCAGAAATAGTACAAGCAGTGTGTTAATAGCTATGCTATTCCATATTTAGTCCTTTTCTAAACTAGTTAGCACTATGCTAACAAGCTTGCTAATTGACGGTACATTCAATTACAAATAACATGTAATTACGTGCTTGAAAATATTTTACATTAGTTCACACTTAAGTATATAATTTCTGTGATAAGTGTTCTTTTTAAAATTATGCTAAAGTGTACTTCTATTTCATACACTGTACAAAATGACCATGAATTTAACGGTAAAAGACTGTAAAAATGCTACAGTAAAAACCTGTTAAATGGTTAACAGTAAGTTCCCCTACTATATATGGTGAAAAACTGTATTTGACAATTACATGTAATTTTACGGTAGTATACTGTATATGAATAACCATAAATTGACATTCCCAGAATTCCCTGCGTTACATTTCAAATTTGATGATTTTTTGTTGAAATAACTATGTTTCTTCTTAGTTTTTTCTTATCAGTTTCGTACATTAGGGTTGTTTGTTACATCTAATGTTGTTAAATTAATGTTTATTGCGTTATTTAAGTTTCATGTGTGTTACCATGATGGTGTTTAGTGTTTGTGTGAATGACACATGTGCACCTCCTATATGTTAATATTTAAAAGCTGCTTGTGATAAGCTTTGTTTCATCACGTGACTCTCATCACCATCTGCTTTTGGTGGTTATCAGTGTATTACAAAGGTACAAAACAGAATTCAGTAATTCAGTTGGTTATTATATTAACATTATATCAGTTAATGAAATTCTGGTATTTAACTGTAAATTAAGCTAAAATCATAAAACCTAAAATGTTACTTCCTGTACTTTTTACGGTAAAAATTCTGGCAACCACAGCTGCCGTTTTTTTACCGTAAATTTTATGGATTTTTTTTTTTACAGTGTAGTTACACAATCAGTAACTCTATCAATTGTATTTTGGCAAAAATTGTGGTTACCATAGTCATTTTTGTTAGGGTAATGTAAAGAAACAAAATACACTTCATTGTTTGTCAATATTCCCAGAGCGTGCTAAATTAGTTCAGAAAAGCTAAACCCTGGGTGAGCTATAATTAGCATGTATGACTAGACATGGCGCTCTGATACACTGTAAAAGTGTGTAGACGTTTGTATGGGCTAACAGGTGCACAGACCGTCTTGAAAGGACCAAAACCAATGTGTAGACAGACAGACAAAAGCTAACAGAAAGATGAGCCAAGACTGTACTTCTGTTGCTAGTGAATAGGCGGGCAGTTTCTCTCGGCAAGCCTGTTCAGTGTAGGGTATCCTAACTAAAGGTGTAAAGGTGTTGTCATGTCAAAGCCATTGTTGCTTGTATTGTGGCCTTTCTCCCAAGGGACAGGGCCCTCTTTAGGGAGGTTTCTTTCATCTTTTAAAAGCATTAACATGGTCGGGTTTGGCAATAGACTGCTGGAACCGAAAACGATGTTGGCTTAAAAGGAATGGAGGGATTGTGTGGTTTAACTTAGTTTAAATTGTTGACAGCTTAATAGACTTTCTTATCACTCCTAGAACTAAACAGTGGGCAGTGACAAAATGTCACTGTCTTAAAGGCAACTCTTGGTAGTCATCTTGGTCACTCCCCAGGACAGCTGTTTTCTGAGTGGGTACTTGGCAATTCAGCTCCTATTTACATGAATGGGGAAAGAATTAAACTGTTGTCTTTAGTTTAAATTCAACAACAAACTAAAAAAAGTGTTGATTTTTTTCCTCCCATAAAAAACTGAATGGCAAGTATTTATTGACATTGTGACATTATTACTACTTTTATTAATAATGTTGCCAACTGACATTATTACTAAGACTTTTGGTTATTTTATTTTATTATATTTAATTTGATTTGATTTTAGTCTAGTTTAGTTTTAAATTTTTTTATTTTATTTTTAAATGATTTTAATTGTATTTTTATTTGATTTTACTATCATTTTAAATGAAAAAGAATTTAAATCCTATAAAAGGATTTTTTAAGATGGTTTTAATATAATTTCAAAATGCAAAGCACTGATTAGTCTAAAATCAATAAATTATGGCAAATAAATATAATGTAAATATAGTAGAAGTGGCATACCAGATCAAGGAAACAAAGTTTTTTTAGGCACTTAACAAATTCAAATCACTAAAAATATAATAATATAACCTACAAAATGTAATATTACTTAATATGTAGAATGGTGGCTTTTACATATTTTAATATGGAGTATATATGGACTAAATACTCAAAGGACATATTTGTTACCATACTTTAAAAAATGACCCTGGTATCATAAATATTGCTTGTTTATCTCAAACCACTCATAAGTCTGGTCAACTGGATATATATTCTAAAGTAAACCAAATCTGTCATTAAAAAGGCAATGTCTCCGTCTCTGTTATAGTTGACTGCTTAGGATGTCCTGTCTGTCCAATTTGTTCTATTTATGTTTGTCGATCTGCAGTGATGAGCCTGAAATGGCACAGATTGAGTTATGGACATTTATGGATCAGAGGTCCGACCCACATGCATTAGGCATAATTATGTGCTAATTAGAGGATCGGCAGGAGGCTTTTAGAGTTTATATGCCTCTCCCACTGCATCTGCTTCTCTGTTTGTTTACTAGAAGTCAGTTTTGAAGTATTAAGGGAATACATAATTAATCCAAAAAGTAAAATTCATGTCATTCAAAACCCATATGACTTCAATGGAACACAAAAGGAAAAACTATTTTACATAAAAAGAATGTCATATGGATTTGGAATAAAAAGAGTAAATAGTGAACTTGAATTTTTCTTTGAAATGCAAAAAAAAAGAAACAAGATGTTCTCAGAAACAAACTGAGGTAGAAGGAAACTCCATTACATTAAATGGCGAATAAGTTCTTTTGATAGTCAAATAGGATTCAATAGAAAAAAAAGTAAATTGTGGAACTAAATGAATCTAGTAGTATTTCGACAAGGATTGATTTGATGTATTGTCTCCTATAAAGCATGTGATTGGAGGACTTTATGTTTAAAAATTAAAAAGGCAAAAGTGGCCAAAGCTTCCTGATCAGCAGGAGACCAACATTTTGAAAGAGTGGAGTGATTGAGGAAGAACTTTGTGGATGAACTTTTACCGCATGACCTTAAAGTCCTGGGTGACGACCTTCTGACAATAAAAGAGACCTTTTTTTAAGTCAAGTGAATGAAACCACCAGGCAAAAGACTGAACAAAGAGAATAATAGAGGTTGCCTTTCTGCTCAACTTCTCCTGAACTCACATTCTCTATGATTTCCATATCGTTCTAACAATCTGATGCATAATTGCTTTTATCAAATAATTATGCCATTTGATTTGGCACTGTCACGTCCCTAACAGGATTCTGTGGCGGATTACAACCTAACTGCAGTGTTTCAAACCATTAATACTGGAATAAATCCAAACACGTCATTCAGGGACTTCACTCTCTGTGGTAGAACGAACGTTTTGACAGCAGGTCACAGCAGGTCAGGACATGATTTAGCTGCTGCAAGAGGAATTTTAAAGATTGATCTGTCTTTTTGAAGCAGCCGTCCTGTTTTATAGATGATTTGAACTTTTAACCAATATTTGCTAGCCAAATTTTGAATAAAAATGTTAGGCCTATATTTTAAATTAAAAAATACATAAGGTTTGAGGTACGTTAAAGAGGAGTTTTAACTTTATAAGACCATCTGTCATTTTACCTTGGCTTAAAATCAACAAGTAAATTCCTGTTGCAATGAATATACAGTGGAGTTCCTGAGACTCAAAATCAAATATAATAATAATAATAATAACACAAAGAATTATGTGGAGAATAATTAATTTTATAATGTAAGATGAATAAGAAATATTTAAGATTCAGCACTAGGTCTTATAAAAATAAATAAGTATATATTTATTTTAATATATGCATAATTTATAACAATTATGTAAATTATTATAATTATTTTAATATATGCATTATTTATAATAATTACTTATTTATTTAATTATTAGACAGAAAAGCAAAAGGGGGCATAACAAATACTAAGAAATTATCAGCTTTTAAAATAAAAATAAACATATATATATATATATATATATATATATATATATAAACAATGTGTATTATGAAAATTTTTGAATATTTTTTTAACTTCCAATTGTTTTACTGATAATATATTTGTAATGAAAAAAATTGTATTAGAAAATTGATGATTCTTATTCAGTTAAACATTTTTTTTAATCAAACATATTTAGTCGTTTCGACAGAATAAACTGATATTTTTTTCTTTTTCAGCGGATGTATCAGAAGCATATGGATTCAGATCACAGAAGAAACTCTCAGAGAACATAGACTGGTCGTACGCGGGTGAGTGTTGAATTCTAACTGTACTCACATCTTGTTTATTATCTCTGCGTAGTGATCATAGCGATTAGACTTCAGTCTGTATAAAAGGCCTGCCAGAAAGATGCACTCTGAACTGAAGCGCTGGTGGCATCTTCCCCCAGCCCAGTGCAGGTTTAGGGATCATCTTTGTCTAAGCATGCAGGGCTTAACACCACAGATTAAACTCATCCATATCTAACTGGGCTTTCAGGGTTAATATGGCCTAAATTACAGGTCCTGTCTGATCTCGCCCAGCCAATGCATGTCAAAGTTTACAGGGTGTGTTTGGGCTTTCATGCACTGTGACTCCAAGTTGTGGATCCGTTGTGTTGTTCATCTCTGCTGAAATTGACTTCATGTGTTTAACCGCAGCCTGATTTTATTGGAACAGAAATATGACAGCTTAAGTGTCTTTATAATACAGTGTTTTAAAGTGTAATATTAGAAGATGAATTATGAATTTTTAGATGCTTTAGGGGACGTATTGTACACTTTTGGTTGTAGTAATTTAGTTTTACATAATTTCCAGGACTTTCTCTGATCCTAAGGCTGTTCTTGATACTACACCTTTAAGACTTTATGCAAATGACCCATTGTGATTGTGTAAATCTGGAGGGTTGTATTTTATTGTGTTGAAGGTTGACCATTTATAAACAATTAGCATGTAGCATTTTAGTTTTCATGCGTTGAGGAAGGAGTTTTGTGTTAGAGTAAATCTTTACAGCACATCAAAAGACCCAGCTAATATAGAACATTCTCAGAAGTTTGGCTAACGTTCTGGTAAGGTTCTCTCAAAGTTATGAACAAACATTCTTCCAGTAAAGTAATAGAATGTTGTTTTTAATAACATTCCCACACCATTAGCACAAAAACTCATTCATGGAACCTGTTTCTTAAATATTTAGTTGGACGCCCAACTGACTTTTTAAAATGTTACTACTTACTAGTTTCAGATGGTTCAGGGAACATTAAAAATAACATTCCAATAATGTTTGCAAAGTCATAAAGTGTTCCCTTAAAGGCATAGTTCACCCAAAAAATGAAAATTATGTCATTAATTACTCACCCTCATGTCGTTCCAAACCCATAAGACCTTTGATCATCCTCAGAACACAACTTAAGATATTTTTGATTAAATCTGAGGCTGCGTTTACACGTGGCATTAACATGCGACCTGTATCCGGATGTTGTCCACATACACATTGAAAAGACAAGTGTAAACGCGCTTCTGATCGGAATGCTATCCGATCAGCATGTCCTGGTCCAGAGGTAGTCGAGGACGCATTGTGATCGGATCTCAGTGTAATGTAAACGCAATCCAGCCATCGTGTCTGCATTCGCAAAAATCACGCAAAAGCCCGCTCCCTCTCTCGCGAACTGTCAGAAGAGAGAGGCCGCCGGAGTGCTAGGGAGACTCGTACAGTTATTTTCCTTTGTTAAATGTCCCACGACTGAAAATGGTTTTCAAAAGAAAACCCACCACTTCAGGTCGACTTTGCACTGGGGCCATCCTCTGCAGACTTATTTAAATATTGCGCGGGAACGACAGATCCGATCGGTTATCCAGATAGAGAAGTTAGCTGATGTTACCAAGTGTAAACGCGCCATGTTCTGATTGACTGACGATCCGGATCACGGTGATCGCATGTTAATGCCAAGTGTAAACGCAGCTTTCTGACCCTGCATAGACGCAACTGAAACATTCAAGGCCCAGAAAGGTCATAAGGACATTGTTAAAATAGTCCATGTGACATCAGTGTTTCAACCGTAATGTTATGAAGCTACGAGAATACTTTTTGTGTGCAAAGAAAACTAAAATAACGACTTTATTCAACAATTTCTTCTCTTCATGTCACATGGACTATTTTAACAATCTCCTTACTACCTTTCTGGGCATTGAACGTATCAGTTGCATTGCTGTATATGGAGAGTCAGAAATCTCACGGATTTCATCAAAAAATATTTTAAGTTGTGTTCCGAAGATGAACACTATGAGTCTTACGAGTTTGGAACAACATGAGGGTGAGTGATTAATGACAGAATTTTCATTTTTGGGTGAACTTTAAAATTTTCTATAACATTCATATAACCAAGAAAAAAATAAACATTTAAAAAATAGATGTTTTGAACGTTCACAGAGCAATCAGAAATAATGTTTAATAACTTAATGGGAATGTTAGCAAAACGTTCGTAGAGCATGTTTTTGTAAGCTGGGGAGCAGGAAAAGTCGTGTTTTTTTATTATATGCCCCCTTGAAGTTTGGAAAGAGATGAAGTATCAAATCAAACAACATCAGTGACACATTTTGTATCTCTCGTCTTTTCATCTCCAGCTCTTTCCCGTTTCTAGCACAATGGAGAATTCCCCTGTCTCGCTTTGTTATTGGAAGTAGGCCAGATTTGATATTCTCCTTATTGTTGTTCACTTTTGATATTTAGCTTCTGATCTCTACGATTTACAAATCGTTCCTTTGGAAAATGATTCAGAAGATGATCTGAATCTCCAGCCTGGAGCTCAGAGTTTCAGAGCAAATGTGTTTATTCTAGGAAAGATGATCTATTGATTTTGGATAATAAGTGATGAGGTTATCCATCTCCTCAAACCTCTTGTTTTTGACCTGTCACAACAAACCAGATCTGGGTGTCATTGGAGGTTGGCACAACAAATGGGGCATTACAGCGTCCGGACTGCATGCTGGTGGTTGGTCATGCAGATGGAACATTGTTCATCAGCATTACCCAGAATACTGCGGCCCTCATTGACCCGTTTTTCATATTGCGCATGTTGTTTAAATGATACCGAAACACGAATAATCAATCCCTGTTCACTTTATTTAAACAATTAATTTTGATTAAACACCATTGTATCAGGTTTCTCATTCAAACATGATTGCATCATGTTAAACTAACTTGAAACGGAAACTTTTTGGCTTAACTTGATGTTTTCATTTTGAAAGAACATGTTTCAATCAAGTAGCTCTAAATAATTGTACACTTCCCATCATGCTTTGCACAGGGCTGAATATGATATTTGAATTAATTAATTAATATAACAGTTTTCCCTTTTATTCTGATGTAATGGTGACATGCAAACAAATTGATATTCCAAATAGCACGATTTCCTGAGAATGACCCACATTTATTAAGTGGTTTTAGTATGTATTTGGTTGAGTTCAGTATGAGCTATTCTTTACCAAACATCTTTGTGACTTGGCCATTGCTCTGTCTGTAAAAGAGAGACAGATAGAGATAGAAAATGAGTAAGAGAAAATAAAGAAAGGGAAAGAGAGAGAGAAAGTGCTCAGGATATGAAGCTGGACTGGTCTGTCTGCTGTAAATCTCTTGGCACTGAATGACACCTTATCCATTAGCTTTAAACACCAACATCACACAGACCTACTACTGCTTCTGATACTAATTAACAAGTCACTTCTCCATTTCAGTCAGAAAAAATATATAATCATACCTTAAAAAAAATTGTTTAAACTCATTTAGACTTTGATCTTACAACTTTTTCAGCAAGCAATTAATTGCATTTCCCTTGAAAGCTGGAAGGTGGAATGGAAATGAGTACTGGTTTGTACATGTATCATTGTGAGTAACTGTGTGTACACGAGTTTGACACACTTTTCCATTCCTCTTGTCTATGATCATAAGGCTAATAGTTTATTATTGTTATATATTTTGATAATAATATTTTGATTTAAAATAGTGCTTAAATATCCAATCACTATTTAGCAGAACAAATACAAAATACATAAAAAAGAGTAGCTGCTTGTGTCAACTCTGCCAACTTGCTTGGTTTTAAATCAGCTTCAGTTCTTTTTCCTCCATATCCTTTCATTCCTTCATATTACACAAAACCCTCTCAAACATACTCTGATGTTGCTTAGACTGAGAGAGAACAGAAAAACACAAGGACACAAATACAGACATATTCAAATGAAACATGACAGCCTTGAGAGTTTGTCATCTGTTCTCTCTAAAGTCCTTCACAGAGGAAGGAGAGAAGTGACAGTGCTTTTCAGTGTAATGAAGGAGGAGTGAAGACATTTCATTAGTTTTTGTCCTCTGATTTACACTTGCTGCAGCTTGTTCAGCTATCCCTGTTAACTGAAGCCTTTATTGAATATAATGATAGTCATAAACAGATATTACACTTTTGTATGTTGTTATATGGCTAACAGAAAAAGTTCACAATACAGTTTATACTAAAGATGTACATGATTCTAGAAACCTAAATATACATTTAGCCTATTAAAATGTTACTTGCCAGAAGAATTGTGACATTGATTGATTGATTGATTTCTTTCTTTCTTTCTTTCTTTCTTTCTTTCTTTCTTTCTTTCTTTTTCTTTTTCTTTCTTTCTTTCTTTCTTTCTTGTACATCAGTTGAATTGTAAATCAACCATAAACAGTCTAAATATTTTTACTTGATGGAAAATATTATTATTATTATTATCTATCTATCTATCTATCTATCTATCTATCTATCTATCTATCTATCTATCTATCTACTTTCCTACCTACCTACCTACCAACCAACCAACATTTTATTGTAAATCCATTGTAACCAGTCTATATATAATGGTCTATAAAAATAAAATTAGTAATAAGGTATAATACTTAAAATATGGTCATGCAGAATAAGGCATCAATATGTGCTTTATAAGTACTAATAAACAGCCAATATTCTAGTAATATGCTTACTAGTTAATAGTGAGAATTGGTCCTTAAAATGAAGTGTTACCTAATAATAATATGATGGTTTTAAATGCTTAAAACAACCAATAAGCTACTTAAGCCTGCATTACGATGATTTTAGAAAACATTTTACATAACAGGGTTTTTGAAACTTTGTTTTGTGTCTAACAGCTGCTTTTATTTCTTCATTCATGTATTGTCTATGTTCTGCTGTATTTGACTATTAAAACTGTTCTGTATTCTACTGTACACCAGTGTTTATGGCTCAGCTGGGGGTGTAATGCAGCTATTGATATGCTAATGGTAGTGACCTAGAACTGCGGGTGACCTGGTTCATGGGCTTTGTTTTTGTGCTGTAGGGACCTACAGAGAGAGGACTAGCAAACCACTACATATCTAATGATGCACCTGTGTGTCTGTGTGTTTGTACTGAAGCACAGAGGATCATCCTCTGACATTTATGAATGATTTTAAGAGGTTTATTTATCCAATTAAACTCCATTTCCCACAGGAACTCTAAACCAAAATAACTGGGCAAAGAAATACCCGTCATGCAACAATGCCAAACAATCACCAATAAACATTGAGGAGAGCCTGGCACAGGTCAAAATTCAATTCCAGAAACTGAGATTAGAGGGATGGGTGGAAAAGACATCAGACTCCACTACAGTAAAGAATGATGGGAAAACAGGTGAGAACAACTGCATTTTTAATGTCGACCCTTTGTGCATTGTTTCAGAGGTGAAAAAATCAAAATCTGACTTGATGTGAATAGACATTGACCATTCATTTCTGTAATGTGTTATTTGTCTCCAGTGGCCATTGATGTGGGAGGAGATTTTTTTGTGAGTGGAGGGGGTCTCAGGTCCAAGTTTAAGGTGGGACGTATCACTTTCCACTGGGGCCTGTGCAACGCCTCCTCTGACGGGTCGGAGCACGGCCTCAACGATGAAAAATTCCCCCTAGAGGTATTTCACATAATAAAATAACATCAATTCAAATTTATTTATATTTATTTGTCTGTTTGTATTTATTTATTTCTATTTTATTTATTTATATTATATGTCTATTTATTTATATAATTATTTATTTCATTATATTTCTTTATTTAATTTAATATATTTATTTCATTTTATTTATTTATTATTTGTATTTTGATTATTTATTAAGTTACTGCATAATAGGCAGGATAATGTACAGTCAGCCGGTCATTTTCTTGATCAATCAGTGGGGGGTTATTTTCCAATTTTCCGAATGCACATTATCTCTTACTTTCACTGGAAGAGTGAATGTATACAAATGTTGATTAGACTGTTTGTTTCTGGTGCAGATGCAGATATACTGTTACGAAGCAGATGTTTTCAGTGGCCTCGATGAGGCCCTCAGCGCAGGAGGAAAGATCACAGCATTGGCCGTGCTGTTTGAGGTAAATATGGCAGCTTTATATATGTGTATGCAGATTTCAGTTATTTCTTTAATTAAGTTTATTATTCATACCCTGTAAACAAAACCTGGCTAGTTAGCTAAGAAAACATAAACTCAATTCCTCATTTTAATCATGTCTTAGATATTTGTTCTGGAAAACAAAACAAAATTCTTAAGGAAGAGATTTTTAACATTTGTATATTGTTGCTGATTCTCCACAACATACTTGCTTCTTTATGTATTGAACATCCTCACTCCATCAAATTAATAATCTTAGACAAGCTTAGGCACTCTTCGAAACCTCACCACACCCCCGCCCTGCATTTAGCCTGAGGTACAGAGCATTTTCAGAAATCCTCATCTTCACACGGATGTTTTGATGGTAAAGACTGACAGGACTTAATCATAATGTGTTGCTAAATCTTCATAATATGTAGGGTTTTCCCTGAGGATATTCTGTATACTTCATGAAGTTGTGTGCTTGTGTATATTGTGTTGTTTTGTCAGTTTACTGCTGCATGTTTTGTGAGTGTAGCTTGTATGAACATGTCTTATTTTGAAAGCAGATATATGTGGTTAAGATTAAGAGGCAGCAAAATGTGATTTGTTTTTATGAAAACTCAAATCCGTTTAGTCTAAAGAGCAAAAAACACTGAAATGCAACAAGCACATGTGCAGTGCTCAGGTGTCCACAATCTTTTGGCCATGTAATGTATCATGTATCATGTAACTGCTAAATATTTTCTTGATTTTTTAAATGGTTTTCTCCACAGATAAGCACCGAGGATAATGAAAACTACATGGCCATCATTGACGCAGTCAACAGTGTCAGCCGTTATGGTATTTGCAGACTTCATATATACAGTACATTTACAAGTGTCATATCCCACACTTTTGCAAAATATTACAGGAAAATCATGTTTTCCATGAGACCCCTTTAAGCTTTTCCATGTCCACAGGCCCTTAAAGTGACAGTTCACCTAAAAAAAAAAAACTCTGTCATAATTTACTCACCCTCAAACCTGTTTGACTTTCTTCTGTGGAACTTAAAAGCAGAAATTCTGACTGTTTTGGTTGCGCAATTTAGTAAAATAATAATGAATGGGAAAACGCACCATAAAAGTGGTCCATACGATTTATTCTCTATATTCCAAGTCATCTGAAGTCTGAGGAACAGACTAAAATTCCTTTCTCTATGGAAAATAGAAAGTCATATGGCTTTGGAATGCCATGAAGGTGTGTAAAAAATAACACAATTTTAATTTTCATTTGAACTATTCCTGTTTTCTCTGGTCAGGAAAGAGCGGCCCCGTCTCTCCGTTCACCCTGCAGGGTCTCCTGCCCAACTCCACAGAGAAGTACTTCCTCTATAACGGCTCTCTGACCACCCCACCTTGCTCTGAGACCGTGGAGTGGATCGTCTTCAAAAGCACGGTGACCATCTCAGATGTTCAGGTCAGTATAATGGACAGTTTTAGAGCAGTGACCTGCAGGCATATATTTCTGGAATTGCATGTGGTATATACAGATTTAAAGGGGCCGTTCACCCAAAAATGAACAATCTGTCATCATCTAAGGCTTTCAAGCTTCAAAAAGGACACAAAAGCATCATTAAAGTAGTCCATACACCATATTCCAGATCTTCTGAAGGCATCTTGACATATGTGCAAACTTTCTTTGAATTGACTACTTTTATGATACCGGTATTTTTATTTTCAGTTGTATTACAACTGCTTGGAAAAGAGTGGCAAGCACATTCTTTAAAATTTCCATTTGGTGTTTCACTGAAGAAAGAAAGTCATACAGGTTTGAGAACAATATTTTTGGGTGAACTCCTAATTAAGGCTTTGAAACAGCAGACGACAAACAGAGGAGACAGTCCCTGTTATTGAGCTCCATCTGCTGATAGATTAAAAGATGAGGTCAAAATGAACAAAAACACTGCTAACAACAATTGCTTAATATCAACAAACACATTTCACCCATAAATAATGAAAATTACCTTGTTTTGTCTGGTACAAGTTCAATGAATAATTCAAAACCTAACACAGGAATTTCACTGCCAAAAAGGGAATTCTGTTGTTTTCCTACCTAAAAAACCCTGAGGCCGTCTTCACTTGGACTGATATTGTGACTGTGGCGTCTATTTTTCATTTGGCATCTGTTGCGCAACACTAACTCTATGTGACACACTCTCAGGAACTAAAAACAATTAGCTAGAACTGGCACACAAGCCCAAACATGATAGTACTAATATAAATTTGAATTCAGAGTGTTTTCTTAGTTTGACGATAGGTCCGTTTAGTTTTCAATTCAATTCAAGTTTATTTGTATAGCGCTTTTTACGATACAATCGTTGCAAAGCGCTTTACAGGAAATTAGGTTTCTACAATATATTTATACATTGTAGAAACTTAATATATTAACTTATGGCAAAATTTGTTAATTCTGCATGTTTTTGGGGGATCAGAGGTTGGCATCCTCTGAGGTCCTCCGAGGGGTCGGCATATCTCTTCTTGTTTGGTCATTCAGATCATTTAAGGGCTGGATCCAGACAAGCTTGTGCAACTCCTGTTACCACGGGATGTTAATCCCGTGGCAGAAACAGAGAAACAAAGAGACATAATTAGCGTAGCTGTTGTTCCATTCAAGCAAAAATTATTTGTTAACCCAACTAAAGAATAATAATGTGCGTTTTGATCAGATATAACTGTTACACGATTTATGAGATGCATTATATGAATGCATTATGTGAATGCTTGGCTAAAGAGATGAGTCTTTAATCTAGATTTAAACAGAGAGAGTGTGTCTGAACCCCGAACGTTATCAGGAAGGCTATTCCAGAGTTTGGGACCAAATATGAAAAAGCTCTACCTCCTTTAGTGGACTTTGCTATTCTAGGTACTACCAAGAGTCCAGAGTTTTGCGACCTTAGGGAGCGTGATGGATTGTAGCGAGATAGAAGACTAGTTAGGTACGCAGGAGCTAAACCATTTAGGGCCTTATAGGTAAGTAATAATATTTTTAACTGATACGGTACTTAATAGGTAGCCAGTGCAGAGACTGTAAAATTGGGGTAATATGATCATATTTTCTTGACCTGGTAAGGACTCTAGCCGCTGCATTTTGGACTACCTGTAGCTTGTTTATTGAAGATGCAGGACAACCACCTAGCAGTGCATTACAATAGTCCAGTCTAGAGGTCATGAATGCATGAACTAGCTTTTCTGCATCAGAAACAGGTAACATGTTCCTTAGCTTGGCAATGTTTCTAAGATGGAAGAATGCTGTTTTTGTAACATTGGAAATATGTTTTTCAAAAGACAAGTTGCTGTCTAATATAACACCCAGATTTTTGACTGTAGAGGAAGTAACAGGACATCCGTCTAGTTGCAATTTGTAATCCAAGAGATTCTGTGTACTGTTATTTGGTCCAATAAGTAATATCTCTGTCTTATCTGAATTTAATAGGAGAAAATTATTGGTCATCCAATCTTTTACATTTTTAACACACTCAGTTAACTTAGATAATTTAGAAGTTTCGTCTGGTCTTGTTGAGATATATAGTTGAGTATCATCAGCATAGCAATGGAAACTTATCCCGTATTTTCTAATAATATTACCAAGTTTCCTGCGTATGTTTTTAAATTGGATCTGACATTTGATTTCTTAGAAATCTGTTAGGTCATGTCCAATAATTATAACATTAGCTGTGCTTTTGGCACTAAATTCAAAAGTTCACACAAAAAGGAAGCCAACTCCCTCCAAAAGAGGAAGACAACAACATTTTTGATTATTGTAATGTTGAATGGCACACATTCGAAAGCAAGCTGTCATTAAATGGAATTAGAGGGAGCGAGCGTAGAGTTACACGTCACAAAAGACTGTAAATGCTTAAATACGGCCTTTGTGTTGTGTGTCATTCAGTCTGGGGCTGTTGCCCTCGAGTGACTTGCAAGTCGATACAAGCTACAGTTGAAACACACGGTGAAAGCAGGACTTTTACCGCAAGTAACAAACCCACACCTGTCGACGTCACAATGGGAATGACATTGACGCATACACATTAAAGAGCAGCTTTGATGTCTGAACACAATAGTGGACGTTTTGCCGCTGGGCTACACTGTGTGTAGTTTTTGTGATGTATAGAGATTCAATAGTTATGTTTTAGGAAGGTACGTTTATGCCTCATAATGAGGTTGTAAACAGGATCATAGCAGTTTACCATCACCTGTAAGCTAAATCATCTTTGCCAATTTATTTATATATACCAATTTATATAATAAAATATTTATTATAATTTACATTACTGTTAGTCTGTGTATTAGTAGTAGGTGTTTTCAAGTGAATCTTTATGCAGGTTACATTGACTACGTTTACATGGACATCAATAATCCGATTTTAATATGATTAAGACAATACTCTGATTAAGAGTCTACCATGTAAACAGAGATTTTTGATTACCTTAATCCGACTAAAGTCATAATCGAAGTAAACACAAATCGAATTAAGACATGTGGAGTATTCCAATTTTAGTCGCATTATTGAAGTGCAGTACAGACATGTACACACCTTAATCAAACTATTACCGTCGTGTAGGACTTTTCACCGCATTTTGCGACAGGACACACACACACGGCAAATAAAAGAGCTTCGCGTGTCGCGTGGTGATGTAATGACGCATGCCATTAATCGATCTATGTACTATAACATGTAAAACGGGAACATGAAAGGATTATTCTAAAAGCAACTTATGTAAACACCTTAATCATAATATTGTCTTATTCAGAATAAGGTAAATAATTAGATTACTGATGTCCATGTAAACGTAGTCATTGATATGCCAGTAGCAGGCGCAAAGTAACTGTCTTTATGAGTGAGTCACTGAATCATTCACTCAAATCAATTTGTTCAAAAACATTGTTTCATTCAGGAATGAACAAGTCTCTCATAATGAGTCAGTAAGTGAATCATTTTCTTAAGTGATTTGTTCAAAAACACAGATTCACTCACGAATGGACAAGTCTGTCTTCATGAGTGAGCCATTGAATCATTCACTAAACCAATTTGTTCAAAAACATCTGGGGCCCAATTGGCATACCATCCGCCTTAAATGGTATTTGAATCTTGAATGCTATTTAGAGTGGATAGTATTAAACAATTTGTTCAATAACACTGATTCATTCAGGAATGAGCAAGTTTGTTTTCATGAGGGAGTAAGTGAATCATTCACTCAACCAATTCACAGATTCATTCAGGAACAGACAAGTCTGTACTTATGAGAGAGTCATTGAATTCTCACAAACGATACGTTCAAAAACACCTGCATCACAATTTGCATATTATCCAACCTAAATGGTATTCAAGTTTGTAATTTTTAATATTATTTAGGGTGGATAGTATGCAAATTGTATTTATTCAGGAACAAACCACTCTTTTTATGAGTGAGTCACTGAATTATTCACTCAACCAGTTAGTTCAATAACATAGATTCATTCAGCAACAGACAAATCTGACTTCATGTGTGAGTCATTAAATCATTCACTCAACCAATTAGTTCTAAAACACTGGTTTATTCAGAAATGCAAATGTGTGTTGCTTATCTTTTTAAGAACAGTGTGTGCAAAACATTTGTGCAATAGTTAAACACATCTGTCTAATGCAAGTTTATATAGAAAACAATGGAACTTCTTTTTTGTTAAACCGTTGTATAGAAGCAATATCAGTTGCAAGAGACTCTTTCTCTGAATATCAACATGGTGGACATTCAGAGCTTGTATGATATTGCCTACTTAACAGTCAGACTATGGAGGTAGTATGAGGAGTATTTATTTTATATGACAATACTAGCTGCTTTTAGTCAAGTTAAGTCAAGTCACCTTTATTTATATAGCACTTTTAACAATACAAATTGTGACAAAGCAACTGCACAATATCAAAATGGGAAAATAGTGTCAATAATGTAAAATGACAAGATTAAACACTCAATTTTCAGTTAAAGGCATTTCATTATTGAATTCAGTGATGGCATCGTCCGGCTCAGTTCAGTTCAAAAAGTTTCTGTTCAATTAGACCCCTTCAGATCACAGAAACAGTTTTGTTTCCAGATGTGTTGTCTAATCTGTGTCACCATATGTGTCCACAGCTGGAGATGTTCTGTGAAGTGATGACCATGCAGCAGGCTGGATATGTCATGCTTATGGACTACCTGCAGAATAACAACAGAGAGCAGCAGGAGCAATTTATGGGACAAGTCTTCTCATCCTACACTGGCGTCGAGGAGGTCCACACTCCTAGTGCGTACTTCACAAACACACTTACACACATAAACAAACTAGGGGAGTATGTGTCTGGAATCGTTCACTCTTAAGGTCTTAAAGCATTCAGGCAGTTTGAGGGTCATGGATCCAATTAGCCTCCAACATGCTTCAAATCCCAAACAACTGCTTCTCAATTAAATAAGGTTTCTATTTTTATACGACAAAGCCCTCCAGACATTTTCCTACTTTCTATTTATAAATATAGACAGACATTTGGCCCATTTTTAGCCATACGCAATGCTTTCATGACCCTTTATGGAAGATTCTCACTCATTTTCACAGCTGTTTTATATGAAGCATTACTAATAAACTGATGTAAGATTTTGAAAACCCATATAGGTGCACTGGACTATAATGTGATTACAGAAAATGAGTTGTGTAGTGTTCATGTTTCACAAATCGATTGCTCACTCCAATCTGTTAATTTTAAAGAACCACTTACAGATCCAAACTGGTTTGCTCTCAGACTTTCCGCTTTAGTAGATCGTTGGTGGAACATCGATGCCCTCATTTCAGATTCCTCCGCTACAGGGTGAACTGGCACGTTTGGCACGTGGGAGTTGTTTTTACAGAGGCCATCGGCAATGGAAAATGTCCCACTTGTGTCCTTTCAAACACAGATACGCTCCAACATGTATCTAAGCTTAAATCAGCGCCTGGGGAATGCCATTTACAACCTTAATGCTGCATTATTACTTTGTAAAGACTGACTGATTACTTAACCTTGGGAAAAATGAAATGTGAGGGTGGCAATGTGCTTAAAAAGATTTAAGGGCCAATATTTACGCTCATCAGTTTGGATTATTGATATTCTTTGTTGGATTTGCAGTTTCCTGTAAGTGTTTTACTATATATATCATTCTGATCATATACTGAGTGACTGACAAAAAGGGAACGTAAAGCCGAATGCAGCCAGACAAACCAGATTTACTTAACCTCTCCTTCACTGTGCTCACAGTATTAACAAGGTTTACTCACCACTATTTGGTCACATCAATCTCTCTGCCTCTCTCACTCTCTCTCTCTGTCTCTGGGTCATGTATCAAAACAGTTTTGAGTTGCTAGGAAACTGTCTCTTTCTGTTTGCCCCCTCACTTGCACAGGCTGAATTCAGTTCAAACTGTTCACACCTAATAGACCAAAATTGATGTTAGTGTGAACTGATTTTTTTTTTAATCAGCCTTTTCTTTTTCACACCTTGGAATTTTAATAATTAGCCGTTCAATCATAACCTTAGACTTAAGAAGTTTGTTTGAGATGAATGCAAGACATGACCTGTAAATACACATGTGATCACTCCCAAATGGAATTACATCAGCTGATTTTTTTTTTAATCAGCCTTTTCTTTTCAAATGTATCTTAGACACAAATTTATTACTCTCATTGTGAGTTAATTGATTATTGTTTGTTACAGAAAAATCTTTAACCTATTAAATGCTTTTAAGTACCCTGTATGATTTGAAATCACTTATAAGTATTCTGATAGTAGGCAGATTTTCTTCATCTGCGGGTGCTTTCTGCCCTCTTGTGTTAGAAGCTGATGAGTGGGTACACCAGAAACATTACACATCAGTATGCTTTGCTATTGAGAACTGTGAGGGTGATGAAAATGATGTGGACTGTGAACTAAACCAGGCTATAATCTGCCATAATCTGACCCAATAAATAGTAAAGACATTTATAGTGTTACAAAAAAATTCTGTTTCAAATAAACCATGTTCTTTTGCATTTTCTCTTCATCAAAGAACCCTGAAAAATAAAATATATCACAGTTACCACATAAATATTAAGCAGCACAACTGTTTTTAACATTAATAAAAATATTTTTTTTCTTGAGCAGCAAATCGGCATATTAGAATAATTTCTGAAGGATCATGTGACACTGAAGACTGGAGTAATGATGCTGAAAATTCAGCTTTGCATCACAGGAATTTAGTACATTTTGAAATATATTAAAATAGAAAACAGATATTTTAAATTGTAAAATTATTTCACAATATTCCTGTTTTACTATATTATTGATTAAATTAATACAGCGTTGTGAGCATAAGAGACTTAGGCCTACAAAAACAAAAAAATCTTACAGAACCCAAAGTTTTGAATGGTAGTGAGTGAAGTAGAGAAACCTATGGATAAACCGTGTTATCTTTTCATCTGGCACTTTTGTATAATGTAAGAAAAGGTTCAAAGTGCATAATTTTAATACCATGTGTTTGTTGTTGTAGTTTGTAGTTCCGAGCCAGAGAATGTGCAAGCCAACCCTCATAATCACACCAGTATGCTTGTGATCTGGGAGAGGCCACGGGCTGTTTATGATTCGAGCATAGACAGATACTCCGTCACCTACCGGCCGGCCCAGGGCGATGATGAATCCGCCTTAGAGTACTTGACTGATGGAGACCAGGATGTGGTAATACATTAACTTTTTGTCATAAACATCAGATATTAATGAGCGCATCTTGAAAATCAGGCCTACATCGATAAGGTCACCTTTCCATATTTTACCTTTTAGAAATTGAATGACATCTGATAATCAATTGTGATTAATTTAGTTTTTTTCCACCACCAGGGGGCGATCATTCAAGACCTGGTGGCCAACACTAGTTACATGGTGCAGGTAGTTGCCGTGTGCACCAACGGTCTGTATGGCAGAGTGAGTGACCAGCTGACCGTGGACATGCCCCTGGATGATCCTGGTAAGACCAATCGCGCCCGCCGCCCTCGCATCCGTGGAGAATGAGTTTACAACACTCATGCCCCACATAGTTTTAGTGCAAATGTTAGACAAAAACCTACAAATGTTAAAAAAAATCCTTTGCAAACCAGTTACCTTGTCCAGACAATGGTGTGGCATCATTTAAGATTTATGAAGACATGGACACAATCCATCAGTGGTTTACAACTTTTAGCCAGAAACATACTTTACACAAGTACGTGTTTATGTAAACATAGATCTGAATGCTTGACCTATGCATTGTAAGAGCATGTGTCCTATAGAATATACACTTTGTGCTAATGGACCATTTTCTCCAGGTATTAAAGACTTTCTGACACATTTAGGATTTTAGTGACACACAAACTTGAGTTTGCATAGCTATGTTCACTTGTTTGCATTTGACTAAAATTCAGAACTGTAATGTATTGTTAAATCAGGCTAACACAAACCGATTGCACATTTGAAAACAACTTAATTAATTGCTGGCAATTTCAGTAGAATATTTTAACTTATAAAAAATGTTTTAATTTATTTATATTTATTTAAATGTTTTCATTAGTTTGAATTGTAAAAGGAATTTCTGGTTTTAAGTAGACTTTTTATATTTTTCAGTGTTCTTATACATACTTGTCGTCTTAAAGGATTTTCCTATTATTCTCTGTCTGTCTATCTTATACTTTGTCATCACTATCTGCATTTTGAATTTCCTTCTATATACTAAGATTTTTTTCTGTCTCTCACAAATACTCACGATTTCAATAGACTATTTGTTCTTTTTGTGTTCTTTCATTGGAATGTTGTGTCTGTATTTTGCTTACTGATTTATAATAAACTTATCTGTCTCTCTGAGAATCCCTGTCATCATATTTCAGTGTGCATGGATATATGTGTTGTCATTTTCCAATTGTGACACATTTCCTAAGTCACAAGACATTTTTTCATTATTATGTTTATGATTGGGTTTACATCAGTGAAAAGGGGCCAGTCTGTCTGATAAAATCATACATCTTCTACCTTTTAATGTTTCCATGCTTCACAAACCGATCTTGTCCACATATCACGAAATTTCTCTCATTGAGTTTGATCCCATGCCAGGTAAGAGCCTGCAAGAGCCTGTAAGCTCTCTCTATCTCTGTGTGCTGGGAGGCTTTTTAATGCATGAAAGTGTCCAAACTCTCCTGTTGTGTGATGCAATGTATGTAATAAAAAACTGACCCTTTGACCCAAAGATTGCTCCTTTGTATTCTCTTTTTATTGAAAAATGATCTAAACAAACTTCCTATTTGGTGGTGGCCTGGTTGACCTTTCCTTCCTTCTTAACCTCAGTACTCTCAACAGCAACAGAGAATACCAAATGCCAAAAAAGTTCCTTTAAGGAAATGTATTTATTTAATGTATCTGAGGTGTGTGTGTTTATGTACATTATGTGAAACAGTTTTCAAAATTATTTTATTAAATGAAAAGACTACTGAAAACATTGTCACTATTGGATATGTTTACCAATTATCTGTTCATTATACAATAGTTCAATATAATACCAGATAGTTTAGTTTCAGTGTCATGGACATTGTTATAAAAAAGTAAAGAGCATACATAACATACTTACCTGTAGTTGACATGGATCTTTTACTCTTAATGTTTTAACTCTTTTATGTCTGGTTCATTTTCAGAAACAGACAATGACTCTGACTCGTTTGAGTATGATGAAGAGGTAAATGTCAACATTACTTTAGTGTATAGTTACTTAAGTGATTTTTTTGTACAATAGAACTAAACATGTCTTTTCTCTCTGTCCATTGCTTTCTTCTATTTCAGGAAGACTATCACATCAATCCATTTTTGATCAGACCTGGCACAAATCAGCTTCCTTATCCCTTCCAAACCACTACCACCGGCCCAAGAGTTACTACAACACAGCACCAGGTCCATCCAGTCTTCAAGACTACACCAAGGACTCATGAAAGAAGGCTCCCGGTAGAAGCCTCCCAGAAGACTCATGATCATTATTTTCCAGCAGGATACACAGATAAACCTACTGTGAAATACACAGACCAACCTACCGTCCACGCAACCATAACCACCAGTTTTGTTGTTGATGTACATACCACTAGACCAGATGGCTCTAGCATTGTAGCAGGTGTATCCTCAGAGTCTGATGGCCAAAGCAATACCTTCACAGATTCTCCAACAAGCGTTCACCCCTGAAACGAGAGTCATCCCTGAAACAAACATTCATCTCCGATACAAGCGTCACCTCTGAAACAAGTGTTACCCCTAAAACAAGCAGAACCCTTGAAGCAAGTGTTACCCCTGAAACAAGCAGAACCCTTGAAACAAGTGTTACCCCTGAAACAAGCAGAACATTTGAAGCAAGTGTTACCCCTGAAACCAGCAGAACCCTTGAAGCAAGTGTTACCACTGAAACAAGCAGAACATTTGAAGCAAGTGTTACCCCTGAAACAAGCAGAACCCTTGAAACAAGTGTTACCCCTGAAACAAGCAGAACATTTGAAGCAAGTGTTACCCCTGAAACCAGCAGAACCCTTGAAGCAAGTGTTACCCCTGAAACAAGCAGAACATTTGAAGCAAGTGTTACCCCTGAAACAAGCAGAACCCTTGAAGCAAGTGTTACCCCTAAAACAAGCAGAAACCTTGAAGCAAGTGTTACCCCTGAAACAAGCAGAACACTTGAAGCAAGTATTACCCCTGAAACAAGCAGAACCCTTGAAACAAGTGTAACCCTTGAAGCAAGCATTACCCCTAAAACAAGCAGAACCCTTGAAACAAGTGTAACCCTTGAAGCAAGCATTACCCCTAAAACAAGCATAACCCTTGAAACAAGCGTAACCCTTAAAACATTTGTAATCTCACCTTCAATAGACATTTCGGAGGTTGAGAAAGTGACTCAACCTGTAACCGACTCACACAGCTATGGGGAGAGTTCAGTGACTGTAGCCCCATTGCCTGAAATAGCAATGGAATCAACTTCCTCTACCTTCCCCCCAGAGGTCCCTCTGTGGCCTACAACTGCTAGCTTGCCTTTTCCAACCACCGCCGCTTTCAGCACTGTTCTGTCGCAGACCACCCAGCCAGTGTTTAATGGTGAGAGTGCCTCGTATGTCCCCTCTGTATCTGACACTTTGTCCTACGTGCATGCAAGTCCTGTGTCCCCCTATTCCTTAAGCAGTGTGTTGTCTGAGCCCATCCCTGACTGGGACATCCCGTACACTGTTTCCATGCTGGTGTATGGTGGTGCACAGTCTATCACCCCTTCCCCTTCCTACCCTAACCCTATTCCTCACCGGCTCTGTGTCTTATTTAGACATGGAGCCTGTCTCTAGTGGTGATTGTAATGATGATGATGGTGATGATGATATTTTGTCTGGGTCCATCTCTGCTGACCCTCAGTGTAGAAGTTCTCTTCCCCTTCAAACGTTACCAGAGGTGACTGCTTCTGTGGTCTCCATGCAGACAAGCTCTGAACATGACCTCTTTGAGTCCCTCAGTATTGTCTCCACGCTGAGCACTCTTGCACATCTCCAGCCTTCGGTTCCTGTTTCTAACGACTACTCTCTGATGACGACAACCCTTGACTCTGACTCTTCTCTCTCAGGTAGCGTTAAGGACTCTAGACTGCTGACGGAATGGGTAGATTCTTCTCTAGTAGCTCCTACATTTAGTCAAGACAGTGGTGCATCTACTGAAATCTCTCTGCATGCCTCTTCTAACTTCCTGATGCCCTCCTCTACTTCGGGACTGTCCCCATGTAGTGGCCTCTTGGGTGACCCATCTAGTCCCGTAGAACACCATTCGTTTCTGTCCACCTCCAGTGCCGGTACTCTTCTGTGCAGCGACGCACACTTGGACCTCCTCACCGAGGCTCTTTTGTCTTCTCTTCCCATTTCCACCATGCCTTCTAGTGACCTCAGCATTTCTGTTTCAGTCACCGTCAGCAGTGTTGCACAAAAAGCAACTGGACAGTCCCAGGGAGTACCTGCTCCCGTAAGGTCTTCGACTATTGCGCCAACCTCTCCTCCAGAATTAATATTCACACCTACTCCTGTGGTGCCTCCAACTGTTGCACCAACTTCTGCCCCAGAATCCATAACAGTGGTTGCTCCTGTGGTGCCCCCAACTGTTGCAGTTTCCTCTGCTCCAGAGTCTAGTTCCATGCCTACACACTCTGCAGATGGACAGCTGGAGAACAGTGCCTCAGGCTGGGCTCTCGACTTAGATTGGGGCCAGAGCTCAGCATCAGGAGATGAGGGTATTGTTCCATACATCACCACTGCCACTCCTACAGAGGTACCTCCTAATGAGACAGATGATGGGAACGAGGAGCACTCTTCCTCCTTCTACTTCGAGGGTGAGAATGGGACAGATATTGAATCTACTGAGTTCAGAGTCACTCTGCGCCCTAGCCCATCCTGGACTCTAAGAGGAAGTGGGGAAGAGGAGAGCGGATCAGGTGAAAACCTCACAGATAACGAGACATCTTCAGACTTCAGTATTCCAGAGCGCACTGAGAGGGATTCAGAGGAGGAACCAGTGGAAGGTAAAGCTCTCGGTTGTTGACGTCCATTCCTGAAGGTGCTTCTTGATTTAGACATGCTCAGTGAAGAGTCTTGAAGTACCTGAAAGCTCTTGCTGCAATGACAACTAATCCATCCTAAAAATGCCATAACCCACCACAAATGTCACCTAAACAGCTAAAACCTCATCCAGAAAGTGTTCTGTAGAAGTTAGTTCATTGGGAAGGTAAGATCGAAGAGCGCACTGCAGTGTCCTTAATTAACATATACATATAATCTTCTGAGAAGTTAGACTAAAGGTTAAAGAACCATCATCTTAATTAGAAAATCCCATCATCACAATATGTGTCTGTTTCCTAGTCCCATGTGATTCCTGTGTGTTCTGTTTTGTGTTGCATGTTCTTCATGTGATTGTTTGCTAAAATGTGTATTAGCATGCTCACATCTGTCATCAGAAACAAACCAACAGCATGTTTTCCATCTCAAGTTGAATCCAAGACACCTGGTTATACATTTAGACATTACTGTATAGTTTATGGGCTTAATTTGTAGATTTATCCAGTGCTATATGATATAATGTCTGTATAGCCATTTAAACAGCATGGAGGCATAGAATTTGAGCTAAGATTTGACTTAGCCATGTTAGCACTGTTTGATTATTCTTCCATGGGATAAGTCATTTCACTGTTTGTCCAGCAGAG
Organism: Schizothorax lantsangensis; assembly: GCA_027422415.1. Classification (NCBI taxonomy): domain Eukaryota; kingdom Metazoa; phylum Chordata; class Actinopteri; order Cypriniformes; family Cyprinidae; genus Schizothorax; species Schizothorax lantsangensis. The sequence continues at coordinate 14,278,454 of CM049854.1, read as the reverse complement.
AGCAGCAAATCTCTTATATTTGGTCACTAGTAGGTGACAGCTGGCAGTGGTAGCATTGTGTTTTGGCTGGGATGCCGAGGTCATCTCAGACAGTCCTAGGCCAGGTCTTAATCTCTCAAACGTGTCTGTCTGCAATAAATCATGACCTGTGAACTCTTTAGCTTTTTAGTGTCAAAACACATTTCTGATGGAATAGATTAAGTGGTGCTATACCAATCCTTATAGATGACATACTGATTGTAGGGTCTTTAAGAATCAAAGAGAAACTGAATCAATATCCTGTGTGTCCGATAGCTTGAACTCAATATGTTAAAGAACAAATGGTGGTTTTTAGTGGTTTTATGCAGATTTTGAGTTTAGTTCAAAATAGCACCTTTACCAAAAACGTCAGTTTTTATTGTTGTTATTATCCACTGCATTTTTATTGACTGCACCATTATTGCGTCTACATACTGTCGATATTCATTCATTGTTTTTACATTGTTTTAAGCCATTTTTTACTTTTTTTTTGTTTGTTGGTGTTATTTGTTTTTTATTCTCAGTTATTGCATGTATTAAGGCCTACTGGTTTGCAAAAGATGTCATTTTAGAACAGTAAGATCAGCCTTGATCTGTGTTACAAGTTATGTGAAGTGTGATAGTTCCACTTGTCTTGAAGGTGTGTAAAAAATATTTTATAAGGTGAGTATGTTTGCATTGTCTATCATACATTTTTATTGTTTAATTATCTCAGTGCACCAAATATGTTTGAGTCTAACAGGATTTAGCATTTTCCATCAAGAACATTGATTGCTGATGATGCTCTGATCTGAGTAGGGTGTTTTTAACCCATAGACGCTGGTAACAGTAGTCATGAGTCGCGGGTGGGCCTAGTGAGCAGCATAGAGCGCCAGAAGGCGGCTGTGATTCCTCTGGCTGTGGTCTCCACCCTCACCTTCCTGGGTCTCATTGTTTTGATTGGCATTTTTATCTACTGGAGGTAAGTCCTATGGGTAACAGCATCTTATTTAATATAGAATTATATATTTAATAGAAATGTAAAACTCATTTACATTTTTAATTAACATATATAATTTTTTTATTTCTATTTTGCATACACTTGCTGACCATTAAAAATAAATACAATTAAATAATTTTTACACCATATTTTTGACACGGATGTTACCCAGGCGTTTTTTTCTGTCTTGGCATCATTCATGCATAGTCGGACAGGATGCATGGAAAACAAAAATATACTTCCTCTAAGACAGCTGCTCATGATTTCTGTCATATTGTTACTAATCCATAATCATAACAATCGTCGATAAGGAGGAGAAGGGGGAGCGGTGTGGCCCCATAAGGAGCGTGTTGTCTGTCTGCGATGGGGGTCTAATCTTGGGCACAGACCCAATCTCACACCCACCGGGTGAGGGACCACCTCAAAAGGAAGCAAGATAAACAAGCCATGATGTGGTGGTGGTCTCTCTCTCTGTGTGTGGGTGTGTGTGTGTGTGTGTATGTGTGTGAAACCGCCCAGAATTCACACCAAAGCGGTAAAAATGGTCCTTCCACACCAGGATGGAAGTCTGAAATCCTGTTTACGATCAGATATTCCCAACCGTGAAATAAGCAACTTTGGCAATCCCATCAAGAACATGTCTCAGATATGTAAACAGTTTAGCGACACAAGATTGTACATTTCTCATTCCGACGTGCCTCTTGCCCCTTCAACATATTGCTCATGCTTGACTTTTTGTTGTTACACCGTGAAGATTGCGAGGAGATTAAATCGGTAATCTTGGAGCCGGTGATTAAATCTCCGATATGCTGATCTGTTGTTTGTGGGCCTACAGGGAACACATGCTGCCAGGCTGGAGAAAGAACCTCCACGTGATTATGTTCAACACAACCAAGTCATGTTCATGCCTTGTTAGTGCAGCCGTGGGTGGTTCAATCTCAGCAGAACATGGGCATGTACGACTGCTTGTCCATCTGTAGCTACATGGTGCTCATTTGGAGAGCAGACAGATGCGCACTTAATGGGACGTCTTGAAACGTTAGCGTTAAATCTGTGTCACCCATCATTGTGGTCACTAATCCCTTCCAAGAAGTTTCCATTTTAGACAAAACAGTTCAGGAAGTCCTCTGGGTGATCTTGTTAAAAACGTGTTGTGGATTAGACTGAATATGGTTTTTGTGTTTATTTTTTAAGCTTAGAGTCCAATCTCCAGCACATATATGGATAAGACAACAACATACAAATAATCAAAGCTTGCATGTTAGAACCATTTATTTTTTCTGTGTTTTTATTAACTTTGTGTCAAGGTAATTCATGTAGTACATCTGCCTTACAATGCTATTCAGTCAACAGTACTTATGTTACATAAAGAGTAGAAAAAGTGTTTATTGCTGTTACAGGAAATGTTTTCAGACTGCTCATTTCTACATTGAAGACAGTACATCACCCAGGGTTATATCCTCCTCACCATTGCTGAGCCCTACAGGTAACACTTTTTCATAATCGTAATAGGGAGTTTCCATTGATACTAATGATATTTGGTTCAATAACTTAATGCTTATCTTTCAATTTACTTAAAAAGAAAACATAAAAATGTAATTCATGTACTTAATTACTTGAATACACCTTGTCAATGATGACTGTTTTTAATTTCTATATTAAAATTCATTTTGATATTTTTTGGGAGGCTTAAATTAAAAAATGTCAAGTGGTGTAACTGTCCTGACATTGTAATGAAGGAAAAAATGCCTCATTAAAAATAAATTCTAGAAAATTAAAAGAAAATCTAGAAAAGAAAACATTAAAAGTAGTTTGGCATAACCTATTAATATTATAATTTATTATATAAAATTATTTCAACAAAACTGATTTTAATATTTAAAATAACTGTCATGCGGTGAGACCAACTTGCAGAAAAAATACTAACTCATGAAATCGTAGTGACGACCCCTACAGACCCTCTTGTGTCAAGGTCAATAAGTCCCTTAAAATAACAGATCAGTGTCATGTGGTGCAACTCCCTAAAACGTGATGAGATGTATTATATATATATATATATATATATATATATATATATATATATATATATATATATATATATATTATAATTTATTATATAAAATTATTTCAACAAAACTGCTTTTAATATTAAAAACTGTCATGTGGTGCGACCAACTTGCAGAAAAGAACATGAAATCATGAAATCGTAGCGACGACCCCTACAGACCCTCTTGTGTCAAGGTCAATAAGTCCCTTAAAATAACAGATCAGTGTCATGTGGTGCATCTCCCTAAAACTTGATGAGATGCATATATATATATATATATATATATATATATACACAAAAAAATATTGATTAAAATGTATTCAAAGTGTAAGGAAAATATGTTTATGCCTTTTACTTGATGGTTAAACCACATGACTTTTTAGATTCAGAGTCATTTGGTCCCCACAGTTTAGGGAAAAGCTGAACCACATGCAATTTTATCTGGTCTTGTTATTTGTTTTACATCATTATTGATCAGTGTGTACCTCAAAATTATGTTCAAACGCTAATCATGCTCAAATAATGATTATAAATGTGTTTCACTGCTGTTTTGGCCATCAGACATGTCTTTTACACTTCCAGGTGAACACGAACCCCAGTCAGTAAAGCAATTTGTGAAGCACGTGGCTGAGCTTCACAACACCAACTCATTTTCTAGAGAGTTTGAGGTTCGTATCCCATCATCCCCCTCTCTTTTGACACTCTTCAAGGGACAGCTGTCTCATGTGAGCCTTGATATAGCAGATCAACATGTCATTAAGGCATGTCTTATAAATGAATTGTTTGGTTCATTCAGGCACGTATATTCACTCTCTATCCATTCATGCGTGAATGCAGGTTGCTGGTAATAAATTTGAGTTATAATTAGGTCAGTAACGCACTCAGCTCTATGTTCCAGTCAGGTGCACAAAAAGACCCAGTTACAGCTTCATTAACATCAATCAGTGTCAGATTGTAGATTCTCACCATAACATTAAATTATTCAGACTTCATTAGATCATGCAAAAATCAAGAAAGCTTTAATTGGACACAAACCAGGCAGTAAACCTAATTATTAGTTCTTGTCATAAGCACATCCAACGAAAAAGTGATGTTTCAAAAGTTCCTGTGTTGCTTTTTGTGTCGTGTTCAGGCTGAATTATTTTAGTGATATGTGTTTTGTGGCATGCTATTTATGTTCAACACCTGCACTGATAAAAACAGTAGTGTTTGAATGCATGTTCTGTTCGATTCATGGCAGCAGGTCTTTGGATTCTGTCCATTTTGACTGATCATAGTTGATATTTGTGGCTACATTCAGTGAAAAAGATTCCCGGAAATTTAGTGGCATTCATTTATTATTTTGACTTTCTGTTACTCTAACAGAAATGCATAGCAAATAGTGGAATATTCACTGGATCAAACTAAAACCTCAGTTGAAAGTTCAGCATATTGATTTCAAAGATAAATTATTTCCCAAGATAATTATATATTTGGGTATAATTCCACCTTTCTGCAGTTATAAAGATAAAAAAGATTATAAAGATATTTAAGAAAGGAAGCCTGTTTCTGCTTTTGAACTTCATGTAATTTGCAACTAAATTTCTTGCCTTTGCGACTTTGTATCTCACGGTTGCGGCTTTATTTCAAAATTATGATTTTATGTTTCACAATTGCAAGTACTTCTCATAATTGCAACTATATTATGTAATTTAACATCTGACAATTGAAATTATTTCTTGTGACTTCATGCAACTTTATCTCACAGTTGCAACTTTGTCTGATAATTGTGACTTTATATCTAATAATTGGAATTTATTTTTAATAATTGAGACTTTATCTCACAATTGTGGCTTTAAATAACAATTGCATTTATTTTTGCAACTATTTCTCATAATTGCAACTTTATTTCTTGTAATTTAGAGGCTTTATTTAACAATTGCAAATTAATTATTATTATAATTGCGAATTTAGAAATAAGTATATCTTAGAAATATAATAGCTTTATTTTTCAAACTTCATTTCTTCAAACTGCGACAATACATATATCACAATTACATTTTTTTTCACAATTGCAACTTTATTTCTTGTAATTGTGAATTGATATCTCAAAATTATGGCTTTATTTTACAATTGCAGCTTTATCAAAATTGTGATTTCATATCTGACAACTGTGACTAGTTCTCATAATTGCAAATTTGTTGCACAATGTGACTTTATAGCCTCCAGTTGCTACTTAATTTCATTTTAATTTTGACTTTATTTCTCATAATTGTGACTTTATGACTCATAGTGTTACTCAATATCTGACTTCTTGCTTTAGTGACCAATCAGCATCCAGAACTGAAACTTGTACAGTTAAATGAGCAGAATCCAACCCAGGCTGTCAGTGCTTTTGCTGTGTGCTGTTACGTGTATTTCTGGTGCAGTTTGTCACTGTATTTCATTGCTTTTTGCATTCTCACCCCCCATTAGATATTGAAAGAGTATTTTGAGGTAAGTCACATCTCCCTTTAATTGGTTTGCTTTTGATAGCTTTAGCATGAATTTGTGACGCTCACTTGTCTGCACTTGTGTCTTTAGTGTTGTCACTTTATGGCTGGCTGTTTGAACAGAGGATTGTTTGTGTTTTTAGGAAGTTCAGACGTGCACTGTGGACCTCGGAACAACAACGGACTGTTCCAGCCATCCAGAAAATAAAAACAAGAACCGATACGTCAACATTTTAGCCTGTGAGAACCACTGCCACAAATAAATATAAGCATTAGATGCATGTTTCTGTGACTAATATAAAATTGTAATATCTTTAATTACATGCTTTAGATGACCACAGCAGAGTGCGACTCGCACCCCTAAACGACAAAGATGGGAGAAGCGGAGGGGACTATATAAACGCCAACTACGTGGATGTGAGAGATTTTACCTGAACTCAGAAGCGTTGCCAGGCAAATCTTGATAATTTTATCATTATTTAATCAGTGAGGCATGACTACCTCAAAGTGTAACCGTTTAACTAGAACAAGTGATGAAAACACTTAAAAAGCACTGCTGATTTGCTATTGATTTAATTGTAGCAAGGTCAGGCATGGTGGCGAGTGTGAGAAATATTGTAATATTGTGTCACCTGAGATGTTCTTTCAAAGTTTTAACCAAGAATACTTGCTCTTCCCCTTCCTTTAGCTTTAATTGTCTCTTCTTTGTTTCACACAAGGGTTTTAACAAACAGAAAGCCTACATTGCAGCACAAGGGCCCTTAAAGTCCAGCACAGTGGATTTCTGGCGGATGGTGTGGGAGCAGAATGTGGGAGTGATTGTTATGATCACAAACCTGATGGAGAAAGGAAGGGTGAGCCATTTTAGTGCAGATTCTACCTAAATAGACTGATGTAATATCTGAATTTTAAAAGTAGTTTTGTCATCAAAAACATTTTCATATGGCTTCAGGGTTTAGAAGAGGACGAGAATGAGTAAATTATGACTTTGGGGGGGGGGGGGGGGACAAGACAATAACAAATATGGGTTCATTCAGCCTGAACACAATAATGTTTGTCCATTTCACAGAGGAAGTGTGACCAGTACTGGCCTCTGGAGAACCAGGAAGAGTATGAATGTTTCTTGGTAACTGTTAAGAGCACAAACTTCCTCGCTTACTACACCCAGAGAACCTTCACCATCAGAAACACCAGCATAAAGAAGGTATCAAGTTATGGGCTGATATTAGAGTTTTTTGTATTTATTTGTATCTGTCGATGTTGGATATTTAATTATGAATGTTTTTTCCTTTATTTTTTACATTTAATTACCTGTGTCATCATCTAAAACTCACTTGAAGTTAATATTTAAAAACACTGAATTTATAAACACTATAAAAATAATTTAGCAAATTTCAAGATGACTTTTAATTTTTTGTACTGTTGTGATGCCTAGATTCACTTTCAGTATTTTAAAATCATAGACTTCATTTTTTAAAATTTTTACATTTATTTAGACAAAATCATTTAGGATTGTAATATTAGTAATATAAAATTGTTAATATTAACTGTTTAATTAATAAAATGTTGATATTTTAACATTTTAGCATGCTGATATTCTTTCTTTGTGAAAACAGTCACAGGATTGCATTAACTTTTGTTAGTTTATAGATTACATGTATACTTGATGTTTATTATTTTTTAGGGTTCTCAGAGAGGTCATAGTAACGAGAGGACGGTAATACATTACCACTACACACAGTGGCCAGACATGGGCGTACCTGAGTATGTCCTGCCTGTGCTTTCATTCGTCTACAAGTCCTCTAGATCCCAAACAGAGCACACGGGGCCAACGATTGTACACTGCAGGTGGGCTACAGCACTCTCTTTAAATGTATCAAGTGTCATATTGTATATTTTACACTTCTGACGTGTGTTTGTGTGGTTTAGTGCTGGAGTAGGCCGAACAGGGACCTACATAGTGTTGGACAGCATGTTAAAACAGGTTAAAGCACAGGGGACAGTCAACATTATGGGCTTCCTCAAACACATTCGTACACAACGGAACTATCTAGTTCAAACAGAGGTGAGTGAACAGCAATTAAAGTCTCTCAAAGTCTTCATAGGGCTCTATAAAGAAAAATGATGCATTATTTACTGTTTAATCAATCCTTAGTGTTGCTTAGAATTTGGACTCAAGTTTCCTTCTCAACATCAGTTGTTCTGGTACCCTTACAGGAGCAATACATCTTTACCCATGATGCTCTAGTAGAGGCCATTTTGAGTCAAGAGACAGAGGTGCCATCAAGCCATATTCATCAGTATGTTAACAACCTCCTGACCCCAGGGGCCTCATGCAAGACACGGCTGGAAAAGCAGTTTAAAGTAAGTGTGCTCTCAGAAGTGATTTCTGAAGAGCACAGCTGGAAGTATTTGTATCACCACAGCTGTAGTTGAATAATAACCTGACATACGTGACAATGACCTTGTCATTGCAGTTGGTGTGCCAGTCGAATGTCAAACAGAATGATTACAGCAGTGCCCTGAGTGACTGCAACAGAACGAAGAACAGAAGCTGCTCTCTGATTCCTGGTGTGTTTATTGTTTTTCTTCATTATGGGATGGATGGATGAAAAGATACAGACAGATAGATAGACAGGTTGATAGATGGATGGATGCATGGATGGATGGATGGATGGATGAACATCAAGATAGACATGAATGTGTGGAGAGATAAGTGGAAGGATAGATATGTAGACAGACTGATGATAGACAGATAGACAGGTGGACAGATAGATAGATAGATACGATAGACGGACAGACAGACAGATAGATGGACGGACGGATAGACAGACAGGTGGACAGACAGATAGATAGATAGATAGACAGACAGACAGACATACTGATAGATAGATAGATAGATAGATAGATAGATAGACAGACAGACAGACATAGACAGACAGACAGACAGACAGACAGACAGACAGATGGATAGGATAGATGGATGGATGGATAGGTGGATAGATGAATAGATAGATAGGTGGGCAGACAGACAGACAAATAGATAGCTAGATAGATAGATAGATAGATAGATAGACAGACAGACAGACAGACAGACAGACACAGACAGACAGACAGACATGGATAGATAGATAGATAGATAGATAGATAGATAGATAGACATAGATAGATAGAGAGACAGACAGACAGACGATAGATAGATAGATAGATAGATGGATAGACAGAATGATGGACGGATGGATGGATGGATAGATGGATGGATGGATTAACTGATGATTAGAGGGACAGACGAATGGATTGACAAATAGACAGATGGATAGACACATGGATGGATGGACAGATATTGGGTTCTCTGAAGTGACTGTTGTGTGTTTTGCAGTAGAGAAATCCAGAGTGTGTTTGTCCACATCAGCAGGAGAGACGTCAGACTACATCAACGCCTCATATGTCATGGTGAGACACTCAGCGCTTCTCCAGTCACTTCTCTATAACAGCCTATTTAGATTCATATCAAGACTCATTCATGCATTCACATCAGGGTTATCGGCAGAGCAAAGAGTTCATCATTACCCAGAATCCTTTGCCCAGCACAGTGAAGGACTTGTGGAGGATGGTGTGGGATCACAACGCCCAGGTTATTGTTTCATTGCCGGACACGAGTAGCACGGTCAGTACAGCTTTTATCGCAAACCACTTAATAGCGTCACGCTCATTTCCTGCCAGTCTTACAGCGCTGAATGAAACAGATTGTCCTTTCATTCATCTCTCATTCACTCTCTCCCTCCCTCTGTCATTTCTTTATTCCATTTCCAGACAGAAGACAGGGAGCCAATCATATTCTGGCCTGTGAGAGATCAGCCAATCAGCTACGAGACGTTCTCTGTGTCGTTAAAAGGGGAGGGCCACGTGTGCCTGTCCAATGAAGATATGTTGATAGTGCAGGAATACATCCTAGAGGCCACACAGGTAACATCATATCTGCTGCACAGCCAATCAGATTCCACAGCTAACATTGGCAACATAAAGAGGATCAGAGATACCCACAATGCACCAAAGTAAGGTATCATATGAAAGCTGAGATAATCGATTCAGAGAGATGCAAATGAGCGATTTCTTTGCGTCATTTCTCCAAAATCGTTCAAAAACATGAACACAGGCATCTGTTTTTAAGATCGCAGCTGGTGCCTGCCGTACGATTGTGGAAAATATTAAGAGGAGCAAATGGCTGCTGACGAAAGTGAGAACAGAGTCTGTTAAACAACACATCTGGTGCTTTTCACACACTTAGCATTAAACCATCTGTATCTGCTGAAGCATACTGATCATAAACACACACACTTAAAAAAAAAAATCATCCAAAAATGAAAATTTGCTGAAAATGTACTTACCCTCAGAGCATCCAAGATGTAGGTGAGTTTGTTTCTTCATCAAAACAGTTTGAAGAAATGTAGCATTACATCACTTGCTCAACAATGGATCCTCTGTAGTGAATGGGTGCCGTCAGAATGAGAGTCCAAATAAGCTGATAAAAACATCACAATAATCCACAAGTAATCTATAAGACTCTGGTCCATCAATTAATGAAGCGATAAATGGAGTGTTTGTAAGAAACAAATTCACCATTAAGGTGTTTTCAGACGAGATGACTTCTTCACTGGAGAAACTGATAATACAGACTTGTATTTTAGCTGGAAGCAACACTAGGGCCCTATGAAATCCATTTGGCTTTTTCCCAAATTCCATTTTATAAAAAAAAAAAATCCAAATTCCGTTTTTTCCTTCTTTCTGGATTCAGTTTTTTTCTGTTTTATTGTTTCTAGACTCTAGTTTTAATGGTTAAATTAAAAAATATTCATGAAAAAGCATGTCTAATTAATTGAAATCATGAAACTTACACAATTTAACAGCAATTTATTAAAAGTCTAACAAAATTAAATTTTTAAGGCCAAATTAAATGTTTAATTTTTTTTTCTCAAATTCATTTTTTTTTTACCAAATTCCATTTTCCATTAATTTTCTGGATTCCATTTTAATGGTTTCATAAAATTTAATTAAAATAATCTCTAATTAATTGATTTTATGAAAAAAATATTATTTTATTTTTTTCAGAAATGCTGTTTTGTGTATTTACATTTTTCTGGTAGGCCTAAATATTCCTTAAAAATAATGCTTTAATAATAATTTTATTAGTAATAATACTATCATTACATTAAGTAATATATTGCTGTCACAATTTCTTCAAATTAAACCAAACTTTTAATTTCTGTTTGTATATATGACAATATTTTTCTCAAAAGAAACTGTAAAATGCTCATGAAGTGACTCTGAGAGCATTCCAGAGATTATGTTCATTTTCTCATATATTGAGGCGGCAGAGGCTGAGTGTAGTAAACAAAACCGTGCGTCTGTGCCATTCATTCACACAGAGACGTGCAGAACATGCAGGATTCATATTTAAATGATATTTTAACGGCTTAATATTCACAGACACTAGTCCATATCGCATTTTGATTTAAGTGTACTGACCTACTTTTGATGTATCCATCCAAAATGGGGCAAATTCCGTGTTATACAGTAAATTCCATCTTTAAGGAAGGAAGGAAGGAATTCCCATACTTGGAATTTGTGCTCTGCATTTAACCCATCTAAGTGCACACACACAGCAGTGAGAAGTGAACAAATACGCACACACCCGGAGCAGTGGGCAGTCAGTGCTGTAGCACCCGGGGAGCAGTTGGGGGTTCGGTGCCTTGCTCAAGGGCACCTCAGTCGTGGTATTGAGGGTGGAGAGAGCTGGACATTCACTCCCCCCACCGACAATCCCTGCCGGACCTGAGACTCGAACCTGCAACCTTGGGGTTACCAGTCTGACTCTCTAACATTAGGCCACGACCACACACCTTTATGACTGGATTCCACGATTCTGTCCGTGTTTTCCACATCGCAGAAATCATAGGGCCCTACAATGGTATGTAGTTAAAAAATGTCTTGATGTATTTGTTTATCATAACCTCTTTTGTCAGGATGATTTTGTTCTAGAAGTGAAGCATTACCGGGCTCCACGCTGGCCAAACCCAGACAGTCCCATCAGTAACGTCTTTGAGCTGATCAACATCATCCAAAAAGAGTCCGGCTCCAAAGATGGACCTATGGTCGTACATGACGAGTGAGTTGCAGCTTGGCTCTGAAGGAGATGCACACTGCGTCTTGGAAAAGACATGTTATTTGTGTTCCAGAAGCTAGTGAGCCGCCTCACTGTCTGCTGTCTGCATCGACACACACCCTGTGCAATAAACCAGCAGCAATTTCCAGCCTGGTTTATGCTGCTCTATATGTTGGGACAGCTGTAAAACTATAATAATAACTGGCAAACAGTAAAAATAGTAAGCATTTGCTAAATTAAATAATTGGCTTTCATATTGTCAGTGTGCTACAGCCAAAAGAACGGATTAAAATATTATCTGGGGAATACTGAGTTTGTATTTAGTGAATCTTAGTTATTAAAATCCTCAAGAGAAACATTTTAGTTCAAATATACAGCTGTTAAAATGCTGGGGCCAGTAAGATTTTCTTCTTTTTTTAAAAAATTTTGAAAGAAATCTCTTATGCTCACTCAGCATTTATTTAATCATACAGTTAAAATTGTATTTTTTTTTCTAGTTTCATATATTTATTTATTTATTTTAATAATTTATTACATATTTGTTATTCAGAAACTTTTCTTACTATTAACTTTGTTTAAAACAGTCTGTTCAATATTTTTCTGTAAACAGTGATACATTTTTTTTTTAAGAATTCTGATGAATAGAAAGCTCAAATGAACAATATTTATTTGAAATATATTGAAATTTGAAATAATCTTTTTTTAACATAATAAATATCTTTACCATTACTTTTGACCAATTTAATGCTTTAATGCAATTTAAATGTGTACTTTCTGAATAATTTAATAAATAAAATAATAAAAATAAAATAACTTTTTGACCCCAAACTTTTGAACTGTAGTGTATATAAATTTGAAATGTATTTATATAACACTTTTCACAAGACATTGTTCCAAAGCCATGTTACAGAGAATATTGCAATTAATTAATACATCAAAAGCTCAAATTTAAAGTTTTTATGGTGTGAAGAAAGAGATCAAAGAAATGAGAATATATTTCCAAACAAATATGAATCACCAATAATGTCAAATTCAGTTTTCTTTTCTTTTGATTAGTATTAAAATATTACATTTTTGTTACTATCGACATTTGTTGTTGTTGTTATTTGTATTAATACAAGCTGCAGTCTGTAACTTTTGCCGCTCTAGTGTTAATAAACAGAACTGCTTTATCCCTGACAGAAACATGCAGTGCTTGTCGAAACACATCTTTGATGCTGTGTAGGTGTGCGGCTCACTAGAGTGAAGAACTGAACATGATTTAATAATCTGTGTGCAGGCATGGTGGTGTGACTGCTGGAACGTTCTGTGCTCTGTCCTCTCTACTGCAACAGCTTGAGGCCGAGAGCGCACTGAACGTCTACATGGTGGCCAAGATGATCAACCTCATGAGGCCTGGAGTCTTCACTGACATTGTGAGGGTTCATCTGCCTGCTTTCATTCAAGACAACGTGTTCTTTGTCCCACTTGTATTAACAAAATCAAACGCACTAAAACATCAACCACAAATTAGGATATTTATACTATAAATGAGCTAATACATGCATACATACGTGCTATATCAAATGCTTTCTAATCACATAAAAATGCATCAACTTGCAACAGTTTATAGCATGTAATAATAATAATAATAATGTTTTATTTTTATAGCGCCTTTCAAGAACCCAAGGTCACTTTACAAAATAATACAAGCAATTGGCAAACAAAATTGCCATAATACAAATATGAACCTATAAAATAACAAAATAATACATATATGGACCTATAAAATAACACAATAATATAAAAACTTGTGAATTTGTATATATATATATATATATATATACTTTTTTAATATAATTTTTATATATGTAAACAGAAAAAATTCTAAATATTAATTATAATATGTATTAGAATCAAATGTGTGTATATATCTATTTATATGTATGGTAATAATATAATATAATTATACAAATAATTATAATCCATAATTATTAAATTTATAGGTCAAAACTCATATCTAAATATATATATATATATACACACACATACAATTTTATATATATAAAGAGGGAAAAATAATTAAAAATAATAATTATCAATAGAATATATATGTAAATATTTGTCAAAATTCATATATATATATATATATATATTCCCTCTTTACATATATTTTGCTATAATACAGTAAAATTATATGTATAATTTGTTGAAATTTTTATAATAATTTTAGTCTATAAAATGTCTATATTATATTTATAGGTTAAAAATTATGTAGCTTTATTTTTATGTGAATATGAATCTTTTATAGAATGTATGAGCTCTTTTATATTTGAAGATATTTATTTTTGTAACGTTAGTATTTTCCATGTGTCTGCAGATTATTGGCATTTATTCATTTTTAAAGAAATGTAGTGTTTTTTTCTTTATCTCTCTGGAGTTGGCAGCAGTTCTGATGAGGAAAAGTCAGTCGTTAATAATCCTGCCCTGAGGTGGAATTAACTCAAATCCACAAGGGAAAATGTAATATTTTGAGTGGTATGTTGTGGTCAAACTACCAACATGTTCTTGTTTTTTTTGGTGGGATAGGATCAGTATCAGTTCCTCTACAACGCCATTCTGAGTTTGGTCAGCACCCAAGAAGACGAGCGAGCGCTTCAGTCCTCCGATAACAACGGCACGGTCCCAGGAGGCGTCTCGAGTGCGGCCGAGAGTCTGGAATCCTTGGTGTAACCATAGTGACGAGCCGGCACAGGAAAAAGACTGCTGCTTTCTATCAAAGAATGCTCTTGTTTTTCCCCAGTCCATCTCTGAACTGATAGCGCTCTGCTGGATCCAGCGCCGGCATTAAATGTGTGCCTTTGTACACTCCACGTTTTTATTCATTGTTTCTCTCTTAAATCACCACCTTGTGCTAATGTCTTACGTACTAATGTCTTCTCATAGACTCATATTTATTTGCTTAAAAGCTTGTTTAAAGTGAAAACACCTTTTTTATTTTAAGACTTTTTTATTAGTCTATTTTTTGTAGTAGAATTTCAGCCACTGTTTTTTCATACAGATATACAAAGAAAGTGGCAAAATCAGTCGTGGATTTTGGGCAGGAAATAATATTCTAATGTGTAAATAATATTACAGCAACCACGTCGATGGACCAAATTTCTATTTATGTCTAGAATTTTATATTTGAGGCACTAGTGCTGCAAGACATGGCTGCATTTGAATAATTTAGTAAGATTTGAAATGTTTTAATATTTCTGATGCCTCTGTTTTGTTACTGACGTAAGATGACGTTACATACTGACACTGTTTAGCTGTACCAGATGTTTTTGTCTGTTCGTAGGATTAAACGAATCAAGAAAGCACACAAGAGACTGGTCTGTTTACGAGTGGATATTTCATATGCTTAGAAATGCATAGACTTTATAATTCTTGTTTTTTTGACAATATTTTTAAAGGAATAGTTTATTTAATAATGTTTATATAGATGTTCCACATTAACCCTAACATAAAAAAATCAGCAAGGCACTTACAATAAAAGTGAATGAGGCCAATTTGTAAATGTTAAAATACTCAGTTTTAATAATGTAAACAAAACATTATGTGCATATCAACATGCTTTTAGTGTGAAAAAAATCACTCATTAACCTTTTCTGTGTTTAATATTTTTAGTTTTAACCATGATACAATTTTTCAGGATTCTTTGATGAATAAATAATCAAAATGACAGCATTTATTTGAAATTCAAATGTCTTTACTGTCATGTTTTGATCAATTTAATGCATCCATGCTGAATAAAAGTATTAATTTCTTTGAAAATATCTGTCCCTTAACCCTCTATATTATATTAAATATATTAAAACTAATATATTTAATTTAAATATAATGTAAGATTTTATATAGAGTTATATAAATATTACATATATCACTTTTAATTAAGTAAATTATAATAATAAAAAAGTTATATAAATGTAGTAGTATATATTATTTTACATGATATAATATATTTAAATTAAAAAGATTACTTAAACTAAAAAAATGCCTTGCAATGCATTATTATATATTATGTAAATGGTATAATAATACAAAAAAAGATTTTGATACAAAAAATACAAATTATGTGTGTCAATTAAAAATGTATTACAATGTATTATGCATTATTATATTTTATGTACATGATATAATAAAACAATTTAAATGATACAAAAAATATTACTTATGTAAATAAAACAAAATCATGTAAGGGCATTAACAAAAAAAAAGAAAAAAAAGAAAATTTGTAAGCTACAAAAAAATATCTGCATTTAAAATCTGTAAAGAAATTTCCCCATTCACTTTCATTTTAAGTTTAAAAAGAAAAACCCAAAACATTACTTGCGTATGTAACATTTTCATATAGCACTGTGCATTTTTTGGTATCAGTTGTGTGCTTTAGTTTCATCTTTAAAGTCTCCATAATAAAATATTGTCTAATATTGTGGTTTTCATCTGCCCTCGGGACAGACTCGTGTTGATTACAGTCTCCAGACAGCAGCCACTTGCCTCGTGTCAGCTGTTCATTCTGAACTTGCTTTTATTGTTACCTCAGCATCCCGACTGCCTTCAGTTCTCCATCTGGCCCAAGACGTCAGGACAAGAGAACAAAGGCAGGTTTCCTTAAAGACGTTTGCCAAATAGGGTTGTTTTTCAATTAACTTCTGCTCCGGCCCTCCTCAAATTCATCATCGCGATCAGGTCACTCCTTAAGCCACTGCATCTTCAGGAACCGATTATTATAAGTCCACGGCTTAAGGGTTTGGTGACGAAGATGACAGCTACATGAGTTATGACATAATCCCTTTGAAGAATCGCTTGTAATTATTCCTCAATTCTAATCCAAAAGGTCATTTACACAAAAATATGGGTCAAATGGCCAGACACGGTCTTGAGGGGCTACTGGTAACTTCATTTGCATTTTTAACTTCTAATAATTACAGCCCCAATTATCCTGCGCTTGGTGGCCTACTTTATAGTGACCGCACTGATGGCCCCAGACCAGAACAATGCAGACTAGACCACCAGGCAGTCAACAAGAGCGGAAGAGGGGGGTGAAGGGTAATTTCCTCTAATTTCTGTCTAGTGAAGATGACAAACAATAATTTAGATGCTTATTTGAAGAATGAATATAAAACAATGAGAGAAAATGCAAACGTTTTATTGGACAAAAGCTAGTTTTAAAACTCATTCTCCAGAAGTTCAAAAGAACAGTACTGATTTGAAATTTTTAGATGTCTTTACTGTCATTTTTGATCAATTTAAATTTTTAAAAGTCCTTGCTAAATAAATATAAATTTCTAAAATCTGACTTTCAACTAATGTCTAATTTAAATTTGATCCATCTATCCATCCATCCGTCTCTTTATCTCTCTATCGGTCTCTCTATCTATTGGTCTCTCTATCCATCCGTCTCTCTATCTCTCTTTGGGTCTCTCTATCTATCCGTCTCTCTATCTATCCGTCCATCCATCCATCCGTCTGTCTCTCTATCCATCAGTCTCTCTATCTCTCTTTGGGTCTCTCTATCCATCCGTCTGTCTCTCTATCGGTCTCTCCATCTATCGGTCTCTCTATCCATCAGTCTCTCTATCTCTCTTTGGGTCTCTCTATCCATCCGTCTGTCTCTCTATCTCTCTTTGGGTCTCTCTATCCATCCGTCTGTCTCTCTATCGATCTCTCCATCCATCCTGTCTCTCTATCTATCCATCTCTCTATCTATCTGTCTCTCTATCTATCTATCTGTCTCTCTATCGATCTCTATCCATCCGTCTCTCTATCTATCCATCTCTCTATCTATCTATCTGTCTCTCTATCCATCCATCTCTTCAAACATCTGACAACCAACTTTATAATTTACATTAATATATAATAAAAGAGGGAGATAAAGGATAGAGTAATATCCTGTAATTTCTGTCTAATGAAACTGATAAACAATATTTTTGATATTTAATTGAAGAAAAACAAGAAATATAAAACGAAAGAAAAATGTTTATTGGACAAAAACTATTTTTAAAACAACTCTTTGGACATGCTAATCTTAAAATTGTCTTGATTATTATGCCACATTACTTTATGAACGTTTATATTAACGTTTGAACATGAAAAAAATCAAAAAGAATTCACTACAGTGACAAGTTTCACATTTAAGAAAAATTCAGTTGACATGATGTTAAAGCCTTACAGAAAATGGCTAATTTTATCAGTAGTACTCAACATGACCATGTTTTGCATAAATATGATGCTATTGCTTGTTTTGAACTCAAGTGAGGCAGATGTTCATTTAAACCCTTTGAGCACAAGGGTAAGAAAACACTGACGGCGTATAAAGTTCATTTTCAATGCCAGGAAAGTGGAAATGGGACGGTTCCGTGTCAAAGTGCTTTGTGGGAGTTTATTTACACTCCCAATTTCTGACAACACTGATAAAAAATGAAAACTCATTGTCAACATCTACAGACTGTCTAAATCTACTTTTAGATTCAAGTTTGAAAACAAAAGTACTAACCGTTGAATCACTCTGAACTTGACTGTTGGACAAGTTAAAGATCTGCAACCGTTCATTGTAGAATATGTGCAGTGATGGATGTTTCGGTTTCATTACACACATGTGGCACAGAATGAGTGAGTTTGAGATCTTAAGGTGTGTGGTTACTCTGATAAGGTGCTCTTGGTCATGCACTGGAGCCCCTCCTCCTGCAGTCTCTTCAGAACCAGACTGTAGATGTTCTTCGTCATCGGCACCACGAGTCCTTTAGAGGTCAGTTCACCTGCAGTGGTACATCACACACTCACAATAAGTCAAATTGACTTTATAGGACAGCGTCTGGGCATTGTGTGGAATTACAGCCTGGAAATGTTATATTTAACATTTAATATTTTAATAATAGTGCAAAATTAAGAACAGATTGCAAACTACTGATGTAATTACAATGGAATGAAACTAGGGATGCATGAAATATCACTGATATATCAGTATCAGAGAATCAATGTGCCTTTTTAATGTCCAATAATTAAAATAGGTATATTTAAGATATAATTATACATTTAAGCCAAAAAGTTATAACCCAATTGATCATTGGACCTCACATTACTGCAAGCTGGTCTACCTGTTATTAAATACAAATAAAATAAAATGTTAAATTAAAATACAATGAGCATTGTGTTATAACTTTATATTTTCCATTTACACTTTAGAAAAAAAAAAAGTTTAGAAATGAAAGTTGACCATTGACTGTTTAATAGCAGGCGTATGTTAAATGTTTGTGGGGGAAAAGATTTTCTGCAGGTGCAGCTTGGAGGAAAAAATGAACAAAAAATTAGGGGGAAAAGGGAATGTGCTGATAGTTTTTGCATTTGCATATTTCACACTTATGTATATTCCCAATAATTATATCTTTATTTAAAAAAAAAAAATCTAAATAAAAGGTAAAATATAAAACAAAAAATAAAAGCAAAACAAAATAAAATAAAACAAATAAAATAAAAAGAAATAGCTTAATTTGATACACGTAATTTTTTTCAAATTAATCTCTTGAAATGCAGACTGATATATAATTTTGGGCAAAATATAACTTAGAAGATTCAAAGTATAAATAATCTGTATTGGCCCAACTTTATATATTGGTGTATCTCTAAATGAAATTTACTGTTAAATGAGCATTTCAAGTTGAGTTGCACTGACCGCTGAGCACCATACGGGCTGCAATGGCTGCTGGGTAGCCCACGGTTTTGGCCATGGCTGAGTATCCACTGGGATCCCCGTAGACCACCAGGCTGATGTGTTTGGTCTCCAGCTCGCCCGTTGGGTGTCTGATTCCGACATCGTTCCTCATGACGATCATATCGCGCTCACCTTTAGCTGCACGAGACAGAACGATCCAAAAACAGCAATCATTTATCTGGAACTGGACTTCAGGATTAGTTTAAGATATTTAACAGCATTACGGATGGATGATCTTCAGAAACACATGCTGAATCTTCAAAGCTCTCTGAATCTCATGACATAATACAGAATGACATAAAAAAGGAAGAGGAACTGGCTCTTTACCAAAAGACAGTTTGGCCTCCAGATGCTTAGCAACTGCTGCTAAGATGGTGTCAGCGTGAGGAACCGGCTCTTCACTGAGCATCCCGAGCCTGATGGGAGTCATCCAGTCAGTTACTTTCACATATACATATACATATATATATATACACACACACACACACACACACACACACATTTTAGGTCAAAGCGGTCTGACTGACAATAAAAGTTTAGAAATCCCTGCATCACATAAACAAACATTAAACAGCAAGTTTTCTAGGTTTGTAAATATTTTTGTTAAGTTATACATCAGCAGTGTTTAGTAATTTGTGTAATTATTCATCTCATACGTGGTGTAATTGACTGATTTTGTCCCCAAATTCAGATGCATGGGTTGCAAATTAATTAACATGGCCATTCTATATTATGAAAACTCACTGTGTTCAATATGACACGCAGTAGAATTTTTAATTCTAAAGGTAAACTTTAAAAGAGAAAAAACTAAGAACTAGGGAGAATCAATACATTTGTAAACATGTAATCCATAAAAAGCAACTGTAATCGGATTATGAGCATTTTAAAATGTAATATAATCTAATTTCAAGTGAAACATTTTTTTTGTAATCTGATTACATACTCCAGATTACATGTAATCAGTTACTACCTAGCACTGTATATCAGTAGGTACTGTGATGGAAGTAGTGGTCGATGACCGATATGTGTATATTTTTATTCATTATTCATAAATTTTAATAATAATTGAATTTTGTTGTAATTACAATTATAATTACAATATTTATTTTAATATTTAAAAAAATTGAAATAATTAGAAAATTAATTAAAAGCTAAATGTGTAAAATAAACATACTTGAGATGACAACTTCTTCATTCTGGAATCCTATTACAGTATTTTTCACAAATAAATAAAAAAACAAATTTTAAATAAATATTTTAAAATACATAAATAAAAAGGGAAGTAAACACTGTAACCAACAGTGCACTCAGTAATCTGGGAAGTTATCCAAGTCTGCAAGGTTTGTCAAATTAATTGTGTATTACATTCAAAGATTTGTTTAAATGATATACATGCATATTTGCTGAATGCGGACATAAATGAGAAAGTATTATAATGCCTTTCTATTACTAATAATACTGTATAAAAGCAATCGTTATAATACTTTTTTGTATACCTTTTAATTTCTTTGTTTAACAGTTCTGATTATTAGACAGACTTCTATCCGTATAAGGCAGAACTGTTAGATGGCGAGAGCAAACAATAAAGAGGGAGAATGTGAGCGCTGTGTGCTCAGGTACTGCCATTCTCAGCGCCGCCAAAATAAAAGTCTCGAACATAAATGACTAAACAGAAAAACTTATCGGTTCATGCCGATATTTGAAAAATGTATCGGCCTTGGCGATATATCGGTCGACCACTAGATGGAAGTCTATAAAATATTGTTAGTGAACTCCTAAACCCACCATCTGAGACTCTGCATTCTGAAGTCATCCCGTCCGACACGCTCATAAACGGCGTCTTCAAAGACACTGCTGCTCACAGATGTGGACAAGCCAATCTGCCAACAGAGAAGCTCTTTCTGTGTATGAGACAAAATGGCATTTACAAATACAGGTATAAATCATTATTGTTTTGTATTTATTTATTTTCGTAAAAAAAAGAAAAAGACATTTAAGGTCCATAAATCCAGACCCATGAGACAGGAGAAGCCGTGTGTCCCAGCAGTGAACAGGGCTCAGTGTTGATGAGTCCCAGTTTGACAAAGCCACTCATTGCAGAGGAGAAGCCCTGAAGACACATACAGTTCATGATGACACACAGGCACTGGAGCAAACCTGAGCTTACACTCATCTTTACATCTCATTAGCATGAATACCCTGAAGCGCAGAGTTCCTCTGATGAGCGTGTGCGCAGACTCAATCCCGTACGGCTGTGCGTATTTGGTGCTGTCCCGGTTGGGGAAGCCTTCCAGGTTGAAACCCGGCATGAAGTCCATGGGCTTTGTGACATCCAGGAGAGCCCCGCCAGGAGGAACACTGACCACCTGAACAGACAAACCACATTGTTTGTAAATGTTTTTTATTATACTGTTATATGGCTTTCGGATGGCTGATTTTTAGACACTGCAGAATTCTAGAGGTGATATTTGAAGTGTCACCTGATTGTCTTTCAGATAGATGGCTGGACTGATGGTGTTGAGCAGGACGCCGTACGGACTCCAGCTGAACTTATAACGCAGAGGGTTGTCTGAGCACTCTGGGGCAGGAAGACCACCACAAAAAGAGCTGTACGATTCCACCTGTCAAGAAACAGTGATTGAAATTTGGAGTAACTACAAGAGCACCATGTGATTTGACCAAATGTTCACAAAGTCCAAGCTCTGCCTGACCGCTAACTAAGTAAAAATGAACATTCAAGATGCCGTGAACGTTTGTTGAGGTCTGTCAATATGTCTTCCAGACATGGTGATGAGTGCACCAATGGTGCGACAGTATGTCACTCTATCGCAAATACCCATCAACACATCCAAGTGGTAAACAAACAAGAGTGCATGCATGCAATACCTACAGTGCAACCGTCTGCCTTGGCCTGGTCGATGCACTCCATGGCCAACATGTGATCAATGCCAGGGTCCAGACCCATCTCATTGACGATGGTGATGCCAGCATCCTCGGCACTTGGGAAACAACAGCCAATCATGGTGAAGCCACACGCATATATTAATGAAGTCAACCAGAGGCAGTTTAAAATCCAATAATGTCAAAGAAAGATACTTTCAGTGACTGATTTGAACTTAAGTGACAGTTCTCCAAAATATAAAAAAAAATTGTCGGATTCATAAATTGTTGAACTTTTCAATTAATTAGCTGATCCAGTTAACAAAACCAGTCTAAATGATTCACACATAAATCTGGTTCTTGAGTTCAACTCACCCTCTCAACTTGTTTGCAACAGTTGAGTCAATGATATGATGCTTATTTTTGGTCCTATCTATTTATATATATAAAAAAATACCTCTTATGATGACCATGTTTACAATTCATTTTGACATTTTTTGGATGAGCGTAAAGTCAAAAATGCATTGAGGATAAAACTGTACTAAAATTATTAATTTTTTTTTATGAAGAAAAATCCTCACTAAAAATACTATTTTTTAAGTAGTTTGACAATCTTTATTTTTATTTCTTAGAAAAATATATAATATTAAGTATAGTATTTGAACAACACTGCTTCACTGCTTCTTAATGTTTGCTCTCAAAATCAAGATGAAAGACCAACGAAATTCAAATGCACCAAAACAAAAGCAAAAACACAACAAAACAAAAGCAACGCAAAGCAAAACAAAAAACACATCAAAACAAAAGCAACGCAAAGCAAAGCAAAAGCAAAACAAAAACAAAAGCAAAGCAACAGCAATAACAAACCAAAACAAAAGCAAGACAAAAACAAAACAAACAAACACAAACACATCAAAATAAAACAACAAAAACGCTAAACAAAACCAGATTCTCTTCTCCCTCTGGAGAAAATTATGACAGAATTGTCATTTTTGGTGAACTATCACTTTAAAATGAAATTGTTTTCTAAGAAACAGGACGTTCCCTACCTCTTCTGAAGCTCCTTCATGGCTGGGCTCAAGTAACTGGCGGTCACCATGTTCACCTTCATTTTAATGCAGTGCTTAGCTACTTGTGGATGAAATGCATACGGCAGCATGCTAGACACCAAAAACAACAAAAGAAATTACGCAAATTAGCTTTAAATGTGTACGTTAAAGTAGGATTTCTAATGTCAAAGCATAATAAAGTGAATTAAGTTTATGATTATGCCTGATGACGATGTCGTGGTCTTTGATCAGAGACTCAAGGTGGCTTTCCTGGCAGGTGATGTCTAGCATCACGGCGATGGTGTTGGGGTACTTGGCTGCCATGTCCTCAGCCTGATTCAACAGATTTGATGCTGCGATGCAGAGATCACACAATATTTTTTTAAAGAATTGCGACTAAATGCTACACTGCATTCCAGACGGATTTTGAGGCGGGAACATACCCACTGTGACCTGAGTGCCAGCGTCCCTGGTGAGATACTCGATAACTGGCCCAGACACATAGCCTGCACCCAGCAAAAGCACCCGCTTCATTCCTCCTTTCTTTAGGATCTGCTCTGATTCCCTGTTTGCCAGATGGTACAGCCATTACTACTAACACACACACACACACACACAGACACACACACCCACCCTCTCCCTGGCCAAGCAATCTGTGAAATCAGAAAACATATCCTGCTGGATAGTGATCTTAAACCGATTGAAAGGGATGCAAAACCCACAAAAGAACATGGGAAGATCTTGTAGGATTGTCCAGGAGATGAAATTAAGAAAATTTAAAACACACCAAAGATTTTTCATTTTACGACAAGAGTAAACCACCAAAAACACAGAAATGAACAATGGCACTTCAGGAGCAGAGAGGGTGCCTAAAAAAAAAATAGATCTACTTCTAGATCAGCCAGTTCTCCATTCAGAATATAATCAAAGCAGCTTAAGAGGGCTGTTAAATCAACGTTTTGCTCCGCAAGTCCCCTGGGAGACGCATGTGATCCAAGCACCCCCGTCGCTCAGCCTAATTGGATCTGATGCGGCACATGAGCAAAAATGTAACACTTAACCCCCAACCACCTGCATGCCTTTCTCAAAATACCATTAAACTAGACATTCATAACCATTAAATATGCATTTTAGATCAGGGGTTTACTGCTATTTAGTGCTACTTTTAAAAGCTCTCATAATTAGGTGCATTAGTTCAGAATATGGCACACTTTCATATCAAATAGGAAGGTTTTGCTTGGCCTAACAGTCATTTTTACCACATTTAAAGGGTGTTAAGGAGCATGAAACCCCTAAACCATTAAAAATTGTACTGCCTCCAGTGGCTTTTGGCTTTTATAAATCAGTGGCAAAAGAAAAATAATAAAATAATTGATCACGTGAATGTGCAAAACTACATCTTTTTTTAAATCTGTGGGTTGCTTTGAGGAGAGAACTAATTAGTTCAAATATAGTTTAAAGTATTTGGAAATACTTGCCAAATAAGCAGGTTGAGACAGAACCGATCACAGGGGTCTCGAGACCCAGTGGCGTAAGATAAAAAAAAAAAAAAAAGCATGACACAATGGCAAAATATGTAGTGCCTGACTGCAATGTGTATGTGTGTGTATATAAGAATAACACTAAAATGTATAACATTTAAGAGATAATACAAAAAAAACAAGAAATTAAATAATTATAATTTTTTATATTTTCATTTAAATATTTGCATGTTATTTATATTATATATATATATATATATATATATATATATATATATATATATATATATATATACATATACATATACATATACATATACATATACATATACACATACATATATATATATATATATACACACACATTACAATATAATACATATAATATACAATATTTATTTATTTTTTAAATGCTATTATTACATTTTAATACTATAAAACATAAATATTGAATAAAAAAATTGTATTAGTATTAATTAATTAATTATTTCTAACTAAACATTTTGTCTATATTGCACTATGTATCTCGTAATCAGATGACCTTAGATCAAAAGCAATGGCTCTCTTAGACGGTTTTCATTCAGGACGAGAACAAGTAAATCAAAACAAGTCAAATGGTGGGTCTTTAATGCTTTCCATAGATTAAATGGAGGTCAATGTTGGCTTGTGGGCGGCTCCATTGAGTATAGACCACAATGGATACAAACAGACTTGCAAATTCAATGTAATGTTTTGTCAACCTGGTTCTTCACAACTCAATGAGACCGAGACAGCACAAAAGAGAGTGTTTTGAGAAAGACGTGTTGACTGCAGAAAGCATAGGAAGCTTTGATTACGTCTTGAATAAGAAAAAAAAATGAAATGAATGAGCAATTCCATTTAATGAAAATGATTAAAAAACGTGATATAATCAATTAATGGCCACGAATTGGCTCGTGAAAAAGAAGCTTACCTTGGAGAATAATTTAACTTAAACTAAAAAAGAACTGGTGCATTGATTTCTTTTTCTGGCATGCAAAAAATCCCAAGAAAAAGAGCGAGTGGGAGAGACTGTGGCTGCGGTGAGAGAGTAAGATTGTCTACCCATGAGAGAACGCACTCAGCGGACATGTGCTCTAGCCAAGCAAGGTGTTAAGGCAGTGCAGAAGGAGGCACACAACCTGTGTCTGAACAAAACAAACACGGTCAGCAACTTGTTTTCTCTTTACTTTTGAAGTGTATGAACTTACTAAGGTTTAATGGTTCAAACTCATCCTGGGAAATTCATTAACCTCACAAAACAGGCTTTGTTTCACAACAGTTTCATTGGGACTTTACAAATTAGTCTGAAATAATACAGAAACATTTACATTATCATCCAAAAGCACCAATATGTGTGTAGTTTCTGACATTTTTGAGAGGAATGGGGATCTATATCAGCCCTGCGTTCTTATCTTTTGCATTTAAGCAGTGTCTACATTCAGGCGTAACTTAAAGCAGTTACATCTACAGCGATAAGAGTGCATATCAAGGCTACAGGCTGTTGAGAGCTGGGATACGGCAATGTTTTTACCTGTCTTTCAACCTTTGAAGAAATCTTCAGAATGAGTCTGCCATCCTCAGTGTGTAAGCATAGCATATCATCCAAAGCAAAGTTACAAGAACTTCTGTACCTCATAAAACACATCAAGGCAACTGTCCAATAGGACAACACACACTCAAACCCTTAAAGAGCTATTGTAACACAGGATTGAACATGTGACTGAATTAACTTCATGAAAAAAAAAAGTCCCTTACCTCCTTTCTCGAAGTTTCTGAATGTATTCAAACTTAGGTGTCAACTTCCCATTGGAGGTAATTACAGCCTAGATTGAGGAAAACAATGCATGTAATACAAATAATACTACTGCAATGTGCACCAAATAGATTTAAGATGCTAACTAAAATGTACCATGGTATTGCATTTAGATATGCATCACAGTATGATGTACCTGGAACCTGAAATACCAAGCCACATGAATATGGTGTAAGGTTATGTACCATTCAGAACTGAACTGAGACTTTTATATTCACATTTAATTTACTTTTGAATTTGAATCAGTAGTCTTTAGTATATTCTATACACTTACTAAATACATTTATGTTATTTTCTTGAGATTACACAATAACAATGGCCTCTGTACATTACTGTTCAAAAGTTTGTGGTCTTTCAAGATTTTTTTTTTTTTTTTAAGAAATTAATATTTTTATTCAGCATGTATTCAATTGATCAAAAGTGACAGTGAAGAAATTTAGAATGTCACAAAAGATTTTTATTTTAAATAAATGCGGTTCTCTTTCTATTCATCAAAGAATACTGAAAAACTGATTAATATTACAAATTTATTTTCACAAAACTATTAAGAAGCACAACAGTTTTCAACGTTGATAATAAGAAATGCTTCTTGTGCAACAAGTAAGCATATTAGAATGATTTCTAAAGGATCATGTGACACTGAAGACTGGAGTAATTCAGCTTTGTCATGACATGAATAAATTACATTACAAAATATGTTATAATAGAAAATATTTATTTTTAATTATATTTCACAATATTTCTGTTTTTAACTGTGTTTTTGCTTAAATAAATGCGGCCTTGGTGTTCAAAAGCACTACAAAAATCTTAAAGACCAAAACTTTTGAACAGTAGTGTATGTGTGGAAAAATTCATTATTTTTGCAATTCAATTTGGTGCTGCTATGAACTTTCAATCTCTGCACGGATCTAAGCCGCTGCCCTTACCTCAAAGTAAACAGAAATGTGTATTTCAGATTCCTCAGCTTTAGTTCCATACTGAAAATCAATGGATGTGTGGATGAGCTCCAGTTGAAATGCCGCCCATTTAGCTCTGATTCAAGTTTTTCCACACATTTCTGAGTCTGCCTTCTGTGCAGCATTTTGTGCAGAAGTGCACGACCACACACAATCACAGCTTAGAGGAAGCATTTCTCCATGGTACAAGAGCAAAAAAAAAAAAAAAGTTGTAAAAACACCATCTTAACACACTCACATCTCTGACTTGTGGAGAGAAGTCCTCTTCCTCTAGCAGTCTGGTGGCGTCTGATGGGAGCTGTGGGACAAAGTCTACCATTACAAATCTGCTCAAATCATCAGCAGCAGTATCCACCACATATTAAATTCAACCAGCCAAGAAACAAAAAAAACTCTCTCTCAATCATAACCATACCAGTGTTTAAAGGGGGAAAGCTTTAAAGGGGGAAAGGGGGAAGTTTCCCCCTTTGGGGGGATGTTAAAGGGGGAAAGCAGGGGAAAGCCGATTAGTCACCAGAAGAGAAGGACGGCAGCTCGCGTAAGTTTGTAATACTTTTTCGCAGTTCTGTTGTTTAAATTATTTACTTGCTGCTAGGAAGGAATACTTCGTTTCCTACCTATTTCTATTGTGCATTTTCGTTGAGGTTTATATTTTTGATTGCACTTGCTGGCAATTTGAATAATTTGCACCTCAGCTAAGAACGAGCGTGTGTGATTGCGCGAAGTGTTTAGTTTCGTATCCAGCAATTAGCAGTCCTTTAAGGTTATTGGCTGTGCTGAGCAGAAGCCGGCCTCAGCGACTGTTAAAGTATTTAAACTGCTTGGTGGCTGTTATAAGTTGGGAAAGCCGATTAGTCACCAGAAGAGAAGGACGGCAGCTCGCGTAAGTTTGTAATACTTTTTCGCAGTTCTGTTGTTTAAATTATTTACTTGCTGCTAGGAAGGAATACTTCGTTTCCTACCTATTTCTATTGTGCATTTTCGTTGAGGTTTATATTTTTGATTGCACTTGCTGGCAATTTGAATAATTTGCACCTCAGCTAAGAACGAGCGTGTGTGATTGCGCGAAGTGTTTAGTTTCGTATCCAGCAATTAGCAGTCCTTTAAGGTTATTGGCTGTGCTGAGCAGAAGCCGGCCTCAGCGACTGTTAAAGTATTTAAACTGCTTGGTGGCTGTTATAAGTTGGGAAAGCCGATTAGTCACCAGAAGAGAAGGACGGCAGCTCGCGTAAGTTTGTAATACTTTTTCGCAGTTCTGTTGTTTAAATTATTTACTTGCTGCTAGGAAGGAATACTTCGTTTCCTACCTATTTCTATTGTGCATTTTCGTTGAGGTTTATATTTTTGATTGCACTTGCTGGCAATTTGAATAATTTGCACCTCAGCTAAGAACGAGCGTGTGTGATTGCGCGAAGTGTTTAGTTTCGTATCCAGCAATTAGCAGTCCTTTAAGGTTATTGGCTGTGCTGAGCAGAAGCCGGCCTCAGCGACTGTTAAAGTATTTAAACTGCTTGGTGGCTGTTATAAGTTGGGAAAGCCGATTAGTCACCAGAAGAGAAGGACGGCAGCTCGCGTAAGTTTGTAATACTTTTTCGCAGTTCTGTTGTTTAAATTATTTACTTGCTGCTAGGAAGGAATACTTCGTTTCCTACCTATTTCTATTGTGCATTTTCGTTGAGGTTTATATTTTTGATTGCACTTGCTGGCAATTTGAATAATTTGCACCTCAGCTAAGAACGAGCGTGTGTGATTGCGCGAAGTGTTTAGTTTCGTATCCAGCAATTAGCAGTCCTTTAAGGTTATTGGCTGTGCTGAGCAGAAGCCGGCCTCAGCGACTGTTAAAGTATTTAAACTGCTTGGTGGCTGTTATAAGTTGGGAAAGCCGATTAGTCACCAGAAGAGAAGGACGGCAGCTCGCGTAAGTTTGTAATACTTTTTCGCAGTTCTGTTGTTTAAATTATTTACTTGCTGCTAGGAAGGAATACTTCGTTTCCTACCTATTTCTATTGTGCATTTTCGTTGAGGTTTATATTTTTGATTGCACTTGCTGGCAATTTGAATAATTTGCACCTCAGCTAAGAACGAGCGTGTGTGATTGCGCGAAGTGTTTAGTTTCGTATCCAGCAATTAGCAGTCCTTTAAGGTTATTGGCTGTGCTGAGCAGAAGCCGGCCTCAGCGACTGTTAAAGTATTTAAACTGCTTGGTGGCTGTTATAAGTTGGGAAAGCCGATTAGTCACCAGAAGAGAAGGACGGCAGCTCGCGTAAGTTTGTAATACTTTTTCGCAGTTCTGTTGTTTAAATTATTTACTTGCTGCTAGGAAGGAATACTTCGTTTCCTACCTATTTCTATTGTGCATTTTCGTTGAGGTTTATATTTTTGATTGCACTTGCTGGCAATTTGAATAATTTGCACCTCAGCTAAGAACGAGCGTGTGTGATTGCGCGAAGTGTTTAGTTTCGTATCCAGCAATTAGCAGTCCTTTAAGGTTATTGGCTGTGCTGAGCAGAAGCCGGCCTCAGCGACTGTTAAAGTATTTAAACTGCTTGGTGGCTGTTATAAGTTGGGAAAGCCGATTAGTCACCAGAAGAGAAGGACGGCAGCTCGCGTAAGTTTGTAATACTTTTTCGCAGTTCTGTTGTTTAAATTATTTACTTGCTGCTAGGAAGGAATACTTCGTTTCCTACCTATTTCTATTGTGCATTTTCGTTGAGGTTTATATTTTTGATTGCACTTGCTGGCAATTTGAATAATTTGCACCTCAGCTAAGAACGAGCGTGTGTGATTGCGCGAAGTGTTTAGTTTCGTATCCAGCAATTAGCAGTCCTTTAAGGTTATTGGCTGTGCTGAGCAGAAGCCGGCCTCAGCGACTGTTAAAGTATTTAAACTGCTTGGTGGCTGTTATAAGTTGGGAAAGCCGATTAGTCACCAGAAGAGAAGGACGGCAGCTCGCGTAAGTTTGTAATACTTTTTCGCAGTTCTGTTGTTTAAATTATTTACTTGCTGCTAGGAAGGAATACTTCGTTTCCTACCTATTTCTATTGTGCATTTTCGTTGAGGTTTATATTTTTGATTGCACTTGCTGGCAATTTGAATAATTTGCACCTCAGCTAAGAACGAGCGTGTGTGATTGCGCGAAGTGTTTAGTTTCGTATCCAGCAATTAGCAGTCCTTTAAGGTTATTGGCTGTGCTGAGCAGAAGCCGGCCTCAGCTTTTTTTCACTCTAGTCTCCTAGACCGTATTTATTTGACGTCTGTGCGCTGACGCGGAAGCGTCTGCGGAAGCGTTCAGCCATCGTGCTCAGCCTCCTCGTGTGAAGACCAACGAGTGTAAAGACAGACGACTTCTCCTGCGCGACTTCAACCGAGCAAGGACACCGAGCACACACTTAAGTATCATTTCTATCTTCCTTCACACACTCTCCTTCCATATCCTCTATCCCTCCACCTCTATCATGTGTTTCGAAACCATTCCGGTTCTCTCCCAACCACGCTCCAAAATCACACGCAGACGGCAACGTAATCCTGCTAACCTGCGCCCGATCGCTACATCTTCTACTGCACCTCTTTCTTTCTCTGTGGGTCTTTGGAATTGCCAGTCAGCTGTCAACAAAGCTGACTTCATTTCTGCTTTTTCCTTACAATCCACTATCAGCATCTTGGGCTTGACTGAGACCTGGATTCGTCCAGAAGACTCCGCTACCCCGGCTGCTCTCTCTCAAAATTTCTCTTTCTCTCACACCCCAAGGCAGGTTGGCCGGGGTGGGGGCACTGGTCTGCTCATTTCAAACAAATGGAAATACTCAACCCATTCTCCCCTAGGCAATCACAACTCATTTGAATCTCATGCGATTACTGTAACGGCCCCTATAAAACTCCAGATAGTACTAATCTACCGTCCCCCTGGTCAAACTCTAGCTACCTTCCTAGAGGAGCTGGACGGCATGCTGTCCTCTTTCATGGAGGATGGCACTCCACTCCTAGTCTTTGG
The DNA here is from genome assembly GCA_027422415.1 of Schizothorax lantsangensis. Lineage (NCBI taxonomy): Eukaryota > Metazoa > Chordata > Actinopteri > Cypriniformes > Cyprinidae > Schizothorax > Schizothorax lantsangensis. The sequence goes on along the minus strand of CM049854.1, from coordinate 14,246,850 downwards.
CGATTTCAACATTCACCTAGACAGGCCTTATGCTACAGACTTCCATTCACTCCTAGCTTCATTTGATCTCAAACGCCTTACCACTACTAGCACGCACAAATCAGGCAGCCAACTTGATTTAATTTACACACGCAACTGTACTACAGATAACATTCTGGTACAACCACTACATATCTCTGACCATTTCTTCATTACATTTACCTTACATTTTTCTACCCAGGTGCCACCAGCTCCCTTACCGGTTACTTTCAGACGTAATCTACGCTCCCTTTCCCCCACCCTTCTTTCCTCTGTAGTATCCTCCTCTCTTCCCTCACCTATCCATTTCACATCTCTGGATGTGAATGCAGCTACTGACACTTTATGCTCTACCTTAACCTCTTGTCTAGACGACATTTGTCCTCTCTCCTCCAGGCCAGCACGGGCTACCCCTTCTAACCCCTGGTTATCCGATGTTCTTCGTGAGCATCGGACCACACTCAGAACGGCAGAGAGAAAATGGCGCAAATCAAACGATCCGTCGGACCTGACTAGGTACCAGTCTTTGCTTTCGTCTTTCTCTACTGAAGTCCACACTGCCAAATCCTCACACTTCCACAACAAGATCAACAGTGCTCCAGACATGCGTGATCTCTTCAGAACATTTAATTCTCTCCTCTGTCCCCCTCCACCACCGCCCACCACTTCTATAACAGCTGACGACTTTGCCACTTTTTTCACCGACAAAACTAGAACAATCGGTAACCAGTTCTCAACTCCACACACACACGACCTCCAACCAACCACATCCACTGCTCAAACTCCCATCTTCTCCTTCTGTCCCCTCACCGAGGCGGAAGTATCCAAACTTCTCCTCTCCTGCCATCCCACAACATGTCCTCTTGACCCAATCCCCTCTCACCTTCTCCAAGCAATCTCTCCCACACTCTTACCGGCACTCACACACATTATCAACACATCTCTCCGCACTGGCATCTTCCCCACAGCATACAAGCAGGCCCGGGTAACCCCACTGCTCAAAAAACCTACATTAAACACTTCTCTTTTAGAAAACTACAGACCTGTCTCTCTCCTTCCATTCGTAGCGAAAACACTCGAACGAGTTGTCTTCAACCAGCTCTCACTGTTCCTTTCACAGTACAACAAACTGGATGATAAACAGTCAGGTTTCAGGAGTGGCCATTCAACAGAGACTGCGCTACTCTCAGTCACTGAAGCCCTAAGAGTCGCAAAGGCCAATTCCAAATCATCAGTCCTCATTCTGCTCGATCTTTCTGCTGCTTTTGACACTGTTAATCATCAGATCCTCCTGTCCACCCTCTCATCGCTGGGCATCACTGGGATTCCACTTCGCTGGTTTGAATCCTATCTCACCGGTAGGTCCTTCAGGGTGGCCTGGGGTGGGGAGGTATCCAAAGCACATCAACTGGTCACTGGGGTTCCTCAGGGATCGGTTCTTGGACCCCTCCTCTTCTCAACATACACTACATCACTGGGACCCATCATACAGGCACATGGCTTCTCCTACCATTGCTACGCCGATGACACACAGCTCTATCTCTCTTTTCAACCAGATGATACAACGGTAGCTGCACGGATCTCAGGCTGCCTGGCGGACATCTCGGCATGGATGAAAGTACATCACCTACAGCTCAACCTGGCAAAGACTGAGCTACTTGTCGTCCCTGCCACTCCGACTCTACAGCATGACTTCTCGATTCAATTAGGCACATCAATAATTACCCCATCAACTTCGGTCAGAAATCTTGGTGTAATCTTTGATGACCAGCTGACCTTCAAAGAGCACATTGCAAAGACTGCTCGATCTTGCAGGTTTGCGCTACACAACATCAGAAAAATCAGGCCCTTCCTGACAGAGCATGCTGCGCAACTTCTTGTCCAGGCCCTTGTCATTTCTAGGCTGGACTACTGCAATGCCCTTCTGGCTGGTCTTCCATCAAACACAATCAAACCTCTACAAATGATTCAGAATGCAGCGGCACGACTGGTCTTCAATGAGCCCAAAAGAACCCATGTTACACCTCTCTTCATCTCACTGCACTGGCTACCAGTGGCAGCTCGCATCAAGTTCAAGACACTGATGCTTGCATACAGAACGACCACAGGCTCGGCACCCTCCTACTTCCACGCACTATTACAAATCTACATCCCCTCCAGAAGTCTGAGATCTGCTAGTGAGCGACGCCTTGTGGTACCATCACAGAGAGGCTCAAAATCACTCTCCAGAACATTCTCATTCACCATTCCTGGATGGTGGAATAATCTTCCCACCCCTATCCGGAATGCTGGATCCCTGTCAATCTTCAAGCAACAACTGAAGACTCATCTCTTTCGGTACTACTTGACTTCATCCTAAACTTTAAAAAAAAAAAAAAACTTTCCCTTCATCTTTCTCTCCTTCCCTTGCTAGCTTGTACTTATTTGAACAATGACTGAGACTTGGTGTTACGAGCACTTCCTCTGTCTGATTGCCTCTTCATGATGAATCGCTTTATGTACTCCCCAATTGTAAGTCGCTTTGGATAAAAGCGTCTGCCAAATGACTAAATGTAAATGTAATGTAAATGTTTAAAGCAATCCTCCCCAGAGCAAAGCATCTCACGCTGTTGGTTAATTACTCACCACCTTCTGTCTTATCTTACCATCTCCCAGATGTAAGGAAACAGCCGGTCCCCAAAATACTCAGTCGCCTCAATGGGCAGCTGGGCGGGCAGGTTATCAATGGAGCACATGAGAATGCCATTACCTTCCACACTGCACAGACAAATCAGATTAAGTATCAGTTTAAAAACTACATTTTATAATGAACATGAGTGAGGGCATTGCTATGGTGTTCGGAGTCGATTTTAGTGCATTGCTAAGCGGTTTCTACAGTGTTGATGGGGGATTGGTTCTTTAAAGCTTCTTCCCACAAAAAGTAATACTTCTATTGAGAACCATATTGTCCTTTTAGTCTGAAATGGTTCTTTGTGTTAGAGAACAGCATTGCCAGAACTTTATTCCTTGTTTTTTTTTTAATCTAAAACTGTCAAAATTCTTTCAATGCCACCTCATTACTGATTTCTGGAGCTCAGTCATACAACTACACAGGCTGTCAACACATCCTCAACAGGTACTTGATATTCTTCAAATATCTACAAATTTTTACCAAAAAAAAAAAAAAAAACAGTTTTGTATGACCAGGGACATACAGTAAAAGAAAAAAAACATTATATTAATAAATAATGTAACAGATATTCAAAAATGTTATATGAATAATAATAAATAAACAAACTATTATTTAAAAGGTTCTTTATAACACCATGAAGGTTGTATATAGCACTGCCAAAACATAGTTCTTTATGGAACCTCATTAAAAGGGTTCCATTACACACAAAAAAATGGTTCTGCTATTGTTACAAAATGACGAACCCTAATCTGGTATGGTTTAGAACCATTTTTTTCATGAACCATTCAGTATGCATGATATTCTGGTCTCTAGCCATAACTCAGGTAA